>JBBGZY010001472.1:2065000-3274260 GCA_037952925.1 Lithobates clamitans
TAGGTGCTGACCTGGACGGCATCTCTTTAGGATTACCGGCTTTGTACTTCAATTTAGGGCCTCTCAGGACCATGGTTTTGTACCAGAAAGCTCCAGGAGGTAAGCGGCAGAAGCTGAAGTCGTTGGCGGCGACGGAGAGATTATTTATTCTCCGGTGCGTCTATCCCAGGAGCGGAGCTCTAAGAAAGCGCGACTGCTCTCTCAGGCATCCACGCATGCCCCGGGACTACCTATTCAATGTGCTCCGTTGAAAATCAGATAACCTGTTATGATCCCACTTATGCACCCTATAAAACCTGGCTAACCATTCGGAGCTTTAGCTCCATTTTCTGATTCTCCCTATAGTGTATGGAGTGCTAATATTTTTACTCTTTTTGCATTCTTATTGTTAACATGGGCCAAGGGTCACTATCCCAGTGTTTTATAAGTTAATGAGAGACCCGGCTGGAGCCGACAATGGGGAATAATCTCGGTAGAAGAATGTTTTGTGCCTGCTAGTGAGGTCACCATAGAAAAGAAAAAAAACAAAACTGTATGTCATCTAGTGATGCTTAATCTCGCTCATATTAATCGCTATGATTATGATCAAAGGGGGGAATGAAGTAGGAACGGGGGTCAGTTTATATGGCCATAGTTATGTGTGTAGTAAAACTGATTTAGAATTTCAGCTAAGAATCCTATTTCTTGTATTTCATGTTTAAGCTATTTGTTACTTCCTCATCACAGGAATCTGCTACATTCCTCTTTCTGTGCAAAAAGCTTGCTTGCTGACATCATTTAAGACAGATGAAGGAACCGCAATAGCATACTGCAGAGAAAAGAAAGTTTATTAAAAAAAGCTAAAAATATATATTTTAGGATGCATACGTTGATTTTTAAAAGTTTAGAATGTCTGTTATAAAGAAGTGTACCGCCTGTTCGCTTGTGACGTAATATGCTAAAAATTATATCTACACTGTATTCACTGTATCTGGAACTCTTGACGTGTAGACACGAGTCGGGTCAGGAGCTTCCATTCTTTTCTGGCCAGAAAGATGGAAAAAAATCTCCCATACCAGAGTTCTTTGTCCAACTGTCATTTACCGATATCCTACCTAAGACTTGCTACTTTAAGATCTTTGAGAAAAATACAATTAATATGCAAGGATGTGGGTAACACTTCTCTCTCCCAGAAATTAATAGTAATTAAATTCTTTATTTTAATAGACAAATAGGCCTTTATTATTGTACATGTGAATCTGAACACTGGTAAGAGTAAATGTTTATTAAAGTAGAACGAAAGGCAAAACCTTTTTTTTTTCATTTTGAATAGCGTAGGGGAGGGTTATAACCCCTGTAAGGTTTATTTAACCATCTGTGTGCCATTGTGGAAATTTGCCTTCATTTCCTGTGCCATTACTGAAACAGAAAGTGAGAGAAAATAACTCTAAAATGAGGGAACCCCTGGTTTTCACCAAGGTCACCAAAACTAGGGTTCACGCTGGAAAATATCCCCATCTATCCTGTTCCAGGGACAGCCCTAACTTGAGATTTTTTTTTTTTTTTTTTTTTTCTACTTTCACTTTTGATTATAATGGTAAATGGGACTAAGACCCCTTTCACACTGAGCGAGTTTTCAGGCTTTTTAGCTCTAGAAATAGTGCCTGTAAAGCTCCTGAAAACTGCCTCCCATGCCGCCCAAATGTGAAAGCCCGAGTGCTTTCATACCCGGGCGGTGTGCTTGCGGGACGTTAGAAAAAGTTATGCAAGCAGCATCTTTGGGGTGGGAGCGCTTTATACTGCCTATTGCAATGAATGGGCAGCCCGTCCGAAGCGCTGTAACACAGACGTTTTAACCCCTTCAGCCGCTAGCGGGGGTTAAAAAAGCCCCGCTAGCGGCCAAAAAGCACCACTTAAACAGCGCTAAAGCGCCGCTAAAACGATTGCAGCTTTAATGCTAACACATGGGCGGGTCTAATAGAGAGGGTGAATCTAATATGGGCACAAACGGCAACAATATTCTGACAGGTGTTTTAATCCCTCTCCACTCTATCCAAAACGACATAAAGGTTTAGCATTTAGTTATAGTAAGTTTTAAAAATGTTAGTGAAAAAAAGTCATTTTTTTGGTACATTTAGAAGTAAGGTGTGTAGGTGACTGCATATCTGATGCAGGGGTTGCAGAAGTCGCCATTGTGACTGGGCAACATGCTGCAGGGGGCCCGTGTGCCCCCCCCTCCCCGAGCCGTGGCTGCATATGGGACCGAGCTCCCCGATCCTCAGCCAATGCGTAAATCGGCAGTGCAGGAGCTCGGCCACGCTGTGTTTATGCTGAAAGTAAAAGCAAGGGAGAGGTGTCCTGCACAGTGTGTGCTGTGCTCTCTGCCTCCCCCTACAGTGCAGTACACAGCATGGAGCATGAAGGTACAGTGCTGCAGCTGCCGATTTTTAAAAAGGCGATCTATACATGTGTGTCTGCATGTTTGGGTGTGTGTGTGTTTATTTGTGTGCATGTGTATATGTTTTATATGTGTGTGTAAGTTTGTGTGTGTGCACTGTGTGTTTTTATATTTGTGTGTGTGTGTGTGTGTGTGTATACATGTGTGTTTACATACGAGTGTATGTAAACACATTACTTTTAATCCTGACCCCCTTTTTCTTTATGATCAGAACTGATTTTTTTAGGGTGGGTTCATAATACCAACAGAAAATACCATTCCTCTCAAAAGTGATGCAGGCTTAGATCACTTTTCAGGGGCATTTGACAGGCAGTGAAGAGGCAATATGTTGTGCCTTGACTGGTAAAATGTTGAGAAACACTGAGAAACTGATCTCTCCATTTTCCTCCTGCAGCTGATGAAAGCCTGTGGGAGGGAGATGAGACGTGGGGGAAATGGAAAGATTAGATCCTCTATATGCAGCTGCCCCCACCGCTCCTCCTAGGCAGATTCTTTCTGCTGCCCCCCCGCATGTGCTCTCCAGCCCCCTTGTACATTTTCCTGGCCCCTCCACTTGTCCCCACAGCTCCGCAGAGTTCCCCCCTCCCCTTTCCTGCTGGCTGCTGCAGGGTATCTGTCAGGATGAAGCCTTTTCTGAATGGAGAGCCAGTGATCCATAACAATCACGGACTCAGTCCATCCATAACTGAAACATAGTAAACTGTATTTACTATGCTTCAGTTTGCAAATAAAGGGGTAGCTCTATACAGACCTATTCCTGTCCATTCATTCTGTGCAGCTAAGGCTGTGTTCTCAATCTCCTTTCTTGGTCTCAAAGGTGAAACATCAGTGGTCTGTTTAGACCCCTGATATCTCACCAAAGCCCCACAACTCTTAAAACATTTAAAAATATTTAAAAAAAAAATATTTAAATAAATGGTAGAGAAAAAAAGACACCGTGGCAGAACTGCCAGGGTCACAATGTTGCACTTGCGACCGGGCCTTGGCGTTTCCGCCACTGGGCTCGGAGGGAAGGGCCCCAGCTGGGGGGGGCCCCATCATGGTTTCTTGCATCGCGCCCTGAAGGTTCTAGTTACACCACTGATCTGATGCATGTGTAACAGCACATTTTTATCTTGGGTTAAAGGAATTTCCATATAAGTGGAACATATTGCACAACAACAGCAGCAAAGTCATTGTAACTTTTTTTTTTTTTTTACAAAAGTATGGGGTAGGCAATATGCATGTCTGATTTTCTGAAAGTGGTTCTTCTTCTTCTTCTCCTTCTTCTCCTTCTCCTTCTCCTCCTTCTCCTTCTCCTTCTCCTTCTCCTTCTCCTTCTCCTTCTCCTTCTCGTTCTTCTCCTTCTCCTTCTCGTTCTTCTCCTTCTCGTTCTTCTCCTTGTCCTTGTCCTTCTCCTTCTCCTTCTCCTTCTCCTTCTCCTTCTCCTTCTCCTTCTCCTTCTCCTTCTCCTTCTCCTTCTCCTCCTCCTTCTCCTTCTCCTCCTCCTTCTCCTTCTCCTTCTCCTTCTTCTCCTTCTCCTTCTTCTCCTTCTTCTCCTTCTTCTCCTTCTCCTTCTCCTTCTCCTTCTCCTTCTCCTTCTCCTTCTCCTTCTCCTTCTCCTTCTCCTTCTCCTTCTTCTCCTTCTCCTTCTCCTTCTTCTCCTTCTCCTTCTTCTCCTTCTCCTTCTCCTTCTCCTCCTTCTCCTTCTTCTCCTTCTCCTTCTCCTTCTCCTTCTCCTTCTCCTTCTCCTTCTCCTTCTCCTTCTTCTTCTCCTCCTTCTTCTTCTCCTCCTTCTTCTTCTCCTCCTTCTTCTTCTCCTCCTTCTTCTTCTCCTTCTTCTTCTTCTCCTTCTCCTTCTCCTTCTCCTTCTCCTTCTCCTTCTCCTTCTCCTTCTTCTCCTTCGAGAGACATGATTGTAATGCAATGGATATTTACCTACCGAGGTTCAATTTTGCCAAGGACAAGTCTATTTCATGGAACTCACCCTAAATGGTGCCCTGAATAGAGTCTGGAGATAAAAATTGTAAGAAGAGTGTTCAAGGCGATTTTTTAACGACTTCATATTGGGATAACATGAGATAAAACATCAATAAGTTTGGGTGCTCAGGGATTTCTTATTCATCCAAGCACATCCATTTTTTTTAAATCAAACAACTTCCTTTTAAGGCCAACTATTTCAGCCCACATGGCTCCTGAGCCCATAGGAAGAGGGAGTATCTAGGGCCCCCAAAAGACATTGGGTGTTTTAGCTGGTGTTCTCTAATGTTAACCACTTAAGGACCGCCTCACGCCGATGTACGTCGGCAAGGCGGCACGGGCAGGCAAAATCACGTACATGTACGTGATTTGCCTCCCGCGGGTGGTGGGTCCAATCGGACCCCCCGAGGCGGTCCCATTCTGTCCCCCGGCGATCAGAGACGAGGGGGAGGCCATCTGTTCGTGGCCCCCCCCTCGCGATCACCGCCGGCCAATGGGAACACTCCTTTGCTGCTGTATGCTAAACAGCAGCAAAGGAAGTGATGTCATCTCCCCTCGGGTCGGTAGTTTCCGTTCCGGCCCGAGGAGAGAAGACAGGTATGTGAGTGCACCAACACTACACACAGTAGAACATGCCAGGCATACAAAACACCCCCCCCCCGTCACAAACTGACACCAGCAGTTTTTTTTTTTTTTTTTTTTTTCTGATTACTGCTAGGTGTCAGTTTGTGACAGTTACTGTGTTAGCACAGTTACTGTTACCCCCCTGTAGGTCTAGGGTACCCCCCTAACCCCCCCTAATAAAGTTTTTTAACCCCTTGATCACCCCCCGTCACCAGTGTCGCTAAGCGATCATTTTTCTGATCGCTGTATTAGTGTCGCTGGTGACGCTAGTTAGTGAGGTAAATATTTAGGTTCGCCGTCAGGGACCCCCATATACTACCTAATAAATGTTTTAACCCCTTGATTGCCCCCTAGTTAACCCTTTCACCACTGATCACCGTATAACCGTTACGGTTGACGCTGGTTAGTTCGTTTATTTTTTATAGTGTCAGGGCACCCGCCGTTTACTACCGAATAAAGGTTTAGCCCCCCGATCGCCCGGCGGTGATATGCGTCGCCCCAGGCAGCGTCAGATTAGCGCCAGTACTGCTAACACCCACGCACGCAGCATGCGCCTCCCTTAGTGGTATAGTATCTGATCGGATCAATATCTGATCCGATCAGATCTATACTAGCGTCCCCAGCAGTTTAGGGTTCCCAAAAACGCAGTGTTATCAGGATCAGCCCAGATACCCGCTAGCACCTGCGTTTTGCGCCTCCGCCCAGCCCACCCAAGTGCAGTATCGATCGATTACTGTCACTTACAGAACACTAAACACATAACTGCAGCGTTCACAGAGTCAGGCCTGATCCCTGCGATCGCTAACAGTTTTTTTGGTAGCATTTTGGTGAACTGGCAAGCACCAGCCCCAGGCAGCGTCAGGTTAGCGCCAGTACCGCTAACACCCACGCACGCACCGTACACCTCCCTTAGTGGTATAGTATCTAATCGCATCAATATCTGATCCGATCTGATCTATACTAGCGTCACCAGCAGTTTAGGGTTCCCAAAAACGCAGTGTTAGCGGGATCAGCCTAGATACCTGCTAGCACCTGCATTTTGCCCCTCCGCCCGGCCCAGCATCGATCGATCACTGTCACTTACAAAACTCTAAACGCATAACTGCAGCGTTCGCAGAGTCAGGCCTGATCCCTGCGATCGCTAACAGTTTTTTTGGTAGCGTTTTGGGGAACTGGCAAGCACCAGCGGCGTAGTACACCCCGGTCGTAGTCAAACCAGCACTGCAGTAACACTTGGTGACGTGGCGAGTCCCATAAGTGCAGTTCAAGCTGGTGAGGTGGCAAGCACAAGTAGTGTCCCGCTGACACCAAAAAGACAAACACAGGCCCGTCGTGCCCATAATGCCCTTCCTGCTGCATTCGCCAATCCTAATTGGGAACCCACCACTTCTGCAGCGCCCGTACTTCCCCCATTCACATCCCCAACCAAATGCAGTCGGCTGCATGAGAGGCATTTTTATGTCCTCCCGAGTACCCCTACCCAACGAACCCCCCCAAAAAGATGTCGTGTCTGCAGCAAGCTCGGATATAGGCGTGACACCCGCTATTATTGTCCCTCCTGTCCTGACAATCCTGGTCTTTGCATTGGTGAATGTTTTGAACGCTACCATACACTAGTTGAGTATTAGCGTAGGGTACAGCATTGCACATACTAGGCACACTTTCACAGGGTCTCCCAAGATGCCATCGCATTTTGAGAGACCCGAACCTGGAACCGGTTACCGTTATAAAAGTTAGTTACAAAAAAAGTGTAAAAAAAAAAAAAAAAAAAATATATGAAATAAAAAAAAAATAGTTGTCGTTTTATTGTTCTCTCTCTCTCTCTCTATTCTCTCTCTCTATTGTTCTGCTCTTTTTTACTGTATTCTATTCTGCAATGTTTTATTGTTATTGTTATTATGTTTTATCATGTTTGTTTTTCAGGTATGTAATTATTTATACTTTACTGTTTACTGTGCTTTATTGTTAACCATTGTTAACCATTTTTTTGTCTTCAGGTACGCCATTCACGACTTTGAGTGGTTATACCAGAATGATGCCTGCAGGTTTAGGTATCATCTTGGTATCATTCTTTTCAGCCAGCGGTCGGCTTTCATGTAAAAGCAATCCTAGTGGCTAATTAGCCTCTAGACTGCTTTTACAAGCCGTGGGAGGGAATGCCCCCCCCCACCGTCTTCCGTGTTTTTTCTCTGGCTCTCCTGTCTCAACAGGGAACCTGAGAATGCAGCCGGTGATTCAGCCAGCTGACCATAGAGCTGATCAGAGACCAGAGTGGCTCCAAACATCTCTATGGCCTAAGAAACCGGAAGCTACGAGCATTTCATGACTTAGATTTCGCCGGATGTAAATAGCGCCATTGGGAAATTGGGGAAGCATTTTATCACACCGATCTTGGTGTGGTCAGATGCTTTGAGGGCAGAGGAGAGATCTAGGGTCTAATAGACCACAATTTTTTCAAAAAAGAGTACCTGTCACTACCTATTGCTATCATAGGGGATATTTACATTCCCCGAGATAACAATAAAAATGATTAAAAAAAAAAAATGAAAGGAACAGTTTAAAAGTAAGATTAAAAAAGCAAAAAAATAATAAAGAAAAAAAAAAAAAAAAAAAAAAGCACCCCTGTCGCCCCCTGCTCTCGCGCTAAGGCGAACGCAAGCGGCGGTCTGTCATCAAACGTAAACAGCAATTGCACCATGCATGTGAGGTATCACCGCGAAGGCCAGATCGAGGGCAGTAATTTTTCCAGTAGACCTCCTCTGTAAATCTAAAGTGGTAACCTGTAAAGGCTTTTGAAGGCTTTTAAACATGTATTTATTTTGTTGCCACTGCACGTTTGTGCGCAATTTTAAAGCATGTCATGTTTGGTATCCATGTACTCGGCCTAAGATCATCTTTTTTATTTCATCAAACATTTGGGCAATATAGTGTGTTTTAGTGCATTAAAATTTAAAAAAGTCTGTTTTTTCCCCCAAAAATGCGTTTGAAAAATCGCTGCACAATTACTGTGTGGGAAAAAAAAATGAAACACCCACCATTTTAATCTGTAGGGCATTTGCTTTAAAAAAATATATAATGTTTGGGGGTTCAAAGTAATTTTTTTGCAAAAAAAAATAACTTTTTCATGTAAACAATAAGTGTCAGAAAGGGCTTTGTCTTCAAGTGGTTAGAAGAGTGGGTGATGTGTGACATAAGCTTCTAAATGTTGTGCATAAAATGCCAGGACAGTTCAAAACCCCCCCAAATTACCCCATTTTGGAAAGTAGACACCCCAAGCTATTTGCTGAGAGGCATGTCGAGTCCATGGATTATTTTATATTGCGACACAAGTTGCGGGAAAGAGACAAATTTTTTTTTTTTTTTGCACAAAGTTGTCACTAAATGATATATTGCTCAAACATGCCATGGAAATATGTGAAATTACACCCCAAAATACATTCTGCTGCTTCTCCTGAGTACGGGGATACCACATGTGTGAGACTTTTTGGGAGCCTAGCCGTGCACGGGACCCCGAAAACCAAGCACCGCCTTCAGGCTTTCTAAGGGCGTGAATTTTTGATTTCACTCTTCACTGCCTATCACAGTTTCGGAGGCCATGGAATGCCCAGGTGGCACAAAACCCCCCCAAATGACCCCATTTTGGAAAGTAGACACCCCAAGCTATTTGCTGAGAGGTATAGTGAGTATTTTGCAGACCTCACTTTTTGTCACAAAGTTTTGAAAATTGAAAAAAGAAAAAAAAAATATTTTTTCTTGTCTTTCTTCATTTTCAAAAACAAATGAGAGCTGCAAAATACTCACCGTGCCTCTCAGCATATAGCTTGGGGTGTCTACTTTCCAAAATGGGGTCATTTGGGGGGGTTTTGTGCCACCTGGGCATTCCATGGCCTCCGAAACTGTGATAGGCAGTAAAGAGTGAAATCAAACATTTTCACCCTTAGAAATCCTGAAGGCAGTGATTGGTTTTCGGGGTCCCATACGCGGCTAGGCTCCCAAAAAGTCCCACACATGTGGTATCCCCATACTCAGGAGAAGCAGCTGAATGTATTTTGGGGTGCAATTCCACATAGGCCCATGGCCTGTGTGAGCAATATATCATTTAGTGACAACTTTTTGTAAATATTATTTTTTTTTTTTTTTGTCATTTTTCAATCACTTGGGACAAAAAAAATAAATATTCAATGGGTTCAACATGCCTCTCAGCAATTTCCTTGGGGTGTCTACTTTCCAAAATGGGGTCATTTGGGGGGGTTTTGTACTGCCCTGCCATTTTAGCACCTCAAGAAATGACATAGGCAGTCATAAACTAAAAGCTGTGTAAATTACAGAAAATGTACCCTAGTTTGTAGACGCTATAACTTTTGCGCAAACCAATAAATATACGCTTATTGACATTTTTTTTACCAAAGACATGTGGCCGAATACATTTTGGCCTAAATGTATGACTAAAATTTAGTTTATTGGATTTTTTTTATAACAAAAAGTAGAAAATATCATTTTTTTTTCAAAATTTTCGGTCTTTTTCCATTTATAGCGCAAAAAATAAAAACCGCAGAGGTGATCAAATACCATCAAAAGAAAGCTCTATTTGTGGGAAGAAAAGGACGCAAATTTCGTTTGGGTACAGCATTGCATGACCGCGCAATTAGCAGTTAAAGCGACGCAGTGCCAAATTGGAAAAAGACCTCTGGTCCTTAGGCAGCATAATGGTCCGGGGCTCAAGTGGTTAAAAAATATATATAAACCCTGAACTCTACAACCATTGATCCATTGATGTGGCACGATTACATTTTCAACCTCTAGTAATAAAAATCAGACAGGGGTTCCAACCTTTCTCTGCTCTAACAAAGAACATTTTTGTTTCTGTCTGTGTTGCTTTTAAAGAGTTACCCTTGTCTTATTGTCTGTTAAAATGTTGTCAGCAGAACAGGAAATGAGGGGAAGTTCCTTAAATAGAGTCCAGGATAGCAGTAAAAATGTTACAATGGTTCTAACCATTCATCCCTGATTTACCCAAACCTAGGGGAAAAAAAATTTCCTGACACCAACACACAGGACCTGTTTAACGCTATAAAAGTCTGACTGAGAACTACCCCCTCCATTCTCCTTTTTGTCCTCAAAGATCAACAACACCTACAGACTGTTAAACTCAGGATAAGCTCTTACCTGCCGACTATGTCGGAGTCCGTCTGGATCCAAGCCTCTCGCAGCACACAGTCCCACATCTTAGGCTGCTAAACGCACCAACAAGGTGGGGAACCCCTTCTGGTGGTCTTTTGGGGTCGAGGGGTTCTCCAATCAGAGATGACAATCTTCTTGTGGCATGCCTGCTTTGGAGTCTGGAGCCAGCAGCTGGGAGCGCATGATGTCCATATAGCAATATGGTGTGACCAAATCCCCATATTTTTTGCTAATGTTTTTGAAAATGTCTAGGTGTTTTAAATAAGCCTTGCAGGAGGTAAATGTCTTTTTTGCATGTGTGCACTGTAATATTTTGTTCTGTTGTATGGTCTTATGGCTGCACCATCTTTACTGCATCTTTTAGGGTGTGCCCCCCAAATATCTTGTTTGTCTATTGTATGGATTCTGACCAAATCCTTTTGGGTGAGGAGCACCCCACTCCCTCATCAGTGCCTCTCATTAGTGTCATGGGGGGAGACCTCAAGTTCTCCCATATAGAGGAGTGTATTGCTCCCATGGTTCAGAGAAGCAGGATCTACCAGTCTATGGATAGTGTAGGACCCACTAATCATGGGGTACTTTGTTGCAGTAAGTGGGCTTAAGCACGATATAGTGATATGGTGTGGCCAAATCCCCATATTTTTTGCTAATGTTTTTTGAAAATGTCTAGGTGTTTTAAATAAGCCTTGCAGAAAGTAAATGTCTTTTTTGCATGTGTGCGCTGTAATATTTTGTTCTGCGTGATGTCTTCTCTCCTATGGAACTCTTTCCAGGTCTGTCAATTTCTATAAAATGCTTTTCTTTTTCTTGCTCTCATGTCTCTAAAGACCCCATACACACTATGTAGCTTTTGTTTGATTTCCTTAGGATTTGCCGGGACCATGTGGTGCAGGGGTCTGCCTGATTGCATACAAATTGAGGCTCTTAAGGTTTGACCTCATATTGTGTGGTTTTGGGAAATCTGAGGGAAAGATGCAGAGGATTGTATGATGTGTAGTTTGTTTAAAAGTGTCCTTTTGAGTGGATGGGCGTTGGCTTCCCTCCTAATTGTACGAGCCGTTTTTTTGATTAGAACAAAGGTGAGAGCGTCAGAAACAATGAACCAGACTGAGACAGTAAACTACAAGTACAGTAAAATCACACTTGTTAATAAAAAGGTAAATAGAGTAAGCGTCAAAGCATAGCCAGAGTTCATTAACAAGATCAGGTAATCAGCCAGGCCAGAAGTCAGGGATCCAAGTAGAGGAACAGCAAGCAGGATAAGGAGCCAGAAGGGATGTCAGCAAAGCCAGTCTTTAAACAGGAACGCAGGAGATGGTTTCTTGTGAAGTGGCAAAGGCAGGAATGAAGTGAGCTGGAGATCTTTAAGTAGGTGGGACTAACAAGCAGATCCACAACAGCTGGTTAACTGTGGAGAGATGAGAGCTGGCAATTAGCGGACAGCTGAGCGGCCAGCTCAGGGAAGGAAGAGCTGAGCCAGCCCTGACAGAGCGAGGACTGAGTCTTTCTCTCAGGTGCTCTATTTACAGAACACAAATGGGCAGGTAATGGATGCCTTTAATAAAATAACAAATTTTTGCGCTTAGGAAAATGTAAGTGAACTGCAGCCTCCCTAAAGAAGAACTCCACCAAGGAGTCAAAAAACACAAAAGGAAAGTGGCGCTGTTCAAAAAAGGTACACGTAAAAGCAACCCAAAAGTGTTTGTGATAAATATGAGATGGATAAATAATCTGGTGATATCAAAGATCAACTAAAAATAAGAGATGTGTGGAAATATATTGAATATATCAAGGAGTACAGTATAAACAAAGTGATAAGAACATCAAAACTCTAAACCAAAGAAATTGTTAATAACAAAGTGACTATTAATGTTCTCAAGTCTGTGAATCAATCCACCTGAAAACTGTTTATAAAAATATGTGTAAAAAAAAAAAAAAAAAAGTGAAGCAGAGAATCCAAAAAGGTAACACTCTAAACAGTGAATCCAACAAAGTGACAGTCTATAAACAGTGCAGCAAAGATTCTTTAAAGGTGACTTTCCAATGCTCCCCTCCTTCAATATTCCCCTTTTGCTTCCGCACTCACCAGAGCGCCTCACCCCTGCAGGGGTAAAAGGCGTGGAAGTAATATCTGAATGGCGCCTCAGATGGCATCCATGTGATGAAACGCGTAAGGCGGGACATACTTGGTACGCAAAAAGTCGCATCCGCTATCCCCGGACTTTCGGTTTCTGACAACACGGCGGCGGAACGCACGGCGGGATCGCGGAAGTAACCTTCCCTGTACGCTAGTCGGAGCATTGGAGCTCCGTCTAGGTTTTTTTAAACATATATTTTTATACTCAAAGACTTTTTTGGTTTACGGATTCACGCTATGAGGTCCTATATATTTTTTCTGAATCTTATGTGGAATTCTGCTGGTCCGTCCCACCGAGGTAAAGATTAATCCGAATCCCTGTCTGAGGATTAGAGAACCATTCTTGGGTGAGGTCGACAGAGGAATTCTGGCGAGGGGGACACTGCCATTCGGATATTACTTCCGTGCCTTTTACCCCTGTAGGGGTGAGGCGCTCTGGTGAGTGTGGACGCAAGAGGGGAATATTGAAGGAGGAGGGGAGCACTGGAAAGTCACCTTTAAAGAATCTTTGCTGCACTGTTTATACTGTAGGCTGTCACTTTATTGGATTCACTGTTTTTAGAGTGTTACCTTATTGGATTCTCTGCTTCACTTTTCTATATATATATTTTTTTACACGTTTTATAAACAGTTTTCAGGTGGATTGATTCACAGACTTGAGAACATTAATAGTCACTTTGTTATTAATAATTTCTTTGGTTTAGAGTTCTTATCACTTTGTTTATACTGTACTCCTTGATATATTCACTATATTTCCACACATCTCATATATTTTTAATTGATCTTTGATATCACCAGATAAATTATCCCTCTCATATTTATCACAAATATTTTTGGGTTGCCTTTTACGTGTACCTCTTTTGAACAGCGCCACTTTCCCTTTTGTGTTTTTTGAATGGATGTTTTTGCTATTCAGGCATCCAGAGAGGCAGCATCTCATTCTGAGGAACAGTCAATGACAGGTAAGTCTTGCTATCCTAGTAATGGGGATAGAAGGGGGGAGGAGCAATGTTTTAGTAGGGGATGGGGGGGGTGTATGCCCAGGTTTCTTTTATTTAAATTTGTTACTCTTTGCCAAAAAAAGTAAAAAATAGGTATATATTTTTTTTTTCTCTCTCTCGCTTTCCTTGTTTCTCTCTGTTGCCATGTAGTCCCCCTTGCACCTTTCAGTTCTTCCACCAGCATGAGCCTAATACCACATAACCAAGGCCAGGGCCAACTTTGGGTAGGTTAGAAGATGCGGGAAAAAGAGTGCGTTCTGCCCTGACGAACATGTCTTTCTGTCTATTGCAGTCCCGGCCGCTCTCTGGGAGGTCCAGAGGCCCTCTGGATCGTCAGGATTTTTCCAGGGCAGAAAGTGACTCCTCCAGTCCTGGCAGACCCCAGTACAAAGAGCAAATGTACGCTTAAGAGAACGCACAAAGCTTCTCCTCCGAGGGCTCAGTGCCCAAAAGGCAAATCCCTGGAAAACTACTTTGCAGCAACTGCTTCAGGCAGCTTGCCAGAGACTAGGAGTATGAGAGTAAGCAGGTGTCAACCTTGCTCAAGGAAGTAGTCCCCAACTACCTGGCAGAATTTTCCCGTCCTCTCTGGCAACCAGGGACAGAAGTGGACAAACAGTGTGGGCCCTGCACCAGGTCTAAACCAAGCCATTCAACCATCTCTAACTAGAGACGTACCAGGCACTTCAGGGGGGATTCCAGCCTAACAGATTAAGCAGGCTGATTCCCCAGACCCAGTACTACAGCCAACCTTTCAGGCAGAGGGAGAAGATATCACCTCCTCCTTGGCAGAGGATCCTGAAGGTTCAGGCTTTGATTTTGAGCTAATACCACCATTCATTAAAGCAGTAAAAGCTGCACTGGAATGGGAGGATCCGAAACCTCCTCCAAAGAAAGAGAAAAAACTCTTGGGTAGGGATGAGCTTCGTGTTCGAGTCAAACCCATGTTCGACTCGAACATCGTCTGTTCGATCGTTCGCCGAATTGCGAACGATATTGGCCGTTCACGCCAAATTCGAGTGGCGCATCACGGCCCATAATTCACTGTGGCATCACAGTGCATTGCTGGCTGATGATTGGCCAAGCATGCACTATGAACCGCATGCTTGGCCAATCACAGCACCGTCTGTACAGAGAGCTGGGGTGGCTTTGGCCAATTATGGCTCAGGGGGTTTAGTACACGCCCTGCACTATATAAGGCCGCCTGCACGTCGGCCCTGTGTAGTGTGTTCCGGTGCTGAGAGACCGAGACAGATGGAGAGTGTCATTTGTTTTAAGTTAGATAGATTAGGCAGGACAGTCAGTCAGTTAGCTGCACTTAGTGTATTGTGTGTGTGTGTGTGTGTGTGTGTGTGTGTATGTGTATATATATATATATATATATATATATATATATATATATATATATATATATATATATATATATATATATATATATATATATATATATATATATATATATATTTAGTGTGTGTGTATATATATATACTGTATTCAGTTTAGCTAGATCCGTTCCTGTTATTATCTTCCTACTGACAGGCAGGTGTTACAGTATTTGAAGAAAATTGCTGGTGTTCTTCTGATCCTATTAGCTACAGTATTTACAGTTAGTGTAGTGCGTCCTCTGCACAGTGTGCACCTAAAGCTACCTGTAGAAGTTTGGTGTTTTTCTGATCCTATCACTACCGCAAACAACTACAATATTTTTTAGTGTAGTGCCACCTCTGCACAGTGTTCAGCTAAAGCTACCTGTAGAAGATTGGTGGTGTTCTCATACTAATAATACTAACAGGCAGGCAGTTGATTTTGCTAGCTGCAGTATTAGTATATACTGTATTGGCGTATAACACGCACTTTTTTTTTCCCCTTAAAATCAGGGGAAAGTCGCAGGTGCGTGTTATACGCCGATCCCCTGTGATCCCGAGCTGTCACAACTTCAAAATCGCCGACCGCGATTTGAAAATGGCGCCGCGGGCGCCGAAATACACAGAGCCGGTCCTCGGCTCTTTCCGGCGGCTCTCATTCACTTTCGGCTCCACTCGTAGTCCCGAGCGGAGCTATCCGAACCTACTCGGCTAGGTTCGGATAGCTCCGCTCGGGACTACAAGTGGAGCCGAAAGTGAACGAGAGCCGAGGACCGGCTCTGTGTATTTTGGCGCCGGCGCCGCCATTTTCAAATCGCGGTCGGGGATTTTGAAGCCCAGGATGGCAGGGACAGGGGATCGAAGGCTGCACTGGGGCAAGGCTGCACTGGGGGAGGCTGCACTGATGGGCATTTAAATGTAAGTTTTTTTTCCCTTCAACTTCCCTCCTAATTTGGGGTGCGTGTTATACGCTGATAAATACTATATCTATAGCTATATCTCTCTATATCTCTATATCTCTCTCTCTCTATGTCTCTCTCTCTCTATGTCTCTCTCTCTCTCTCTATGTCTCTCTCTCTCTCTCTCTATATGTCTCTCTCTCTCTCTCTATGTCTCTCTCTCTCTCTCTATGTCTCTCTCTCTCTCTATGTCTCTCTCTCTCTCTCTCTCTCTCTTCTCTCATGTCTCTCTCTCTCTCTCTCTCTCTCTCTCTCTCTCTCTCTATGTCTCTCTCTCTCTCTCTCTCTCTCTATGTCTCTCTCTCTCTCTCTCTCTCTATGTCTCTCTCTCTCTCTCTATGTCTCTCTCTCTCTCTGTGTCTCTCTCTCTCTCTCTCTGTCTCTCTCTCTCTCTCCTCTATGTCTCTCTCTCTCTCTCTCTTGTCTCTCTCTCTCTCTCTCTCTATGTCTCTCCTCTCTTCTCTCTATGTCTCTCTCTCTCTCTCTCTCTATGTCTCTCTCTCTCTCTCTCTCTATGTCTCTCTCTCTCTCTCTCTCTCTATGTCTCTCTCTCTCTCTCTCTCTATGTCTCTCTCTCTCTCTCTCTCTATGTCTCTCTCTCTCTCTCTATGTCTCTCTCTCTCTCTCTATGTCTCTCTCTCTCTCTCTATGTCTCTCTCTCTCTCTCTATGTCTCTCTCTCTCTCTATGTCTCTCTCTCTCTCTCTATGTCTCTCTTCTCTCTCTCTGTCCTCTCTCTCTCTCTCTGTGTCTCTCTCTCTCTCTCTGTGTCTCTCTCTCTCTCTCTGTGTCTCTCTCTCTCTCTCTGTGTCTCTCTCTCTCTCTCTTGTGTCTCTCTCTCTCTCTATGTGTCTCTTCTCTCTATGTCTCTTCTCTCTCTCTGTGTCTCTCTCTCTCTCCTCTCTCTGTGTCTCTCTCTCTCTCTCTCTCTCTGTGTCTCTCTCTCTCTCTCTGTGTCTCTTCTCTCTCTCTCTGTGTCTCTCTCTCTCTCTCTCTGTGTCTCTCTCTCTCTCTATGTGTGTCTCTCTGTCTCTCTGTCTCTCTTGTCTCTCTCTCTGTGTCTCTGTGTCTCTGTGTGTCTCTCTCTCTCTCTCTGTGTGTCTCTCTCTCTCTCTCTGTGTGTCTCTCTCTCTCTCTGTGTCTTCTCTCTCTCTCTCTGTGTCTCTCTCTCTCTCTCTGTCTCTCTCTCTCTCTCTCTGTCTCTCTGTGTCTCTCTCTCTCTGTGTCTCTCTCTCTCTGTGTCTCGATAGATAGATAGATATAGAGAGAGAGAGATCCCAGCTTAGTGCAAGCCGTCATCCTCCTCTCACCCATGCTCAGGGTACTTTGACTGGCAAAGCAGCTGCCAACGCTGCCTCTTCCCTCGGCTTAATGGCATCAGTGACTCCTTCCCTAGCCCCACCATGTCCTCCTGAGGAGTCCCTCGAACTGTTTGACCACAGTGTTGGGTACATGCCCCAGGAGGATGCCCAGCGTTTAGAAGGCTCTGATGATGATACTGAGCTAGATGAAGTCAGTAACGTGAGCACAGACAGAGGGGGTGCCCAAGAAGGACAACAATCTGGCAGTCATGTTCCCCCTGCTGCAGCATACTGCCAGGATTGCTCCAGTGATGAGGAGGGAGGGGATGATGAGGTCACTGACTTAACGTGGGTGCCTGATAGGAGAGAGGAGGAGGCACATCACCGACGAGGCAGGATGCCCTCCAGGGGCCAGCCTAAGGGCATCACACCTCAGAGCTCCGCATGTGCAGGGCGCTGCTGTCTCTGCACGTTATTCCAAAAGTTCTTTGGTGTGGGCCTTTTTTAAGATGAGTGCATTAGATCCCACTGCTGCTATTTGCAACATATGTCTCAAACGTATCTCGCGTGGCCAAAACATCTCCCGCTTGGGCACCACATGCTTGACCAGACATATGTTGGCAAGCGTACCTAAAAGACCCACACCAAAAAACAGAGGAACTCTCCTTACTCCTCAGCTGGGATCTCCAAACCCACTATACCTTCAGTCCTTTCTGAGACCTGCACTGTGAGGAATGAAGGTGTGGAATTAGGTGTGTCACAGCTAAGTACTTGGGGGCAATCTGCTATCGGTACACCGATGTCAGATTGTACCAGGCAAATTTCCCTGCCCCAGCTGCTGCACCGCAAAAAAGTTCACTCCCAGCCATCCACATGCCCAGCGGTTGAATGCTAGCTTGGCAAAATTGCTAGCACTTCAACTGCTACCTTTTCAGGTGGTAGACTCTGCACCCTTCTGTGAGTTGGTGGAATGTGTGGTTTCTCAGTGGCAGGTTCCCAAACGCCACTTTTTCTCATGGAAGGCGATTCCGGCTCTCTACCAGCATGTGGAAGGCAATGTCTTGGCCTCGCTGGACAGGGCGGGCAGCGGTAAGGTGCATATTACCACTGACTCATGGTCCAGCAGGCATGGACAGGGACGTTACTTAAGTTTCATGGCGCATTGGGTGACTCTTCTGGCATCTGGGAAGGATGCAGGACAAGGTGCAGTAGTGTTGGAGGTTGTTCCACCACCATGCCTCCAAAATGCCACTACTAGTGATTCTGACACACCTCTCTCTCCTCCACCCCCTCTTCTTCTTCCTCCATGGCCTCTTCCTGTGGTTTGTCCTCGGAACCAGCGGTGCTCCGTAGGCATTCAAGGGGCTACACAAGTACGCAGGCCAAAAGATGCCATGCGGTGCTTGAGCTGGTGTGCTTGGGGGACAGGAGCCACACTGGGGCAGAGATTCTGTCAGTTCTGCAGGGGCAGTTTCAGAGGTAGTTGACGCCACACCAACTTAAGGCAGGAATGGTGGTTTGCGACAATGACACCAACCTCCTCTCCGCCCTCCGACAGCGACAAATGACCCATGTGCCCTGTTTGGCTCACGTCCTTAACTTGGTGGTGCAGCGGTTCTTGGGCAGGTACTGGGGCTTACAGGATGTCCTGAGGCAGGCCAGGAAAGTCTGTGTGCATTTCCGCCATTCATATGCCAGTGCTCGGCTGGCAGACCTCTAAAAGGAATTTAACCTGCCCAAGAACTGCCTAATCTGTGACATGCCCACCAGGTGGAACTCAACGTTGGCCATGCTGCAGCGGCTGCACATGCAGCAGAGGGCCATCAATGAGTACCTGTGCGACTATGGCACCAGGACAGGGTCAGGGGAGCTTGTTTTTTTTCCCCCACGCCAGTGGGCCATGATCAGGGATGCATGCACTGTCCTGTCACCATTTGAGGTGGTCACGAGAATGGTGAGCAGTGACAGTGCATGCATCAGTGACACTTTCCCCTTGTCCACCTGTTGGAGCACACGCTGCATGGAATAATGGACAGGACACTTGAAGAACAGAGGCAGGGAGAGGAGGACTTCCTTAGCTCTCAGGGCCCCATTTATCCAGACAGTGTTCCTGTGTGCCTGCCGATCACACAGGAAGAGGAGGAGGATTGTGTCAGTATGGAGGTGGAGCCTGGCACTCAGCATCAGCAGCAGTCTATAAGGGATCTTTTACAGTCCCAAGAAACACATGGACTTGTACGTGGCTGGGAGGAGGTGGCTGCGGTCGTCCTTAGTGACCCAGAGGACTCCGGACCAAATGCCTCAGCAAACCTACGCTTCATGGCCTCCCTGATCCTGCAAAGCCTGCGGAAGGATCCTCGCATTTGTGGTATTAAAGAGAAGGAACAATACTGGCTGGCAACCCTCCTTGATCCACGTTACAAGGATAAGGTTGCGGACCTTATTTTGCCGTCGCAGAGGGAGCAGAAGATGAAACCTCTTCGGGAGGCCTTGCAGAAAGGTCTGTGCAACGCGTTCCCAGAGACTGTTTTTGGACAACGTGTTGCTGAGGCTTCAGTCAGTCAAAGAAGGAGCGGTTGAGAAGGTGGTCGTCTGACTGATGCGTTCAGACAATTTTTTAGTCCGCAACCATCGGTTCCAGCAACCATCATCGGCGTCTGTTTTACATGGTGTAGGAATACCTAGGGGCAAGATCTGACTTGGACACCTTTCCCACGGAAAATCCTCTGGGTTACTAGGTCTTGAGGATGAATCACTGGCCAGAGCTTGCACAGTATGCAATTGAGCTACTGGCCTGTCCTGCATCCAGCGTTCCTTCGGAACGCACATTCAGTGCTGCTGGAGGCTTTGTAACCGATCACAGGGTGCGTCTGTCCACCGACTCGGTTGATCGACTGACCTTCATAAAAATGAATCAGTCTTGGATCATCACCAGCTACCAAGCTCCTGATGCTGTTGTAACCGAATAATTTTGTCAGATCCCCTGCTGATGCTGAGTAATTATCCTCTTCCTCCTCAATGATCATGCTGATAGCTTGTAACAACATTTTTGGTTCTGGGCGCCACCACCAGTGCCTAAGGCCCAATTTTTTTTAGCCCCTGTTTAACAGGGGCATGCAATTACAATTTTTGATGCAATTCTTTGCAGCAGGGCTAGTTCCTGTGCTCCAACTAGAGTATCTGTGAGGGGTTGCAGTGTTGTGGCACCAGCACCGGTGCTTAAGGCCCAATTTTTCAGCCCCTGTTCAACAGGGACATGTAATTAGAATTCTTGATCTAATATTTCACAGCAGGGCCCATTTCTGCGCCCACCAAGAGTAACTGTGAGGACTTAGTGTTGTGGCACCACCACCAAAGGCCCAATTTTTCTGCCCCTGTTCAACAGGGGCATGTAATTACAATTTTTGATCTAATATTTCACAGCAGGGCCCTGTGAGGGCTTACAGTGTTGTGGCCACAACAACACCTAAGGCCCAAATTTCTGCATGAGTATATAGGGCAGGCCCCTACTTTCAAACATCCAACTTACAAACGACTCCTACTTGCAAACGGAAGGAGACAACAGGAAGTGAGATGAAATCTACCCCTAGGAAGGGAAATTCTCTCCTGTAAGAGTTAATATGGGAAAAACTTTTCTCCTTTACACTGATGCTTTATCACCAATCCTTGTTTCACTAAAAACCCCAAATTTTCAAAAAACATTTGTCATTGGGACAAAAAGTGAGGTAAAATCTTCTGAAGAGGAACACAGACAGCAAAACAAATGTCACAGGGGTGATAACCCTTCCCTATGTTTTCCAAAAAGCTTAAAATTAGATTTTTTGGCTGGAGCTAAACACGTTAAAAATGTACCAGTTCAAAATTACAAACAGATTCTACTTAACAACAAACCTACAGTCCCTGTCTTGTTTGTACCGCCTGTATACTGCTGTTCAGAGGGCCTAGGGCCCCACGTGTTTCCTTTTTTTAATTTGGGTGCGGGGTTCCTCTTAATATCCATACAAGACCCAAAGTGCCTGGTAATGGACTGGGGGGTACCCATGCCATTTGTCTCACTGATTTTCATCCATATTGCCAGGACCCGACATTACATTAAAGCCGCAAGCAGTTTTAAATCACATTTTGTGCAGGGACTTTTCTAAGCACGGGAAACACGCGCCACTTTACAGGCATACTATAGACACCCCCCAGGTACGATATTTAAAGGAATATTTCACTTTTTTTCTTTTTTTTTTTTTTTTACTTTAACCTCCCTGGCGGTATGATTATCTCGGATTTTAGGTGCTGAAAGCGGTACAATTATTTTGCATGGAAATCTGGCGTTTTATATTGTAGGCCTGTAATTCTTAACAATTACACACTTAAATCTGTCCAAACAAGAGTCTAGTAGATATCCTGGGTATGATGAAGTTTGAAACACAAAAACATAAATTATAATATAATAAATAAATATAAATAATTAAAAAAAATATATATAATAATAAAATACATTTCCCCATGATTCACTATCGCTCAATTCTGCAAGTGTTCTAATTTACTATCGCTGTTTTCTAGCTGGTCTAAAGCCACTTTTGACATAAAGGGACACTTTTTGGTTGCTATGGACAATCTCCAGTTTCCAGGCAGAAAGAACAGTATATATAACATGAAACTGCATGCAGGGCATGGGTCAAAGCCCTGGGGACAAAAGGGATGTGAAATAATTTCATACAGTACTGTAATCTGTAAGATTACAGTACTCAATGTGTTATGGTTTGTAAATTTTTTTGAATTTGCCGCCAGGCTCCGCCCAATGCTTCGCGATGCTCGCAGGGAACGGAGTCTGGCACGGAGAGGCTTCGGAGGAGACAGAGCCCGCAGACACAGCGGGGGACATCGCAGGATCCTGGGGACAAGGTAAGTAATGCCGCACCAGGATCCTGCAATGTAATCCCTAGTGTGGCTCGGGGTTACCGCTAATGAGACTGAAATTTAACCCCGAGCCACACTCAGGATTTCCGTCAGGGAGGCTACGCATCATTAAAATCACTGCTCCTGAAAAAACGGCCGTTTTTAAAACTTTTTTTGCATTGATACATGTCCCCTGGGGCAGGACCCGGGTCCCCAAACACTTTTTAGGACAATACCATGCAAATTAGCCTTTAAAATGAGCACTTTTGAGTTTGAACGTTCGAGTCCCATAGATGTTAATGGGGTTCTAACATGCGAATTTTCGGTCCGTTCGCAGTTTCTGCTGCGAACCGAACCGGGGGGTGTTCGGCTCATCCCTACTCTTGGGATGATGGCTTCATGTATTCCGATGATCCCCAGGGCTCACTTTTTTCCAACAAGGCTTCCTGATGCAGTGGAAGAGTTCATCTAGCCCAGCCAATCAGGATCACCAGCCAGAGGCACCAGGGTCTCTGGTGGTAGACGAAACAAACTCTAAATGGCATCGTCCATTAAGGCCGCAGCCATGGATCATTGTTACCACAGATGCCAACCCAGCAGGGTGGGGCGCCACCTGCGAACAACTCAAGATCCAGGGCAGAGGGGAATTTCCCACTCAGGGCCTAGTTTCCAATATTCTGGAACTTCAAGCAGCATTCATGGCGTTGGCCACCTTGCTGCCTCACATACAGGGTCACCCAGTCCTTCTCCATTTGGACAACATGGCAGCAGTGTCCTACATACAGCAACAAGGCGGGACGCACAGCCAATCCCTCTTGAGAGAGGTAGAACCAATCATGACATTGGCACAACAATATCGCCCAGATTTGAGGGCCATATATCTTCCAGGCTGTCAGAACTTGGAAGCAGATCGCCTATCCAGGCAGTTCATGGACCCTAACAAATGGTCCCTTCACCCCGAAGTGTTCAAACAGATCATCCACGAGTGGGGATGTCCGCAAGATGGATATTTTTGCCTCATCAACCATCTGCAAGGTGAGCCGGTTCCTCTCACATTACCCTCATCCACTAGCGGAGGGGACGGATGCCTTGACCCATCCTTGGGTTGGGCAACTGGCCTATGCCTTCCCTCCAATTTCTTTAATCCTGAAATTCCTGAGGAGATTGACAGAGAATTTGACAGTCATCACAGTATTTCCTTACTGGCCTCACAGACCATGGGTCTTTCTAGGAATGGATCTCAGCGTGTTCACACCGATAACTCTGCTGGTGACTGGAGTAGAGTTTGGGAGGAAAACCATCCAAGTTTTTATGTCTATTGTCAAATAAAGACTAAGTTTGTAGCATTAAACCCTCCCTCTCAAAAGCTCATTATGTATCATATGCATGCTGCCATGTTTGGTGTCAGGAAAATGGAAAATTTTATCAAATACTTACCGTAATTTTCCTTTCCTGACGCGAATACATGGCAGCATATGAACCCTCCCTCTGATCTTTGTGCTTTATACGGAGAATGGGGTAGGTAGCTCTCAGTCAGAGCTAAACAGGTCCTGTGGGTGGATATAGGGACGGAGCTATATCATATGTATGCTGCCATGTATTGGTGTCAGGAAAAGAAAATTACGATAAGTATTTGATACAACTTTCCATTTTTCAGGATGCGCATTTTAAGATAAAATCTATCACTGAAGATGCTGTGGTGCTATTGCACTCCTGGAAAATAGTGCAATAGCATGGCTATTGGCTCCCAGTGCCCCTGCAAAGCCAGCGAGACCGGGAAGTGAGGGGAGAGAAGAGCTGCAGAGGTGCACAGTGCTGGATTGAATGAGGGTTCAGGTAAGTAAAGGGGGGGGTGAGGGGGGATGCTGTTGCCTGAACATTTTTTACCTTTTAATGCAAAGAATGCATTAAGATAAAACATTTTTAGACTTTAGAACCAGTTTAAGTCCCCCTTTTATTACGCCTTAATGCTTTTTGTTTTTACAATAAATTACAAGTTACACTACATTACATGCCACTGTACCATGTGTATTTTTGTGTTTCTGCAAAGCCATGCCAAGTTTACTTTTTTATTAATATATATGATATGTACAGTATATACAGTATCTCACAAAAGTGAGTACTCCCCTCACATTTTGGTAAATATTTTATTATTTCTTTTTATGTGACAACACTGAAGAAATGACACTTTGTTACAATGTAAAGTGGTGAATGTACAGCTTGTATAACAGTGTCAATTTGCTGTCCCCTCAAAATAACCCAACACACAGCCATTAATGTCTAAACCTCTGGCAACAAAAGTGAGTACACCCCTAAGTGAAAATGTCCAAATTGGGACCAATTAGTCATTTTCCCTCCCTGGTGTCATGTGACTCATTGGTGTTACAAGGTTTCAAGTGTGAATAGGGAGCAGGTTTATTACATTTGGTGTCATCGCTCTCACCCTCTCATACTGGTCACTGAAAGTTTAACATGGCACCTCATGGCAAAGAACTCTCTGATGATCTGAAAAAAATTGTTTCTGTACATAAAGATGGCCTAGGCTATAAGAAGATTGCCAAGACCCTGAAACTGAGCTGCAGCACGGTGGCCAAGACCATACAGTGGTTTAACAGGACAGGTTCTACTCAGAACAGGCCTCGCCGTGGTCGACCAAAGAAGTTCAGTGCATGTGCTCGGCGTCAAATCCAGAGGTTGTCTTTGGGAAATAGACGTATGACTGCTACTTAGGGGTCTACTAACTTTTTTGTTGCCAGCGGTTTAAACATTAATGGCTGTGTGTTGAGTTATTTTGAGGGAACAGCAAATTTACACAGTTATACAAGCTGTACACTCACTACTTTACATTGTAGCAAAGTGTCATTTCTTCAGTGTTGTCACATAAAAAGATATAATAAAATATTTACAAAAAATGTGAGGGGTGTACTCACTTTTGTGAGATACTGTTTATACACGCATACACGAGGTGGTATCAAAAGTTTCGATACTAATTTTGTAACACACCAACAGATGGCAGTGCAAGGCTGCACGCACAGTCACAGGGAGCACCGACCTTCATAAGTCAGTGTGCCAAAAGGCACCACCTTGTGTACATCGGGAGCTGTGCAACTGGTGCTATTCTGACCATGTGCATTACCAGTTCTGCTATTTCATCATAGACAGAAAGTTGTAACAAAGAGCAAATGTGAAATTCTGCGTGAAACTGGGCAAATCAGCCACCAAGAAGTTTGACATTATATGGCAAGTTTACAGCAATACTGCTATGAGTTGAAGATCCAGCTCATAGGTCACTGTTTTTAAAAACCATTGCGGGGATCCAGCGCAGAAGGATGTTTAACATGCTTTCGAAAAGAAGACTTCCAGGACACATTCCAGAAGTGGCAGGAATGCTGGGACCACTGTATTGCTGTGCGAGAAGGGGATAGTGTGTAAACATAGATGGATAAAGCTGTTGCTTGTAAACAGAGCTAGTCACAAAACCTTTTGATACCACCTCGTATATATATTTTAAGTCACCAATGTATACACTTACACAGATATAAAGTATACAGTATATTAACCTGAACCTACTTCCCCCACACCTGCTGTCCTACATACCACCATTTTTTGGTGGAGCCCCCACTAAAAATAACATATGACAGTATTTTACATTTACTCTTTGGTGGGCATGCCCAAATTTACACAATTTCTTCTTTTTTTTTTTTTTTTTTTTTTTTTTTTTTTTCTACCTACCCACCCCAAATATAATCTAATAAAGGAAAAGAGAAGAAAGAAAGAAAACAGTAATGAAAAATATGGATCTACAATATAAAGTTCTTTTAAATAGGCTTATACTTTATGCTTAATAATATATTAATATGCTTAATATACTTTGTATTAGGGTTGCACTAATACCGATACTGGTATCGATATCAGTACTGATACTAAGCATTTGCACTCGTAATCGTGCAAATGCTCCAGTACCTAAAACCGATACCTTTGCAAAAATGAATGGGCTCAAATCGCACTGCAAAGTATTGCATGTGATTTGAGCAGGAATGGTGGATTCCTGTCTGAATTCTATGGGGTTTCCCCCATCGCTCCTGTGTGAACCAAAGCATGTCATAGTGACTTAAGCCTGGGTTCACACAAGAGTAGTGCAAGAAACCGCATTCGATTCAGACAGGAATCATACTGTAATCCTGTTCAAATCGCAATGCAATTCTATGCAATGCAATTTGAGCATATTCATTTTGTATGGGCTCAAATTGCACTGCAAAGGTATCAGTACTCGGTATCGGCGAGTACTTGACCGAAAGTATCAGTACTCACACTCGCTGGTAAAAAACCTTTATCGTTGCAACCCTACTTTGTATTAATTGCTTTCAAAGAGCATTGCTTGCTTGACATTTTATCTGAGAGTGTTTGTTTGTACAGGAGCCTAGAAATTTGTAGGACCTGGCTAACTGCCTCCAATATGTAATATGTTAGAAGGTGATTTACGTTGATAGCCATGTTTTTCCAATAAATTCCAAGAATACACATTAGAATAAAGCAATTACCTCACATTTTAAATACTTAGTGTATAAATACTGGACCAAAATAGAGGAAAGTGTAATGCCCTGTACACACGGTCGGACATTGATCGGACATTCCTAAAACAAAATCCATGGATTTTTTCAGACGGATGTTGTCTCAAACTTGTTTTGCATACAAACGGTCGCACAAAGTTGTCGGAATTTCCGATCGCCAAGAATGCGGTCACGTACACCACGTACGACGAGGCTAGAAAAGGGCAGGTCCGAACCAAGCACGGCACCCTTTGGGCTCCTTTTGCTAATCATGTGTTAGTAAAAGTATGGTGAGAGACGATTCGCGCTTTTTCAGACTCGTGGTTTTCAGATCGTTTTCTGCTGTTCAGTTTGTGCTTGTGGGTTTGTATCTGCTCTTTATTTCATGCAGTCAGTTCGTATTGGAGTTTTCTGTGCGATCTTGTCCGCTCGTTGCTGTTTTTCAGGTCGCTCTTCACAGGCCTTGCTGTTCTTCAGTGCGTTCTGTTACAGCGTTCTGAGCAGCCGACCGTTTTCTAGCCATGTTGCGTCTACATACTCCTCGTAGAGTTCGTGCTGTGCGGGGGCTTGGTGTTGGGGTCCTTACCTTGACACAAGTCCAGTCTATGAACAGGGTGGGGAGGAGTTCATGGACCAAGAATTGGTTGTTCCAGCGTGACCAGTTCTGTCACATGCCTTTTTGCTCTGTGAGATCCGTGAGAATAATCCTGATGATTTCAGGAACTTTCTCTGGATGACAGACCCCGTATTTCACAGTTTGTTGGCTTTGCTGACCCCTTATATTAGCAGGCAGGATACCTGCATGAGGTAAGCCATTACTCCGGAGCATAGGCTAGTCGCCACCCTGCGGTACTTGGCGATGGGGAGAAGCCTGCAGGACTTGAAGTTCTCGACAGGCATCTCCCCCCAGGCTCTGGGGATCATTATCCCAGAGACCTGTTCTGCCATCATCCAGGTCCTGCAGAAGGAGTATATGAAGGTAAGAGTTTTATCCTTTAACATCACATTTTATAGTATATAATGTTTGATAATATATTGTATTTCTTTCCTCAATCCCTAATTACCATGATTGTAATATGCTGTGAATGTCCCCTTTGTCCTCATTCATGCTGGATTTTTATGTAATTATCTTTTTTGTCCTTCATACATATTTGCCTTCGCTTGCCTCCCCAGCATGATCTCCTGGCCCTATATTCACCTCATGTAGTCACTTAACAATGTATTTTATCAGCTCCATAGTAGTGCTTTACCCCAAACACCCTATAAAATGTTTTAAAATGTGATTTGTGCTTAAAATTCAGGCAGAGTGCCAGAGGCTTTTTTTGGGGGGGGTCCCCAAATCAGTTGGAACCCTCCCTCCCCCCAACTGCTAAGTCAGCTAATACTAATTCTCAATCTATCTATCCTCAATCATCTATCTGCTGACTTTGCCAAACCCATACACACTATAGCCATCTCTTTTGTGGTTCAGATTTATGGATGAATTTCCCAAAGCATGTAGTGCAAGGGCCTGCCTGTATACTTTCAAATGGTAATGTTTAAAGTTTTTGTATACTATTATTATCTTGATAGGTAATAGCAGAATGTCCAAATGTGCTCAAATGTGTACAATGTGTATTTAAATCTTTGTATTCTGACACTTCTTACCTGTCCAGTGGGCTGCCAATAGTGTAACGAAGGAGGGGCTGGCCAAAGTAACACACATTATTTAGGCATTCCTCTCTCAATGAAGTGGAGAGGGTTACCTGTCCAAAAGCTCCCCCCCTATAATGTTAGAAATGGCCCATGAGAGGGGGGAGGGGGAATCTGATAGGTGTACCTTATACCTTTGGTCTTTAAAAACTCCCTCAAATAAAGGTTATCTTGATGTTGGCCAAAAATGTTTGTGTCTAATCTGCTTTCCCTGTTTATGTGCAAAATGAATATTTTTTTTCTTGTTTTGACTCCACTGTTTCATTCCAACCCACAGGAATGGCAGACTGTGGCCTCTCGCTTTGCCCAGCGATGGGACTTCCAAACTGCGGAGGGGCAATTGATGGGAAACACGTCCACATCGTCCCACCACCCAACTCTGGGTCATACTATTTCAACTATAAGGGATTCAATAGTATTGTGATGTTGGCAGTGGTGTCGGCTACTTATGAGTTCCTGTATGTGGACGTGGGGAAGAATGGCCGGATGTCCGATGGTGGAGTCATCGCCAAAACGGAGTTCTACAGGCGTCTCCAGAATGGCAGCTTGGACTTGACTCCAGAAGACAATGCGGAAGGACTCCCATTTGTCTTCGTTGCGGATGAAGCGTTTGCGCTGGGGGACCATCTTATGCGGCCATTTCCAATGAGGACCCTCACCCCGGACCAGAGGGTTTTTAATTACCGGCTGACCAGAGCCAGAAGAGTGGAGGAGAACACGTTTGGAATCATGGCCAGCCGGTTTCGCCTATTTCTTACACCCATACACATGGCTGAGTACAAAATGAGTCATATCATCCTGACGTGCTGTGTTCTACACAACTTTTTACGGCAACATTCTGCCAACTATGCTGGCTCAGTTGGGCCTGAGGCTGGAATTCCGAATGAACCAACCCTGATGGCGCTTGAAAGTGCCCGTCCTGGCTTGCCACCTCTGAGTGCCCGTGAGGTCCGTCTAAGATACCTTGAATACTTTGCGGGTAGGGGGGTCATCAATATGCCAGACAATGTCTGAAACCTTTCTCAAATAAAAAAATCATTTTAACTACTAAAATCTTTGGCGACATTTACTGCTTGTGTTTCTTTTAGCTGACCCTGACAGAAATGTGGTGAGTGCTGAAAATGGCGTAATTGTGTAACATTACAAAGCACTGTTGGGTGTTATTTACTAAAGGCAAAGACACTTTGCACTACAAGTGCACTTGAAACTGCACTTGTAGTGCAAAGTGGATTTTACCTTAAGAAATAACACCCATTGTCACAGAAAACACCAATTGGAGCACAACAAATGTTTTGGAGCGTTGAAACAATAATCCACACATTCTTGATTATCAATCTTTCTAATCCCGGCATAATCACATGTGCATTTGTAAAAGGTTTTTAAAACAAACCAACATGTTTGTTGTATAACAATTTTTGGGGTCACATTAGAAAAAGTAGAAATGTCCATTTAAGATAAAACAGGCATGTTTAAAACCAACAAGAAAGACACAAATCTTGAACTTACAAAGTTCACATTAGGTAGAACTTGAAGGCAATATCAGACATGAGTATTTACAAACTGTTTGATATTGCGTTCAGATGGGGTGAAGTCACCCCAGGAAAAGCCAAATTTTGAAGATGCACACAAATTGTTGAGAGTCAACATGTTCTAGCTGCCATCACGGGGGATCAAGGGACGTGTTTTGTGGGTGCAACCCCCTCCTCACAGCTACTTTATTATTGAGGAAGGGGTTGCACCCCCAAAATGCCTACATTGATCTCCCGTGATGGCAGATGGCACATGTTGACACACTGTGTGCATCTTCAAAATTTGGCTTTTCGCAAATCTGTCAAAAAATGGTATACATTTTTAAATCACAAAAAGCAGAAAAAAACAAAGGGATTTGGATGGGTTTTAAACTCTCCCTAAAACATCAATGATGTTCTTCATTTTTTTTTTTTTTTTGAACATCATTGATGTTTTTTCTGGATGTTTTCCAAGTCCCTATTGCACCCCATGATCTCCCCATCATCCTCGGGATCTGTGCACTTTCAGAGGTGAAATGATCTGGATCCACAACATCACGATCACCTAAAAAGATAGAAACAAAAACACACCATTTATTATAAATCTGCCGGCATCCATCTCTTACCTGAGCCTGTGGTCTAGTCTAGTCTCGGGAGGGGCAGTGCCAGAAAATAAGGTGTTGCTTACAGAACTCTATTTAACGTATCATACAGTCCTAACCTTGTTTAAAACAGTGACACTTTTATCATTCCAGATTAAATTATTACATTACAAACAGACAGGATAGGTTTAACCACAACTTTATTATTACAAAGATCATAAGCAGTTTGTATACTTATAACAGAATATTCCCAGACAAAATATTCACAAACAATATAAAATTATGTGTAAAAAAAAAAACAAATAGCAGAACCCAAACATTATCACTCTCCACTGTCTCCAAACACACAACAACAGAAACATTTTATTTGTAAGTTACATAACATGAAAAATTCAGAGAATTAGCTCAAGTCTTCGTTTTCCTTGTTTGGCAAACAGCTCGATAACTCGGTCAGTATTCACAGGAATATCTCTATGAATGTAAAGTAAACACAAGCCATTTAACCGGTCCTCCACCATTCGTGACCGAAGCCATGTTTTAACACGACCGAGGGTTGAGAAAGATCTCTCTGCTGTGGCCACACTTACAGGGAGAGTTGCTAAGATCAGAAGTAAACTTCTGATGGTGGGGAAGAGGTCCTGGTCACACAAGTCCAACACTTCAAGAACTGTTTTTGGAAGTTCCTTATGTTGTGATAACTCTCGTTTCCACTTTGTAAGCCATAGACTTAGTTCTCCCTGCAGCAATGTCTCCATTATCTTCTGCTTACCATCAGCTAGAAGAGGGTGGAAACGCTTTGATAATGATTGCACAGCCACAGGAACCATGGTTTCCATTTTTTTTCCAAAAAGTACTGCTGGCATCAAATCTGGAAACACTGCATCGAATTCTCTGAAAAACGAGTTTTTAAATCATTAATAATGTTGTCCAGCAAGGGAATATATAACGATTTCCTGTAGTATTCTTCTGCTGATTCTACATTTTAATTGAATCTGTGCACTTGCCTGCCTACAAGACGTGGCAATTTTAGTTCCACTCCAAGATCTGAAGCCAATTCTGTAGCCTCCATATGCAAAGTGGAAAAAGTGCTATCAGCGTTACATTGCATATTCTCTATGGTTGCCATGGTATCAGTCAAATAGTCCGATGCACTTGTTAAATCAATTGTTGGGGATTGAAGGAAGCGACTCAGAGGAAGAGTTACTTTCAGAACACTGATGAGTGAAACCAAGGAAAATATGAATTCTGCACTGCACAGAGAATGGATGAGAGTAGATGCTGTTGAGCTAGTGCTTGAGCATTTCCATTGAGATATTGCAGATAGCGCACTCACCACTTTTACAAGTCCATCTCGAAATCTTATGAGAGATTCATGGCCCTCTACCCATCTAGTTTCACAAAGACTGGTAAGCTGAGAGCTTAACTCCTGCTTTAAAATAAAATGACGCTTTGCTGATTGGTTAAAGAATGAAATGGTTGATTTGACCACTGCTACTGCATTACGAACTGCTGACACTTGTGAGGACTTTGAAATTGAATTGTTCAGACAATGATTGTAGCAAGGACATCTGCAACTGTTGGGTGCTACACGGAGAATCTCTGACACAGCACCAGCCACCTCTGAAGACATAACACTGCAACTGTCTGTTCCAATGCCAACACAATGAGTGATGTCCAGGGAGAGGTCTTTAATTAGTTGGATAATCATCTGGCCTAAAACTTTTCCTGTAAGCCTTGGTTCTGAACCTGAACTATCAAGTCCCGACTCCTTCTGGGTTGCAAATTCGTAGGCATCTACAAATTTTATAAAATCCTCACGAATTGATCCATTGTAGACATATCTAAAGTTGAGTGTAAGTTGTTAGGTATGGGAAATGTCTGTAGTTACATAGAATATAATACTAAAATGGCAAGCCTCTTTAATTCTAGCTACAATGACATTGCTGATTTCATCACCACAACACCCGATTTAATCATTTTGTGTGGATTTTGAAATGTATGTAGCGCGAGAAGATGCAGTAAGGAGGTGCTTCTCTAATATCTAATATTTTGTCTCCAGATGCAACACGGTACCTCGGCAATTCCCGAAAGTTGCCTTCATTCACCTCCGGGGTGGAGTCATCCATTAAAGCACCATCATCTCGGTGGCCACGCAGAGGTATATTTTGTTTACCCAAAAATATAATTGACTCAACGATAGGACGAATTCACTCTCGGTTCTCTTTCACTTTCTGCAGACGATGCAAGTTTATTTGATTAACAATTTCATTTTCCGGTGCATGGTAGGTTTTTAAAAATGCATTTCCTTCAAATACACTCTCCTGATGATAAACAAGCCTTGCATGGACTTCCAAATCTCCATTCTTGCCCTTAAGCTTTTTAAAATCAGTATTGGGCTCCACCAATTTTCCAAGGGCCATGCCTTTGTTATGACCACCTTTTCGATGTTGCGCAAACAATGCACAGTACTTGCAAAACAATCCCTTTTTGGCAGGTGAATACACAAACCAAGGAAAACTGTCAATATGTTGTTTTGACAGGTATCTCTTTATTTCCCGAGTTTCTCCGCTCTTGGAAGTCATGTTCTGAACAGAGAAAGGTAATTCAAATCCAGGAGGAGGTTGCCATGGATTTTCCAATAGCAAGCATTTGGTGTAATCATCTATTTTTTTTTTCCCAAGATGTGTGCCAATGTCATTAATTAGGTAACTGCTGGTTTGAGGTGGGGTATCAACAGACAGTGGTGACACATTACGATCTGTTACACCTGATATTGGCTCTACAAATGTACCAGAACAGGATGGGAGGGTAGTGTCAACTTCCATACTTGAAGTTGAAGTGCTTTCTACTATTGGCTTTTCTCCGGATGACTTTTTTGCACTGGTACTGAAGAAAGAATCTATAGTCCTGCAGTTCACTCTTTTCTGACTCATTTTGCTGTTTCTATAATTAAAATACAAAAGTTGACACTAAATAAAGTAATTGGCTTTATAGAACAGCACTGCACACACATTGTTGACATGTACATGTACCATAACTGAACCGACCCCCTGTTTTTAATATTGCAAGAATACATTGCAGACATGATACAGGAGATGGTCAGACGGCAGACATGATACAGGAGATGGTCAGACTGCAGACATGATACAAGAGATGACCAGAGACTGCAGACATGATACAAGAGATGACCAGAGACTGCAGACATGATACATGAGCTGATCAGAACTGCAGACATGATAAGGAGATGATCAGAGACTGCAGACATGATACAAGAGATGACCATAGACTGCAAACATGATACAAGAGATGATCAGAGACTGCAGACATGATACAAGAGATGACCATAGACTGCAGACATGATACAAGAGATGACCAGAGACTGCAGGCATGATACAAGAGATGACCATAGACTGCAGGCATGATACAAGAGATGACCAGAGACTGCAGACATGATACAAGAGATGACCAGAGACTGCAGACATGATACAAGAGATGACCAGAGACTGCAGACATGATACAAGAGATGACCAGAGACTGCAGACATGATACAAGAGATGACCAGAGACTGCAGACATGATACAGGAGATGACCAGAGACTGCAGACATGATACAGGAGATGATCAGAGACTGCAGACATGATACAGGAGTTGATCAGAGACTGCAGACATGATACAAGAGATGGCCATAGACTGCAGACATGATAAAAGGGATGGTCAGACACTGCAAAAATGATACAAGAAATCAATGCATCAATGCAGCCTCACCAGTGCCCATTAAATGCAGCCTTGTCAGTGCCCAACAGCAATAAAAAAAAATTGTCATGATAAATGATCAAGTCAGTTTTTCAGCTAAGAATTACAGGCCTACAATATAAAATGCCCAATTTCTATGCAAAATTATTGTACCGCTTTGAGATGCAAAAATCTGAAATAATCATACCACCAGGGAGGTTAACAATTGTTTCAAAAATGTAAATATAAAAATAAATTCAGGTGGCCAGATTAAAGCACTGTTTGCTCTTCTGCAGCTCCGCATTTAAATCAATATCCTACATTATAATTTGATTAACCACTTGCTGACCAGCTGCAGTACATATACTGCAGCAGGTCGGCTCTATTGCACGCAACTACATACCTGTAGGCCATTTTGTGCAATAGCCAGCAAAGGCGCGCACGCTGATTGGCCCGAGGGAAGAATACATATCGTAGAAGAATACGTATTGGCTTAAACTATGGAAGAAATTTTTTTATAGCAAAAAGCAAAAAATATATATATTTTTTTTTTTCAAAATTGTTGCTCTTTTAGGCTTATATCGCAAAAACCGCAGAGGTGATCAAATACCAGCAAAAGAAAGCTCTACTGGTGGGAAAAAAAGGACATCAATTTTATTTGGGTACAACGTCGCACGACCGCACAATTGTCAGCCAGTCAAAATAACGCAGCGCAGTATCACAAAAAATGGCCTGGTCATAAGGAGGGGTAAAACTTTTCGGAACTGAAGGGGTTAAGATCAAGACTTAAAGGGCATTTTTTGTTTCATACATAATGCATGGCACAGTGGCACACTATCCTTCCTTCAGTGTCAGATCGCCGCCGCCCCGTACCACACGCGAGTCTCTCTCTTGGCGCCGCTGATCGGCACATCAGGACGGAGCGGCAGGAGACAATTACAATCAGACTCAGAGTGTGCTATTATTTCGGGGTGGGGGGGTTTGCATTTGCCCTGTTGCCCCCCCCCCTGGATCCGCCCCTGGGTCGCAGACACTCACCTGATGCGGTGACAATTTCCACCACGTCTCCTTCCTCCTCCTCCTGTTGTCTTTGGTGGGTCACCACTTCTTTCAGAGGTGTGGGGTCTGTGGTCTCCTCGGATGAGGGGTGTCCGGGTCTTTTCTCCCCTATGTAAATAAAAATAGGTATAGTTAGCACACAGATATTTTATGGCAGAACTAGGAATACGAAACATTGTTTGGAAGTGGGGTACAATTGTCTGTTTTGGCAGAGTTCCAAGATGAAGACATATATTTTGTCCTTGGTCAAGCTTGAATACTTACCTGTTTTGTACAAGCTTCACAGATGGAGTCACCCCTAAAGTATACACTGGAGCACCTGTGTGGGACCCCTAATAAAAAGGGTGTTCTGGTGTCCCACACTAGTGCTCCTGCGTCCAGATGTGAAAACTGCTGCTGGGTGTCCTTTCCTCACACAGAATCTAGTTTGCATTTCATTCTAGTTACAAACCCATAGAGACAACCAACTTTTTTTAAGAGAAGTAGGCCATAAAAAAACTATTCAAATGCATATGTCCAAAACAATGGTGTTTTCTAGTCCAAACTAACAATGTTTCATACGAACAAATAATGTGCCCATGAACATGTAAGTTGCCATTTTAAACTGTACAACAGCAAAGAAAAGCACATGGAGCAGGACGAATGTAATAAACATAAAGAATAGGAACACAGGACAACTACTTGCTTTTTTGCAACACTCTCTTGATCCTACTGTACTGCTCGTGCTCCCTTAATTTGAGGTCCGACCATCGCTTCCTGAGTTGATCCTTGGATTGCCGTACCCCAAAATTCCGGTGCAGACTCTTGACCACTTTCGCCATGATCTTGGCCTTTCAGACATTGGGGTTGGGGTAAGGTCCATACTTCCCGTCATAGTCGGCCCTCTTCAGGATGTCCACCATCTCCAACATCTCCCCAAAGGACATATTTGAGGCCTTAAATCTTCTCCTCCGGGATCGGGACATTTCAGGCTCCGGGCTTTCCTCCTCCTCGTTGCTGTAATTTGCACGCACCTGCTGTATCTCCGCCATGTGCTCTTCCCCCACTGCGCCGAATAAGAAGTGGGGGGAATAGACTAGAAAGAACGTCAGGGGCGGGCGGAGTTTCACGCATGCGCAGTGTATATAAGGCGTAACACGCGTGCGTAGTACGTACGATCTGTGAGCGGAGGAAGGAGTATAGGGGGCACCGATCGTGATAATGAAGGTAAGATCTAAACTTGGGCCTATACTGCTTCTAGATTGAGGCCTATATTGTAACAAGCTTAGGAGAGTTTTGCCTGACATTAGGGTTTGTCTTGTGTTGTGTCTTGCAGAGAAAATGGATGGCTTCAGTGACCACAACTTCCTCCCCCTGTTCATAGACAAATACAGGGAGCTGCCCTGTCTGTGGCAGGTCAAACACCCGCATTCTAATCGTAAACAAAAGAGGCAGACAGCGCTGGAGAAACTGCTGGAGTTGGTGAAGCCGTTGGTACCCACAGCTGCAGCAAATGACGTTTATGTCCCCAGGCTGTGGTACTATGAGAGACTGCGATTTCTGACAGACCAGACTGGAGTCAGGGAATCCCTCTCCACTCTTCCTTCCACTCTTCCTTCCACCCTATCTTCCACCCCAGCTGAGGCTTCCGATGTCCAACCTGGGAATTCCAGCCAGGAAGAAGTGGAGGAGCCCAGCTGGAGCCAGGTATAGCATTCTTCTACAGATTTCTGGTCAATAAATAAATGATGTTTACTAGATGTTATTATTGATCACTAATTGGTGATTTAATAAAGTGTTTGACATATCAATAGACAGTATTGTTCAAAAATAATTGGGACAAGAATGAAAAATGCTGGGCTCAGAATGATAGTCTGTTATATTTGTTAACATTCAATTTACAACAGTCATGAGGTGAAAATTGTGTGTGATTGATGACTAAAAAACTAAAACTATGTCCTATTTCATACACAGGAAGACCTCAGCCAGGAGGAGGAGGCTGTGGAATGTGGCAGCCAGAAGAAGGCGGGGGTTAGTGGCAGCCAGGAGGAGGCGTGGGTTAGTGGCAGCCAGGAGGAGGCAGGGCTAAGTGGCAGCCAGGAGAAGCCTGGGCCCAGTAGGAGCCTGACCGAACCGCAGGTTCCTCCCCTCCGCCTTCCAACCAAAAGAGTCACGTGCAGGATTCAGCGCTCTGGCTCATTCAGGAGGCTTCTGCGTCCCTCAGAGCCACCTCCACTCCTGAAGAGGCCTTTGCCTGCATGGCTGCCAACAAACTGAAGGGCATGCAGGAGGGCCAACGCCTCATGTGTGAGGACCTTCTTTATAAAGTCTTAACTAAGGGGGTGAGGGGCAAAATCACACCCAATACCCACCTGAGTGAGTTGGACCATCCTCCTCCTTCTCCTGCCACAACTACACCACCAGAGCCACAGCGTGGAAGGAAGCGTTGAAGGAAGACCAGAGAGTGATGACCCTGGGTTCAGGCTGGTCTGGCAAAAGATGCAGTCTCTTGTATGACCACAGCCTGGGGACATGTATGTCATCTGCTGCTTTCCGGATCTCTGGGACTTCTGGACCAGACTGCACTCCCTTAGATATGGACTCCTCAGGCCACCAATTTAGCTGTAAAATAATTGATGTCTGCCCTGGGGGTCAAAGGCTTCACCAATTTCTGCTGTTTCTCCAGCGTTGCCTCCCTCTTTGTTTGGTTGTGAGCCCTTAATAAAGGTTTTTTTGTTTCAATTATACTCGCCTATGTGTGTTTTCCATCTAAAGGACAGTTTGTTTGTGAGGAGGCAGGTACATTTCAAAAATACAATGTGAAATTAACAAGGGACACCAACACCAAACAATCTCCTTGAGATTAAAGATTAAATAATACAAGATAAGAATGGTGTTGTGGTAACTTGACACACAAAACACACACAAAAATATTCAGGATGTAAAATAAATAAAAATAAAAAATTAACAACAAGATCAGCCTTGACAAAAATAAAAACCAAAAAAAAACACATCAGGCTTGAAAAATACAAACCCCCCAAAAAATGATACATATTTTTTGTCAGATGTGACAAATCAAAATATATTGAGGGAATCACAATAAATAATAAAGAAAAAAGTTTGTGAGAAGTCTGTGTGAATATGAGCAGCAAAACTACTTAATTCTTCTAGCATTATAAAGAAGAAGAGAATGCGCTGAATTAAACAATTTTAAACATTGCAGCCTGACGAAAGTGCTCTATCCATTCCGAGCGCTAATTTTACCAGACCGAGCTGTTCCGTCTTGGAATTTCTTCTGAGCATGCGTGGCACTTTGTGTGTCGGATTTGTCCACACGCGGTCGGAATTGACGTGATCGGATTTTGTTGTCGGAAAATTTTATAGCCTGCTCTCAAACTTTGTGTGTCGGAAAATCCGATGGAAAAAGTTCGATGGAGCCCACACACGGTCGGAATTTCCGACAACACGCTCCGATCGCACATTTTCCGTCGGAAAATCCGACCGTGTGAACGGGGCATAAGACATGACTAAAAGCTATGATAATAATTGCAGTTAATCCTCTTAAACTTAGGACAACAATTCATCTTGTCAATTATATTTTTTTACCAGAGTATCAAATCCAAAATTAATATAATGCAGTCATCTGAAACAAATCTAAGATCCCTAGTGATTTATTTTGTTGATCACCCACATTTATTTTAATCCCCATAGTTTTGGGCCAACAATTTGCTTTATATATATTCTTTATTGCTTCTCAGACAGGATACAATATAACAGCAACAGTTTCTAGCATATCATGCTCTTTTTCAAACCCTGTTGTGGAATTCTATATTTTGGAGGTGAATATGTGGAGGTCCACCAGTTGCTTTGCTACGTGGAAAACACAAAGTAGTAGTAGTGTTATGACCTTCGCTTTTAACTAGCGGAGTTGACCCCTGATGCTATTTAACAAACAAGAAAACTTACTGCAGCCCAGAAATTGGTGATTTGTTTCCTTTCATGACTGATTTGCTGGAGTGCAAGCAGTCAGACCAGCAATTTGCAAAGGACAGCCACACACATTGAGTGGTATATACAGTATACCTTGATAATCATTTTCCAGTTTGGCTATGTCAACTAGTTTGTGTAATGTTGTACTATCAAAGCACTCTTTACTTGAGAACTGCCTTCTTTTTTCTTCCCATGCCTACGCTGCCTTTTAGCTTTTTTTTGCTTTTATTGACATCATTAAAGCTGTCCTGTATTGACCTCAGTAAGGTTAGAGTTATAATTTTTGTGCTCTGTTATGTACTAAAATGCTTTAATTATATTTAAATAACTTGCATGTTCCTCTTTGACATTGCATGCAGTGCAACAAAGGAGTGTCTTTATGGTCAATGTGCACAGGAGCTCTTGTGAGTTAGAACAGTGAGGTCACTGGCACACCCCCTCTGTCACCCACAGCAACATTACATTTATACGCCATAGAGTGGGCAGTACCGAGTGGGAGAATTATGGTCAGTTTAAAAGCAAACCTTTTAGACTCATGAATACCTTGTCAACATACAATAAACAACAACAGTACAGTTCTTCAAAAATGCTGCATCTTTTATTGTAAAAAAACTGTCCTTGAACATTAGTCTTACTAACTATGCCTAGGCTAAGCTTTAGATATCAGTCTGCTGCAGACAGAAGGAAGAATTTCATTAGTCTTCTCTTCCCTGGTTATCAGACTTGAACATTGTAACTTTGCAGAAAGTCAGTGAGAGGCTTCATCAGGGTCTGATCTGTATCAGACATTTGTGGACAAATCTAAGAACTGCAAAGGTGCCAGGATTTATGTAAATGTTTAATTTCTGAGCCAACATCTCAGTCCAGGAAGCACACGATGTGACAAAAATGAAAACTGAAGTACCACACCACCGCTATAAGGTCCAGATACATCTTTATTCCAAAAAAGTCAGGAGGACAGACTAGCTGCTGAAAAGGCCTGTGCTTGTAATCACAATGGAGGAAAGAACATTAAAGGCCCTGTTCACTTCTAGTCAATTCACATGGCTTTCGATCAAGCCCTGATGAAGGGAGCATTTTTGGACTCCGGAAATGCGTTGGATACTCTGCATTATCTCTGACTTTTATCAGAATAAAGTTATATCTGAACTTCTCAGCAGTCTATTTTTTTTACATTATACTACAAGCCAAGGAAAGCATGGAGATCCTCTGGGGTGTAGAAGCCGACTGCCTTTGAACCAGATTATTTACATCAACATCAATACTTAAGGATAGTAATACCAATAAGATAACCTTACAGGTCCCAGGACTATTTTCCCACTTTCCTCAACTACAGGAAATAGATGAGGACTCTGGATAATGCCTGAGCAAAGATGAATCTGTCTTACGGGAAAGGCAATAAGTTGAAAGCCTTGCAATCAGAATACTGTTATCTTTGTGAGAGCTAATAAATGTTTGGAAGCGCTAAACATCCACACATTACATAGTATGCATGCACTTAACATGAAATAAAAACATATCCATTGCTAGGTCCTTCCATATTGGCCAATACCCATTGCTAGGCCCACTTTAAAATGTATGTATAGACAAACTTTTTTTTTTAGTTCTGGATAAGACAATGTAGAGTTCAAATTCCTTCCAGGTTATTTTTGCTGCCTGTGTCCCTTCCTATGATATTACTCTTTACTTCTTGATCTGGTATTTCAACTTTCAATGAAAGAAAATCTCCTAAAAAATAGGGGAAATCTCATCTTGGACAGTTGTGTTTGGAACAGGTATCCATATTAGATTACTTCCCTTTACCACTTGCTTTAGTTACAACTATAAAATATATACTGTGAATATATATACTATATATTGAGTTTCCCTTTACCTTCTGTTTCAGTGCCAATGGTCAGCTTGGCAAATAAAGGGGTAAGTCTCCCCAGTGGGATATACACAGCAATAAAATATTGACATCTTTAAAAAACTAAAAAAAAAAATATGTTGGATTTACACTTTAAGCATACTGTACTTGCTAAGCCTTTGAATCTCATTAGCAACCCAGTTTACATGATGTGCACTTTCCCTATACTTATATATTTATATTTATACATTGGTTTATACATAATCTGTAGCTTAGTTATGCTATGTGCTGGTAAACCTTTAAATCTTGTGACATCATAATCCATGTCACCTAAATAAAGCTCAAGACAATATCACACTTTAGAATACAAGATTGCTGCTGAGTCTTATGAAAGACCAGCTAGAACATCTACCAGTTCTCCCAAGTAAAATATAGAAAGAAAGGGCCATCCTGCAACCCACTGGGAAGGACTCCTATCTAAAGCTTTGAGACTTGTCACCAAACTTATAATGTGCCATTTGTACTATTTTTCTGATTCAAGCTCACATTGTGCTATAATATTACCCATCATTCTGTTTTTCCCCCAGCTGAGATGACAACTGACAGACCTAAAATCCTGCTGAAAACGTTATACGTAGGTAAATAAGACTTAAGCAAAAACGTAAATGTTTGCCAGTGCAATGCAGCTAAGAACAAAATGATCAACATTTTCTGAATAAGCAGAGAACACTCAAATCATTATATACCCCTTAGTCTCAGAATGTCTGTGGATGAAAATTACTCATATCACCTGTCAGCTACTGTAGTGCTCCTTTGCTGTATCGAGGAAGAGAACACAAAGAATGGGGAAACCAACTTCCTCTCACTCTAATTGGCATTCTACTCATTATCCTGTCAACATAGTATTGAGCAGCAGCAGCAGTAGAAAACAGCAGCCTGCCAGGTTTAGACAGCGAAGACTCCTAGCTCATTGCTTATGTTCTTTGTTCTTGCTTGTGGGTTCAATTTATTTTTTATATATATATATATATATATATATATATATATATATATATATATATATATATATATATATATATATATATATATATATATATATATATATACACACAGTACTGTGCAAAAGTTTTAGGCAGGTGTAAAATGCTGTAAAGTTAGAATGCTTTCAAAAATATAGATTTTTAAAGCGGAGTTCCAACGTATAATACATTTTTTTTTTTTCTAAATTCCTAAGTTCATCTAATGAAAATGTACCACTCCCTTGTTTTTGTTAAAATATCCCCTGATGTCCGGTTTCCTATATAAAAGCAACTTATATTATTTGTTCGTGGTAGTTCTCATCTTGCCTGTGGGCATGTGAAGCCCACAAGCAGACACTTCTGAGATATGGTGATGCTAAGCTACCAGCATGCACCGCCCATTCCCGCACATGCGCATTAAGTACACGTTGCATCACCATAAGCTTCCGACGTTGCCATCACAATGGGCGACATAATCGGAAGTGCCCGTCCCGTTGTGATGGCAACTAATCTCACGATCTCACGATAATTAGCAGCGGCTAGCCACATTGACTCCTGGGAAGATTGATTCATAGCTCCCAGGAGTCAGTGCGCCGCCCCAGGAGACATTGCGGCGCCGGATCTGACGGCATTACCCGCAGGTGGCTAGGACAGGAAACGCCACATCAATAATCAATAAAAAGGTTATGTGACATTCTTGCCATTTGTCACTGTCTATTATGCCAGCTTGGGAATAAGCTTGCAAATGTTGTACACTTGCACAAAGTCAGGGGTTTTGTAACGAGTCAGGTGTGTGATCAACCATTTATACCAATCAGGTGCTAATGATCACCAATTTCATATGTAGGTTGAAGCACAGTCATTAACTGAAACCGAAACAGCTGTGTGGGAGGCTTAAAACTGGGTGAGAAACAGCCAAACTCTGCTACTAAGGTGAGAATATAGATGACAGTTTCATGTCACAGGACATACTTCATGACAAAACTGAGCACACAAGGTAGTTATACTGCATCAGCATGGTCTCTCCCAGGAAAATAATTCAAAGCAGGCTGGGATTTCAAGAAGTACTAGTCACGCCCTTTTGAGGAAGCCCAAAAGATTGGGCAACTTTTAGAACTATAGACACAGTGGTCAGCTTAGAAAACAATGCAGCAGATGAAAGACACATTATGCTTTCTTCCTTTCAACATCAGAAGGTTTCCAGCAGTGCCATCAGCACAGAACTGGCCAGAAGTGGTATTCATGGAAGAATTGCAACCCAAAAAGCCATACCTATGGTGTGGAAACAAGGATAAGTGACTCAACTATGCATTAAAACATAGGAATTGAATTGTACTGTTTAAATATTTGGCTGTAGCAGGAGGCAGTTTGTTCACAAAGGGCTGGAGAGTGGTACAATAATGAGTATCTGTAGGCAATTATGTTTCGTGTAAGTTTAGGGCTGCATTTCTGCAAATGGAGTTGGAGATTTGGTCAGAATCAATAATATTCTCAATGCTGAGAAATACAGACAGATCCATCATGCCATACCATCAGGTGTGTGATTGGCCCCAAATTTATTCAGCAGCAGGACAACGACCCCAAACATACCGCCAATATAATTAAAAACTATCTTCAGCGTAAAGAAGAACAAGGAGTCCTAAAATCAGGGGTCTGTGGTTACATGAAGAGACAGAAGGATTTGAGGCAGCCTACATCCACAGAAGATCTGTGGTTAGTTCTCCAAGATGTTAGGAACAACCTACCTGGCGAGTTTGTTTAAAAACTGCGTGCAAGTGTACCTAGAAGAATTAATGCTTGTGACAGACTCACCCAGGACAGAGGCTATTGGAGGGAACTGAATGTGAGCCTCTTGCCAACAGATTATGGGCCCTGGATTTTAAGGGGAACAATACTCTGCAAGGTGAATTAGAAACCCAGTCTAATCAGACTCAATCGTGTATATATGTATATATTGTACGTGGTCTCTTTCTGTTGTGGACTCTTTGCTGTGGTCATTTGGGATGTGTGTCCCTGTAGAGGGAGGGGCGATTCCTCCAGCAGCCCCCCTGCTGATAAGACTGATTCATAATGGTGGGACAAATACTGTTAGGAGATGCTGATGTCAATTCCAGCCACCTGTGTATTATAAATAAGTCTAGTATGGGATCTAAGAGTCATTAGATCCCCATTGTTGTTTGTGTTAATTAAATCTGCTATTGTGTGAAGAAGAGTTTTGATTTGTGATAATGTTGATTGGGTTTTCTGTGCTACAAGACGGCCAGTCTGGCCTAAAGGTCATGACTGAGTCATCTAGGCTGTCTAACGGGATTAGTTAATTAGCCCATGTTAATTAGGTTTCTGGTCACAGGTGTATGTTCAGAGTAATATGAGCAGGAGGTATGCACCTCCTCTTTTACTGTATAAAAGAGCCTGTATTCCTTTCAATAAAAGATATTCCTGTTTGAACTTACATACAGCTTGCCTGGTGTTTGTTCTGAGCATCACAACTGGATTGGAACGGCACATAGCTGTAGTTCTAATCCCGGAGCATCGGATGCTGCGATCTGCAATCTGATTCAATAGCCGCGGAGGAGTGTCGGGAGAGTGGAACCGAGCAAACAGGGGCTCATTACAATGCTATTTTGAAGACCAATATGGATTTGATTTGGATTTCTCCAGGTCTTGCTAAAGACCAGCAGAGTGTGTATGCAGGTGATATAATGATAGGGCTGGCAATTGGGAGACAGCTGTGCTTCATCCAGGAGACAAGTCTGCTCTGTCAGGGGGACTGGTGTGCTCACCCAAAAGACAGGAGGTCTCAGCTTTGGAGATTGAAGGGCTTCAGACTGGTGCCAGGAGATCCCCTATTGAGAGGCCAGGGCATAGGCTCATGTAGCAGGGTGCTGCAAATAAAGGCTGAGAGCCTGGAGAATCCATGGAGCCAGGAGAGCTGGGTGAAATGATCTAAGGAACCAATCAAAAGCCAAAAGCCAAGATTTGGGGCCTAAGCAGTGGCGCTTCTGAAGAGAAAGTCAGGTGGCTCAGTAATATTTTGACTGTGTCTTCTTTTGGGGTGAAGACACCTGGGGTGAAGGACTTTTTTATTTTTAAATAAAAGTGGGCTGACAAGCCCTTAACAGTTCAAAATTGCCACTACCACTAAGCTGAATTTATATTATATATATATGTCTCTGTTGCTGATCTACCAACCACAACACACTAGAAAACATCAGCTGTAGGGGGAATTGCCAATTTTATACAACAACCATACCACCACCATTTACTTCTTTCAATAAGCATTATTAAACGTCTGACACATTCTATCTCTATAACTGAGCCCTGTGTTATGGTGAAACTACATCAGAGGAGCCTGTGTCCAGTGGGATGGAGTCGCTCAAACATCAATAAAGCTTATTAAAAGAAGTAAATAACAGTGGTGCAGCCCGTTTTTCAAATATTGCCATGACATTCAGGGATGGAATTTTCCCAGTGGACCTGGGCACCTGCGGCTGGTTCATCTCTAAGCACACATTGTCAGCCTTAAAGTGGAGCCACTATTTTGTTTGTCTACTGTATAAGAAAGGGAAATGTTTTAGTTGTGATTTAATACCCAAGCATCATTAAAATAATCAACGTTTTTTAGAATTTGTCCTTATATTTTTATTTTATACATATAATTTCCATGCATTATTATACATCTGTACTCTGTAATGATTTGTGTAGACTAATTATAAATGAGGTTTTTGATAATTGTTTTTGATGTAAGACTCTGTGGAATTGCTTGTAACTTGATGTGTCATTCAGCAGAATTAAACATATGGTTTTGGACCCATTCTCTATATTTTAACTGACACTGGTATAGATTCATAAATGTATTTACAGCTTATTACAGAACATACAATTTACTGTAACAAAGAACTGTTCCCAGAGCATATTTTGGAAACATCCCTAAACAATAAGAATTTGCAAAGTTCAAATGCAGTTTAAAGCTGAACTCCAGGCAGATAAAACATCAACCAGTTCAGGTACGCCCTATAGCAGTTTTACGCACAGCGGGAGCTGATCGGTAGGTACCGGGAACTCTATGTCCGTGGACACCCACCGATCGTGAGGAACAGACACAGAACTGCAATCTGCCTATGTCAACAAGGCAGATCACCATCCTGACAGGAGGGAAGGGATGGCGTTTGTGTTCCTGCAAAGCAGGGAATAAATTCTAGCTCTTCCCCTAGTAAAAGCACCTCACACAGTACACAGAAACACTGGCTAGGCACAGAGTTAACTCTTTGATTGCCTCTGATATTTAACCCCTTCCCAACCAGTGTCATTAGCACAGTGACAGTGCATATTTTTAGCACCAATCGTATTACACCAATACACCAATGTATTAGTGTTTACTGGTCCCCAAAAAGTGTCAAAATTGTCAGTTAGTGTCAGCATGTCTGCCGCAATATCACAGTCCTGCTATAAGTCGCTGATCGCCGACATTACTAGTAAAAAATCTCCCATAGTTTGTAGACGCTATAACTTTTGCACAAACCAATCAATATACACTTATTGGGATTTTGTTTACCAAAAACATGTAGCAGAATACATATTGGCCTAAACTGATGAAGAAATTTGATTTTTTTCATTTTTTTTAATTGGATATGTTTTATAGCAGGAAGTAAAAAATATTGTTTTTTTTTTCCAAATTGTCGGCCTAAACTGAGGAAAAAATTTGTTTTTTTGTATAAAAAATGTGAGATATTTATTATAGCAAAAAGTAAAAGATAATGTGTTTTTTTCAAAATTGTCGCTCTTTTGTTTATAGCGCAAAAAAATAAAAACCACAGAGGTGATCAAATACCAACAAAAGAAGGCTCTATTTGTGGGAAAAAAAGACATACTTTTTGTATGGGTACAGCATTGCATGACTGCGCAATTGTCAGTTAAAGTAACGCAGTGCCATATTGCAAAAAATGGCCTGGTCATGAAGTGGGGGGGTAAATCTTCCAGAGGTTAAGTGGCTACATCATGCATGTATGGGGCAACAAAAACATTAACAGCCACTTCACACTTGCATCACGCCTTGTGGTGTGTTGTCATACATGATACTATGTGGCATTTCATGTATTATTGTGTGTTGCTTTAAAACACTATAACTATAAAACTTTTTTATAAAATTAAATGAAAAAGCACTAAAAATGGCATGTACATGTTGCTGTGCTGCAAAGTAGATATGTTGCAGGCAACTGTACCTGTATGTTAGAGCGTCCTTCTAAATGAGTGTTGCTGCAGTGCACTACACGCCTTATCTGGCATTATCGTATTGTGTGGTAAAACACACATTTTACTGCATGTAGCCACAGTGTGCAATGCATAACCAGTCTAAGTGTATTTGCAAAAGCAACAAGTGTAAGTATCTGAATTTAACTTGGTATCAGGCTTTTGCAGGTGCGTGCACAGCAAATCTCAGACTAGGACAGGGAGAGGAAGAAGTAAGAACCAATCAGTTGTTCTGCAGTGCTCATGTTGACTGTAGGAGAGAAGAATGACCAGCAATATTCACTAAACTGGATCTGCGGGGGGCCTATAATCTTGTATGAATCAGGGAAGGGGATGAATGGATGATGGCTTTTTGCACATGGTTTGGCCATTTCAAATATCCTGTGATGCCTTTTGGGCTGTGCAACGCGTTAGCCACCGTTCAATACTTTGTAAATGATATATTCAAAGACTTTAAGGATATCTTTGTCATTGTACAGTTCCTTGAAAAAGTATTCAAACCCCTTGGAATTTTTCACATTGTCATGTTACAAGCAAAAACTTAAATGTATTTCATTGGGATTTTATGTGATAGACCAACACAAAGTGGCACATAATTGTGAAGTGGAAGGAAAATTATAAATTTTTTTTCAACATTTTTTAGAAAATAGAAATCTTAAAAGTGTGGCGTGCATTTGTATTCAGCACCCTTTACTCTGATACCCCTAACTAAAATCTAGTGGAACCAACTAAGTAGTGAAATGATCAGTGCAATTTCTAAATAGTAAATATGAATGACTATATTAAGTATCAAATAACAGTGACGTACTAAATGCCACAAATAGTAAGTGCAAAATGGTAAAGCTATAGTCCAAAAGATTCTTCCAAATATCTATGAGACAGTCCTTTCAAATGAAATTTCTCCCCGTGTTCCCATGACTTCACACAATTGCTTAATGCTCACAGAACTCTTACTTCTATGAAAATGGCCTCCATGTCATAGGAGACATTGTCTTCAATTAAATGGCCACTGACCAACTTCCTGTTACCGCACATAAATAGCATTACTTGAGATCCAATCCATTCCCCTAACGAAGTCACGTGATGTGACACGTAGGGCATGGCTGGAAGTAAAGAGCGGACCGGAAGTGACATAAGAGGTGTCTAATACCATTGTTTCACTTTGATGATGCCATTGATTTGGCTTTTTAATAAATCTTTACTTGTTTAAATGTTTATACTATGATAGGCATTTATTGTATTCTCATATGGTGACCGGAACCCAGAGTGACATATCAAGATCTGGTAGCTGGGAGCCTGGAAGTGGAAGCCCGCCATCACCATAAATACCCATAAGGCTGATTGACCACTTCATAGAGGTACCCGGAACCCTGAGCGATCTATTAAGACCTGGTAGCTGGGAGCCTAGAAGTGGAAGCCCGCCATCACCAAAGATACCCATAAGGCCGATTCACCATTTCACAGAAGTGAGAGTTCTGTGAGCATTAAGCAATTGTGTAAAGTTACGGGAACACTGTTTGTACGGAAATTTTATTTTGAAGGACTGTCTCGTAGATATTTGGAAAAATCTTTTGGACTGTAGCTTCACCATTTTGCACTTACTGTTTGTGGCATTTAGTACGTTACTGTTATTTGATACTTTTATATAGTCATTCATATTTACTATTTATAATCTGATCTTTTCACTACTTTATTCATTTATTTGCACTCTGTACACTATAGGTCTAGCAGCAGTTTCATTTATCATTATTTAAATTGTTTATTCACTTTGTAGCGTGAGGGACCACACTCTTCATAGTGGAACGAATTGCCTTCAGAAGTCACCTAATTAGTAAATAGAGATCACCTGTGTGTGATTTAATCTTAATATAAATACAGCTGTTCTGTGATGCCCTCAGAGGTTTGATAGAGAACCTTAGTGAACAAACAGCATCATGAAGGCCAAGGAACACACAAAAGCTCAAGAAGGGAAGGAACAGATTCTGTTTCTGCTAAACAGGAACACAGATCTTTGCCTTCCCCTAGTCAAAGCACCTCCCCCACAGTGAATAAGCACTACCTAGGCACACAGTTAAGCCTGTGATCACCCCTGATGCTAACCCCTTACCATCCAGTGTCATTAGTACAGGGACAGTGAATATTTTTTAGCATTGATCACTGTATTAGTGTCACTGGTCCCCAAAAGGCTCTTTATCTTTATTGGTGTCTGCCGAGTTCTATTTTTGGTCTGCAGAGTTTGCCTAATTGCTATTGTATTTGCCTATAGATGTCCTGTGCCCTAACCTTCTCTCCCACCATTACTGTTAAGAGAAATAAAATATCTTTGTTCATTTTTACAATAAGTGACTGGCACCCAATCTTTCCACCTTGCACCACACCCACTGTGCCTAGTAACCTGCACCCTGAGGAGGAATGTCAGTTCTCCCTGGCTCTGGGGGTCACCATCAGGTCCTTGGAAGTCAGGGAGACCACTACACATATCACAAATAAATAAGCATACAACAAAAGACACTAAAATACATGCATTATTTCTTCATTCATAACACCCAATAATTGGACATAAAGGATGAAATGAAATTAATTAATATAGAGTATAGCTTCTCCAATAATAAGAGAGTAATAAACACAGCATATGTGATTATGAAGTTCTGGCCCTGAATTAGAAGGCCTGGTTAATAAGAATGTTTAAAAAAAAAGGCAGACAGCATGTGATAATATTGCAGTTCTAGTCATTGTCTACATGGTAAATAACATTCTACCTGGTCCTAAGCTCTCAAAATTGTTTTTCACGTCTACAACCCTGCGAAGAAAGGCAGCGTTTTATTGCTGCACTTATTCCATGGTGGCCTTTATGTCTTCTGTTATGTGCTTCCACAGCAAACGTGTTACCAGGCAGTCAATAATGAGAAAGCCAGAATCATAAGATGTCTCCATTATTGATTGTCTCCCTGCCTAGAGAGTGCAATACACTCCCCAGAGAAGCCTAGCAAGTAGAAGCTGCATCATACAGCTAGAAAACATTGTTTGCTGGAAGACGCATACTAAACCTATTGAAAATAATTACCCAGAATGCTGCTAATGCAAATCACAGAACACAAAAAGGGTAGTTTGTGAAGTTATCAAAATGTGGATTTTCACTTTTTCATGTTCTTAATTTATTCTGCATACTAAAATAGCAGATACAGTGATATATGTATACTATTCTTTGCTACGGTAAATTTTGACAAAAGCTAGGTGCAATTAGCTAGACAGACTTCTGTTTAAAGGGTTTATCCCCCCTCCCACCCCAAAACTGATATATGAATGTTATGTGGATGCTAGAGCATTAAAGCACATAACAGGTTCTCTATCTCTCAAGGACTCCAGCAATGAGATCTCCAAATTTGAGCGACCAGTTCTACACATATGCCCTGCCATAGGGAGTGTGCCCCACTCTCCCTGTTGCATCCAACACTTGTTTTACAGTATGGAGAATTCAACAGGTCGAATGAGAACACTCAGTGGTAAGACCAATAACTCCAAAGTGTGTGGGAGCAGTGCAAGAAAGTTCAAGTAAGTGGTTTAACTACTGCTGTCCTTAAGAGAAATAAGAAACAAAGCAAAAGATTCAGTCCAATAAACTCCACCTATAGCTCAAATATGAATTCTAAATGAGTTGACTCTTAATTAAATTAAATTAAAGTGGTATTAAACCCAAAACCAAAAATGTTAAAATATTGCAGCTTACCAATCCTTAGATGTGGGCGATACATTTGTTTTCTCTTCTGAGGCTGGGTTCACACTGGTCCGACAAAGCTCCGACATTGGGAGCTCATGTCGCATGACGTGTGAAATTCAATGTTTCCCTATGGGAGCCGTCCTAACTGGTCCGAAACAAGTCGTTCCGACTTTATAAATGCTCCCTGTACTACTTTGGTTCAACTTTGATCCTACTTCAGCCTATTGACTATCATTGAAGTCGGATCAAAGTCGGATCGCCATCTTGCATGATCCGACTTCAGCATGTGACTTGTGCTCAGATGATCTTGAGGGGGAACTCCGCTCCAAATTTTAAATAAAAAACCGGCATGGGTTTCCCCTCTAAGAGCATACCAGGCCCTAGGGTCTGGTATGGATTTTAAGGGGAAACCCCCTATGCCGAAAAAACAGCGTGGAGGTCCCCCCAAATCCATACCAGACCCTTATCCGGGCACACAGCCCGGCCGGTCAAGAAAGGGGGTGGGGACAAGCGAGCGCCCCCCCACCTGAACTCTACCAGGCCGCATGCCCTCAACATGGGGGGTGGGTGCTTTGGGGCAGGAGGCGCCCTGCGGCCCCCCCACCCCAAAGCACCTTGTCCCCATGTTGATGAGGACAAGGGCCTCTTCCCAACAACCCTGGCCGTTGGTTGTCGGGGTCTGCAGGCGGGGGGGCTTATCAGAATCCGGGAGCTCCCTTTAATAAGGGGGCCCCCAGATCCCGGCCCCCCCACCCTATATGAATGAGTATGGGGTACATCGTACCCCTACCCATTCACCTAGGAAAAAAGTGTCAATAAAAAAACCACACTAGACAGGTTTTTAAAGTAATTTATTAGGCAGCTCCGTGGGTCTTCTTCTGGCTCTGGGGGTCTTCTTCTGACTTTGGGGGTCTCTTCCTTCTTCTCCGCGGTCTCTTCCTTCTTCTCCACGCTCTCCGGCTTCTTCTCTGTGCTCTCGGGTATCTTCTGCCCGGCTCCTCAGCTATCTTCTGCTCTTTTGCCGGCTTTTTTGCTAGTGGTGGCCTGGTCTTCTCTGCCGTCTTCATTCCTCTTCTCTTCTTCCGATGTTAACATGACGCTCTCTCCCACTGTAATGCCGTGTGAGCGGCCCTGCAGCGACTTATATAGGGATGGGGCGTGGTCAAGGGTGATGTCACCTGGTGACCCCGCCCCTTATTACGTCACAGTCCCGGGGCATGATGGGACTGTGACATAATAAGGGGCGGGGTCACCAGGTGACATCACCCAGTGACCACGCCCCATCCCTATATAAGTCATTGCAGACCGCGCATACGGCATTACAGTGGGAGAGAGCGTCATGTCAACATCGGAAGAAGAAAAGAGGAATGAAGATGGCGGAGAAGACCAGGCCACCGCTAGCAAAAGATCTGGCAAAAGAGCAGAAGATAGCGGAGGAGCCCGGCAGAAGATACCGGAGAGCAGGAGAAGAACCGGAGAGAGCGGAGAAGAGGCCAGAGAGCGCGGAGAAGAAGGAAGAAGACCCCCAAAGCCGGAAGAAGTCCCCCGGAGTCAGAAGAAGACCCCTGGAGCTGCCTAATAAATTACTTTAAAAACCTGTCTAGTGTGTTTTTTACACTTTTTTTCCTAGGTGAATGGATAGGGGTACGATGTACCCCATACTCATTCACATAGGGTGGGGGGCCAGGATCTGGGGGCCCCCTTATTAAAGGGGGCTCCCAGATTCCAATAAGCACCCGCCCACAGACCCCGACAACCAACGGCCAGGGTTGTCGGGAAGAGGCCCTTGTCCTCATCAACATGGGGACAAGGTGCTTTGGGGTGGGGGGGACATTGATCGGACAATCCGACAACAAAATCCATGGATTTTTTCCAACGGATGTTGGCTCAAACTTGTTTTGCGTACACACTGTCTCACAAAGTTATTTCTGATCGCCATGAACACGGTGACGTACACCACGTACAACGAGACTAGAAAAGGCCAGTTCAGAACCAAGCGCGGCACCCTTTGGGCTCCTTTTGCTAATCTCGTGTTAGTAAAAGTTTGGTGAGAGACGATTCGCGCTTTTTCAGACTCGTGGTTTTCAGATCGTTTTCTGCTGTTCAGTTTGTGCTTGTGGATTTGTATCTGTTCTTCAGTGCGTGCAGCAAGTGACACGTGACTCTTGTCATTCTGTTCTTGTTCGTTTGTTACTGTTTTTCAGGTCGCTCTTCACAGGCCTTGATGTTCTTCAGTGCGTTCTGTTACTTAGTTCTGAGCAGCCGACCGTTCTCTAGCCATGTTGCGTATACGTACTCCTCATAGTGTTCGTGCTGTGCGGGGGCTTGGTGTTGGGGCCCTGACCTTGACACAAGTCCAGTCCATGAACAGGGTGGGGAGGAGTTCGTGGACCAAGAATTGGTTGCTTCAGCGTGACCAGTTCTGTCACATGCCTTTGCTCCGTGAGATCCGTGAGAATAATCCTGATTATTTCAGGAACTTTCTCCGGATGACGGACCCCGTATTTCACCATTTGTTGGCTTTGCTGACCCCTTATATTAGCAGGCAGGATACCTGCAGGAGGCAAGCCATCACTCCGGAGAAGAGGTTATTAGCCACCCTGCGGTACTTGGTGACGGAGAGAAGCCTGCAGGACCTTAAGTTCCCAACAGGATCATTATCCCAGAGACCTCTTCTGCCATCATCCAGGTCCTGCAAAAGGAGTATATTAAGGTAAGATTTGTATCCTTTAATATCACATTTTATTGTATTTAATGTTTGCTAATATATTGTATTTCTTTCCTCATTCCCTAATTACCATGATTGGAATGTGCTGCGAATGTCCCCTTTGTTCTCATGCGTGCTGGATTTTTATTTAATTATTTTTGTTGTCCTTCATACATATTTGCCTTCACTTACCTCCCCAGCATGGTCTCCTGGCCCTATATTCACCTCATGTAGTCACTTAACAATGTATTTTATCAGCTCCATAGTAGTGCTTTACCACAAACACCTCCTAAAATGTTTTTAAATGTGATTTGTGCTTTAAATTCAGGCAGAGTGCCAGAGGCTTTTTTGGGGGGTCCCCAAATAATTTTTAACCCTCTCTCCCCCCAACTGCTAAGTCAGCTGATAACGATTCTCTATCTATCCCCAATCATCTATCTGCTGACTTTGCCAAACCCATACACACTATACCCATCTCTTTTGTGGTCAGATTTATGGATGAATTCCCCAAAGCTTGTAGTGCAAGGGCCTGCCTGTATACTTTTAAATGGTACTGTTTAAAGTTTCTGTATACTATTATTATCTTGATAGGTGATAGCAGAATGTCCAAATGTGCTCAAATGAGTACAATGTGTAGTTATATCTTTGTATTATGACACTTCTTACCTGTCCAGTGGGCTGTCAATAGTGCAACTAAGGAGGGGCTGGCCAAAGTAACACACATTATTTAGGCATTCATCTTTCAATGAAGTGGAGAGGGTTACCTGTCCAAGAGTTCTCCCCCTATAATGTTAGAAATGGCCCATGAGAGGGGGGGGGGGGGAATCTGATAGGTGTACCTTTTATACTTTGGTCTTTAAAAACTCCCACAAATAAATGTTATCTTGATGTTGGCCAAGAATGTTTGTGTCTAATCAGCTTTCCCTGTTTATGTGCAAATTTACTAATTTTTTTTGTTTGACTCCACAGTTTCCTTCCATGCCACAAGAATGGCAGACTGTGGCCTCCCACTTTGCCCAGCTGTGGGACTTTCCTAACTGCGGAGGGGCAATTGATGGGAAACACGTCCACATCGTCCCACCCCCCAACTCGGGGTCGTACTATTATAATTATAAGGGGTTCAATAGTATTGTGATGTTGGCGGTGGTGTCGGCTACTTATGAGTTCCTGTATGTGGACGCGGGGCAGAATGGCCGGATGTCCGATGGTGGAGTCATCGCCCAGACGGAGTTCTACAGGCGTCTCCAGAATGGCAGCTTGGACTTGCCACCTCCAGAAGACAATGTGGAAGGACTCCCATTTGTCTTCGTTGCGGATGAAGCGTTTACACTGGGGGACTGTGGCAGATAAACCACCCTGAATATAAGAACCAAACAAAGAGGAAGGCAGCGCTGGATAATTTGTTGGAATTTGTGAAGACGGTGATCCCCACGGCAGACATCACCTATTTGAAGATCCTAATTGGTGGCCTGAGGAGCACTTATCTATGGGAGCACAAGAAGGTCCAGGATTCCCAGAGATCAGGAGCTGCAGATGACATTTATGTCCCCAGGCTGTGGTACTATGACAGACTGCATTTTCTGGCAGGTCATACTGAACCCAGGCCAGCACTCTCCAATCTTCCTTCCCCCCCAGCTGAGGCTTTTGAAGCCCAACCTGGGCCTTCCAGGCAGCAACATGTGGAGGAGTCCAGCTTGAGCCAGGTAGAGCATGCCTCTAAATCTTCATGGTTGTCCAATCAATGATGTTAACTAGAAGTTAGTTTGGAGTACTAATTTATGATTGTGATTGATGATGCAAAAGCTAAAACCATGTCCCTTTTTCATACACAGGGAAGTCTGAGCAGGCTGCCTGATATCCAGGTCCCTCCCCTACACCTTCAAAGACAAAGTGGCAGGAAGAGGAGTAACCTGGAGGAGGCTGCCATAGGACTCTTTTGGAAGGCTACAGAGGCCCTGAGAAGCCCCCACAGTGTGGGGGAGGACTTTGCTGGCATAACTGCCTGCAAAATGATGCAGATGGAGGAGGACCAAAGACTCCTGTGTGAGTCCTTAATTTTGCAAGCTCTCAATAAGGGGTTGAGGGGCCAAATAACATGTGCTACCCACATTTGTAACCTCGCACATAGTCCTCCTCCTCCTCCTCCTCTGGGACCTACTACTCCTCCTCCTCCAGGTCCTACTCCTCCTCCTGCCACATCTCCAACACCAGAGCCACACCTGGGAAGGAAGCGTGGAAAGAAGACCAGAGAGTGATGACCCTGGGTTCAGTCTGGTCTGGCAAAAGATGCAGCCTCTTGTAGTACCACAGCCTGGGGACATAGATGTCATATGCTGCTTTCATGATCTCTGGAACTTCTGGACCAGACTGCACTCCCTTAGATATGGACTCCTAAGGCCACCAATTTTGCAGTAAAAGAATTGATGTCTGCCCTGGGGGTCCAAGGCTTCACCAATTTATGATGTTTCTCCAGCGTTGCCTCCCTCTTTGTTTGGTTCTGAGCCCTTAATAAAGGAATTTTTGTTTCAATTATATTCGCCTATGTGTGTTTTCCTTCAAAAAGGACAGTTTGTTTGTGAGGATTCAGGTACATTTCAAAAATACAATGTGAAATTAACAAGGGACACCAAATAATCTCCTTGAGATTAAATAATACAAGATATCAATGCTGTTGTGGTAACTTGACACACAAAACACACACAAAAATATTATGGAGTAAAACTAAAAATAAAATCAAACAAAGATCAGCCTTGAAAAAAATACACCCCCCCCAAAAAAAAACAGCCTTGAAAAAAAAAAATAAATAAATAAAACAACAAAAAAGAAATTTGGTCATATTGAGGGAATCACGATAAATAATAAAGAAAGAAGTTTGTGAGAAGTCTGTGTGAATATGAGCAGCAAAACTACTTCATTCTTCTCACGTTATAAAGAAGAAGAGAGTGCGCTGTATTAAACCATTTTTTACATTGCAGCGTGACGAAAGTGCTCTATCCATTCCAAACACTAATTTTACCAGACCGAGCTTTTCCGTTTTGGAATTTCTTCTGAGCATGCGTGGCACTTTGTGCGTCGGAATTGTCCACACACGGTCGGAATTGACGCGATCGGATTTTGTTGTCGGAAAATTTTATAGCCTGCTCTCAAACTTTGTGTGTCGGAAAATTTGATGGAAAATGTCCGATGGAGCTCACAACAACAACAATTTCCAACAACACGCTCTGATTGCACATTTTCCGTCAGAAAATCCGACCGTGTATACAGGGCATTAGACCTGATCATGAGTTAGGGGCCACACGTAAAGAATAAATCCATCCAGATCTTAAATGTATAATATGCGCCTCAATTTTACAGTTCCTGAGGCTGAAAATTGTCATGTCTATTGAAGTGAATAGAACATTTGCGAGATAAGTATGCCCTATAGTCATCTCTCTGGCCAAAACTGGGCTAAAACTTGGATGGCAGATCCAATAGGAGATTTTGAATATTACAGAGGTATTAATAACACTTATAAATAACATCTCAAGTACTGCCCAATACTACATTTCCAGTTTTCAATGGAGCTATTGCAAGGCTGTACACATACTGTAAATGCATAATTCTGTAGAATTTTGCAGCCAGTCAAGTCAATCTAGGAGGCAAAAGCCTCTTTAAAGCGGTAGTAAAGTCTGCTTTTTCACTTTTGCCTACAGGTAAGCCTATAATAAGCCTTTCCTGGTAGGTAAAAAATGAATATTTTCTAAATGTGCACTGTGTAGGAGTTATTCACATTGGTAGCGGCCGGTGACGTCATCGGCAGATGCACCCTGCAATCTAAATGGAAGGCACACACGAGTGTGCTGTCCATTCCGATCGCTTATCCTGACTCCCCTGAGTGAGAGTGACACCATCGTGGCCCAGCAATTTAAATGTGTGAACCCCGAAAGAAGCCCAGGTAAAGATGGAAGCCCTGTCACCAGGGACAGAATGCTGCTGGAGGGATCTGCTTTTCACAAAGTCTGTGCTCCTTTTTTTGGGGTACAATGTCACACGACCACGCAATTGACGTTTAAAGTGCGACAGCGCTGAAAACTAAAAATTGGCCTGGGAAGGAAGGGGGTGAAATTGCCCTGTATTGAACCGGTTAACAAATAAACACCATTCACATAATATGTGAATTTAATAACTAGTGACTGTGCATTTATATATGTGTAACCATTATAAGCATAGACTCCTACATCCGAAAGAACTTTATAAATAAACAAATATAGTCAAAGCAATTACACTGTACATTTCTTTCTGCTATAAAAGAAACTTAATAAACAAATATAATCAAACAATTATACTGTACCTTTCCACCATAATAGTGCTAAATATCTTGTGCAAAGTCCAAATATTCACAACAGTTCACTCATGACTAAGTATGGTGCATAAATCTTGAGAGGTTATTACAAGCGTAATACTGTGCTTCAGTGTCACCACTCCGAGACAACACCATCACGTTCATGAAAAGATATAGTAAAATATTTACAAAAATGTGAGGCGTGTACTCACTTTTGTGAGATACCCAAAGCAGATCATTTTTTAACACCCCTACTGTTTTTCTTTTCAGTAATAAATTATTCTTCAAATGAAACAAATAGGGGCCAGGAAAAAAAAAACACAGGCAGAGGAAAATTGCAGGGTACCTGTACATTAGGGATGAGCTTCGTGTTCAAGTCGAACCCATATTCGACTCGAACATTGTCTGTTCGCCCATTCGCCGAATTGCGAACGATATGGGCCGTTCGCACCAAATTTGTGTGGCGCGTCACGGCCCATAATTCACTGCGGCATTGCAGTGCATTGCTGGCTGATGATTGGCCAAGCATGTATTATGACCCACATGCTTGGCCAATCACAGCGCCGTCAGTAGAGAGAGCTGTCATTGGCCAAAGCCAGAGTGGCTTTGGCCATTTATGGCTCAGGGGGTTTAGAACACGCCCCACACTATATAAGGCCGCCTGCACGGCGGCCCTGTGTAGTGTGTTCCGGCGTGCTTAGAGAGAGAGAGAGAGAGACAGTGTCATTTCATTTGAGTTAGCTAGATTAGGCAGGACAGTCAGTGAGTTAGCTGCACTTACAGTGTATTGTGTATATATATGCATCCAAGGTGTTGCGCATATATATATATATATATATATATATATATATATATATATATATATACACTGTATTCAGTTTAGCTAGATCCGTTCCTGTTATCTTCCTACTGACAGGCAGGCTTGTCTTGTTACAGTATTTACAGCTACCTGAAGAAAATTGCTGGTGTTCTTTTGATCCTATTAGTACCACAGTCAGGCAGCTAGACTATTTACAGTTAGGGTAGTGCGTCCTCCTCACAGTGTTCAGCTAAAGCTACAAGTTGGTGTAGTGTGTCCTCCTCACAGTGTTCAGCGAAAACTGCAAGTTAGTGCAGTGCGACCTCTGCACAGTGTTCAGCTAAAGCTACAAGTTAGTGTAGTGCATCCTCCTCACAGTGTTCAGCTAAAACTACAAGTTAGTGTAGTGCGACCTCTGCACAGTGTTCAACTAAAGCTACAAGTTAATGTAGTGCATCCTCCTCACAGTGTTCAGCTAAAACTACAAGTTAGTGTAGTGCATCCTCCTCACAGTGTTCAGCTAAAACTACAAGTTACGACCTCTGCACAGTGTTCAGCTAAAGATAAAAGATAGTGTAGTGTGTCCTCCTCACAGTGTTCAGCTAAACCTACAAGTTATTTTTTTGCGAGCTCTGCACAGTGTTCAGCTAAAGCTACCTGTAGAAGGTTGGTGGTGTTTTCCCAATCCTATCACTACCGCAGGCAGCTAAATAAGCTACAAGTTATTTTTTGGCGAGCTCTGCACAGTGTTCACCTAAAGCTACCTGTAGAAGGTTGGTGGTATTTTCCTGATCCTATCACTATCGCAGGCAGCTAAATAAGCTACAAGTTAATGTAGTGCAAGCTCTGCACAGTGTTCACCTAAAGCTACCTGTAGAAGGTTGGTGGTGTTTTCCTGATCCTATCACTACCGCAGGCAGCTAAATAAGCTACAAATGAGTCTAGTGCGAGCTCTGCACCGTGTTCACCTAAAGCTACCTGTAGAAGGTTGGTGGTGTTTTCCTGATCCTATTACTACCGCAGGCAGCTAAATAAGCTACAAGTTAGTGTAGTGCGAGCTCTGCACAGTGTTCACCTAAAGCTACCTCTAGAAGGTTGGTGGTGTTTTCCTGATCCTATCACTACCGCAGGCAGCTAAATAAGCTACAAGTTATTTTTTGGTGAGCTCTGCACAGTGTTCACCTAAAGCTACCTGTAGAAGGTTGGTGGTGTTTTCCTGATCCTTTTACTACCGCAGGCAGCTAAATAAGCTACAAGTTAGTGTAGTGCGAGCTCTGCACAGTGTTCAGCTAAAGCTACCTGTAGAAGGTTGGTGGTGTTTTCCTGATCCTATCACTACCGCAGGCAGCTAAATAAGCTACAAGTTTTTTTTGGCGAGCTCTGCACAGTGTTCACCTAAAGCTACCTGTAGAAGGTTGGTGGTGTTTTCCTGATCCTATCACTACCGCAGGCAGCTAAATAAGTTACAAGTTATTTTTTGGCGAGCTCTGCACAGTGTTCACCTAAAGCTACCTGTAGAAGGTTGGTGGTGTTTTCCTGATCCTATCACTACCGCAAGCAGCTAAATAAGCTACAAGTTATTTTTTGGCGAGCTCTGCACAGTGTTCACCTAAAGCTACCTGTAGAAGGTTGGTGGTGTTTTCCTGATCCTATCACTACCGCAAGAAGCTAAATAAGCTACAAGTTATTTTTTGGTGAGCTCTGCACAGTGTTCACCTAAAGCTACCTGTCGAAGGTTGGTGGTGTTTATGGTGCGGTCATACTACAGGCAGGCAGTTTATTTAGCTAGCTGCAGTATCAGTACATATATATAATCTCCCAGCTTAGTGCAGCTACAGGCCATTAGTATGTCTGGAAGGCCAACAAAGAGAGGCAGACAGTCACAAGCCAATAAAAGAGGGCAAGCAGGCCCTGTGTCTAGAGGCAACAGTGCTGGTCGCGGAGACGGTGCATCCTCATCAGCACGTGGCCATGGGACTTGCTTGGCCTTTTTTTCGGCAGCTGGCCGTGTTGAGCCGCAACATGCAGAAGACTTGGTCGAGTGGATGATCAAGCCATCCTCATCCTACTCATCCTCTCTCACCCATGCTCAGGGTACTTTGTCTGGCAAAGCAGCGGCCTCTTCCCTCGGCTCAATGGCATCAGTGACTCCTTCTCTAGCCCCACCATGTCCTCCTGAGGAGTCCCTCCAACTGTTTGACCACAGTATTGGGTACATGCTCCAGGAGGATGCTCAGCATTTGGAAGGCTCTGATGATGATACTGAGCTAGTTGAAGGCAGTAACGTGAGCACGGACAGAGGGGGTGCCCAAGAAGGACAGCAATCTGGCAGTCATGCTCCCCCTGCTGCAGCATACTGCCGGGTTTGCTCCAGTGATGAGGAGGGAGGGGATGATGAGGTCACTGACTCAACGTGGGTGCCTGAAAGGAGAGAGGAGGAGAGGGAGGAGGAGGAGGCACATTACCAATGAGGCAGGATGCCCTCCAGGGGCCAGCCTAAGGGCAGAACACTGACTGCATCACACCCCAAAGCTCCGTATGTGCAGGGCGCTGCAGTCTCTGCACATTATTCAAAAAGTTCTTTGGTGTGGGCCTTTTTTGAGATGAGTGCATCAGATCGCACTGCTGCTATTTGCAACATATGTCTCAAACGTATCTCGCGTGGCCAAAACATCTCCCGCTTGGGCACCACATGCTTGACCAGACATATGTTGACCTGCCATGCAGTTCGTTGGCAAGCATATCTAAAAGACCCACACCAAAGAACAAAGAGGACCTCTCCTTACTCCTCATCAGCTGAGATCTCCAACCCCACTATACCTTCAGTCCCCTCTGAGACCTGCACTGAGAGGAATGAAGGTGTAGAATTAGGTGTGTCACAGCCAAGTACTTGTGGGCAATCTGCTTTCGGTACACCGACGTCAGATTGTACCAGGCAAATTTCCTTGCCCCAGCTGCTGCACCGCCGAAAGAAGTTCGCTCCCAGCCATCCACATGCCCAGCGGTTGAATGCTAGCTGGCAAAATTGCTAGCACTTCAACTGCTGCCTTTTCAGTTGGTAGACTCTGCCCCCTTCCGTGAGTTTGTGGAATGTGCGGTTCCAGCATGCATGGACAGGGACGTTACCTAAGTTTCGCCGTGCATTGGGTGACTCTGCTGGCAGCTGGGAAAGATGCAGGACAAGGTGCAGTAGTGTTGGAGGTTGTTCCACCACCATGCCTCCAAAATGCCACTACTAATCATTGTGACACACCTCTCTCCTCCACCCTCTCCTCTTCTTCTTCCTCCATGGCCTCTTCCTGTGATTTGTCCTCGGAACCAGCGGTGCTCCGTAGGCGTTCAAGGGCCTACGCAAGTACGCAGGCCAAAATATGCCATGCGGTGCTTGAGCTGGTGTGCTTGGGGGACAGGAGCCACACTGGGGCAGAGGTTCTGTCAGCTCTGCAGGGGCAGGTTCAGAGGTGGTTGACGCCACGCCAACTTAAGTCAGGAATGGTGGTGTGCGACAATGGCACCAACCTCCTCTCCGCCCTCAGACAGGGACAAATGACCCATGTGCCCTGTTTGGCTCATGTCCTTAACTTGGTGGTGCAGCGGTTCTTGGGCAGGTACCCGGGGTTACAGGATGTCCTGAGGCAGGCCAGGAAAGTCTGTGTGCATTTCCGCTGGTCATATAATGCCAGTGTTCGGCTGGCGGACTTCCAAAAGGAGTTTAACCTGCCCAAGAACCGCCTAATCTGTGACATGCCCACCAGGTGGAACTCAACGTTGGCCATGCTGCAGCGGCTGCACACGCAGCAGAGGGCCATCAATGAGTACCTGTGCGACTATGGCACCAGGACACGGTCAGGGTAGCTTGTTTTTTTTTTCCCACGCCAGTGGGCCATGATCAGGGATGCATGCACTGTCCTGTCACCATTTGAGGAGGCCACGAGGATGGTGAGCAGTGACAGTGCATGCATCAGTGACACTGTCCCCCTTGTCCACCTGTTGGAGCACATGTTGCGTGCAATAATGGACAGGGCACTTGAGGCAGAACAGAGGCAGGAAGAGGAGGACTTCCTTAGCTCTCAAGGCCACCTTTATCGAGACAGTGTTCCTGCGTGCCCGCCGATCACACAGGAAGAGGACGAGGAGGAGGAGGATTGAGTCAGTATGGAGGTGGAGCCTGGCACTCAGCATCAGCAGCAGTCTTTAAGGGATCAGTCCCAAGAAACACATGGACTTGTACGTGGCTGGGAGGAGGTGGCTGCGGACCATGTCGTCCTTATTGACCCAAAGGACTCTGGACTGAATGCCTCAGCAAACCTACGCTGCATGGCCTCCCTGATCCTGAAAAGCCTGCGTAAGGATCCTCGTATTCGTGGTATCAAGGAGAAGGACCAATACTGGCTGGCAACCCTCCTTGATCCACGTTACAAGGGTAAGGTTGCGGACCTTATCTTGCCGTCGCAGAGGGAGCAGAGGATGAAACATCTTCAGGAGGCTTTGCAGAAAGGTCTGTGCAATGCATTCCCAGAGACTGGGAGGTTACAAACTCCTGTTTCTGGACAACGTGTTGCTGAGGCTTCAGTCAGTCAAAGAAGGAGCGGTGGAGAAAGTGGCCGCCTGACCGATGCGTTCAGACAATTTTTTTAGTCCGCAGCCCCAAGGTATGATCGGTTCCAGCAACCATCACCAGCGTCTGTTTTACATGGTGCAGCAATACCTAGGGGCAAGATCTGACTTGGACACCTTTCCCACCGAAAATCCTCTGGGTTACTGGGTCTTGAGGATGGATCACTTGCCAGAGCTTGCACAGTATGCAATTGAGCTACTGGCCTGTCCTGCATTCAGCGTTCTTTTGGAACGCACATTCAGTGCTGCTGGAGGCTTTGTAACCGATCACAGGTTGCGTCTGTCCACCGACTCGGTCGATCGACTGACCTTCATAAAAATGAATTGGTCTTGGATCACCACCAGCTACCAAGCACCTGATGCTGATGTAACCGAATAATTTTTTTTTAAATCTCAGATCCCTTCAAAGACTGCCTATGCTTATACTGAGTGACTATCCTGAGTAATTATCCACTTCCTCCTCAATGATCACGCTGATAGCTTGTAAGAACATTTTTGGTTCTGGGCGCCGCCACCAGTGCCTAAGGCCCAATTTTTCAGCCCCTGTTTAACTGGGGCGTGTAATTACAATTTTTGATGCAATACTTTGCAGCAGGGCTCGTTCCTGTGTTCCAACTAGAGTTTCTGTGAGAAGTTGCAGTGTTGTGGCACCAGTACCAGTGCCTAAGGCCCAATTTTTCAGCCCCTGTTTAACAGGGGCATGTAATTACAATTTTTGATGCAATACTTTGCAGCAGGGCTTGTTCCTGCTTTCCAACTAGAGTATCTGTGAGGGGTTGCAGTGCTGTGGCACCAGCACCAGTGCCTAAGGCCTAATTTTTCAGCCCCTGTTTAACAGGGGCGTGTAATTACAATTTTTGATGCAATACTTTGCAGCAGGGCTCGTTCCTGCGTTCCAACTAGAGTATCTGTGAGGGGTTGCAGTGTTGAAGCACCAGCACCAGTGCCTAAGGCCCAATTTTTCAGCCCCTGTTCAACAGGGGAATGTGATTACAATTCTTGATCTAATATTTCACAGCAGGGCCCGTTTCTGCGCCCACCAAGAGTGAGTGAGGACTTACAGTGTTGTGGCACCAGCACCACCACCAAAGGCCCAATTTTTCAGCCCCTGTTCAACAGGGGCATGTAATTACAATTCTTGATCTAATATTTCACAGCAGGGCCCTGTGAGGGCTTACAGTGTTGTGGCAACAACAACACCTAAGGCCCAAATTTCTTCTGAGTACATAGGGCAGGCCCTTACTTTCAAACATCCAACTTACAAACGACTCCTACTTGCAAACGGAAGGAGACAACAGGAAGTGACATGAAATCTACCCCTAGGAAGGGAAATTCTCTCCTGTAAGAGTTAATATGGGAAAAACATTTCTCCTTTCCACTGATGCTTTATCACCAATCCTTGTTTCACAAAAAAAACCCAAATTTTCAAAAAACATTTGTCATTGGTACAAAAAGTGAGGTTCAATCTTCTGAAGAGGAGCACAGACAGCAAAACAAATGTCACAGGGGTGATGTTTTCCAAAAAGCTTAAAAAAGATTTTTTGGCTGGAGCTAAACACGTTAAAAATGTACCAGTTCAAAATTACAAACAGATTCTACTTAACAACAAACCTACAGTCCCTGTCTTGTTTGTACCGCCTGTATACTGCTGTTCAGAGTATATAGGGCCTGGTGGCTCCACACCTTTCCTTTTTTTAATTTGGGTGCGGGGTTCCCCTTAATATCCATACAAGACCCAAAGGACCTGGTAATGGACTGGGGGGGTACCCATGCCATTTGTCTCACTGATTTTCATCCATATTGCCAGGACCCAACATTACATTAAAGCCGCAAGCAGTTTTAAATGACTTTTTTTCCTTTTAAAAAAGACATTTTGTGCAGGGACTGTTCTAAGCACAGGAAACACGCGCCACTTTACAGGCATACTATAGACACCCCCCAGGTACGATATTTAAAGGAATCATCCCTATCAGCCACTAAGTGAAATGCTTGCTCACCTTAATCCTAGACACATATGCAATATAGGTCAAAAGCTCTTTAAAATGTAATCCTTGTGGATCCACCTCCTGGCTATTTGTACCCACTTCATATGCGGGATCTCTTTAAGGGACAGGACCTTCCAGCCTCCAATCACAAATTGTTCTCAAACATAGAATAAAAATATTCTCATAGTGTAACACCATAGAAGCTTCCAGCCCTTTCTTATTAAAAGTTTGCACTCACATATTACAAAGCATTCATGTTAATATCCATTACACAGTACACCTCTCCCCACACTTCTGGTTTAGGGTCCATACCAGAAGTGACGTCACCAGCTCCACCTGATGTGGTGCATCACTGGTCACGTGACTTCCTAGGGAGCATGATGACGCTCGCTGAGAATTTAAGACAACGTGTTTACATAAATGCTGGCGCTTATTAATACAGTTATAAAACAATGCTAGAAGTTCCTAAACATTCTTGATAAATAAAATAATACCTCTAAAACAATTTTACAATTTTATTAAACACTTCTGCCCTGATCTTGACATTACAGTTCCAGTTTTGTTTTCATTTAACTCTGAGACCACCTTGACTTCCTGATCCCTTGTTTTGGTAATCTTCCTTGTTCCTGCCCCTGAAGGGAACAAGGTCATTCATAGTGTTAAAACCTACACAGTGCAATTTAAATTACATTATTCCATAATTTCAGCCTCCTGACTTATTTTACCGAGCCATACTAGTTATTCACATGTGCCCTATATAACCTATCTGTGGAAGTTGAGGTGTACTACGATGTAGTGAATTTCTGTTTAAAGGTCACTTTGTATGTTCCTACGATTTTTACTGTTAATCTGTACTGGTAAACACACCGCTCAGGTGTAATCCAAAAAGCCTATATCAGTATTTTGTATTGGTAATGCTCTTACATGACTTGTACTGTTGGGCCGGAACAGCCTTTGTACTTGCACAATGCTTAAATAAAGAATAAAAAAAGGGATTTTCTATTACTTACTGTGACTGTGGCAATGGTTTCACTAGACAGAAATTGAAAACAAATCTGCAACAGGGACACAAGTAAAAATCTAACAGGCGTCCTAATCTACCCCTAGTCTATTAAAAATGACTGCTTGTACTCAGGGCTTTTTTTCAACTGGAACTTGGTGGAACTCAGTTCCACCATCTCTGGCTCAGACCCTCTGCTCCCTACTCACCACTATCACTTGTAAACACAGGAGTCCACTTCAGTGTTTACAAGTGATAACTTGTCTCCCTCTGAGTGCAAGATGGGGACAAGGGAGATGCAGGTGCCCGACTGGATGATCTCTCCGCAAGTGAGAGAGGCAAAATCACCTACAGTGTGGTACTAGAGCTGGCTGGGTACTTCAGCTTAATACAGCAACAAACGTAAGACATGTGTAAGATGGTGGAGCTTGTGGGGGAGAAGATGGGGACAGTGGAGGGGGGTTTGTATGCAGAGGTCAGAGCTGAAGAGGGGTAAAAGTGAGATGTGGAAGGGGGAAGCAGAGGTAAGCAGCTGTGGAAAAAGACTGAACTCTGCGCTCTGTGTGTAGAGCATCCCCAAACTCTGCACTCTTTACGTAATGCACTCCTGGTATTTAATGCCCCTTTAAGACCCTCCCACTGTTAGTGAAATTTGTCCACACCCACTATTTCATGCAGTCTGAAGTGTGTATGTGTGTGTGCATGTCGGGGGTGGGGTGGGGGCATGGCTGAGTTCCTGCACCTATTTTCTGAGGAAAAAAAGCCCTGATGGTACTACTGGCAGTGGAGCTGCCCCTAAGCCCATAAGTCTGGGTGGAACTCCTGTAAAATCCTCTCTACCCAAATTTGTGTATCTAGTATTCCTGTGTAGGATGGCTACTTATTGTAATCCTACACACTTTTAAATGGCATTGGGATGTACTCATTCACAAAAAGAAAGGTATTTCTTATACTATAGGATTTGAGCACAATTAAATACATTTCATACTAAGTGGTCTGCTTTTATGTGAAGGGCCATTCAAAGTTAAATATAAATTGTCTAAACGTTAAGAAAATTCCCAAAGGTAAGCAAACGATGCAAATGATTGCATGTTTATTGGAGTATCAAGTGTAAGCATATGCTGTAAAATTCACCTTCAATCCAGAGATTTTCCCAACAGTACTTTTACTGGCACCAGATGTCTGATTGCTCGCATCAATTAACTCACTTGAGCCCAGGTCCTCACAGACTGCCCCAGCCTGTTACTGGACTGAGAAAGATGAAACTCATCTCTCGGTTACTTGCATTTAACCACTTCAGCCCCGGAAGGATTTACCCCCTTCCTGACCAGAGCACTTTTTGCGATACGGCACTGCGTCGCTTTAACTGACAATTGCGCGGTCGTGAGACGCTGCACCCAAACAAAATTGATGTCCTTTTTTCCCACAAATAGAGCTTTCTTTTGGTGGTATTTATAGAGGTGGTATATATCACCTCTGTGATTGTTATTTTTTTGCGCTATAAACAAAAAAAGAGCAACAATTTTGAAATAAAAGTAATATTTTTTACTTTCTGCTATAATAAATATCCCCCAAAAATATATATAAAAAAAATGTATTTCTCAGTTTAGGACGAGATCTATTCTTCTACGTATTAAAAAAAAAAATCCCAATAAGCATATATTGATTGGTTTGCACAAAAGTTATAGCGTCCACAAAATAGGGGATAGATTTATGGCATTTTTATTATTCATTTTTTTTATTAGTAATGGCGGCGATCTGCGATTTTTATCGTGACTGCGACATGGCGGATACAGCGGACACTTTTGACACCATTTTGGGACCATTGTCATTTATACAGCGATCAGTGCTATAAAAATGCACTGATTATTGTAAAAATGACACTGGCAGATAAGGGGTTAAACACTAGGGGGTGATCAAGGGGTTACGTTTGTCCTAGGGAGGTGTTCTAACTGTAGGGGGGATGGGCTACCACTGACATGACAGCAATCCCTGCTCCCGATCACAGGGAGCAGTAGATCCCTGTCATGTCACTAGGCAGAAAGGGGAAATGCCTTGTTTACAAAGGCATCTCGCCATTCTGCCACTCCGTGACACGATCGCAGGCCCCCGGCAGACATCGAGCCTGCGGGACCATGGTTACGTGGAGTACATGGCGGGCACATGCGCGCCCACAATGCCGCGATTTAAAAGGGAAGTACCTGTATGCCCATTTGCCCAGCCATGCCATTGTGCTGACGTACATCATCGTGCGCTGGTTGGCTAGTGGTTAAAAGATATACATTAAATGATGTATTAATACCACGCTGCATTAATATATGTCTTTTTTATCTGTGATGCACACACACCCTGTTGGTTTTAAGCAAGCCCTGGACACTGGGCTGGAGCCTTCCTCCCTCCCAGAGCTCTTCAAAGTCTCCGGAACCCAATCCGGGAATACTAAAAGCCAGAGAAAACCAAAAGATCAGTTTTCAAAACTGTAAATCAATATTTTAGAACCCCACATTCTGCATACATGCAAACTCTGTGTCACTTATACTTTTCATTGTGTCAGGGCCTCACACTGTCACACTGCCCAGTATTTAGCTTTAGCTTTAGCTGAGCAGATTCTCTATGGTATATGTAAGAGAACCTTTTTTTCTAAACACCAAAACCCCTTATGATTAGAATAAAGCTAAAACTGACTGTGGCTAAAAAGATAAAGCCATTTGACATAACTGAAATATTATGAGTAATGAATGAAGAATGAACTTCATCATTAGTCTAATTCTTGGATTCATTAGCATATATGAATTCATTTCTTTGATAGGCACACAACCAGTTCTATTTTTATCAGATTGTTTAGAGCTGTCACATTTGGTAATAATTAATTTATGCAATGTATCTTCATGCTACCAGGAAACCTTTTTTAACAGAGTAATTACAGATAGAATAGTTCACTGAACTAAAGGAATGTTCTGCCGTCTTTAAAATACTTTTTAACAGAAAGATGTTCATTTCCAAGTTACGAGGTCAAGTCTTTTGACCTTACTGATGTTCTTACTCTAAAGAGACAGTATCAGTTCAGTTGTGAGGATTTTTAAAAGAAATAAACCTTTTAAAGTGTATGTTGGAACACTGCAATTAAGGAGTTGTTTATGGTAAAGTACAGCAAAGTATTTTCAACCTTTTTTCACAGAGGAAAACTTGAAATAATTTGTGGGCCTCCAAGAACTCCTGCTGAAAATTATTTCTATTATTTCATAGTACATTAACATGATCAATGTGTTATAAATGTAATAATAAATGATAAAAGGAATGCAGAATACGACATACAGTATCTCACAAAAGTGAGTACGTCCCTCACATTTTTGTAAATATTTTATTATATCTTTTCATGTGACAACATTTAAGAAATTACACTTTGCTACAATGTAAAGTAGTGAGCGTACAGCATGTATAACAGTGTAAATTTGCTGTCCCCTCAAAATAACTCAACACACAGCCATTAATATCTAAACCACTGGAAACAAAAGTGAGTACACCCCTAAGTGAAAATGTTCAAATTGTGCCCAATTAGGCATTTTTCCTCCTGGTGTCATGTGACTCGTTAGTGTTACAAGGTCTCAGGTGTGAATGGGGAGCAGGTGTGTTAAATCTGGTGTTATCGCCATCACTCTCTCATACTGGTTACTGGAAGATCAACATGGTACCTCATGGCAAAGAACTCTCTGAGGATCTGAGAAAAAGAATTGTTGCTCTACATAAAGATGGCTTAGGCTATAAGAAGATTTCCAAAACCCTGAATCTGAGCTTCAGCTCAGTGGTCAAGAACATACAGCGGTTTAACAGGCCAGGTTCCACTCAGAACAGGCCTTGCCATGGTTGACCAAAGAATTTGAGTGCACATCAAATCCAGAGGTTGTCTTTGGGAAATAGACGTATGAGTGCTTCAAGCATTGCTGCAGAGGTTGAAGGGGTGGGCGGATAGCCTGTCATTGCTCAGACCATACACCGCACACTGCATCAAATTGGTCTGCATGGCTGTCGTCCCAGAAGGAAGCCTCTTCTAAAGATGATGCACATGAAATGCCCTCAAACAGTTTGCTGAAGACAAGCAGACTAGAGACATGGATTACTGGAACCATGTCCTGTGGTCTGATGAGACCAAGATAAACTTATTTGGTTCAGATGGTGTCAAGCGTGTGTGGTGGCAACCAGATGAGGAGTACAAAGACAAGCGTGTACATTCAAGCATGGTGATGGGAGTGTCATGGTCTGGAGCTGCATGAGTGCTGCCAGCACTGGGAGGCTACAGTTCATTGAGGGAACCTAGAATGCCAACATGTACTGTGGCATACTGAAGCAGGGCATGATCCCCTTCCTTCTGAGACTGGGCCGCAGGGCAGTATTCCAACATAATAACAACCCCAAAGACACCTCTGAGAAGACCACTGTCTTGCTGAAGAAGCTGAGGGTAAAGGTGATGGACTGGCGAGGCATGTCTCCAGACCTAAACCCTATTGAGCATCTGTGGGGCATCCTTAAAGGAAAGGTGGAGGAGCGCAAGGACTCTAACATCCACCAGCTCCGTGATGTGGTCATGGAGGAGTGGATGAGGACTCCAGTGGCAACCTGTGAAGCTCTGGTGAACTCCATGCCCAAGAGGGTTAAGGCAGTGCAAGGAAAATAATGGTGGTCACACAAAATATTGACACTCTGGGCCCAATATGGACATTTTTACTTAGGGGTGTACTCACTTTTGTTGCCAGCAGTTTAGACATTAATGGTTATGTTGAGTTATTTTTTTAGGGGACAGCAAATTTACACTGTTATACAAGCTGTACACTCATGACTTTACATTGTAGCAACGTGTCATTTCTTCAGTGTTGTCACATGAAAAGATATAGTAAAATATTTACAAAAATGTGAGGTGTGTACTCACTTTTGTGAGATACCCAGAGCAGATAATTTTTTAACACCCCTACTGTTTTTCTTTTCAGTAATAAATCATTCTTCAAATGAAACAAATAGGGGCCAGGAAAAAAAAACACAGGCAGAGGAAAATTGCAGGGTACCTGTACATTAGGGATGAGCTTCGTGTTCGAGTCGAACCCATATTCGACTCAAACATCGTCTGTTCGCCCATTCGCCGAATTGCGAACGATATGGGCCGTTCGCACCAAATTCGTGTGGCGCGTCACGGCCATAATTCACTGCAGCATCGCAGTGCATTGCTGGCTGATGATTGGCCAAGCATGTACTATGACCCACATGCTTGGCCAATCACAGCGCCTTCAGTAGAGAGTGGCTTTGGCCATTTATGGCTCAGGGGGTTTAGAACACGCCCCACACTATATAAGGCCGCCTGCACGGCGGCCCTGTGTAGTGTGTTCCGGCGTGCTTAGAGAGAGAGAGAGAGACAGTGTGATTTCATTTGAGTTAGCTAGATTAGGCAGGACAGTCAGTGATTTAGCTCCACTTACAGTGTATTGTGTGTGTGTATAATATATATATATATATATATATATATATATGCATCCCAGGTGTTGTGTGTGTGTGTGTGTGTGTATATGTATATATATATATATATATATATATATATATATATATATATATATATATATATATATATATATATATATATACACTGTATTCAGTTTAGCTAGATCCGTTCCTGTTATCTTCCTACTGACAGGCAGGCTTGTCTTGTTACAGTATTTACAGCTACCTGAAGAAAATTGCTGGTGTTCTTTTGATCCTATTAGTACCACAGTCAGGCAGCTAGACTATTTACAGTTAGTATAGTGTGTCCTCCTCACAGTGTTCAGTTAAAGCTACAAGTTAGTTTAGTGTGACCTCTGCACAGTGTTCAGCCAAAACTACAAGTTAGTGTAGTGCGTCCTCCTTACAGCGTTCAGTTAAAGCTACAAGTTAGTGTAGTGCAACCTCTGCACAGTGTTCAGCTAAAGCTACAAGTTAGGGTAGTGCATCCTCCTCACAGTGTTCAGCTAAAACTACAAGTTAGTATAGTGCGTCCTCTGAACAGTGTTCAGCTAAAGCTACAAGTTAGTGTAGTGCGTCCTCCTCACATTGTTCAGCTAAAACTACAAGTTAGTTTTTTGCAAGCTCTGCACAGTGTTCAGCTAAAGCTACCTGTAGAAGGTTGGTGGTGTTCTCATACTACAGGCAGGCAGTTGATTTTATCTGCAGTATCAGTATATATATATATATATATATATATATATATATATATATATATATATATATATATCCCAGCTTAGTGCAGCTACAAGCCATTAGTATGTCTGGAAGGCCAACAAGGAGAGGCAGACAGTCACAAGCCAATAAAAGAGGGCAAGCAGGCTCTGTGTTTAGAGGCAACAGTGCTGGTCGTGGAGACGGTGCATCCTCATCAGCATGTGGCCGTGGGACACGCTTGGCCTTTTTTTCGGCAGCTGGCCGTGTTGAGCCACAACATGCGGAAGACTTGGTTGAGTGGATGACCAAGCCGTTCTCATCCTCCTCATCCTCTCTCACCCATGCTCAGGGTACTTTGTCTGGCAAAGCAGCTGCCAATACGGGCTCTTCCCTCGGCTCAATGGCATCGGCGACTCCTTCGCTAGCCCCACCATGTCCTTCTGAGGAGTCCCTCGAACTGTATGACCACAGTGTTGGGAACGTGCTCCAGGAGGATGCCCAGCGTTTAGAAGGCTCTGATGATGATACTGAGCTAGATGAAGGCAGTAACGTGAGCACGGACAGAGGGGGTGCTCAAGAAGGACAGCAATCTGGCAGTCATGCTCCCCCTGCTGCAGCATACTGCCAGGTTTGCTCCAGTGATGAGGAGGGAGGGGATGATGAGGTCACTGACTCAACGTGGGTGCCTGATAGGAGAGAGGAGGAGGAGGAGACACATCACCAACGAGGCAGCCATCCACATGCCCAGCGATTGAATGCTAGCTTGGCAAAATTGCTAGCACTTCAACTGCTGCCTTTTCAGTTGGTAGACTCTGCCCCCTTCCTTGAAAGATGAAAGGCTCCCATCATACCACACAGAGCAAGGTGGTCTCATACCCATTAATAGGAACAAAGAAGTGGTAACCCCCTAACTTGGGACTTTGAATAGACCACCCACTCAAAAAATCGGTAAAATGAGAACTTTAATAATGAAAAGACATATAAAATCCACAAATAACAAAGATGCACAACATAAATAACATGGAATATCATAAAAATGTTATGCACATGGTAGTATGAAATATGAATGCCCAGATGACCGGCGCGTTTCTGGTATGAGATGTTCAAATAATCATCAGGGTCAGGGGTTCAAACTATTTTTAGCATTCAAATATATTCTAAAATTACAAAAAGATATGTCAGATAACACATACAAGCAGAGCGTAAATATATCAAACAATGCATACAAACAGAGCACGAGTAGTAATACAAAAAGAAAGGGCTGTGATTAGATCAAAAAAATATACAAGCATAAAGGTGCATAGACCTATATATGAGGGGTACTGACCAGCAAGGAAATAAACAGGAAATGCAAAAACGGCCCACGAACATACCCAGTGTGATGATTCCATGTGAGCAGGCACTAGGGACCGAAGAGTCCATATTGATATTGTAACGTACACAGGTTAAAAATATTGTGTATGTGGGGCACAATCATAAGGTGCAAAATATCAGCGACATCTGCATAATAATAAAAAGAATTATAGGGCGTACACATGGTCGGACTTTGTTCGGACATTCCGACAACAAAATCCTAGGATTTTTTCCGACGGATTGTTGGCTCAAACTTGTTTTGTCTACACACGGTCGCACAAAGTTGTCGGAAAATCCGATCGTTCTAAACGCGGTGACGTAAAACACGTACGTCGGGACTATAAACGGGGCAGTGGCCAATAGCTTTCATCTCTTTATTTATTCTGAGCATGCGTGGCACTTTGTCCGTCGGATTTGTGTACACACGATCGGAATTTCCGACAACGGATTTTGTTGTCGGAAAATTTTATCTCCTGCTCTCCAACTTTGTGTGTCAGAAAATCCGATGGAAAATGTCCGATGGAGCCCACACATGGTCGGAATTTCCGACAACACGCTCCGATCGGACATTTTCCATCGGAAAATCCGACCGTGTGTACGGGGCATTAGAGATTTCGAGAATTCTTTCAAACTAAATCGTTATAAAGTGTAGAGAAGGACTGGACAGGTGTGTTAATGTGACCAGGAACCACCAAGCAGAAGAAACAAATACAGAAAAGGCTATGAGTGGAGCGGAGTGAAATAAGTGCATTGGGTATGCAAGGGATAACCAAGGAAACCTAAAATATAAAGGAAAAAGAAAGAGAAAAAGAAAAACCCTGTGATGGAAAGAGGGGAAAAAGCTGAACATGAATCAGGGTCCCCTCTGGATTATAGGTCTGAAACAAGCCCACAAGTGAAAAGTGGTCCTTAACATACACTAGTGGGGGGAAGTAAGAAGGAGATAGATACCTATTATATGGTATAAGCCCATAAGCTTCACATCTGAAAAAGTGGGACAACCAGTTTGCTGAGACCAGTAGTGTAGGCTAAATAGTCTAGGAATGAATGTCCAAATGTACCACCACAGACGAGTCCTATATGTATACAAACATATGAGCAGTCAATCTAATGAAATAAAACAAGGTAAAAGCGGATGTCTGTCCCAAGGAAATAGAGCCTACCTGTGGCTTTAGCTATACACCGTATAGCGTGTGGTGCCTGGATGCGTGCCTGGACAGAATTGGCAGACTGGCTAGCGGTATATATAGGGCCGGTATATGACGCCGGTGCATGCGTACAAAGCGACCCAGCGGTGATTGAGATAAAAACAGGCAATCACCGCTGGTGCGCACCTGCGTCGCTTCCATTGTGTTTCCATAGAGACCTACCTCATCACGCCGCCGCCCCCTTCGGCGCCGTCGGAACTAAGCCGCGGTGTCAATAGGGGGTGTGAAGTAAACCCTGCTAGAGGGGAAGAGGAAGAAAACAGATACTAGGGAGAAAAATAGAACACAAAACCAGTGTGGATGCCACTGAAGAAAAAAAGAAAGAGAAACCTATGAAATTAGATACAGAAAACGCACAAAAAATGTAACTGAAAAACAAGAAAAATAATACAAAAAGGATGTTATAACATCAAATTACCAAAAATGCAGATGCCAGTATGAAAATGCAACAGACGAGTGTGCAGGTGGTAAAGTGCCATCTAGGGGACAATTAACTAAGTGACTACAAATACATTTATATGGAAACACCCATAGACTGGATCTGTTCCTGGAAGTGTAAATACAAACACAATTATATAATGGACAGGAATAAGTAATGGATGTTAGTATACATTTGTTACTAAGTAGTAACTCATATATAACTATAATATGATCAACTGATCATGGTATTAAACACTCATAACTCCTGCAAGAATACAGCTACAGACATATGTAGACTCTAGGGTGTACATGTTCATGGGGCGTTGCATTGCTGTTTAATTCCCATTCAACTCTAAGTTGTCTAACCTATACATTAATATGCTATGGTTTTACAGATAAAAACTACAAGGGTATAGACTAGGAGGTTTTGGATGGTAACCGAGGGAAAGGAGGGGAGGGGAGGGGGAAAAATAGATTATCCCTGACCCTCCCAAACTCCCGATGTAAACCCCTCCAGAAACAGTCGATAAATAATGCAATCATTTAGGCCAGGTGGTAATGTGGCTTGTAAGGCCACTATCCACCTGGTCTCCTTTTGTAGTAGAATTTTATCCCAGTCACCCCCCCTACTACTAGGGTGTACCCGGTCCAGTACCAAAAATTTTATTTTTGGAAATTTTCCTTAATGTACCTCCCGGGCATGTCGCCCCAGGGGTAGATCAGGATTGCAAGTATGCATACTTGTTATATGTCTACCCATCCGCAGATGGAGTTCAAGTTTTGTTTACCCACATAAAAGCACCCACATGGGCATGTCAGCAAATAGACAACTCCAAAAGTACAACAATTTGCAAAGTGAGATGGTTTGTACCTCTGTCCATTCGGCAATCTGGCGTTCTTGTCTGTGTTCATAAATTGACATTTGGGACAACCTCCACATGTGAAGGTTCCCAAACATTAGCATGGATCTCCTCTAAATGCACCCGTGTATTCACTGGTCACCAGTCTGTCCCTGAGGGATCTTGTACATCTAAATGTAACAAGAGGAACCTCAGGAACAAACTGGCTCAACGTGGGGTCAATTTGAAGAATGTGCCAGTGTTTATGTAAGATTTTATTTAAAGCTTTATGTTGTTTATTAAAGGTAGTGATGATCCTAATTGGTGCATCTTGAAGTGTGTTGGATGCGTTTTGTGGGTTATCCAAAAGAAGATTGTCTGTTTTTTTTCTCTCGCTCGTCTAAAGGCTTTCTTTAGACAAGTGGGAGAATATCTAGTTATATATAGTTGGAGCAATCTCCCCTGGAGTTTCTTAGCTTCCATGAGGAACATGTTGTCGTCCGAACAGTTGTGCCGGATGCGAAGATATTGTGTGTAGGGAATAGAGTTAATCAATGGTGCCGGGTGGAAACTGGTTGCATGCAAGATGGTGTTTCCGGCCATTTCTTTACGATACAATGTACTGGCTAGTTGGCCGTCTGGACCCTTATAGATGGTGACATCAAGGAATGTGATTTTTTTGGGGATCGCTTGTCATGGTAAATTTCAAATTGAAATCATGTTTTCCCATGATCGAAATGCAATCATGGAGATCATTTAGTGACCTATTCCATATGAATAAAATGTCGTCTATAAACCTGTACCATACTAATATTTTATCCATGTATGGGGCCTCTGAGGATAAGAAAATATTCTCCCATTCCCCCACATACAGGTTGGCGTAGGACGGGGCGGGGCACAACATGTCCCCATCGCCACCCCCTGTATCTGGAGGAAATGGGAGCCGTTGAATGCAAATGCATTATGCAACAGAATGAAGTGTAACGCTCACAGGATAAACATAAGTAGAGGTTTTTCGTCTTTATCTGATTGAGGGATAAAGCGTCCAACTGTTTCAACTCCCTTCTGGTGTGGAATAGAGCAGTATAGTGCCTCTACATCCACTGTAACCAAGATCGAGTTAGGTGGAATCCATACATTTTCTAAGTTTTTTAACAATTGAGAGGTATCCCTAATATAGGAAGGCAGGCTCGTGACTAGTGGGCGTAGCTGTTCGTCTATATATTTACTGAGATTTTCAGTGATGCTCCCCCTGCCAGAGACAATCGGTCTCCCAGGGGGGTTGTTAAGATCTTTGTGGATCTTCGGAAGGCTATAGAAGGTCGGAAATTTGGAATGGCTTGTGCAAATAAATTCCCATGTTTGTTGAGTAATGGTGTTATCTAAATATGCCTGATCCACCAGTGTGAAAAATTCATTGTCAAACTTTTCAATTGATAGTCTAGAGATAGGTTGATACCATTCTCTATTGTATAGTATCTTGTTGCACATTTGTACTTATTGAGAATTATTCATAATCACAATGTTGCCCCCTTTATCGGAGGGCTTAATTATCAGCTGGTGTTGATTGCTCAATAATATAAGTGCCTTTCTTTCTGTGTTGGATAAGTTGTCTGGTGATTGATCCTTAGTTTTCAAATGTTTTATTTCCCTGCTATGAATGCTTTAAGATTTGAATTGGAGTTTAAAAATGGAAATTTGTTAGATTTTTTCTTTAATACAGATTTACCCTGAATTCCCCCTGTGGTGAGGGTAGTATGCATAGCTAACAATGATTCAATGTCAATACTATCAATAAGATCTTTTTGTTCCTGGTCTTCCAACAGGGAGACCAAGTCCTCTATAGCTTGATTTTCTTTTTTAAGAGGATATATGAGTTTGTTTAGGTTTCGCATAAAGGCTCTTAAGTATTAATTTGCGTGCGAATAGGTGTAAGTCTTTGATGGTTTCAAAAGTGTCCATGTTGGAAGATGGGCAAAAAGTGAGTCCTTTACTGAGTAGGGTAATTTCATCACCAGACAACTTATAGTCTGATAAATTAATAATGTTTAAAGCTGCACCTCCCAAAGAATCCGATGTTGGCTGTCAATATCCATCTGCGGCCCATCTCTGGAAGCAACAGAAGCCAGGGAGGGATCCGCAGGTGGGTAGCCTTGCCCTGGGGGGCCACCACGTGCAATACCTATCCTACTCACCTGCTCAGTACCGTCACCATAGAGGGATGTGTCAGTGGCGTGGCCTCAGTTATGTGTCTCCTATTGTTCGATCCTGTTTGTGGTGAGAGCCATTTCTGTTTCCTAGAGGTCTTTCCGGAAGCCAGTGAACATGTGGAGGAGAGAGAATTAAGAGATGAGTTTGAACCCCTAGTATTGTTATAGTTTTTTTATATGGGGTTTAGAATTGTTTTTCCGCTGTTGCCGTCCTTGGGGATTCAGTTGTTGCCAGCGGTATGCCCTTCCTTCATTAAATGCTATTTTGTCCCTCCCAGAATTTTTGTTCTTTGGTGGTAATTAAATCCTTAACCATTGTGTCAATATGACATTTTATGCGTTCTTCCTGTTCTCCGTATGTGGGGACATCCTTAAATGGTTCTAATTTAATGTATATACCCTCAATCTCTTTTTCAAGAACAGCAATTATTTTCCGGTATTCCTCAGTTAGCAAGCGCATCATTGCTTTGGTACATTGTTGGAGATTATTCTCCCATCGTTTTTTAAACAAAGTATCTAAATTGTCTAGATGAAGGCAGTAACGTGAGCACGGACAGAGGGGGTGCCCAAGAAGGACAGTAATCTGGCAGTCATGCTCCCCCTGCTGCAGCATACTGCCAGGTTTGCTCCAGTGATGAGGAGGGAGGGGATGATGAGGTCACTGACTCAACGTGGGTGCCTGATAGGAGAGAGGAGGAGACACATCACCAACGAGGCAGCCATCCACATGCCCAGTGGTTGAATGCTAGCTTGGCAAAATTGCTAGCACTTCAACTGCTGCCTTTTCAGTTGGTAGACTCTGCCCCCTTCCGTGAGTTTGTGGAATGTGCGGTTCCTCAGTGGCAGGTACCCAAACACCACTTTTTCTCACGGAAGGCAATTCCGGCTCTCTACTGGCACGTGGAAGGCAATGTCCATGCCTCGCTGGACAGGGCGGTCAGCGGTAAGGTGCAGATTACCGCTGACTCATGGTCCATCAGGCATGGACAGGGACGTTACCTAAGTTTCACAGTGCATTGGGTGACTGTGCTGGCAGCTGGGAAAGATGCAGGACAAGGTGCAGTAGTGTTGGAGGTTGTTCCACCACCACGCCTCCAAAATGCCACTACTAATGATTGTGACACACCTCTCTCCTCCACCCCCTCCTTTTCTTTTTCCTCCATGACCTCTTCCTGTGCTTTGTCCTCAGAACCAGCGGTGCTCCATAGCCGTTCAAGGGGCTACGCAAGTATGCAGGCCAAAAGATGCCATGCGATGCTTGAGCTGGTGTGCTTGGGGGACAGGAGCCACACTGGGGCAGAGGTTTTGTCAGCTCTGCAGGGCAGGTTCAAAGGTGGTTGACGCCACGTCAACTTAAGGCAGGAATGGTGGTTTGGGACAATGGCACCAACCTCCTCTCTGCCCTCTGACAGGGACAAATGACCCATGTGCCCTGTTTGGCTCACGTCCTTAACTTGGTTGTGCAGCTGTTCTTGGGCAGGTACCCGGGCTTACAGGATGTCCTGAGGCAGGCCAGGAAAGTCTGTGTGCATTTCCGCCGGTCATATAATGCCAGTGCTCGGCTGGTGGACCTCCAAAAGGAGTTTAACCTGCCCAAGAACCGCCTAATCTGTGACATGCCCACCAGGTGGAACTCAACGTTGGTCATACTGCAGTGGCTGCACATGCAGCAGAGGGCCATCAATGAGTACCTGTGCGACTATGGAACCAGGACAGGGTCAGGGGTCCCCCCTGTCCACCTGTTGGAGCACACGCTCCATGGAATAATGAACAGGGCACTTGAGGCAGAACAGAGGCAGGAAGAGGAGGACTTCCTTAGCTCTCAAGGCCCTCTTTATCCAGACAGTGTTCCTGCGTGCCCGCCGATCACACAGGAAGAGGAGGAGGAGGAGGAGGAGGATTGTGTCAGTATGGAGGTGGAGCCTGGCACTCAGCATCAGCAGCAGTCTTTAAGGGATCAGTCCCAAGAATTACATGGACTTGTACATGGATGGGAGGAGGTGGCTGCAGACCATGTCATCCTTAGTGACCCAGAGGACTCCGGACCGAATGCCTCGGCAAACCTACACTGCATGGCCTCCCTGATCCTGCAAAGCCTGCGTAAGGATCCTTGTATTCGTGGTATCAAGGAGAAGGACCAATACTGGCTGGCAACCCTCCTTGATCCACGTTACAAGGGTAAGGTTGTGGACCTTATCTTGCCATCGCATAGGGAGCAGAGGATGAAGCATCTTCGGGAGGCCTTGCAGAAAGGTCTGTGCAATGCGTTCCCAGAAACTAATGTTTCTGGACAACGTGTTGCTGAGGCTTCGGTCAGTCAAAGAAGGAGCAGTGGAGAAGGTGGCCATCTGACCAATGCGTTCAGACAATTTTTTAGTCCGCAGCCCCAAGGTATGATCGGTTCCAGCAACCATCGCCAGCGTCTGTTTTACATGGTGCAGGAATACCTAGGGGCAAGATCTGACTTGGACACCTTTCCCAACGAAAATCCTCTGGGTTACTGGGTCTTGAGGATGGATCACTGGCCAGAGCTTGCACAGTATGCAATTGAGCTACTGGCCTGTCCTGCATCCAGCGTTCTTTCGGAACGCACATTCAGTGCTGCTGGAGGCTTTGTAACCAATCACAGGTTGCGTCTGTCCACCGACTCGGTCAATCGACTGACCTTCATAAAAATGAATCAGTCTTGGATCACCACCAGCTACCAAGCACCTGATGCTGATGTAACCGAATAATTTTTTTTGAAATCTCAGATCCCTTCAAAGACTGCCTATGCTGATGCTGAGTGACTATCCTGAGTAATTATCCTCTTCCTCCTCAATGATCACGCTGATAGCTTGTAAGAACATTTTTGGTTCTGGGAGCCGCCACCAGTGCCTAAGGCCCAATTTTCAGCCCCTGTTTAACAGGGGCATGTAATTACAATATTTGATGCAATACTTTGCAGCAGGGCTCGTTCCTGTGTTCCAACTAGAGTATCTGTGAGGGGTTGCAGTGTTGTGGCACCAGCACCAGTGCCTAAGGCCTAATTTTTCAGCTCCCGTTCAACAGGGGCATGTAATTAGAATTCTTGATCTAATATTTCACAGCAGGGCCCATTTCTGCGCCCACCAAGAGCGAGTGAGGACTTACAGCACCACCACCAAAGGCCCAATTTTTCTGCCCCTGTTCAACAGGTGCATGTAATTACAATTCTTGATCTAATATTTCACAGCAGGGCCCTGTGAGGGCTTACAGTGTTGTGGCCACAACAACAACTAAGGCCCAAATTTTTGCTGAGTATATAGGGCAGGTCCCTACTTTCAAACATCCAACTTACAAATGACTCCTACTTGCAAACAGAAGGAGACAACAGGAAGTTAGATGAAATCTACCCCTAGGAAGGGAAATTCTCTCCTGTAAGAGTTAATATGGGGAAAACATTTCTCCTTCCCACTGATTCTTTATCACCAATCCTTGTTTCACAAAAAAAAAAAATTTCAAAAAACATTTGTCATTGGGACAAAAAGTGAGGTGAAATCTTCTGAAGAGGAGCACAGACAGCAAAACAAATGTCACAGGGGTGATAACCCTTCCCTATGTTTTCCAAAAAGCTTAAAATAGATTTTTTGGCTGGAGCTAAACATGTTAAAAATGTACCAGTTCAAAATTACAAACAGATTCTACTTAACGACAAACCTACAGTCCCTGTCTTGTTTGCACCGCCTGTATACTGCTGTTCAGAGTACAGAGCCTGTATACTGCTGTTTCCTTTTTTAATTTGGGTGCGGGGTTCCCCTTAATATCCATACAAGACCCAAAGGGTCTGGTAATGGACTGGGGGGTACGCATGCCATTTATCTCACTGATTTTCATCCATATTGCCAAGACCCGACATTACATTAAAGCCGCAAGCAGTTTTAAATGACTTTTTTTCCTTTAAAAATGACATTTTGTGCAGGGACTGTTCTAAGAACGGGAAACACGCGTCACTTTACAGGCGTACTATAGACACCCTCCCGGTACGATATTTAAAGGAATATTTCACTTTTTTTTTTTTTTACTTTAAGCATCAATAAAATCACTGCTCCTGAAAAAACGGCCTTGTTTAAAAGTTTTTTTTGCATTGATACATGTCCCCCGGGTCCCCAAACCCTTATTAGGACAATACCATGCAAATTAGCCTTTAAAATGAGCACTTTTGATTTCGAACGTTCGAGTCCCATAGACGTCAATGGGGTTCTAACGTTCGTGCGAATTTTTGGTTCGTTCGCAGGTTCTGGTGCGAACCGAACCGGGGGGTGTTCAGCTCATCCCTACTGTACATTGGTGTTCAGTGGAGAAATGCTCCTTTACACAATAAATGGGAGTGGAAAATGCTCCTCTAACACATGGGGTGAGTGGGAAAGTGCCCCTATATATTGGTAGTCAGTATAACGGTTGCCTCTTGTGCTGAAAATCAGGGAAATAGTTTTGCCTTTCATTAGTGGTCAGTGGAAGAGGTGTCCCTTCACATTGGTGGTCAAAGTGAGAGCTGTTCCCATGCATTGGTGGTCAGTGAAAGAAATGCCCCATTACATTGCTAAATGCAAGGAACCCCTGGCAATCTCTAGAGAAACCCCAGGGATCCACAGAACCATGGTTGAAAACGGCTGCTATATATATTCTCTAATCTGTACTTTATGTTCTTGTTTTCTGTTGGCTAAAGCACACAGACATTGGGGATATACTTATATTAAATTGATATATCTATATTTAATGGCATTACTAAAGAAACAGTTGCATTAGGTATCTCCAGGTTGGCATCTGTCAAAAAGACAATACATACTATACACTATACAATATACATTGTGTACATTGCCACAACACAGGTAATTGGTGTTCTAGTTCTTCTTGGCGAAGGACTATAATGATTGGGTGCTGCTACTCTCATGATACAAAGTAGCTACTAGTTATCAATGTGATAGCTCAGTTGATAATTTTTCTTTTAGGGAATAAGTTAGCCTTAGGTAGTACATTAAGGTTAAAGTATATGTAAAGTAAGCCTTTACCTTGTAAAACAAGCTGTTCAGTTTCAAAACATTTTTTATACTGTATATATATAACATTCAAAATACATTTTATTCCTTGATCACTTGACCTCTGTTCTCGACTGCATAGGGGACTTAGGTGGGAGTGGAGACTCATTGGGACAATTCAGGGGCATGGCAGCAGCTGCTTGAACTGCACAATGCAGAGACAGAAATACACTGAGGATCAATGCAGGAGGATGTGTCAGCAGGTGGTACAGAAACAGCAGTACACTGAACTTCCCGGTGAAAAGCTGTGTGTGTGGGGGGGGGACTTCTGAGACAGAAGTCTGACCACTGGAGTACAGGTAGGCTGTGCTCTTAAGTAGAATGCAAAGAAGCAAATTGGCCATGATGTGCTTCAATGGCAAATTAACCATGATGTGCTTCAATGCCCTGTTGTAGTCAGTTTGAAATAGTAAAGTTGGGGGCTGGCAGGATCACCAGGTATTTCACACAATGGAAAAAGAACAGGATACTTTGTTAATAACAAAAATGTATGTAGTAATAGACAGAAATATGAAATGTTGAGGTAACATATACTTTAAGCTGCAGTTATTCTTTGTTTGAGAGGGTAGGAGTTATGTTTAAGGCTTAGGTGTAGGGTTAAAATTCCGCTGAGACATGGGCATAAGGTGAAAGAACAAGGGGGTTTGCAACCAGGCCTGGACTGGTCATAGGGCAGACCATTTGCCCGGTGGGCTGGGGCCGCCCGCTCGGTGGCCTGTTGATGATCAGGCCGCACAGCGAGAGGTAATTGGCGCGCGTGGCCTGGAGAGGGCCAACACAGGCCATGGCCGCCGCTCACCTACCACTACGTGGTCAAGCCTGTGTCATCTCCGGGCTCCAGCGCAACTACAAATGATGTTAGCAGCTGATTGGCTGAGCTGTGTGTCTCTCTCACATAAAGCTCTCTGCTCGGACACTGCTCCTCCTCCTCCAGCCTCTCTACTCCTGTCTGCCGCACCCACACTCCCTGTGTCTGCCCTGCCCATACTCCCTCTGTCTGCCCTGCCAACGCCCCCTGTGTCTTCCCCGCCCATGCCCCCTGTGTCTGCCCTGCCCACACATCCCGGGGGAGATGTGAAGGAAGATTTAACACAGGATTAAAAGCTGCAGGCAACCTGCGCCTGAGCCTCCATTTCTGCCTCCCAGTGTATATATAAAACAATTTAAGGGGTGCTCTGTGGACTCTAATGCAAGGGGGGGCTTTGGGGAGCAGGGACCCCCTTACATCAGAGTTCCCCTTTACACCAGAGTCCACAGCATTCCCCTCTAAATCAGGGTTCTCAAAACACCACTTTACATGAGATCCCCCCTTAAAAAAGGGATCCCTTTACATTAGAGTCCATAGAGCTCCCACTTACAGTAAGTGGAAATTCTGTAGACTCTAAGGGGAGTCTGTGCGGACTCTGACGTAAGGGGGGTCTGTGAGGACTCTGATGTAAGGGGGGTCTGTGCGGACTTTGATGTAAGGGGGGTCTGTGCGGACTCTGATGTAAGGGGGGTCTGTGCGGACTCTGATGTAAGGGGGGTCTGTGCGGACTCTGATGTAAGGGGGGTCTGTGCGGACTCTGATGTAAGGGGGGTCTGTGCGGACTCTGATGTAAGGGAGGTCTGTGTGGACTCTGATGTAAGGGAGGTCTGTGTGGACTCTGATGTAAGGGAGGTCTGTGTGGACTCTGATGTAAGGGAGGTCTGTGAGGACTCTGATGTATAGGAGGTCTGTGAGAACTCTGATGTAAGGGGGGTCTGTGCAGACTCTGATGTAAGGAAGGTCTGTGCGGACTTTCATGTAAGGGGGGTCTGTGCGGACTCTGATGTAAGGAAGCAGAGTAAAAGGGGGGATATGATTGCAGGGACACTGTAATATAAAGGGGACTGCACTGTAAAGGGGCACTGTAATCATTAAAGTGCAGTCCTCTTTATATTTATATCACAGTGTCCCTGCAAATTACAGCGTGGAGGACCGGCACCCCCCACCCCCCGAGTCCCTGAAAAAAATTGGCTGCTCAGTCTAAAATTCCTATTTTTTGTTCCAGTCCGGGCCTGTTTACAACCCCTTTAACTCATGCATGTAAAAGTGTGGTTTAATTAGTTTTATAAGCCAGATCTGTTGGCATAAGAAAGGGACATATTATTTCATAATGAACAAAAAAAATCCAATAGCAGAGGTTGCTTGTATCCTAGAGTTTAGGGATTATATCAGGTTCTCCCGCAACTAGTAAATTTTTACGTAGATAAGAAATGGTGTGTCTTACTACCAAAGGATGTAGGCTGATGAAGTCTATCTTAAATCCTCTGCTGCTACATTCTTGTTAATGTTAGTGCCACCACTATTGGCAGTATTGCTTCTAGCAATATATATTTCTTCCTTAGCGTGTTACCGTTACTTTTCCATTTATTGGCATCTTAAAACGCATTTGTGCTAAATCTGGGGATACAAAAAAGTATTTATTTCAATATAATCACCAAGGAGCAAGTGTTTTATTAAAATATAGCAGCAACTGATAATTTCTGATCATACTGAGAATACAGAAGCTATACATTAAATTTCAAATTAAGCCTCATCTTCTAACTCTTTATTTATGTTTGCAGTTCTGGCAATGTAATATCAGCTTTATAAGCTATGTTCACCTTCTCCTCCTTGTACTTCAGAACCTCTGTGCATGTCAATGACCACCACTCTACTTCTGTTCTGAGTGTGTGACACCCAGCATTGGCCAACCCCTTCCTCTGCAACCAGATTGTTTTATAGTTAATCAGATTGAAAAAAGACCATCCAGTTCAACCAACTGAGGGGGGAAAAATTCCTTCCTGATTCCCCAAGAGTCAATCGGATATTCCCTGGATAGACTTTACCTATTAATATTAGTTTCCAGTTATATTATGTGCATTTAGGAAAGAATCCAGGCCTTTCTTAAAACAATCTACTGAGTTGGCCAGAACCAGTTCTGGAGGGAGTCTATTCCACATTTTCACCGCTCTTACTGTGAAGAAGCCTTTCTGTATTTAGAGAATAAATCTCTTTTTCTCCAGATGTAAAAAGTGCCCCTTTGTCCTCTGTGATGACCTTAAAGGGAATAACTCTTCACAAAGTTCACTATATGGACCACCTATGTATTTATAGATGTTGAAAATATCTCCCCATAAGCTCTTCATGACCGCGCTATAGCCAAGTGACGGCTACAGCATGGTAGGTGGGTCCTCCCATGATTGCTCTTCTTGTGCGCCCCCTGCAGCGTGCATCTGCAGGCATCTATGATCACTGTGTCCTTGGGATACAGATGATCACAGATCGTGGTAAAGAGCCAATCACAGCATCTCTTTACCACCTGATCAGCTGTGTCCAATCACAGCTTATCACAATGTAAACATGATTTGCTGGTTATTGGCATTCCTCTCCTCCCGCTAACGGAGTAAGGAGAGGAAAGCCTATAACCAGCAAATCCACACAGGGGATATCTACAATTATAATCAGGGCACTGATCATCAGTGCAAGGATTGTCAGTGAAGCCCAACAGTGCCCACCAGTGCAGCCAACCAGTGCGAATCAGTGCTGCCACTTAGTTCCCATTAGTGCAGCCTGCCAGTGCCTATCAGTGATGCCTATCATTGCCACCTATCAGTGCCCATTACTGCCGCCTATTAGTGACTGTCAATGCCGCCTATCAGTGCTCGTCAGTGCTGCCTATCGATGCCGATCAGTAGCTCAAGCCTTCCTCTGTCCCAATCTGGACACCTTGATTCATGGCAGCATCTCACACTGCTCCCTTCACACACTTTGACCTCCCTCAGGAGGATGGGGCTCTGAGCTCTATCTCTGGCTCTAATATAAATGCAGCACACAACTGCATCATTAATGTGCTTGCTACCCAAAAACTTGGAATAAACCACCATCTTACAAAGTGGCACGGGGTCACCCTGCCACAATTTGTATGAAATTAGTTAATTGTAGTAAAACATGCCAGCCCAATTAAAGAAACTTAACCCTTTTTTGTCCAAGCAGTTTATTTTTCACATAGGCATTTCTACAACTCTACCTTAAAAAATGGATATATAGCACTCAGATAGAGCTGTAATAGCCCCTAATGCCGCGTACACATGACCGGACTTTACGGCATACTTTGATGGACTTTACGATGGACTTTCTGAATGAAAGGACTTGCCTACACACGATCAACCAAAGTCCAATGGATTTGTACGTGATGACGTATGACTGGACTAAAATAAGGAAGTTCATAGCCAGTAGCCAATAGCTGCCCTAGCGTCGGTTTTTGTCAGTCGGACTAGCATACAGACGAGCGGACTTTTCGACCGGACTCGAGTCCGTCGGATAGATTTGAAACATGTTTCAAATCTAAGTCCGTCAAACTTTTGAGAAAACAAAGTCCGCTGGAGCCCACACACGGTCGAATTGTCCGACTAAATCCGGTACGCCGGACCAAGTATGCCGTAGAGTCCGATTGTGTGTACGCGCCATAACTCTTTCTTTACCCATGAACTTGACAACCTAGGTTAGGGCAAAATGGCTTACCTGCACCAAAAATGTAATAGGTGTTTAAATTTTGCATCCCAAGGAGATCTGGAGAAAGTTCCTCTGAAAAGATTTCCTACTAAACTGATCATGTAGAGGTTGTAAGCAGGAGCCACTTGCTAATAGAATGAATGAATGAATAAATATTTTCTTTAAGTGCTTTATCACTACGGTAAATGCAAAGGGAGAGTCCTTAATATTGCCCAATTCCAGGTACTACTGGTGACTTTCATAAAGATGCATATGTTCTTTACCCCTGTGGATTACAAATGTGTGTTGTGTGATGTCAAGGGCGCTATGCTGGAAGCCACTTCACACTAATGTACAATTTGTTGCTTGTGGAGAACATTCTGGAGGGCTGTACTGCTAGGATTGTGCTGGACTGAATGCTGCCGGCAGATAAAGGGAGTGCCCACCTGAGCCACATTGGCTAATGATAGAAGTTGTTGGGGTGCTGCCCTGAAGAGTGACCTGTGATCTTCCGCAGGTTGTTGTTTCCTCAAACGATGAAGAAACTCTTCTTAGTCCCCTGCTGTCATATGGACAGAATGAGGACATTATTGCAAGGGAACCTATGTCCCAAAGTGCGGCCTCTTGCACCATGGCCTAGCTGCTTGTTGCTTGAATGCAGCTGTGCCCTCTTGTCCCCAGAGTTGTCCCTAAAGAAGAAGGGGGACTGCTGGGAAAATATTGTTCACCTTGAGTGAAATCTGATTGACTATGACACGTCATGGACACTGGGGGGGTAGTTAGTTAGTTAGGATGAGCTGTGGCAATTCACCCTAAGTCTGGAATTGCTGCACTTCTCTCTTCTGCCAATAGGTGGCCAGGAACCTGGCAACTAGGGATGAGCCGAACACCCCCTGGTTCGGTTTGCACCAAAACCTGCGAACGGACCGAAAATTTGCACGAACGTTAGAACCCCATTAACGTCTATGGGACGCGAACGTTCAAAATCAAAAGTGCTCATTTTAAAGGCTAATTTGCATGGTATTGTCCTAAAAAGGGTTTGGGGACCCGGGTCCTGCCCCAGGAGACATGTATCAATGCAAAAAAAAGTTTTAAAAACTGCCGTTTTTTCGGGAGCAGTGATTTTAATGATGCTTAAAGTAAAAAAAAAAAAAAACTGAAATATTCCTTTAAATATCGTACCTGGGGGGTCTATAGTATGCCAGTAAAGTGGCGCGTGTTTCCCGTTCTTAGAACAGTCCCTGCACAAAATGACATTTTTAAAGGAATAAAAATAATTTAAAACTGCTTGCGGCTTTAATGTAATGTCGGGTCATGGCAATATGGATGAAAATCAGTGAGACAAACGGTATGCGTACCCCCCAGTCCATTACCAGGCCCTTTGGGTCTTGTATGGATATTAAGGGGAACCCCGCACCCAAATTAAAAAAGGAAAGGTGTGGGGCCCCCAGGCCCTATATACTCTGAAGAGCAGTATACAGGCGGTGCAAACAAGACAGGGACTGTAGGTTTGTTGTTAAGTAGAATCTGTTTGTAATTTTGAACTGGTACATTTTTAACGGGTTTAGCTCCAGCCAAAAAATATATTTTAAGCTTTTTGGAAAACATAGGGAAGGGTTATCACCCCTGTGACATTTGTTTTGCTGTCTGTGCTCCTCTTCAGAAGATTTCACCTCACTTTTTGTCCAAATGACAAATGCTTTTTGAAAATTTGGGGTTTTTAGTGAATCAAGGATTGGTGATAAAGCATCAGTGTAAAGGAGAAAAGTTTTTCCCATATTAACTCTAATGCCCTGTACACACGGTCGGACATTGATCGGATATTCCGACAACAAAATCCATGGATTTTTTCCGACGGATGTTGGCTCCAACTTGACTTGCATACACACGGTCACACAAAGTTGTCGGAAAATCCGATCATTCTGAACGCGGTGACGTAAAACACGTACGTCGGGACTATAAATGGGGCAGTAGCCAATAGCTTTCATCTCTTAATTTATTCTGAGCATGCGTGGCACTTTGTGCGTCGGATTTGTGTACACACGATCGGAATTTCCAACAACGGATTTTGTTGCTGGAAAATTTTATAGCAAGCTCTCAAACTTTGTGTGTCGGAAATTCCGATGGAAAATGTGTGATGGAGCCCACACACAGTCGGAATTTCCGACAACAAGGTCCTATCACACATTTTCCATCGGAAAATCCGACCGTGTGTACAGGGCATTACAGGAGAGAATTTCCCTTCCTAGGGGTAGATTTCATCTGACTTCCTGTTGTCTCCTTTCGTTTGCAAGTAGGAGTCTGCGACAGACTTACCCGGGACAGAGGCTATTGGAGTGGACTGAACGCAAGCCTCTTGCCAACAGATTATGGGCCCTGGATTTTAAGGGAACAATACTCTGCAAGGTGAATTAGAAATCCAGTCTGATCTGTACTAATCAGACTCAATCATGTATATATTGTATGTTGTCTCATTCTGTTGTGGACTCTTTGCTGTGGTCATTTGGGATGTGTGTCCCTGTAGAGGGAGGGGGGATTCCTCCAGCAGCCCCCCTGCTGATAAGACTGATTCAAACTGTTGGGACACATCCTGTGAGGAGATGCTGGTGTCATCAATTCCAACTGTCTGTTGCCTGCTAGAATGTGTATTGTAAATAAGTCTAGTATGGGATCTAAGAGTCATTAGATCCCCATTGTTGGTTGTGTTAATTAACTCTGCTAGTGTGTGAAGAAGAGTTCTGTGTTGATTTGTGATAATGTTTATTGTGTTTTCTGAGCTACAAGATGGCCAGTCTGGCCTAAAGGTCAAGACTGAGTCATCTAGGCTGTCTAAAGGGATTAGTTAATTAGCCTATGTTAATTAGGTTTCTGGTCACAGGTGTATGTTCAGAGTAATATGAGCAGGAGGTATGCACCTCCTCTTTTACTGTATAAAAGAGTGTGTATTCCTGTCAATAAAAGAGATCCCTGTTTGACCTTACATACAGCCTGCCTGGTGTTTGTTCTGAGCTATCACAACTGGATTCGAACGGCACATAGCTGTAGTTCTAATCCCGGAGTATCGTATGACTGAACCATCAGACGTTGCGATCTGAAATCTGATTCTATAGCAGCAGAGGAGTGTCGGGAGAGTGGAACCGAGCGAGCAGGGGCTCGTTACAGAGTCGTTTGTAAGTTGGATGTTTGTAAGTTGCCCTATATACTCAGCAGAAATTTGGGCCTTAGGTGTTGTTGTGGCCACAACACTGTAAGCCCTCACAGGGCCCTGCTGTGAAATATTAGATCAAGAATTGTAATTACATGCCCCTGTTGAACAGGGGAAGAAAAATTGGGCCTTTGGTGGTGGTGGTGGTGCTGGTGCCACAACACTGTAAGTCCTCACAGTTACTCTTGGTGGGCGCAGAAATGGGCCCTGCTGTGAAATATTAGATCAAGAATTCTAATTACATGTCCCTGTTGAACAGGGGCTGAAAAATTTGGCCTTAGGCACTGGTGCTAGTGCCACAACACTGCAACCCCTCACAGATACTCTAGTTGGAGCGCAGGAACTAGCCCTGCTGCAAGGAATTGCATTAAAAATTGTAATTACATGCCCCTGTTAAAAAGGGCTGAAAAATTGAGCCTTAGGCACTGGTGGCGGCGCCCAGAACCAAAAATGTTCTTACAAGCAATTAGCATGATCATTGAGGAAGAGGATATTTACTCAGCATAACAGGATAGTCACTCAGCATCAGCATAGGCAGTCTTTGAAGGGATCTGACATTTCAAAAAAAAAATTCAGTTACATCAGCATCAGGTGCTTGGTAACTGGTGCTGATCCAAGACAGATTCATTTTTATGAAGGTCAGTCGATCAACCGAGTCGGTGGACAGAAGCACCCTGTGATCGGTTACAAAGCCTCCAGCAGCACTGAATGTGCGTTCCGAAAGAACGCTGAATGCAGGACAGGCCAGTAGCTCAATTGCATACTGTGCAAGCTTTGGCCAGTGATCCATCCTCAAGACCCAGTAAACCAGAGGATTTTCGTTGGGAAAGGTGTCCTAATCAGATCTTGCCCCTAGGTATTCCTGCACGATGTAAAACAGATGCTGGTTTCTGGAACCGATCATACCTTAGGGCTGCGGACTAAAAAATTGTCTGAACTCATCGGTCAGTCGGCCACCTTCTCCACCGTTCCTTTTTTGACTGACCGAAGCCTCAGCAACACGTTGTCCAGAAACAGGAGTTTGTAACCTCCCAGTCTCTTGGAACGTGTTGCACAGACCTTTCTGAAAGGCCTCCCATAGATGTTTCATCCTCTGCTCCCTCTGCGATGGCAAGATAAGGTCTGCAACCTTACCCTTGTAACGTGGATCAAGGAGGGTTGCCAGCCAGTATTGTTCCTTCTCCTTGATACCACAAATACGAGGATCCTTCCGCAGGCTTTGCAGGATCAGGGAGGCCATGCAGCGTAGGTTTTCTGAGGCATTCGGTCCGGAGTCCTCTGGGTCACTAAGGACGACATGATCTGCAGCCACCTCCTCCCAGCCACGTACAAGTCCAGGTGTTTCTTGGGACTGTAAATGATCCCTTAAAGACTGCTGCTGATGCTGAGTGTCAGGCTCCACCTCCATACTGACACAATCCTCCTCCTCCTCTTCCTGTGTGATTGGCGGGCATGCAGGAACACTGCCTGGATAAAGGGGGCCTTGAGAGCTAAGGAAGTCCTCCTCTTCCTGCCTCTGTTCTGCCTCAAGTGCCCTGTTCATTATTCCATGGAGCGTGTGCTCCAACAGGTGGACAAGGGGGACAGTGTCACTGATGCATGCACTGTCACTGCTCACCATCATCGTGGCCTCCTCAAATGGTGACAGGACAGTGCATGCATCCCTGATCATGGCCCACTGGCATGGGGAAAAAAAGCAAGCTCCCCTGACCCTGTCCTGGTGCCATAGTCACACAGGTACTCATTGATGGCCCTCTGCTGCGTGTGCAGCCGCTGCAGCATGGTCAACGTTGAGTTCCACCTGGTGGGCATGTCACAGATTAGGTGGTTCTTTGGCAGATTAAATTCCTTTTGGAGATCTGCCAGCCAAGCACTGGCATTATATGACCGGCAGAAATGCACAGACTTTCCTGGCCTGCCTCAGGACATCCTGTAAGCCCGGGTACCTGCCCAAGAACCGCTGCACCCCACCAAGTTAAGGACATGAGCCAAACAGGGCACATGGGTCATTTGTCCCAGTCGGAGGGTGGAAAGGAGGTTGGTGCCATTGTCGCAAACCACCATTCCTGCCTTAAGTTGGCATGGCGTCAATCACCTCTGAACCTGCCCCTGCACAGCTGACAGAACCTCTGCCCCAGTGTGGCTCCTGTGCAACAAGCACACCAGCTCAAGCACCGCATGGCATCTTTAGGCCTGATTGCTTGCGTAGCCCCTTGAATGCCTACGGAGCACCGCTGGTTCCGAAAACAAAGCACAGGAAGAGGCCATGGAGGAAGAAGAAGAGGAGGGGGTGGAGGAGAGAGGTGTGTCAGAATCACTAGTAGTGGAATTTTGGAGGCATGGTGGCGGAACAACCTCCAACACTACTGCACCTTGTCCTGCATCCTTCCCAGCTGTCAGCAGAGTCACCCAATGCACTGTGAAACTTAGATAACATCCCTGTCCATGCCTTCTGCACCTTACCGCTGACCGCCCTGTCCAGCGAGGCCAAGACATTGCCTTCCACATGCTGGTAGAGAGCCGGAATCACCTTCCGTGAGAAAAAGTGGCTTTTGGGAACCTGCCACTGAGGAACCGCACATTCCACAAACTCACGGAAGGGGGCAGAGTCTACCAACTGAAGTGCTAGCAATTTTGCCAAGCTAGCATTCAACCGCTGGGCATGTGGATGGCTGGGAGCGAACTTCTTTTTGCGGTGCAGCAGCTGGGGCAGGGAAATTTGCCTGGTACAATCTGATGTCGGTGTACCGATAGAAGATTGCCCGCAAGTACTTGGCTGTGACACACCTAATACTACACCTTCATTCCTCTCAGTGCAGGTCTCAGAGAGGACTGATGGTATAGTCGGGTTGGAGATCCCAGCTGATGAGGACTAAGGAGAGGTCCTCTTTGTTTTTTGGTGTGGGTCTTTTAGGTAGGCTTGCCAACGAACTGCATGGCAGGTCAACATATGTCTGGTCAAGCATGTAGTGCCCAAGCGGGAGATGTTTTGGCCACACGAGATACGCTTGAGACATATGTTGCAAATAGCAGCGGTGCCACCTGATGCACTCGTTTAAAAAAAGGCCCACACCAAAGAACTTTTGAAATAACGTGCAGAGACAGCAGCGCCCTGCACATGCGGAGCTCTGAGGTGTGATGCAGTCAGTGTGCTGCCCTTACCCTCAGTGATGTGCCTCCTCCTCCTCCTCTCTCCTATCAGGCACCCATGTTGAGTCAGTGACCTCATCATCCCTTCCCTCCTCATCACTGGAGCAAACCTGGCAGTATGCTGCAGCAGTATGAACATGACTGCCAGATTTCTGTCCTTCTTCCTCTGACGCACGGGACATGACGGAACTTCCTTTTGGCATTCCCAGTGACATCACAGGGAAGTCCCGTCAAGTCACCGTGCGTCAGAGGGGGGCGGGGTCACCGGGTGGCCCTGCCCCCGTTATTTAAGAACTGTCAGACGAGGAGACGCCGTCACACAGCGGGAGCCTCCCTCCATGCCAGCATGGGTGCGGAGCAGCCTGGAGAAGAAAATGAAGAAGAGAAGAAGAGAAGAAGATGAAGAAGATGAAGAGAAGAGCGGGAGCCTCCCCCCATGCCATGGGTGCGGAACGGCCCGAGTAGAATAAGATAGAAGACGCCGGGGAGGAAATGCTGGATGAGAACGCCAGAGGAAGAACCAGAAGAGCCAGAAGAACCAGAAGAAGAAGATGAAGGAAGATAGAAGAAAGAAAAGCATTTAAATAAAGGAATTGTCAAAAACTGTCTCTTGTCAATTTTAACATTTTTGACAGTTTTTTTGTGAAATGGTAGGGGTAAGTACCCCCTTACCATTTCACACAGGGGGGGGATGGGATCTGGGTGTCAACCACCGGCCAGGGTTGTGGGGATGAGGCCCTTGTCCTCATCAACATGGGGACAAGGTGTTTTGGGGGGCTACCCCAAAGCACCCTCCCAATGTTGAGGGCATGTGGCCTGGTACGGTTCAGGAGGGGGGGACCGCACTCTCGTCCCCCCCCTCTTTTCCTGCAGCCTGCCAGGTTGCGTGCTCGGATAAGGGTCTGGTATGGATTTTTGGGGGGACCCCATGCCGTTTTTTTTTTTTTGGCGCGGGGTTCCCCTTAAAATCTATACCAGACCTGAAGGGTCTGGTATGGAATTTAGGGGGAACCCCACGTAATTTTTTTTAAAATTTTGGCCGGGGTTCCCCTTAATATCCATACCAGACCTGAAGGGCCTGGTATGGAATTTAGGGGGACTCCCACGTCATTTTTAAAAAAAAAATTTTGGTTTGGAGTTCCCCTGTGGGGAATTCCCATGCCGTTTTTATCAATGAACTTCTATGTGTATTGTCGGCAATGCAATAGCCGCGAGTAGTTTTAAATGGGTTTTTTCCTTCGAAATGTCATTTTGCTGTCAGACTGTTCTAAACACGGGAAACATGCGCCCCTTTATAGACACCCCCAGCTACGAAATTTAAAGGGATATTACACTTTTATTGTTTGACTTTAAGCATTATTTAAATCACCGCTCCTGAAAAAACGTCCCTTTTTAAAACTTTTTTTGCATTGATCCATGTACCCTGTGGCAGGACCCGGGTCCCCAAAAACTTTTTATGACAATAACTTGCATATAAGCCTTTAAAATTAGCAATTTTGATTATTCATGTTCGTGTCTCATAGACTTTAACGGTGTTCGCGTGTTCGACCAAACTTTTTTCCTGTTTGCATGTTCTGGTGCGAACCGAACAGGGGGGTGTATGGCTCATCCCTACTCCTGGAGCATGTACCCAACACTGTGGTCAAACAGTTCGAGGGACACCTCAGGAGGACATGGTGGTTCTAGGGAAGGAGTCACTGATGCCATTGAGCCGAGGGAAGAGGCCGTGTTGGCAGCTGCTTTGCCAGACAAAGTACCCTGATTATGGGTGAGAGAGGATGAGGAGAATGATGACGGCTTGGTCATCCACTCGACCAAGTCTTCCGCACATTGCAGAGGCCAAGCGTGTCCCACGGCCACGTGCTGATGAGGATGCACCGCGTCCACGAATATCGCTGATGCCTCTAGACACAGAGCCTGCTTGCCCTCTTTTATTCGCTTGTGACTGTCTGCCTCTCCTTGTTGGCCTTCCAGACATACTAATGGCCTGCAGTGAGATGAAGCTGCACTAAGCTGCTGGGATATATATATATATATATACCCTGTTTCCCCGAAAATAAGACCTAGCGTGATTGTCGGTTATGGCTGCAATATAAGCCCTACCCTGTTTCCCTGAAAATAAGCCCTACCCTGAAAATAAGACCTACAAGGACTTTAACTAGGGCTTATTTGGGGGGTAGGGCTTATATTACAGCCATCACCGACAATCACGCTAGGTCTTATTTTTGGGGAAACAGGGTATATATATATATATATATATATATATATATATATATATATATATATATATATATATATATATATATACACTCTGATACTGCAGCTAGCAAAATCAACTACCTGCCTGTAATATTATTAGTATGAGAACACTACCAATCTTCTACAGGTAGCTTTAGCTGAACACTGTGCAGAGGTCGCACTACACTAACTTGTAGCTTTAGCTGAACAATGTGCACAGGTTGCACTACACTAACTTGAAGCTTTAGCTGAACACTGTGCAGAGGACGCACTACACTAACGTTTAAATAATGTAGCTGCCTGCGGTAGTGATAGGATCAGGAAAACACCACCAACCTTCTACAGGTAGCTTTAGCTGAACACTGTGCAGAGGTCGCACCACATTAACTTGTAAATAATGTAGCTGCCTGCGGTAGTCATAGGATCAGGAAAACACCACCAACCTTCTACAGGTAGCCTTAGTTGAACACTGTACAGAGGTCGCAATACACTAACGTGTAAATAATGTAGCTGTCTGCGGTAGTGATAGGATCAGGAAAACACCACCAACCTTCTACAGGTAGCTTTAGCTGAACACTGTGCTGAGGTCACACTACACTAACTTTTAGCTTTAGCTGAACACTGTGCAGAGGTCGCACTACACTAACTTGTAGCTTTAGCTGAACACTGTGCAGAGGTCGCACTACACTAACTTGTAGCTTTAGCTGAACACTGTGCAGAGGTCGCACTACACTAAAAAATAATGTAGCTGCCTGCGGTAGCGATAGGATCAGGAAAACACCACCAACATTCTACAGGTAGCTTTAGCTGAACACTGTGCAGAGGTCGCACTACACTAATGTGTAAATAATGTAGCTGCATGCGGTAGTGATAGGATCAGGAAAACAACACCAACCATCTACAGGTAGCTTTAGCTAAACACTGTGCAAAGGTCACACTACACTAACTTGGAGCTTTAGCTGAACACTGTGCAGAGGTCGCACTACACTAACTTGTAGCTTTAGCTGAACACTGTGCAGAGGTCGCACTACACTAACTTGTAGCTTTAGCTGAACACTGTGCAGAGGTCGCACTACACTAACTTGTAGCTTTAGCTGAACACTGTGCAGAGGTCACACCACACTAAAAAATAATGTAGCTGCCTGCGGTAGTGATAGGATCAGAAAAACACCACCAACCTTCTACAGGTAGCTTTAGCTGAACACTGTGCAGAGGTTGCACCACATTAACTTGTAAATAATGTAGCTGCCTGCGGTAGTCATAGGATCAAGAAAACACCACCAACCTTCTACAGGTAGCCTTAGTTGAACACTGTACAGAGGTCGCAATACACTAACGTGTAAATAATGTAGCTGTCTGCGGTAGTGATAGGATCAGGAAAACACCACCAACCTTCTACAGGTAGCTTTAGCTGAACACTGTGCAGAGGTCGCACTACACTAACTTGTAGCTTTAGCTGAACACTGTGCAGAGGTCGCACTACACTAACTTGTATCTTTAGCTGAACACTGTGCAGAGGTCGCACTACACTAACTTGTAGCTTTAGCTGAACACTGTGCAGAGGTCGCACTACACTAAAAAAATAATGTAGCTGCCTGCGGTAGTGATAGGATCAGAAAAACACCACCAATCTTCTACAGGTAGCTTTAGGTGCACACTGTGCAGAGGACGCACTACACTAACATTTAAATAATGTAGCTGCCTGCGGTAGTGATGGGATCAGGAAAACACCACCAACCTTTTACAGGAAGCTTAAGCTGAACACTGTGCAGAGGACGCACTACACTAACGTTTAAATACTGTAGCTGCCTGCGGTAGTGATAGGATCAGGAAAACAACAACAACCTTCTACAGGTAGCTTTAGCTGAACACTGTGCAGAGGTCGCACTACACTAACTTGTAGCTTTAGCTGAACACTGTGCAGAGGTCGCACTACACTAACTTGTAGCTTTAGCTCAACTCTGTGCAGAGGTCGCACTACACTAACTTGTAGCTTTAGCTGAACACTGGGCAGAGTTCGCACTACACCAACTTGTAGCTTCAGCTGAACACTGTGCAGAGGTCGCACTACACTAACATGTAGCTTTAGCTGAACACTGTGCAGAGGTCGCACTACACTAACTTGTAGCTTTAGCTAAACACTGTGCAGAGGTCGCACTACACTAACTTGTAGCTTTAGCTGAACTCTGTGCAGAGGTCGCACTACACTAACTTGTAGCTTTAGCTGAACTCTGTGCAGAGGTTGCACTACACTAACTTGTAGCTTTAGCTGAACACTGTGCAGAGGTCGCACTACACTAACTTGTAGCTTCAGGTGAACACTGTGCAGAGGTCGCACTACACTAACGTAGCTTTAGCTGAACACTGTGTAGAGGTCGCACTACACTAACTTGTAGCTTTAGTTGAACACTGTGCAGAGGTCGCACTACACTAACCTGTAGCTTTAGCTGAACACTGTGCAGAGGTCGCACTACACTAACTTGTAGCTTTAGCTGAACACTGTGCAGAGGTTGCACTACACTAACTTGTAGCTTTAGCTGAACACTGTGCAGAGGTCGCACTACACTAAAAAATAATGTAACTGCCTGCGGTAGTGGTAGGATCAGAAAAACACCAATCTTCTAAAGGTAGCTTTAGGTGCACACTGTGCAGAGGATGCACTACAGTAACGTGTAAATAATGTAGCTGCCTGCGGTAGTGATAGGATCAGGAAAACACCACCAACTTTCTACAGGTAGCTTTAGCTGAACACTGTGCAGAGGTCACACTACACTAACGTGTAAATAATGTAGCTGCCTGCGGTAGTGATAGGATCAGGAAAAAAATACCAACCTTCTACAGGTAGCTTTAGCTGAACACTGTGCAGAGGTCGCACTACACTAACTTGTAGCTTTAGCTTAACACTGTGCAGAGGTCGCCCTACACTAACTTTTAGCTTTAGCTGAACACTGTGCGGAGGTCACACTACACTAAAAGATAATGTAGCTGCCTGCGGTAGTGATAGGATCAGGAAAACACCACCAAACTTCTACAGGTAGCTTTAGCTGAACACTGTGCAGAGGTTGCACGACACTAATGTGTAAATAATGTAGCTGCCTGCGGTAGTGATAGGATCAGGAAAACAACACCAACCTTCTACAGGTATCTTTAGCTGAACACTGTGCAGAGGTCGCACTACACTAACTTGTAGCTTTAGCTGAACACTGTGCAGAGGTCGCACCACACTAACTTGTAGCTTTAGCTGAACACTGTGCAGAGGTTGCACTACATTAAAAATAATGTAGCTGCCTGCGGTATTGATAGGATCAGAAAAACACCACCAATCTTCTAAAGGTAGCTTTAGGTGTACACTGTGCAGATGACGCACTACAGTAACGTGTAAATAATGTAGCTGCCTGCGGTAGTGATAGGATCAGGAAAACACCACCAACCTTCTACAGGAAGTTTTAGCTGAACACTGTGCAGAGGACGCACAACACTAATATTTAAATACTGTAGCTGCCTGCAGTAGTGATAGGATCAGGAAAACAACACCAACCTTCTACAGGTAGCTTTAGCTGAACACTGTGCAGAGGACGCACTACACTAACGTTTAAATACTGTAGCTGCCTGCGGTAGTGATAGGATCAGGAAAACAACACCAACCTTCTACAGGTAGCTTTAGCTGAACACTGTGCAGAGTTCGCACTACACTAACTTGTAGCTTTAGCTGAACTCTGTGCAGAGGTTGCACTACACTAACTTGTAGCTTTAGCTGAACACTGTGCAGAGTTCGCACTACACCACCTTGTAGCTTCAGCTGAACACTGTGCAGAGGTCGCACTACACTAACATGTAGCTTTAGCTGAACACTGTGCAGAGGTCGCACTACACTAACTTGTAGCTTTAGCTGAACTCCGTGCAGAGGTTGCACTACATTAAAAATAATGTAGCTGCCTGAGGTAGTGATAGGATCAGGAAAACACCACCAATCTTCTAAAGGTAGCTTTAGGTGCACACTGTGCAGATGACGCACTACAGTAACGTGTAAATAATGTAGCTGCCTGTGGTAGTGATAGGATCAGGAAAACGCCACCAACCTTCTACAGGTAGCTTTAGCTGAACACTGTGCAGAGGTCGCACTACACTAACTTGTAGCTTTAGCTGAACTCTGTGCAGAGGTCGCACTACACTAACTTGTAACTAGGGATGAGCTTCGTGTTCGAGTCGAACCCATGTTTGACTCGAACATCGGCTGTTCGGTCGTTCGCCGAATTGCGAACGATATGGGCCGTTCGCGCCAAATTCGTGTGGCGCGTCACGGCCCATAATTCACTGCGGCATCGCAGTGCATTGCTTGCTGATGATTGGCCAAGCATGCACTATGACCCGCATGCTTGGCCAATCACAGCGCCGCCTGAACAGAGAGCCGTAATTGGCCAAAGCCAAGGAGGCTTTGGCCAATTATGGCTCAGGGGATTTAGTACACGCCCCACACTATATAAGGCCGCCTGCACGGCGGCCCTGTGTAGTGTGTGTTCCGGCGTTGAAAGAGATAGACAGAGAGACAGTGCTTGATTTGAGTTAGATAGATTAGGCAGAACAGTCAGTCAGTTAGCTGCACTTACAGTGTATTGTGTATATATATGCATCCCAGTTGTTGCGCATATATATATATACACTGTACTCAGTTTAGCTAGATCCGTTCCTGTTATCTTCTAGACTATTTACATTTAGTGCAGTGCGTCCTGCTCACAGTGTTCAGCTAGATCCGTTCCTGTTATCTTTTAGACCAGAGGTCTCAAACTGGCGGCCCTCCAGCTGTTGCAGAACTACAATTCCCATCAGGCATTGCAAGGCTGACAGTTAAAAGCATGACTTCCATAGGCAGAGGAATGATGGGACTTGTAGTTCTGCAACAGCTGGAGGGCCGCCAGTTTGAGACCCCTGTTCTAGACTATTTACATTTAGTGCAGTGCGTCCTGCTCACAGTGTTCAGCTAGATCCGTTCCTGTTAAATTCTAGACTATTTACATTTAGTGCAGTGCGTCCTGCTCACAGTGTTCAGCTAGATCCGTTCCGGTTATCTCATAGACTATTTACATTTAGTGCAGTGCGTTCTGCTCACAGTGTTCAGCTAGATCCGTTCCTGTTATCTTCCTACTGACAGGCAGGCTTGTCTTGTTACAGTATTTACAGCTACCTAAAGAAAATTACTGGTGTTCTTTTGATCCTATTAGTACCACGGTCAGGCAGCTAGACTATTTACATTTAGTAAAGTGCGTCCTGCTCACAGTGTTCAGCTAGATCCGTTCCTGTTATCTTCTAGACTATTTACATTTAGTGCAGTGCGTCCTGCTCACAGTGTTCAGCTAGATCCGTTCCTGTTATCTTCCTACTGACAGGCAGGCTTGTCTTGTTACAGTATTAACAGCTACCTAAAGAAAATTACTGGTGTTCTTTTGATCCTATTAGTACCACGGTCAGGCAGCTAGACTATTTACATTTAGTGCAGTGCGTCCTGCTCACAGTGTTCAGCTAGATCCGTTCCTGTTATCTTCTAGACTATTTACATTTAGTGCAGTGCGTCCTGCTCACAGTGTTCAGCTAGATCCGTTCCTGTTAAATTCTAGACTATTTACATTTAGTGCAGTGCGTCCTGCTCACAGTGTTCAGCTAGATCCGTTCCTGTTATCTTCTAGACTATTTACATTTAGTGCAGTGCGTCCTGCTCACAGTGTTCAGCTAGATCCGTTCCTGTTATCTTCTAGACTATTTACATTTAGTGCAGTGCGTCCTGCTCACAGTGTTCAGCTAGATCCGTTCCTGTTATCTTCCTACTGACAGGCAGGCTTGTCTTGTTACAGTATTAACAGCTACCTAAAGAAAATTACTGGTGTTCTTTTGATCCTATTAGTACCACGGTCAGGCAGCTAGACTATTAACATTTAGTGCAGTGCGTCCTGCTCACAGTGTTCAGCTAGATCCGTTCCTGTTATCTTCCTACTGACAGGCAGGCTTGTCTTGTTACAGTATTTACAGCTACCTAAAGAAAATTACTGGTGTTCTTTTGATCCTATTAGTACCACGGTCAGGCAGCTAGACTATTTAAATTTAGTACAGTGCGTCCTGCTCACAGTGTTCAGCTAGATCCGTTCCAGTTATCTTCTAGACTATTTACATTTAGTGCGGTGCGTCCTGCTCACAGTGTTCAGCTAGATCCGTTCCTGTTATCTTCTAGACTATTTACATTTAGTGCAGTGCGTCCTGCTCACAGTGTTCAGCTAGATCCGTTCCTGTTAAGTTCTAGACTATTTACATTTAGTGCAGTGCGTCCTGCTCACAGTGTTCAGCTAGATCCGTTCCTGTTATCTTCTAGACTATTTACATTTAGTGCAGTGCGTCCTGCTCACAGTGTTCAGCTAGATCCGTTCCTGTTATCTTCCTACTGACAGGCAGGCTTGTCTTGTTACAGTATTTACAGCTACCTAAAGAAAATTACTGGTGTTCTTTTGATCCTATTAGTACCACGGTCAGGCAGCTAGACTATTTACAATTAGTGCAGTGCGTCCTGCTCACAGTGTTCAGCTAGATCCGTTCCTGTTATCTTCTAGACTATTTACATTTAGTGCAGTGCGTCCTGCTCACAGTGTTCAGCTAGATCCGTTCCTGTTAAATTCTAGACTATTTACATTTAGTGCAGTGCGTCCTGCTCACAGTGTTCAGCTAGATCCGTTCCTGTTATCTTCCTACTGACAGGCAGGCTTGTCTTGTTACAGTATTTACAGCTACCTAAAGAAAATTACTGGTGTTCTTTTGATCCTATTAGTACCACGGTCAGACAGCTAGACTATTTACATTTAGTACAGTGCGTCCTGCTCACAGTGTTCAGCTAGATCCGTTCCTTTTATCTTCCTACTGACAGGCAGGCTTGTCTTGTTACAGTATATAAAGCTACCTGAAGAAAATTACTGGTGTTCTTTTGATCCTATTAGTACCACGGTCAGGCAGCTAGACTATTTACATTTAGTGCAGTGCGTCCTGCTCACAGTGTTCAGCTAAACCTACAAGTTAGTGGGATGCGTCCACCTCACAGTGTTCAGCTAAAGCTACCTGTAGAAGGTTGGTGGTGTTCTCATACTACAGGCAGGTAGTTGATTTTGCTAGCTGCAGTATATATATATATATATATATATATATATATATATATATATATATATATCCCAGCTTAGTGCAGCTACAGGCCATTAGTATGTCTGGAAGGCCAAGAAGGAGAGGCAGACAGTCACAAGCCAATAAGAGAGGGCAAGCAGGCTCTGTGTCTAGTGCTGGTCGTGGAGACGGTGCATCCTCATCAGCACGTGGCCATGGGACACGCTTGGCCTTTTTTTCGGCAGCTGGCCATGTTGAGCCGCAACATGCGGAAGACTTGGTCGAGTGGATGACCAAGCCGTCCTCATCCTCCTCATCCTCTCTCACCCATGCCCAGGGTGCTTTGTCTGGCAAAGCAGCGGCCTCTTCCCTCGGCTCAATGTCATCAGTGACTCCTTCCCTAGCTCCACCATGTCCTCCTGAGGAGTCCCTCGAACTGTTTGACCACAGTGTTGGGTACATGCTCCAGGAGGATGCCCAGCGTTTGGAAGGCTCTGATGATGATACTGAGCTCGATGAAGGCAGTAACATGAGCATGGACAGAGGGGGTGCCCAAGAAGGACAGCAATCTGGCAGTCATGCTCCCCCTGCTGCAGCATACTGCCGGGTTTGCTCCAGTGATGAGGAGGGAGGGGATGATGAGGTCACTGACTCAATGTGGGTGCCTGATAGGAGAGAGGAGGAGGAGGAGGAGGCGGCACATCACCAACGAGGCAGGATGCCCTCCAGGGGCCAGCCTAAGGGCAGCACATTGACTGCATCACATGTGCAGGGCGCTGCAGTCTCTGCGCGTTATTCAAAAAGTTCTTTGGTGTGGGCCTTTTTTGAGACGAGTGCATCAGATCGCACCGCTGCTATTTGCAACATATGTCTCAAGCGTATCTCACGTGGCCAAAACATCTCCCGCTTGGGCACCACATGCTTGACCAGACATATGTTGACCTGCCATGCAGTTCGTTGGCAAGCGCATCTAAAAGACCCACACCAAAGAACAAAGAGGACCTCTCCTTGCTCCTCATCAGCAGAGATTTCCAACCCCACTAGACCTTCAGTCCTCTCTGAGACCTGCACTGAGAGGAATGAAGGTGTAGAATTAGGTGTGTCACAGCCAAGTACTTGTGGGCAATCTGCTTTTGGTACACCGACGTCAGATTGTACCAGGCAAATTTCCCTGCCCCAGCTGCTGCACCGCCGAAAGAAGTTTGCTCCCAGCCATCCACATGCCCAGCGGTTGAATGCTAGCTTGGCAAAATTGCTGGCACTTCAACTGCTGCCTTTTCAGTTGGTAGACTCTGCCCCCTTCCGTGAGTTTGTGGAATGTGCGGTTCCTCAGTGGCAGGTACCCAAACGCCACTTTTTCTCACGGAAGGCGATTCCGGCTCTTTACCGACATGTGGAAGGCAATGTCCATGCCTCGCTGGACAGGGCGGTCAGCGGTAAGGTGCATATTACCGCTGACTCATGGTCCAGCAGGCATGGACAGGGACGTTACCTAAGTTTCACGGCGCATTGGGTGACTCTGCTGGCAGCTGGGAAGGATGCAGGACAAGGTGCAGTAGTGTTGGAGGTTGTTCCGCCACCACGCCTCCAAAATGCTAATGATTGTGACACACCTCTCTCCTCCACCCCCTCCTCTTCTTCTTCCTCCATGGCCTCTTCCTCGGAACCAGCGGTGCTCCGTAGTCGTTCAAGGGGCTACGCAAGTACGCAGGCCAAAAGATACCATGCGGTGCTTGAGCTGGTGTGCTTGGGGGACAGGAGCCACACTGGGGCAGAGGTTCTGTCAGCTCTGCAGGGGCAGGTTCAGAGGTGGTTGACGCCACGCCAACTTAAGGCAGGAATGGTGGTTTGCGACAATGGCACCAACCTCCTCTCTGCCCTCCGACAGGGACAAATGACCCATGTGCCCTGTTTGGCTCACGTCCTTAACTTGGTGGTGCAGCGGTTCTTGGGCAGGTACCCGGGCTTACAGGATGTCCTGAGGCAGGCCAGGAAAGTCTGTGTGCATTTCCGCCGGTCATATAATGCCAGTGCTCGGCTGACGGACCTCCAAAAGGAATTTAACCTGCCCAAGAACCGCCTAATCTGTGACATGCCCACCAGGTGGAACTCAACGTTGACCATGCTGCAGCGGCTGCACACGCAGCAGAGGGCCATCAATGAGTACCTGTGCGACTATGGCACCAGGACAGGATCAGGGGAGCTTGTTTTTTTTTCCCCATGCCAGTGGGCCATGATCAGGGATGCATGCACTGTCCTGTCACCATTTGAGGAGGCCACGAGGATGGTGAGCAGTGACAGTGCATGCATCAGTGACACTGTCCCCCTTGTCCACCTGTTGGAGCACACGCTGCGGGGAATAATGGACAGGGCACTTGAGGCAGAACAGAGGCAGGAAGAGGAGGACTTCCTTAGCTCTCAAGGCCCCCTTTATCCAGACAGTGTTCCTGCGTGCCCGCCAATCACACAGGAAGAGGAGGAGGAGGAGGAGGAGGAGGAGGAGGAAGATTGTGTCAGCATGGAGGTGGAGCCTGGCACTAAGCATCAGCAGCAGTCTTAAAGGGATCAGTCCCAAGAAACACATGGACTTGTACGTGGCTGGGAGGAGGTGGCCGCGAACCATGTCGTCCTTAGTGACCCAGAGGACTCCGGACCGAATGCCTCAGCAAACCTACGCTGCATGGCCTCCCTGATCCTGCAAAGCCTGCGTAAGGATCCTCGTATTCGTGGTATCAAGGAGAAGGACCAATACTGGCTGGCAACCCTCCTTGATCCACGTTACAAGGGTAAGGTTGCGGACCTTATCTTGCCATCGCAGAGGGAGCAGAGGATGAAACATCTTCGAGAGGCCTTGCAGAAAGGTCTGTGCAACGCGTTCCCAGAGACTGGGAGGTTACAAACTCCTGTTTCTGGACAACGTGTTGCTGAGGCTTCGGTCAGTCAAAGAAGGAGCAGTGGAGAAGGTGGCCGTCTGACCGATGCGTTCAGACAATTTTTTGGTCCGCAGCCCCAAGGTATGATCGGTTCCAGCAACCATTGCCAGCGTCTGTTTTAAATGGTGCAGGAATACCTAGGGGCAAGATCAGACTTGGACACCTTTCCCACCGAAAATCCTCTGGGTTACTGGGTCTTGAGGATGGATCACTGGCCAGAGCTTGCACAGTATGCAATTGAGCTACTGGCCTGTCCTGCATCCAGCGTTCTTTCGGAACGCACATTCAGTGCTGCTGGAGGTGTGGTAACCGATCACAGGGTGCGTCTGTCCACCGACTCGGTCGATCGACTGACCTTCATAAAAATGAATCAGTCTTGGATCACCACCAGCTACCAAGCACCTGATGCTGATGTAACCGAATAATTTTTTTTGAAATCTCAGATCCCTTCAAAGACTGCCTATGCTGATGCTGAGTGACTATCCCTGAGAAATTATCCTCTTCCTCCTCAATCATCACGCTGATAGCTTGTAAGAACATTTTTGGTTCTGGGCGCCACCCCCAGTGCCTAAGGCACAATTTTTCAGCCCCTGTTTAACAGGGGCATGTAATTACAATTTTTGATGCAATACTTTGCAGCAGGGCTCGTTCCTGCATTCCAACTAGAGTGTCTGTGAGGGGTTGCAGTGTTGTGGCACCAGCACCAGTGCCCAAGGCCCAATTTTTCTGCTCCTGTCTAACAGGGGCGTGTAATTACAATTTTTGATGCAATACCTTGCAGCAGGGCTCGTTCCTGTGTTCTAACTAGAGTGTCTGTAAGGGGTTGCAGTGTTGTGGCACCAGCACCAGTGCCTAAGGCCTAATTTTTTCAGCTCCTGTTCAACAGGGGCATGTAATTACAATTCTTGATCTAATATTTCACAGCAGGGCCCTGCGAGGGCTTACAGTGTTGTGGCCACAGCAACACCTAAGGCCCAAATTTCTGCTGAGTATATAGGGCAGGACCCTACTTTCAAACATCTAACTTACAAACGACTCCTACTTGCAAACGGAAGGAGACAACAGGAAGTGAGATGAAATCTACCCCTAGGAAGGGAAATTCTCTCCTGTAAGAGTTAATATGGGAAAAAAAATTCTCCTTTCCACTGATGCTTTCCAATCCTTGTTCCACAAAAAAACCCAAATTTTCAAAAAACATTTTTCATTGGGACAAAAAGTGAGGTGAAATCTTCTGAAGAGGAGGAAAGACAGCAAAACAAATGTCACAGGGGTGATAACCCTTCCCTATGTTTTCCAAAAAGCTTAAAAAAGATTTTTTGGCTGGAGCTAAACACGTTAAAAATGTACCCGTTCAAAATGACAAAGAGATTCTACTTAACAACAAACCTACAGTCCCTGTCTTGTTTGCACCGCCTGTATACTGCTGTTCAGAGTATATAGGGCCTGGTGGCCCCACACCTTTCCTTATTTTAATTTGGATGCGGGGTTCCCCTTAATATCCATACAAGACCCAAAGGGCCTGGTAATGGACTGGGGGGTACCCATGCCGTTTGTCTCACTGTTTTTCATCCATATTGCCATGACCCGACATTACATTAAACCCGCTAGCAGTTTTAAATGAGATTTTTTCCTTTAAAAATGACATTTGGTGCAGGGACTGTTCTAAACACGGGAAACACGCGTCACTTTACCGGCATACTATAGACACCCCCCAGGTACGATATTTAAAGGAATATTTCACTTTTTTTTTTTACTTTAAGCATCATTAAAATCACTGCTCCCGAAAAAACGTCCGTTTTTAAAAGTTTTTTTTGCATTGATACATGTCCCCTGGGGTAGGACCTGGGTCCCCAAACCCTTTTTAGGACAATACTGTGCAAATTAGCCTTTAAAATGAGCACTTTTGATTTCGAACGTTCGAGTCCCATAGACGTCAATGGGGTTCTAACGTTCGTGCAAACTTTCGGTCCGTTCGCAGGTTCTGGTGCTAACCGAACCGTGGGGGGTGTTCGGCTCATCCCTACTTGTAGCTTTAGCTGAACTCTGTGCAGAGGTTGCACTACATTAAAAATAATGTAGCTGCCTGCGGTAGTGATAGGATCAGAAAAAAAAACACCAATCTTCTAAAGGTAGCTTTAGGTGCACGCTGTGCAGATGACGCACTACAGTAACGTGTAAATAATGTAGCTGCCTGTGGTAGTGATAGGATCAGGAAAACACCACCAACCTTCTACAGGTAGCTTTAGCGGAACACTGTGCAGAGGTCGCACTACACTAACTTGTAGCTTTAGCTGAACACTGTGCAGAGGTCGCACTACAATAACTTGTAGCTTTAGCTGAACACTGTGCAGAGGTCGCACTACACTAACTTGTAACTTTAGCTGAACACTGTGCAGAGGTCGCACTACACTAAAAAATAATGTAGCTGCCTGCGGTAGTGATAGGATCAGGAAAACACCACCAATCTTCTACAGGTAGCTTTAGCTGAACACTGTGCAGAGGTCACACTACACAAACGTGTAAATAATGTAGCTGCCTGCGGTAGTGATAGGATCAGGAAAACAACACCAACATTCTACAGGTAGCTTTAGTTGAACATTGTGCAGAGGTCGCACTACACTAACTTGTAGCTTTAGCTGAACACTGTGCAGAGGTCGCACTACACTAAAAAATAATGTAGCTGCCTGCGGTAGTGATAGGATCAGGAAAACAACACCAACCTTCTACAGGTAGCTTTAGCTGAACACTGAGCAGAGATTTCACTACACTAACTTGTAGCTTTAGCTGAACATTGTGCAGAGGTCACACTACACTAACTTGGAGCTTTAGCTGAACACTGTGCAGAGGTCGCACTACACTAACATGTAGCTTTAGCTGAACACTGTGCAGAGGTCGCACTACACTAACTTGTTGCTTTAGCTGAACACTGTGCAGAGGTCGCCCTACACTAACTTGTAGCTTTAGCAGAACACTGTGCAGAGGTCGCACTACAATAAAAAATAATGTAGCTGCCTGCAGTAGTGATAGGATCAGGAAAACACCACCAACCTTCTACAGGTAGCTTTAGCTGAACACTGTGCAGAGGTCGCACTACACTTACGTGTAAATAATGTAGCTGCCTGCGCTAGTGATAGGATCAGGAAAACAACACCAACCTTCTACAGGTAGCTTTAGCTGAACACTGTGCAGAGGTCGCACTACACTAACTTGTAGCTTTAGCTGAACACTGTGCAGAGCTTGCACTACGCTAACTTGTAGCTTTAGATGAACACTGTGCAGAAGTGGCACTACATTAACTTGTAGCTTTAGCTGAACACTGTGCAGAGGTCGCACTACATTAACTTGTATCTTTAGCTGAACACTGTTCAGAGGTCGCACTACATTAACTTGTAGCTTTAGCTGAACACTGTGCAGAGGTTGCACTACACTAACTTGTAGCTTTAGCATAACACTGTGCAGAGGTCGCACCACTCTAACTTGTAACTTTAGCTGAACACTGTGCAGAGGTCGCACTACACTAACTTGTAGCTTTAGCTGAACACTGTGCAGAGGTCACACTACACTAACGTTTAAATATTGTAGCTGCCTGCGGTAGTGATAGGATCAGGAAAACACCACAAACCTTCTACAGGTAGCTTTAGCTGAACACTGTGCAGAGGTCGTACTACACTAATGTGTAAATAATGTAGCTGCCTGCGGTAGTGATAGGATCAGGAAAACAACACCAACCTTCTACAGGTAGCTTTAGCTGAACACTGTGCAGAGGTCGCACTACACTAACTTGTAGCTTTAGCTGAACACTGTGCAGAGGTCGCACTACACCAACTTGAAGCTTTAATTGAACACTGTGCAGAAGTCACACTACACTAACTTGTAGCTTTAGCTGAACACTGTGCAGAGATCGCACTACACTAACTTGTAGCTTTAGCTGAACACTGTGCAGAGGTCGCACTTCACTAATTTGTAGCTTTAGCTGAACACTGTGCAGAGGTCGTAATACACTAACTTGTAGCTTTAGCTGAACACTGTGCAGAGGTTGTACTACACTAAAAAAATAATGTAGCTGCCTGCGGTAGTGATAGGATCAGGAAAACACCACCAACCTTCTACAGGTAGCTTTAGCTGAACACTGTGCAGAGGTCGCACTACTCTAAAAAATAATGTAGCTGCCTGCGGTAGTGATAGGATCATGAAAACACCACCATCCTTTTACAGGTAGCTTTAGCTGAACACTGTGCAGAGGTCACACTACACTAACGTTTAAATAGTGTAGCTGCCTGCGGTAGTGATAGGATCAGGAAAACACCACCAACCTTCTACAGGTAGCTTTAGCTGAACACTGTGCAGAGGTCGCACTACACTAACTTGTAGCTTTAGCTGAACACTGTGCAGAGGTTGCACTACACTAACTTGTAGCTTTAGCTGAACACTGTGCAGAGGTCTCACTACTCTAACTTGTAGCTTTATCTGAACACTGTGCAGAAGTCACACTACACTAACGTTTAAATATTGTAGCTGCCTGCGGTAGTGATAGGATCAGGAAAACAACACCAACCTTCTACAGGTAGCTTTAGCTGAACACTGTGCAGAGGTCGCACTACACTAACTTGTAGCTTTAGCTGAACACTGTGCAGAGGTCGCACTACACCAACTTGGAGCTTTGATTGAACACTGTGCAGAAGTCGCACTACACTAACTTGTAGCTTTAGCTGAACACTGTGCAGAGGTCGCACTACACTAACTTGTAGCTTTAGCTGAACACTGTTCAGAGGTCGCACTACACTAAAAAAATAATGTAGCTGCCTGCGGTAGTGATAGGATCAGGAAAACACCACCAACCTTCTACAGGTAGCTTTAGCTGAACACTGTGCAGAGGTCGCACTACACTTACGTGTAAATAATGTAGCTGCCTGCAGTAGTGATAAGATCAGGAAAACAACACCAACCTTCTACAGGTAGCTTTAGCTGAACACTGTGCAGAGGTCGCACTACACTAACGTGTAAATAATGTAGCTGCCTGCGGTAGTGATAGGATCAGGAAAACAACACCAACCTTCTACAGGTAACTTTAGGTGAACACTGTGCAGAGGTCTCACTACACTAACTTGTAGCTTTAGCTGAACACTGTGCAGAGGTCGCACTACACTAACTTGTAGCTATAGCTGAACACTGTGCAGAGGTCGCACTACACCAACTTGGAGATTTAATTGAACACTGTGCAGAGGTCGCCCTACACTAACTTGTAGCTTTAGCTGAACACTGTGCAGAGGTCGCACTTCACTAATTTGTAGCTTTAGCTGAACAATGTGCAGAGGTCGCATTACACTAACTTGTAGCTTTAGCTGAACACTGTGCAGAGGTTGTACTACACTAAAAAAATAGTGTAGCTGCCTGCAGTAGTGATAGGATCAGGAAAACACCACCAACCTTCTACAGGTAGCTTTAGCTGAACACTGTGCAGAGGTCGCACTACACTAACTTATAGCTTTAGCTGAACACTGTGCAGAGGTCGCTTTACACTAATTTGTAGCTTTAGCTGAACACTGTTCAGAGGTCGCACTACACTAAAAAAATAATGTAGCTGCCTGCGGTAGTGATAGGATCAGGAAAACAACACCAACCTTCTACAGGTAGCTTTAGCTGAACACTGTGCAGAGGTCGCACTACACTAACGTGTAAATAATGTAGCTGCCTGCGGTAGTGATAGGATCAGGAAAACAACACCAACCTTCTACAGGTAACTTTAGGTGAACACTGTGCAGAGGTCGCACTACACTAACTTGTAGCTTTAGCTGAACTCTGTGCAGAGGTTGCACTACACTAACTTGTAGCTTTAGCTGAACACTGTGCAGAGGTCTCACTACACTAACTTGTAGCTTTAGCTGAACACTGTGCAGAAGTCACACTACACTAACGTTTAAATATTGTAGCTGCCTGCAGTAGTGATAGGATCAGGAAAACACCACCAACCTTCTACAGGTAGCTTTAGCTAAACACTGTGCAGAGTTCGTACTACACTAATGTGTAAATAATGTAGCTGCCTGCGGTAGTGATAGGATCAGGAAAACACCACCAACCTTCTACAGGTAGCTTTAGCTGAACACTGTGCAGAGGTCGCACTACACTAACTTGTAGCTTTAGCTGAACACTTTGCAGAGGTCGCACTACACCAACTTGGAGCTTTGATTGAACACTGTGCAGAAGTTGCACTACACTAACTTGTAGCTTTAGCTGAACACTGTGCAGAGGTCGCACTACACTAACTTGTAGCTTTAGCTGAACACTGTTCAGAGGTCGCACTTCACTAAAAAAATAATGTAGCTGCCTGCGGTAGTGATAGGATCAGGAAAACGCCACCAAACTTCTACAGGTAGCTTTAGCTGAACACTGTGCAGAGGTCGCACTACACTTGCGTGTAAATAATGTAGCTGCCTGCAGTAGTGATAAGATCAGGAAAAAAACACCAACCTTCTACAGGTAGCTTTAGCTGAACACTGTGCAGAGGTCACACTACACTAACGTGTAAATAATGTAGCTGCCTGCGGTAGTGATAGGATCAGGAAAACAACACCAACCTTCTATAGGTAACTTTAGGTGAACACTGTGCAGAGGTCTCACTACACTAACTTGTAGCTTTAGCTGAACACTGTGCAGAGGTCACACTACACTAACGTTTAAATATTGTAGCTGCCTGCGGTAGTGATAGGATCAGGAAAACAACACCAACGTTCTACAGGTAGCTTTAGCTGAACACTGTGCAGAGGTCGCACTACACTAACTTGTAGCTTTAGCTGAACACTGTGCAGAGGTCGCACTACACCAACTTGGAGCTTTAATTGAACACTGTGCAGAAGTCGCACTACACTTACTTGTAGCTTTAGCTGAACACTGTGTAGAGGTCGCACTACACTAACTTGTAGCTATAGCTGAACACTGTGCAGAGGTCGCACTACACCAACTTGGAGCTTTAATTGAACACTGTGCAGAGGTCACACTACACTAACGTTTAAATAGTGTAGCTGCCTGCGGTAGTGATAGGATCAGGAAAACACCACCAACCTTCTACAGGTAGCTTTAGCTGAACACTGTGCAGAGGTCGCACTACACTAACTTATAGCTTTAGCTGAACACTGTGCAGAGGTCGCTTTACACTAATTTGTAGCTTTAGCTGAACACTGTTCAGAGGTCGCACTACACTAAAAAAATAATGTAGCTGCCTGCGGTAGTGATAGGATCAGGAAAACAACACCAACCTTCTACAGGTAGCTTTAGCTGAACACTGTGCAGAGGTCGCACTACACTAACGTGTAAATAATGTAGCTGCCTGCGGTAGTGATAGGATCAGGAAAACAACACCAACCTTCTACAGGTAACTTTAGGTGAACACTGTGCAGAGGTCGCACTACACTAACTTGTAGCTTTAGCTGAACACTTTGCAGAGGTCGCACTACACCAACTTGGAGCTTTGATTGAACACTGTGCAGAAGTTGCACTACACTAACTTGTAGCTTTAGCTGAACACTGTGCAGAGGTCGCACTACACTAACTTGTAGCTTTAGCTGAACACTGTGCAGAGGTCGCACTACACTAACTTATAGCTTTAGCTGAACACTGTGCAGAGGTCGCTTTACACTAATTTGTAGCTTTAGCTGAATACTGTTCAGAGGTCGCACTACACTAAAAAAATAATGTAGCTGCCTGCGGTAGTGATAGGATCAGGAAAACAACACCAACCTTCTACAGGTAGCTTTAGCTGAACACTGTGCAGAGGTCGCACTACACTAACGTGTAAATAATGTAGCTGCCTGCGGTAGTGATAGGATCAGGAAAACAACACCAACCTTCTACAGGTAACTTTAGGTGAACACTGTGCAGAGGTCGCACTACACTAACTTGTAGCTTTAGCTGAACTCTGTGCAGAGGTTGCACTACACTAACTTGTAGCTTTAGCTGAACACTGTGCAGAGGTCTCACTACACTAACTTGTAGCTTTAGCTGAACACTGTGCAGAAGTCACACTACACTAACGTTTAAATATTGTAGCTGCCTGCAGTAGTGATAGGATCAGGAAAACACCACCAACCTTCTACAGGTAGCTTTAGCTGAACACTGTGCAGAGTTCGTACTACACTAATGTGTAAATAATGTAGCTGCCTGCGGTAGTGATAGGATCAGGAAAACACCACCAACCTTCTACAGGTAGCTTTAGCTGAACACTGTGCAGAGGTCGCACTACACTAACTTGTAGCTTTAGCTGAACACTTTGCAGAGGTCGCACTACACCAACTTGGAGCTTTGATTGAACACTGTGCAGAAGTTGCACTACACTAAGTTGTAGCTTTAGCTGAACACTGTGCAGAGGTCGCACTACACTAACTTGTAGCTTTAGCTGAACACTGTTCAGAGGTCGCACTTCACTAAAAAAATAATGTAGCTGCCTGCGGTAGTGATAGGATCAGGAAAACACCACCAACCTTCTACAGGTAGCTTTAGCTGAACACTGTGCAGAGGTCGCACTACACTTGCGTGTAAATAATGTAGCTGCCTGCAGTAGTGATAAGATCAGGAAAACAACACCAACCTTCTACAGGTAGCTTTAGCTGAACACTGTGCAGAGGTCACACTACACTAACGTTTAAATATTGTAGCTGCCTGCGGTAGTGATAGGATCAGGAAAACAACACCAACGTTCTACAGGTAGCTTTAGCTGAACACTGTGCAGAGGTCGCACTACACTAACTTGTAGCTTTAGCTGAACACTGTGCAGAGGTCGCACTACACCAACTTGGAGCTTTAATTGAACACTGTGCAGAAGTCGCACTACACTAACTTGTAGCTTTAGCTGAACACTGTGCAGAGGTCGCACTACACTAACTTGTAGCTTTAGCTGAACACTGTGCAGAGGTCGCACTTCACTAATTTGTAGCTTTAGCTGAACACTGTGCAGAGGTCGCTTTACACTAACTTGTAGCTTTAGCTGAACACTGTTCAGAGGTCGCACTACACTAAAAAAATAATGTAGCTGCCTGCGGTAGTGATAGGATCAGGAAAACAACACCAACCTTCTACAGGTAGCTTTAGCTGAACACTGTGCAGAGGTCGCACTACACTAACGTGTAAATAATGTAGCTGCCTGCGGTAGTGATAGGATCAGGAAAACAACACCAACCTTCTACAGGTAACTTTAGGTGAACACTGTGCAGAGGTCGCACTACACTAACTTGTAGCTTTAGCTGAACTCTGTGCAGAGGTTGCACTACACTAACTTGTAGCTTTAGCTGAACACTGTGCAGAGGTCTCACTACACTAACTTGTAGCTTTAGCTGAACACTGTGCAGAAGTCACACTACACTAACGTTTAAATATTGTAGCTGCCTGCGGTAGTGATAGGATCAGGAAAACACCACCAACCTTCTACAGGTAGCTTTAGCTGAACACTGTGCAGAGTTCGTACTACACTAATGTGTAAATAATGTAGCTGCCTGCGGTAGTGATAGGATCAGGAAAACAACACCGACCTTCTACAGGTAGCTTTAGCTGAACACTGTGCAGAGGTCGCACTACACTAACTTGTAGCTTTAGCTGAACACTGTGCAGAGGTCGCACTACACCAACTTGGAGCTTTAATTGAACACTGTGCAGAAGTCGCACTACACTAACTTGTAGCTTTAGCTGAACACTGTGCAGAGGTCGCACTACACCAACTTGGAGCTTTAGCTGAACACTGTGCAGAGGTCGCACTTCACTAATTTGTAGCTTTAGCTGAACACTGTGCAGAGGTCGCATTACACTAACTTGTAGCTTTAGCTGAACACTGTGCAGAGGTTGTACTACACTAACTTGTAGCTTTAGCTGAACACTGTGCAGAGGTCGCACTACTCTAAAAAATAATGTAGCTGCCTGCGGTAGTGATAAGATCATGAAAACACCACCATCCTTTTACAAGTAGCTTTAGCTGAACACTGTGCAGAGATCACACTACACTAACGTTTAAATAGTGTAGCTGCCTGCGGTAGTGATAGGATCAGGAAAACACCACCAACCTTCTACAGGTAGCTTTAGCTGAACACTGTGCAGAGGTCGCACTACACTAACTTATAGCTTTAGCTGAACACTGTGCAGAGGTCGCTTTACATTAACTTGTAGCTTTAGCTGAACACTGTGCAGAGGTCACACTACACTAACTTGTTGCTTTAGCTGAACACTGTGCAGAGGTCGCACTACACTAACTTGTAGCTTTAGCTGAACACTGTTCAGAGGTCGCTTTACTCTAACTTGTAGCTTTAGCTGAACACTGTGCAGAGGTCACACTACACTAACTTATAGCTTTAGCTGAACACTGTGCAGAGGTCGCTTTACACTAACTTGTAGCTTTAGCTGAACACTGTGCAGAGGTCACACTACACTAACTTGTAGCTTTAGCTGAACACTGTGCAGAGGTCGCACTACACTAACTTGTAGCTTTAGCTGAACACTGTGCAGAGATCACACTACACTCTCTCTCTGTCTCTGTCTCTCAACGCCGGAACACACTACACAGGGCCGAAATGCAGGTGGCCTTATATAGTGTGGGGTGTGTACTAAACCCCCTGAGCCATAATTGGCCAAAGCCACCCTGGCTTTGGCCAATTACAGCTCTCTGTACAGATGGCGCTGTGATTGGCCAAGCATGCAGGTCATAGTTCATGCTTGGCCAATCATCAGCCAGCAATGCACTGCGATGCCACAGTGAATTATGGGCCGTGACGTGCCACTTGAATTTGACGCGAACGGACAATATCGTTCGCAATTCGGCGAACGATCGAACAGACGATGTTCGTGTCGAACATAGGTTTGACTCGAACACGAAGCACATCCCTACTGGCAATACTAGATAAGATAAGGGCAAAGCAAGGATAGATTAGGAGTATATGGGGCATCTTAGCCAATGGGCAGGGGTTTTCTTAAATCCCTTGGCCTGCTGTGAGAACCTATATATTATTAGGGTGGAGTCAGGTGATCAGGGTTCTGTGCCACCTGGATGGCTGTCTGGGTGGACATGTGTTGTACTGCCCGGGCTGCTAGGCCGGGGTTTGGGCCATCCCGGGCACATCTGGTTGCTAGGGCCTATCCAGAAGCAAGCGAGCAGCGCAGGGTTGGGATTGCGGCTTGCAGTCCAACCAGAAAAGATGGTTCTGCTGGCCAGAGAAACTGTCGTGTTTGGAGGTAGAGAGAAGCTGAAGCCACTAGGGGCCATCCACCTTATTACCAGGGACCAGAGTGAGTAGCTGAAGCAAGTACCGGAACAGAATTCTCACCACTTGGAGAAGGTGAAGAATCAGGAAACTTCAGCAGGTGTCAAGCCAGGGACCCAGCCAGCGGAGGTGACGCTTGCAGAGCAGCCTTGTGTGTCAAGCCAGGGACCGAGCAGGCCAGTGGTGTATAGCTTGATAAGTATCTGGAGTGCCAAGCTAGGGACCCAGCAGAGAAGCGGGGTGACACTTGGGGAAGATACTACAGTGAAGATTGGAAGAGCTCAAAGGATTCAGTGGCAGTGAATCCTCTAGTCTAGTGAGAGAGACTGGGAGCTCATTGGGTTGAAGAGCTACAAGAAGTGATTGTGGTGGAAGTGACGGAACTATTGCCATAGGAGACAGCAGATGTGGTGTCTTGCTGGATGCCTTTCCCTGCATGTCTGTCCTCCTGTAGAAGTCTCAGAGTCTGCCAATTAACATTGTAACTGCTTAAGGGTGTCCAGGCCCTAACCCTCTCCCCCAACATTCTGTTTAGGATAAATAAAATCTCTTTGCATTCAAGAAGTGTCTGGTGCCATGAATCTAACTTGCATTATACCCACTATGTCTCACAACCCAATCTGTACAGAAGGATGTCAGCAGTTCTTGGCTCTAAAGGTTCTCAGTAGACTAGATATATGCTTTCAGAAATAGAAGTGTTAATCGTTTATTTTTTGGCAATTAACAAAATGACAAGTAAATGAACAAAAGGAAATCCAAAGCAAATCAATTTTTAGTGTGACTAACTTTTGCCTTTAAAACAGCATCCATTCTTTAATTCTTCAAAGTACATTTGCACTCAGTTTTTGAAGGAACTCAGCAGGTAGGTTGTTCCAAACATCCTGGAGAACTAACCACAGATATTCTGTGGATGTATTTTTTATATTTTGCAGTTAACCCTTCTGTCTCTTCATGTAATCCCAGAGAGACTGGATGATGACATCACCGCTCTGTGGGGACCAAACCATCACTTCCAGGACTCTTTGTTCTTCTTTAGACTAAAAGTAGTTCTTAATGACATTGCCTGTATGTTTGGGGTTGTTGTTCTGCTGCAGAATAAATTTGGGGTTAATCACATGCCTCCCTGATGGCATGGCACAATGAATAAGTATCTTCCTGTTTTTCTCTTCATTGAGGGCACTATTGATCCTGGCCAAATCTCCAACTCAATTTGCAGAAATGCAGCCCCAAACTTGCAAGGACCTCCACCATGCTTCACTGTTGCCTGCAGACACTGATTATTGTACCACTCGCCAGCTCTTTGGTGAACAAACTGCCTCCTGCTACAGCCAACTATTTTAAAATTTTGACTCATCAGTCCAGAGCACCTGCTTCCATTTTTCTGCACCCCAGTTCCTAGGTTTTCATGCATAGTTAAGTCGCTTAGCCTTGTTTCCATGTTGGAAGTATGGCTTTTTGGATGCAATTCTTTCATGAAGAACTCTTCTGGCCAGACTCCTCCGGACAGTAAATGAGCGTACCTGGGACACACTGGTTTTCTGCAGTTCAGTGCTGATGGCACTACTGGACATCTTCAGATGTTAAAGGGAAGCAAGCATGATTTGTCTTTTATCTGCTGCATTAAAGTGGTTGTAAACCCACTAAAAAAAAAAAAACCCTGCAAGACAAAAGCATAATGAACTAGTATGCTATGCGGGCAACATCACTCCCGGAGTAGCCTCTGGGTATCGCGGGCTCCAGCGCTGTGATTGGGCGTAGCTGCAATGACGTCACTCCCACGCATACACGTGAGAGCCACCGGTAATGGCACACTAGCTGAAGCAACGGCAGGAACGAGCCATTGCTTCAGTGCGCATGTGTCGATGACGTTGGCACATGCTGATACAGGGGATATCTCCTAAACAGTGCAGGTTTAGGAGATGCCAGGGATAGCTACAGGTAAGCCTTATTATAGGCTTACCTGTAGTAAAAAGTGGATAGTAAGGGTTTACAACCACTTTAAGTTTCCTTTGAACACCACCGTGTCTACAGTCCTCAACATTCCCTGCTTCTTTGTGCTTCTTCAAAAGAGCTTGAACAGCACATCTTGAAACCCCAGTCTGCTTTGAAATCTCTGCCTGGGAGAGACCTTGTTGATGCAGTATAACTAACTTTTGTTTTGTTGCTGTTCTTAGTCTTGCCATGGTGTATGACCTGTGACATGAAACTGTCTTCCACAGCTCCACCTTACTAGCAGAGTTTGGCTGTACCTCACCCAATTTTAAGCCTCCTACACAGCGGTTTCTGTTTCAGATAATGACTGTGTTTCAACCTATATAAAGTATGAAATTGATGATCATAAGCAACTGCTTGGTATAATTGGTTAATCATTCACCTGAATATAATCCTACAAAATCTCTGACTTTGTACAAGTTTACAAAGTGTGCAAGTGTAAGAACTGATGCTGCTTTAAAGCCAAAGGATAGTCACACTAAATATTGATTTGATTTAAAATACATATTTAAAATATTTAAATTACATTTTTATATTTCAATTAAATGTAATTAATATGTAATTAATATTTAAATTAAATATTTATATATTTCAAATATTTGATTTAAAATATATACTTTTGAAAGCATTCTAACTTTACAGCATTTTTTCACACCTGCCTGAAACTTTTGCACAATTCTTTACATATACAGTATATATATATATATATATATATATATATATATATATATATATATATATACTGTATATGTAAAGAATTGTGCAAAAGTTTCAGGCAGGTGTGAAAAAATGCTGTAAAGTTAGAATGCTTTCAAAAGTATATATTTTAAATCAAATATTTGAAATATATAAATATTTAATTTAAATATTAATTACATTTAATTGAAATATAAAAATGTAATTTAAATATTTTAAATATTTTAAATATACTCAGATCATAATATATATATATATATATATATATATATATATATATATATATATATATATATATATATATATATATATATATATATATATATATATATATATATATATATATATATATATATATATATATATATATATATTTATGATCTGAGTCCCTTGACCAAGACAGACATGGAACCACATAAAGACGCCACAAGACTAACAACATAACACAGACCTGAGGTGTGCCCTGGTTAGTACGCCAAAAAAGGGGGCATACCCAATGATAAGTAATGGATGATTGTAGAAGAGGGATGTGCAAGGAAAAGTAGCTTGAAAAGGGGAATGGGTGGGAGGGTATCACGCACGGGAACTGACAAGGGATACAGGGGGGTGGGCAGAATATATATCCCCCAGGCTTCTCCCATGTAATTCAGGCCACCATACTCGCCTTCTTATATATACTGCATATATATATATATATATATATGTATATATATATATATATATATATATATATATTGTACAAGACGCCAAGGTTGGGTCCTGGACTGGGAATTATTTATCACCAATTGGGTTGTGGTCCCTTTAAGGAAAGTGTGATAGTATTCAGGGGGTCACCCAGGATGGGTGAGGAATTTCTTGGAATAGTGTTAATGAGAAGAGGACAGACTCGCAGTTCTCTCTGTGTTTAATAGAGAGATGTTTGGGACCGGGAATTTTGGAGGCTCTGAAGTGATATTCGGGTGGGAAAGAGCCTCCACCCCTGACTACAGGCATTCCAGCACACACGGGGTTAAGAGTCTCCAGGAAGCAGCTCTTAAAGACAGGAAGTAGTGCTAGGAGTGGTGGTGAGGAGGAGTTGCTGAATACATCTGTCTTGGAGAACCGTGAGTTTGCTGGAGGCTGCTAAAATAATCAACAAACACTGTTAAAACCTTGGGATAAAGACCCATCCACGAACTGTAGGTGCCTTTTTACTTTTTGTTTGTGTACTGCTGGAAGCCTTATTTTGATTTGTTGCAAAAAATAAAATAATTTTTTTTTAACCACTTCAGCCCTGGAAGGATTTACCCCCTACCTGACCAGAGCACTTTTTGCGATTCGGCACTGCGTCGCTTTAACTGACAATTGTGCGGTTGTGCGACATTGTACCCAAACAAAATTGACGTCCTTTTTTTCCCCACAAATAGAGCTTTCTTTTGGTGGTATTTGTATACGTTCAATCTAGCTTGCAAAATGACACACTTTCAAGCTAGCCTGCAAATCCTCAGGTTAAAAACAAAGGTTTTAGTTGCATACATTTGAAAATATACAGTATGTTGAAGCTGCATTGCTGCATCAAGGCACCTCTAATAAACGTGATCCATACAGCTGTCAATACACTAGTGAATTTCCAAATGAATATTTGTATGAAAATGTTCAGTACATTCAATGACTTGCCGACTATCATTCGAAAGTACTTTAAAATTTTGTTTGCTTTTAACAATCAATTTTGAAATAAATGTAGTTTCCCAGTTGAAAACTCCATGCACTGTTAGAAATTTGTTTGACAAATTTTCTATCACGCTCCTTCAAATTTTCTCATCAATATGATTGAAAAAAAACATCGATTTGACTAATGATTAAAAAATCAAGCATGCATTCTTAAAATGAACATTTTTTAACTAAATTCCACTAACTAGTGTATGGCTAGCTTAAAGTGGTTGTAAAGGCATTTTTTTATACCTTATGCATTAAGGTAAAAGACCTTCCAGTTGCTGTTCTACCACCCCCCCTCCTCTTCCATCAATACTTCTGGTCTGGTATTGATCCAGCGCTGTGCCGAGGTTTAGTTCTTTCTCTGTATTCACAAGTTTGGCTGAGAGCAGCTGGAACTATTGCCTTCTGCTGCTGTCAGTCAAATCCTGTGAGGCGGGAGCAGGAGAACGGGCTGAGCCTGGCTTGGGGGCAAAACCCGGCATTTATCGCCATAGCAGGTAAAAAAACCAGTGGCTGTTCTCCATCCCCCCCCCTCGCTCAGTACTTACCTGAGTCCTGTATTGATCCAGCACTGTAATGGGGTGTAGTTCTTCACTCTCCTCTCTCTGCATTCACAAGTTTGGCTGAGAGTACCAGGAACCATTGGCTCTTGCTGCTGTCAGCCAAAACACGCTGTGTGTATCTATGGATGCACACAGCCTGGCCTGGGAGCAAGCCTGAGCGTCTACCTCCATAGCAAGCAGCTTGGGGGCAGGCACAAAAGAGTGGGACCTGAAAGTGCCATCTGGAGACCCCAGAAGAGGAGGCTCGGGGCCACTCTGTGCAATACAATTGCGCAGAGCAGGTAAGTACAGCATGCTTGCTATTTTAGGGAAAAAAAAGAGCAGTGAGAACGGATTTAACTTTGAACTATGAGAACATATATAGTAATGCACAAACAGAAAGCAGATGTACCAGTAGGCAAGCCCTTTACTCCTTTTAGGTAAAGCAACATACCAGAACATATCACCTTTACAAGGAAGCTGAAGACTTCCAGTGGGTGTCTGCACCAAACCTAAAATAGCATAGATGGCAGTCACTCTGATTTGTCTAAAACTAGCAAACAGCATACCTCCCAACCTTTTTGATGGGAATGAGGTACACCTATCAGCAAAAGTATGAAGGCATAGGACACACCCCTTACCACACCCACTTAAAGGAGAATGTACAAAAAACAAGATTGGGTAAACCCACAAGTGCTTTTTTTTTGCCACTTCTATTCTTTTATATTGGCTTTTGGAATTTACAAATGCAGCAATTTAGAAATCAGATGAAAGGTTTAGCACTGGAAAACACTTTTTGATAGATAAAAAGTGCATTTTATATACATCTATATAGATCAGACCAAAATGAGTGACAAATGAGGAGGAATGAGGGACAGAGGGACATTGCTCCAAATGATCGACAGTCCCTCCAAATCAGGGACAGTTGGGAGCTATGAAACAGGGAAAGGTGCACATGATCACAATTTTTATATACTGTAGCGCTATCTTTCTAGTAAAGCCACCGCGTAAAACGTTGTGAAAAAATATAACAAAATTACATATTTACTCTTCTGTGAAGCCTTTCCTTTCCAAAGATTTTCTCAAAAGGAGGGGAGGGGAGGACTTGGATATAGAAATATACCAAGAGAGAGTTACTCTAAAGGGAAACACACAGCACTGTAATAATCACAAAAATATAACATATTTATTATTTATAAGAATGAGCCGAATATCCCCCGGTTTGGTTCGCAGCAGAACATGCGAACAGGCAAAAAATTAGTTTGAACATGCGAATACCGTTAAAGTCTATGGGACACGAACATGAAATCAAAAGTGCTAATTTTAAAGGCTTATATGCAAGTTATTGCCATAAAAAGTATTTGTGGGCCTGGGTCCTGCCCCAGGGGACATTTATCAATGCAAAAAAAAGTTTTAAAAACGGATGTTTGTTCAGGAGCAGCGATTTGAATAATGCTTACAGTGAAACAATACAAATTAAATACTCCTTTAAATATCGTGCCTCTGGGTGTCCTTAGTATGCTTGTAAAGTAGCACATTTTTCCTGTGTTTAGATCAATACCACAGCAAAATGACATTTCTAAAGGAAAACATTTAATTGAAAACAACTAGCGATGGGGGCGTGGCCTGAGGAGCTATGGAGTAGGACGTTTGGAAAGAGAGCTCCCTTTGCCCAAATCCTGTAATCGACATCCTGCTCCAATCCTAGCAATCCTGACAGGACAAGACACTTCAATAGGCTTGTCCCATCATCTGTGTGGCCCTGAGCGCTGCCTGGCCGTCTGGAGCATTGCTCGAGGCCGCGGAGACCGGATCGTCCCGCCCCGGACCCGGCCTGTAGGAAAGTCCCCGGCTTCGGCCTAGTGCTTGGAGCGGCGGCCATATTGCTCCACCCGGCGGCGGCTCCTACTCATCCCCTGGCTATACAAGGCTCCCCAGAGACGGATCTTTGCCTGCCTCGGCCCCCGGACTACCTGTGGCCCCCAGCGCTGGCCTTCTGCACCCTGAAACAGCTCCTGGGACGGCCCGAGGATCCGGCCTGGTCCTCGGAGCGGCGGCCATCTTGCTACACCCGGCGGCATCTCCTGCTTATCCCCCGGACATACTAGGCTCCCCAGAGACAGATCTTTGCTTGCCTCAGCCTCCGGACTGCCTGTGGCCCCCAGCGCTGAACCTCTGCACCCTGAGACGGCTCCTGGGACGGCCCGGGGCTCCGGCCTGGTCCTCGGAACGGCGGCCATCTTGCTGCACCCAGCAACAGCCCTGCAGATTCTCCTGACTTGCCGAGCCCCCCAAAGGACTACTTTCTGCGTGCAAGGGCCTCCAGATCTCCTCTGGGGACACAATACCTGAGGAGAGGCCTGAAAGGTGAGGGAGTGAGATACTGACAGAGCAAACTTCCAGCACACAAACTCCTGATAGAGGTCCTGAGGAGCGATACACCAAAGTAATTCATCACAAGGGTTCCCCTTCTGTCCCGGGACCACTGAGGACTATGTCACCACCAAAGCGGAACACTGGGACGACAGACAAGCTCGCGCAATTTCGCCGCCTGGAGAAAGACATGCAGCAGGAGGGCAGCGCAGACACGTGTAAGGGTACCGCTCCTCGGGCGTCAGACACCGACAAAGTGCTGGACGCTATAGCCGCCTTGCAAGGTACGCTGACTGCGAAGATAGACGAGGTAAAAATCGATATATCCCTGATCAGACAGGACTTCTCAAAACTGAAAGACAGGGTTACGGAGGCAGAAACCAGAATCAGCAACGCGGAAGATGCCCTGCACCCCATGAGACATACTACAGAAGAGATGCAGAGACAAATACAACAACTTAATGCCCATCAGGATGACATGGAGAACCGCCTCAGACGCTGTAACCTCCGCTTCATAGGACTGCCGGAGAAAGAGGAAGGAGCGGACCCGGCAACCTATCTAGAAACGCTCCTGCTCAAAACGTATGGCCGGGAAGCCTTTTCAGTAATGTTTGCGGTGGAGAGGGCGCACCGCATACCTGCGCGGCCACCACCACCTGGAGCGCCTCCCCGCACATTCATCGCCAAATTTCTAAATTTTCGGGACCGAGACAAAATCCTTAAACTCACCCGGGAGAGAGGAAACATACAGATCGGGAACAGCCAGATAGCAGTATTTCCGGATTTTTCCAGCGAGGTGCAAAGGAAGAGAGCACAATATCAAGAGGTGAAGTGCCGATTGAGGACCCTCCATCTCAAGTATGCGATGTTATTCCCTGCCCGGTTGCGGGTGGAGGAAGACGGAAAAGTACAGTTCTTTGACGACCCGGCGGCAGCGACAGCATGGCTGGATCGTAGAGACAGGCTGGCTTAATCTGTCTAAGTTCATACAACCACAGATGTTGGCGCCACAGCTTGACCCATGATACTCTGACATGAATCATATAATGTGCCACCGGACGTGGGTCAGAGAGAGGTAGCCTAGTTACTTTCCTTGGTTCTGTTGCATAGTTGGAATACTGGCTCCCCTTGTCCTTCACAGCTAGAACACAGGTAAAAATACGTGACTTTTGTCATGAGTACCACTAAGGGTTAAGCACAATACTTTTTAAGGTGTCCCTAAGCTGTATCCTGACTGGTAACTATAACAGTTCTATAATCACTGACATGGAACGGCTCACACAGGAAAACACAGATTGGAGACTTGAACATATCCTGTCATAAACTCAAGTATGACCTTTAAGGGAGCTCCCACTTGGGGAGATCTGTGATGGTATCGTTCCTATTTTTCACGTTTTGCTCCACGGTTGACAGTGAATTTTTCGCCCCCAAAGAAATAGTTACTCAACATGATATACAGCTACCATTCATATTAAGTTTAGTGCCTCCAGCTAGCCAGACAAGCTGGATGTTTATTCTCATGTTGATTGTTCGGGTTTGCATGCTCACACCAGGTTGGGGAGGTGTGCAGCTGGGAGGGAAGGGATGGGTTAACCACTGGTTGCAAAGTTTTGGGGAAATTGGCTCTGTCGTAGCACATGAATGTACAGATATGCATATTGTATTTGAAAGTAAATGGGTCACACTGCACAGAAACAGGATCAGGAATTGTGTTAGTAATTATGATAGCTTGGTCTTGTTCTGCTGGTCCGCAAAGGCGAAATACTCACTAGACAAAGATGACAAACATTAAATTCCTAACATGGAACGTGAGGGGTCTGAGGGACAAAGTTAAGCGAACCGCAGCACTCGCGTTCCTAAAATCACAGAAAGCTGACATTATAGCTCTACAGGAGACGCATGTAACCGGCCACCTGCAGGCGGCTTTAAAAAAGCCATGGGTGGGATGGATTTATCATAGTACACACACAAACCAATCCAGGGGAGTTTCCCTTATTATAGCTAAAAACGTCCCATTTGAGTTAATAGAGCTGGAGTCGGACCAGCAGGGAAGATTTCTGTTTCTGAACGCCATGATAGGGGGTAATCCGGTTTTGGTCATGGCAAGCTATGTTCCTCCCCCATTCACGACAGAGGTGATCATGAAGGGATTGGCGTACTTAGCCAAGCACCCAACGGTACCGGCTGTCTGGATGGGGGACTTCAACATGACCATGAACCCGGCACTTGATAAACCAGATCAGGGTGGAGTCCCCGGTGCCTCAATACAACATACCAGACTGAGTCGCTTGTTGAAGGAGTTTGCTCTAACGGATGTATGGAGGCGGCAAAATCCGTCCACGAGAGCATACACATGTCACTCTGTCAGCCACCGTACAATGTCGAGGATAGACTATGTATTGGTGACAAACACCCTACTCCCTAGAGTTACTGGATCAGGCATAGCACCCAGAGCCCTATCGGATCACTCGCCATGCTGGATAACAGTTTCCATGTTAAAGGCAGCTCCCACTCCTACATGGCGTCTTAATCCATTCTGGCTCACGGTTATGCCGGACCTTGAGGCCATAAAGAGAGAACTGCAGTACATACTGCACAACACGTGCAAAGTAGATATACCGGGTATGGAATGGGACGCATTTAAAGTTCAGGCACGCAGGGTACTAACATCCAATATAAACAGATTTAAACTATCGTCCAAAACCTTACTACAGATGACGACTGACACACTTACAGAACTAGAGAATGTATATGCCTCAGACCCCAATCCTGATAATCTTCAAAAAGTAAACCTACAAGCCAGGGTGGTAAACCAGATACACGTAGAGAAAGCCAGACAGCACGTATTCTTCTGCAAACAGCGAGTGTTTGAGCACGGTGAACAGGCAGGGAAAATGCTAGCGTACTTAGCGCATTTGAATGACAAACCACCGGTGGTGGTCTCCCTGACTACACCTCAGGGAGACATAGTCACAGACCCCCCACAGGTAGCGGCCAGATTTCAGGAATTCTACAGTGAGCTGTACAAATCACAGAGCACATATTCCCAACAAGAAATAAAAAACTTTCTACATACAATACAGTTCCCCAAGCTTAATTTGGAACAAATCGAGATGCTCGAAGCCCCTATAACACAAGATGACATCGCAGAAGCTATATCCCAAATGTCTAAATCAAAGGCACCAGGACTGGATGGTCTCCCCCTAGAATTCTATGACACATTCTCGGAGATAATTATCCCAAAACTTAAACAGCTATACCAGAATATCTTTGATAAAGGTACACTCCCCTCCTCTATGCAGGAAGCACAAATTATAGTGCTACCCAAAGCAGGAAAAGACCCCCGGTACCCAGAATCGTACCGACCCATATCCCTACTGCAAGTGGATATCAAACTATTAGCCAAAATACTTGCATCGCGCCTTAACAAGGCCATTTTATCGCTAATACACCCTGACCAAACTGGCTTTATGCCAGGGAAAAATACGGCCATGAATATTAGGAGGCTATTCATGAACATCCAAGCAAAACATGATAATCACGGAACTAGAGTGGTAGTAGCCTTGGATACAGCCAAGGCCTTCGACTCAGTAGAGTGGCGCTTTTTATGGGAATGCTTGAGGGAATTCGGTTTCGGACAAAACTTTATAAAATGGGTGCAGATTCTGTACCAAACACCTAAAGCGAGAGTATTCGTAAACGGCTGTCTATCGAAACAATTCCCCCTAGAGAGGGGTACTCGGCAGGGGTGCCCCCTCTCCCCTCTTCTGTATGCCCTGGCGGCTGAGCCACTGGCAATTGCTATTCGAGCGGAAACTGAAATAGTGGGCCTGCGCGTCGACAATTATACGGAAAAAATAGGATTATACGCGGATGACACCATTTTATATTTGGCAGATCAAGGTCCATCGCTGCAGGCAGCGTTAAAGATCATAGAACGAATGGGCAGTTTCTCGGGACTGCGCATAAATTGGGATAAATCCCAAATTCTCCCCATAGACCATTTCCCTCCGTCGGTCACATACCCAGAATTACCCTAAGCCAGAGTAAACACTATCAAATATTTGGGGGTAGTGGTTACTCGGGAATTGGGAGACTACATCACCAATAACGTAGAGCCACTGTTTCAACTGATAAAAACCAAAACACAGGCCTGGTCCAGACTGCCCCTGGGGGTAACAGGCCGAATAAACATCATCAAAATGATTCTACTCCCTAAAATTCTATACATGGTCTGGCACGCACCACTATACATTCCCCCCAAGTTCTTTAAAAAGATGGAGGCTATTCTTAACTCGTTTGTATGGGGACACGGAAGGCATAAATTAGCCTGGCACATCCTTAAAAACCCCACCTCCATGGGGGGGATGGCACTACCAGATTTACAGGAATATTACATAGCCGCCCAATTATCACACATGTATTACTTTAACAAGGAAGAATTACAGCGATATCAAATGTTGATTTGCAATGACCCAAGAAGTCCACTGTCATCACCACTACAAACTATTTTCCGAGGGGGACTAACGAGCAAACGATCCACCCGATATAATGAGGGCATGCTAACACACCACTGGAAAATATGGGAAATAACCTTAAAGAGGCTTAAAATAGGGCATATCCATTCCCATACCCCCCTTTGGCTCAATAAACACATGCCAGAACTTGAAAATCTCCCAGACCCGCATATATGGGCTAGGTATGGTATAATATATCTCCACCAGGTCATGACTGACTCAAGGCTCAAGACTTTCCAAGCCCTTAAAGACAACTACTCAATACCGCAACACTTGTTATTCAAATACTTGCAACTCCGCCATGCTCTGCGCATTCAACTTAGGGACACTGCTAATATTACTGCTCACCCGCAGGTCCTAGAGATAATCTTGGGTGCTGAACCTCAAAAGCTGATTTCAAACCTATATTACACTATCCGACTCCCCAGAATAGCAGCAGTAATCCAAAAGGCCAAATCAGGTTGGGAAAAGAACGTAGGGGACATTAGTGACTCGGACTGGGACGAAATTTTAGAGAACGTTAAACAGTCATCGCCAAAACTCTCAGACAGATTGACACAGCTCTACATTGTACACCAAACATACTTGACACCCAAAAGAATAGCCAAATTCCAACCATCACAGAGCTCGGTGTGCCTTATGTGTACACATGGACCGGGAACCTTTTACCATTTGATATGGGAATGCCCATGTTTACAGGATTATTGGGCACAAGTGATAAAATTTCTACATGATAAAATGGGTTCCCCAGTAGTAACGGACCCAAAATTGTGTATACTGGGGCTGCTACCTGATACAGATATAGAGAAGTTTCATGCTACCTTTATACATGAAACCCTATTTACAGCTAGGAAAGCTATAGCTAAAACCTGGATGCAGTCTCTGCCCCCTACAACATCGTCCTGGAAAAGAGATGTAAACAATGTACTACCATATAAAAAGCTGATATACATACATAGAGGATGCACACAGAAATATTCAAAGGTATGGGATAGATGGCTGGAAGACGGAGAGACCTGTACTTAAAGGCTCAACGCTGCACAGTTACATAAAACAGTGTATATGACATGATGGGGGGGGAGGGAGAGGTAAGGGCCGCGAAATAAAATAAAAGAAAAGAAATATAAATAAATACATCTTAAGAGTGTGGTACCAAGCTTATCAATGGTTCTGTCTCAAACTGTATAACTATTAAGAAAATTGAATGTAATAATTTCAAGGTGCAAGGTAAATACCTACTTTCTAATATATGTACACAGTTAATGCTTGTTATGTATCTGTCAATTGAAGCTTAATAAAGTCGGATTTCCCAATTAAAAAAAAAACAACTAGCGATAACTGAACTGGCTTTGCATTAGAGTAGGGATATTAACCCTATCCCGAGTATGTGGAATAATAACTACAGTATCTCACAAAAGTGAGTACACCCCTCACATTTTTGTAAATTTTTTTTTTTTTAAACACATTTTATTATTATTATAAAGATAAAACATGTACAGAAATCTCAAACATTTTTCGTACATAAACAGATGTTGAAACAGCAAGACTGTGGTACAAATACAAGAGCTGATACTTCAACATAAACCTATACATGTTGTCTCAGGGTCTCTTAGTGTCTTGGTATTTGTGGGGTGGTCTAATTTGCTTTATCGCACCCTGTCCTAGTGGTAAGACCTGCAATCTATTTTAGTATCATTCTAGTTCTCCAGATATCTGTTGGAAGATTAGGATTATTAGGGGAGGGTGAGTATGTTTCTCGTAGGTTTGGTTAAAGTGGTAATGTGTGTCTATAGAGAGTAGTGTGAAGTGTCTCCAATTCAATGGTGGGCTTATTTGAGTTTATATGGAGGATATGTGAAGATAGGTGTGGTCACTAAGAGACTCTCTATGTGATCAAGCTGAAGTTTTCCATTATTATGTGGGGGGTATAGGAGTTTGAGGGATAGGGGTCGACATAGTGTATGGAGGGGGTTAGGGGCGGGAGGGAGAAGGGGGGTAGGGAAGGAGGAAGGGGAAGAGGGAGGAGGCAGAGGGGAGGGGAGAGAAAGAGAAAAAAAAGGGGGGAGGGAAGACGGGGGCGGGGATAATCATAATTGTTCTCTGATCTTCCTTCTCGGGTTCTTTTTTCTTTCTTATTATGTTTCCCTTTTTTCTTTCCTTTTTAAAGGAGGGTTTGGACTTTTGTTCCTAGATTCAGTGTCTCTTGGGACTGAACAAGGTCAGGGGATCGAAGGGTAATCATGAGTGTGTGTTGAAATTTGTACAATATTTTTATCCCCCTGTCTCAGTCTCCATTTCCAATATTTGTCCTCCTCTCCCACCGCCAACTTTCTTTTGTGTATGAGTTCAGGTAAATTTTGTCCAGATAATCACCATTATCTTATGGTAGTGATTCAAAGACTCTGGAAAAAGCTGGGTAGTCTGGAAGTGTATCCAGCAGGCCCGTTTTTTACTGAATTTTGAACTGGTGTCTTGTGAGATGTGAATTAACTCTTCCATCTCAGCGGTTTTGCATATTCTGTGAAACCATTCTTTGATTGTGGGTACTTGGGGGAAACCCCAGTGTATAGGGATACATTGTATTGCTGCATTGATCATATGCATTGCCAGTAGGGATGAGCTTCGAGTTCGAGTCGAACTCATGTTCTACTCGAACATTGGCTGTTCGCAAGTTCGCCGAACAGCGAACAATTTGGGGTGTTCGCGGCAAATTCGAATGCCGCGGAACACCCTTTAAAAGTCTATGGGAGAAATCAAAAGTGCTAATTTTAAAGGCTTATATGCAAGTTATTGTCATAAAAAGTGTTTGGGGACCCGGGTCCTGCCCCAGGGGACATGGATCAATGCAAAAAAAAGTTTTAAAAACGGCCGTTTTTTCAGGAGCAGTGATTTTATTAATGCTTAAAGTCAAACAATAAAAGTGTAATATCCCTTTAAATTTCGTACCTGGGGGGTGTCTATAGTATGCCTGTAAAGGGGCGCATGTTTCCCGTGTTTAGAACAGTCTGACAGCAAAATGACATTTGGAAGGAAAAAACTCATTTAAAACTACCCGCGGCTATTGCATTGCCGACAATACACATAGAAGTTCATTGATAAAAACGGCATGGTAATTCCCCACAGGGGAACCCCGAACCAAAAAAAAAAAAAAAAAAATGATGTGGGGGTCCCCCTAAATTCCATACAAGGCCCTTCAGGTCTGGTATGGATATTAAGGGGAACCCCAGCCAAAATTTAAAAAAAAAATTGACGTGGGGTTCCCCCTAAATTCCATACCAGACCCTTCAGGTCTGGTATGGATTTTAAGGGGAACCCCGCGCCAAAAAAAAAAAAAAAAAAAGGCGTGGGGTCCCCCTAAAAATCCATACCAGACCCTTATCCGAGCACGCAACCTGGCAGGCCGCAGGAAAAGAGGGGGGGACGAGAGTGCGGCCCCCCCCCCCTCCTGAACCGTACCAGGCCACATGCCCTCAACATTGGGAGGGTGCTTTGGGGTAGCCCCCCAAAACACCTTGTCCCCATGTTGATGAGGACAAGGGCCTCATCCTCACAACCGTGGCCGGTGGTTGTGAGGGTCTGCGGGCGGGGGGCTTATCGGAATCTGGAAGCCCCCTTTAACAAGGGGACCCCCAGATCCCGGCCCCCCCCCTGTGTGAAATGGTAAGGGGGTACTTACCCCTACCATTTCACTAAAAAACTGTCAAAAATGTTAAAAATGACAAGAGACAGTTTTTGACAATTCCTTTATTTAAATGCTTCTTCTTTCTTCCTTCATCTTCTTCTTCTTCTGGTTCTTCTGGCTCTTCTGGTTCTTCCTCCGGCGTTCTCGTCCAGCATCTTCTCCGCGGCGTCTTCTATCTTCTTCTCCTCGGGCCGCTCCGCACCCATGGCATGAGGGGAGGCTCCCGCTCTTCTCTTCATCTTCTTCTCTTCTTCATCTTCTTCTTCATCTTCTTCTTCTTCTTCTTCTTCCTTCTTCTCTTCCTCCTGTCTTCTCCGGGCCGCTCCGCAGCCATGCTGGCATGGAGGGAGGCTCCCGCTGTGTGACGGCGTCTCCTCGTCTGACGGTTCTTAAATAACGGGGGGCGGGGCCATCCGGTGACCCCGCCCCCCTCTGACGCACGGTGACTTGAGGGACTTCCCTGTGACGTCACGGGGAATGCCACAGGAAAGTCCCGTCATGTCACCGTGCGTCAGAGGGGGGCGGGGTCACCGGGTGGCCCCGCCCCCCGTTATTTAAGAACCGTCAGACGAAGAGACGCCGTCACACAGCGGGAGCCTCCCTCCATGCCACAGCATGGATTGCGGAGCGGCCCGGAGAAGACAGGAAGAAGAGAAGAAGAGAAGAAGGAAGAAGAAGAAAAAGAAGAAGAAGAAGATGAAGAAGAGAAGAAGATGAAGAGAAGAGCGGGAGCCTCCCCCCAAATGCCATGGGTGCGGAGCGGCCCGAGGAGAAGAAGATAGAAGACGCCGCGGAGAAGATGCTGGACGAGAACGCCGGAGGAAGAACCAGAAGAGCCAGAAGAACCAGAAGAAGAAGAAGATGAAGGAAGAAAGAAGAAAGAAGAAGCATTTAAATAAAGGAATTGTCAAAAACTGTCTCTTGTCATTTTTAACATTTTTGACAGTTTTTTAGTGAAATGGTAGGGGTAAGTACCCCCTTACCATTTCACACAGGGGGGGGGCCGGGATCTGGGGGTCCCCTTGTTAAAGGGGGCTTCCAGATTCCGATAAGCCCCCCGCCCGCAGACCCTCACAACCACCGGCCACGGTTGTGAGGATGAGGCCCTTGTCCTCATCAACATGGGGACAAGGTGTTTTGGGGGGCTACCCCAAAGCACCCTCCCAATGTTGAGGGCATGTGGCCTGGTACGGTTCAGGAGGGGGGGGGGGCCGCACTCTCGTCCCCCCCTCTTTTCCTGCGGCCTGCCAGGTTGCGTGCTCGGATAAGGGTCTGGTATGGATTTTTAGGGGGACCCCACGCCTTTTTTTTTTTTTTTTTTTGGCGCGGGGTTCCCCTTAAAATCCATACCAGACCTGAAGGGTCTGGTATGGAATTTAGGGGGAACCCCACGTCAATTTTTTTTTTAAATTTTGGCTGGGGTTCCCCTTAATATCCATACCAGACCTGAAGGGCCTTGTATGGAATTTAGGGGGACCCCCACATCATTTTTTTTTTTTTTTTTTTTGGTTCGGGGTTCCCCTGTGGGGAATTCCCATGCCGTTTTTATCAATGAACTTCTATGTGTATTGTCGGCAATGCAATAGCCGCGGTAGTTTTAAATGTGTTTTTTCCTTCCAAATGTCACTTTGCTGTCAGACTGTTCTAAACACAGGAAACATGCGCCCCTTTACAGGCATACTATAGACACCCCCCAGGTATGAAATTTAAAGGGATATTACACTTTTATTGTTTGACTTTAAGCATTATTAAAATCACTGCTCCTGAAAAAACGGCCGTTTTTAAAACTTTTTTTTGCATTGATTCATGTCCCCTGGGGGAGGACCCGGGTCCCCAAACACTTTTTATGACAATAACTTGCATATTAGCCTTTAAAATTAGCACTTTTGATTATTCATGTTCGTGTCCCATAGACTTTAACGGCGTTCGCGTGTTCGAACGAATTTTTTTCCTGTTCGCATGTTCTGGTGCGAACCGAACAGGGGGGTGTTCGGCTCATCCCTAATTGCCAGGCATTTGTGGTATGTGCTATGTGATCGGGGTAAATGATGTAGAAGAAATTGAGCTGGGGATAGGTCTAGTTCGTAGGAAGTTACTTGAAAGGTGATTTGACATACTTCTTTTCAAAACATTTGCAGTGGGGCGCAGGCCCACCAGATATGTAATAGAGTTCCTTTTTCATTGTGGCATCAAAAACATGTATCTGAGTTGGAAGGGTAAAATCTGTTTAGAAGGGCTGATGTGTGGTACCACCTAGATTGGATCTTATATCCATTTTCTTGTGTGCTAACATTTAGTGAGCCTTTGTGGATGTTTAAGAAGATGCATTCCCTGTGGTCATCGTAGAGCCAGAGGGATAAGTCTTCTTCCCAGCGTTTGCAAGTATTGCAAGTACTGGGTCGGAAATCTTCGAAAAGAAGGCTATGTGTGTAGGCTATAAGGTGTCGCTGGGGGGAGATTTGGGTGCAAAGCTTTTCAAAAGATTTTAATTGTCTTGAACACTGTGAGTCTTTGTCTAACAATTTAAGATGGCGTGTAATCATTAGGTAAGTCCAGGGAGGAATGGGTGTTCTGTCCATTTGATCTGCAATGTTTGAAGCAGAAAGAAGTTTCCCTGCGTTAAAGAATTGAAGTGCTCAGATTTGGTTCTGCGACCAGTTATCTACCAGGAAATGGTGGGACATTCCCGGAGGACATTCCAATCAACTATTCTGGTGAGGTGTATGGCCTTGAGATAGTTGTGGATGTCAGGTAGACTGATCCCCCCCGCTAATCGTTTTGGCCGGGTGAGATGTCGGAAGCTAATCCTGGGCCTCCGATCTCCCCACAGAAATCTGGAGCATATGCTTTTATGTATCTTGAAAAATGCTTGTGGGACATGGCTCGGGATAGCATGTAGTATATATAGCAGTCTTGCTAGAGCGTTCATCGTTGAGATTGACGCTCTACCAAACCACGAGAATATAGGTTTGTTCCAGTTTCCGAGGTCAGTAGTAAGTTTATTTAGAAGAGGTAAATGATTTTTTGTGTATAGGTCGGACAGGTTGGAAGGGATTTGTATTCCTAAATATGTAATAGAGTCACTCTTCCAGTGGAATGAGAAGTTGTCTTTACATTGAGTTCTCATTTCTTGAGGGAAGGATATGTTGAGGGCATATGATTTGGAGAAATTAATCTTTAGGTTAGACAATGATTAAAAGCGTTGGAATTCAGATAAAAGGACAGGTATGGTGGTCAGGGGTTCTGTGAGAAACAATAATATGTCATCTGCAAAAGCGGCATATTTGTACTCCTTATTAGAAGTTTGAATACCCTTGATGTCCTGGTTGAGTCCTATTGTCTGTAAGAAGGGTTCTAATGTAAGAATAAAAAGGATCGGGGATAAAGGACATCCCTGCCTCGTACCATTGGGACGATGGGGAAGGCGTCTGACAGAGTGTTATTGACCCTTACTTTGGCCGTTGGGTTGGAGTACAGTGATAGGATAAAGTTTAACATGTGGGGTCCCAGTCCTATGGCCTGTAACACTGCCTCCATATAGTCCCATGCCACTCTGTCAAATGCCTTCTCCGCGTCTAAAGACAGGAAAAAGCCTGTTTGGTTTGTGTTATCAGGTAATGTAGGTTAATGGCCTTTATAATGTTGTCCCTGGCTTCACGTCCAGGAACAAAACCTACTTGGTCTGAAGTGATGGGAGAGAGGAGAAGAGGGAGAAGTCTATTTGCTAAAATCTTGGAGAATATCTTGACATCAACATTTAATAGAGAGATTGGTCTGTAGCTTCCTGTGTTGGTGGGGATTTCTCTTTTTTGATAGCTGCAGCTAGGGAGATAAGCTTGCCTCTCACTACACACTTGTGCGCCTCCCATTGTGTCAGCTGGGAGACATCAGGAGTGTTATTTTCAGTGAAGTATTGGGTTAGGCATTTACGAATTTCCGTTTCTCTAGTGTGGTCTGTCAGGATAGTCGAGTCCAGTCTCCAAATGCTTGTGTGCGCTATCTTATCTGGGAAAGTAAATGTGGCGGAGATGGGGTGATGATCGGACAATGTCATCGGTTCTATTGTTGCCTTGGACAAGTTATTGGAGATCTTGTTGTGTGACAAAGAGATAATCGAGGCGTGAATATCTTGTATGTGGTATAGAGAAGAAGATAAAGTCCTTTTCTTTAGGATAGAGCATACGCCAAGTATCATGGAGTAGTAAGTCTTGGAGGCTTTTCCTGATTTCTCTAAAAGGTAGGTGGGAGTTGCCTGATGAAGTGTCTAACAAGGGGTCTAGTGAGACATTCAGATCTCCCCCCTAGAATCAGCGTCCCCTCTTGAAAGGTGGCTAGTCGATTTGCTATATCTCAAATAAAGGGGACCTGGGAGGAGTTGGTAAATATTCGCTAACGTCATTCGTTTGTTTTTGAACACCCCTTTAAGAAAAAGAAACCTGCCCTTTTGGAAAGAAGTATGGAGAACCCCTTAGATTTTGTAGTAGGGGAGGTAGCATGGAAACTATGGGGGAAGGAGTGGTTAGCTAGTTTTGGAATAGATTTCGTAGAGAAATGGATTTCCTGCAAAAAAACGATATCTGCCTTCAAGGATCGCATGTTGGATAGTACTTGTGACCTTTTTTCAGGGGTCTTTAAGCCTTTTGTGTTCAGAGAGATGAGCTTCAGTATGGAATTGGTGATATGTGCTTTTGGTGGGGTCGTTGTAATGGTAGAGGGGAGTTGAATTATGTTAAAAATACCCCGAGAAGAAGGAGTCAAAGAAGGAGGGGGAAGGAGGGAAGAATTTGGGGCTAGAGGGAGGTAAAAAAAAAAAAGGCCAAAGGAAGGGAGAGAGTAGAAAGGTACGGATTGGGTGGTCAGGCGGGATTAGGTGAAAAGTGAGCGTGAAAGGTCAGGTAGGATCTGAAAGGGGAGGTGTGAATATCAGGAGTAAATACCGGCTATGAGGTTGATCCTGTCAGCCCTCTATGCAAGGGGATGGGGATCCAGTAAGGTCAACGGTGACTACCAGAGTCTGTTGTGTGGGGGTGGTAGATAAAGTATCACAAGAGGTGTGTGCTCTGTGTCCCTATGAGGTCAAAGGGAGTGTGTGTTCGGCATATCATAAGTGATGTTTGGGGGTGTAAGGGGAAGTCCCCTTTCCTCCTCAGGATCTATTCTATAGCGTTAGGGAGTAGTGTTGGTTTAGAATAGAGATGGGCTTATGGCGCCAAACAGGGATTAGTGTGTAGATTGCTAGCAACATACTAACCTCCAGACAAAGGACATGTCTCTGGATTAACAGTGGTAATGTTAAAGAAGTGTGTCGAGGAGGTGTAGTCTATTTTGTTATTAAGGTGATAGTTCAATATTGTGTGGGGAGTGGTTAGGTTTGTGTGGTAGCGCGTGAATATCATGGGTAATCAGGTTTTGCGTATCAGCGTCAGAAATATAACACTAAGTAACTCAAATTGTAACCTTTACATGACACTTAACACAAGGAAAACCATATAAATTCAACAAACATGATAACTGATGCAACAATACCTGCTGTTAACAATTGTGAGTCCTCCAGGTTCGAGAGGGAGGCGACCAGCCTCAGCTCTGTCAATTTAGGTTGTGTGGGTTATTCATCTTTGTCCTAATGGGAGAAAGAGCGAGTGTATAGCTGAAGTGCCATTTTGTTAAATTATTTATGTATTTCCATATCACTACTCATTGTGTGTATTGTGAGCTGTGTATACTCCTTACCTGGACACCTCCCTCTCGGGTTACCAGAGGCTGGATACGGGTTGGCGTACCTTTGATAGAACCCCTCAGTCAGTAATTAAGTAGAAAGCAAAGAAACCTGTTATCAAAGCAACCAATATTAATGCAACCTTGCTCGGGTCGCAGTCAGGGAGAGCCAGAAGTGGTGCAGAAGGTGCAAGGTGTAGTAGGTAGGGAGGAATGATAGTAGGAGCGCAGTAGACAGATAAAAAGGGAGGCTTAGCAGAAATACAGAGAGAGAGGCGTAATAAAGAGGGAGATGAAGGTTAGAATATCCTTTTTTTTTTTTTTTTTTCTCAAGCAATAGTGACTTGTTTGGCAGTCTGTTGTAAGGTAAAATAGTGAAGGGAGGTGTTCGGTTTCCCTGGTCCTTTCACGTGAACAATTTGTTACATAGACTTTAAGTATTGAGTCTGAGCATTTGGAGAGGGTTTTGGAGAGAGGGAGATGATTCTCCAGTGTGACTGATAAGGGGTCAGTGCAATGAAAGTCCGGGGGAGTTTCAAATGTATGATAGTCCAGGAATGGCTGTCTCCAGTAAGGTTGTTATGTTTCTAGGGTCATAGTTCATAGCACAAGCATATGTGTGACGAGATGAAGTAAGTCTCAATTCTCCATTAGGTTGCTCTGCCCAATACTTAGGTGGTGAGAAGTGGAGCCATGTTACCAAGCTATGATCTATAGTTCTTCGGTCTGACATGCACCGGACATCTCTGTGGGTAGATATCTGGAAAGTGAGTAATGTTCTCGGGCTTTTTATCAGTGAAGTTTGCTAAGAATGTAAGATAAGATCTAATGACCAGGTTTCTGAACAGGGTCTTTGCAGTTTGCACTCGTATGTTATTGAAGGGGGAAGCATAATGAAAGTTCTTTTTGTCGTCTCATATTGATAGGCGGTGGGATAAGTAGTGCGTCCCAATCCCATGAGTCACTTCTGGACTATCCGAGGCAAATTTAAACTGGGTTTTGGAGCCTTTGTTTAGGACTTGAGGTTCTGGCTTGGGTAGATATAACATGGCATATTTGCAGAAGTGTTAAATACAGTCAGGTTTATGGGGGTAGACTAAGAGGATAAAGTTCCCGTGCCATGTAAGTAGCATATTTAGTAAATGTTAAGGATGTTGATGAAAGATAAGTGTGTGAGAGGGGTGGAGGTGCCAGGGAGTGGTGGCAGGGTTTTGAAAGTAATAGGATACATGGATGATGTTACGGTGATTTGTAGAGATATGGCAAGTCTGAAAAGAGTGAAGTTGTTGATTGAGATTTTTTGTATGGCAAGTGGTTTCAGTGTGAATATGGGGAAAAGCGAGTGTAAATTGTTTGGTGTATGGAGGGAGATTGAACAGTGTGGTTGGAAGTTTTGTGAGGGTGGAGTGAGGATTTTAGGCGTTAAGTTTGATTCTGATTTGTATGGGAGAGCGAGTTGGCAGGATGCGTTGGTGAAAGTTAAAAAGAAAATTGATTTTTGGTCTTTAAGGACTTTATCGTTGGAAGGGAAGGTGTTGATTGTGAAGGCTGTTGTGATTCCGATTTTGTTGTTTTTATATTATGTGTTTCCAGCTCCAGATAGAGTGATGAAACAAATTGTGAGAGTGTGTTTTTCCTTTTTTTGGTCGTCTAAGATGGAGAAGTTGAAAAGAGAGAAAGTAATGAAAGGAGTAATGAATGGCAGGAAAGGTATGGTGTGTGTATTGAGAAGTTTCTGGTGGTGAAGTATGTAAGTATGTGTGTGAAATTAAGTGAGAAAGAGAACGTTGCAGGGTGTATGGTAAAATATGCATGTGGGAGTGTGTTACGGAAATATAAGTTGTGTGAAGTCGATTTGAGGAAACCTGTATGTTTTGTTGCGCCTTGGTTTTATGTGAGGATTGAAAGGTGTATGAGGAGGTATGGGTTGCAGGATGTGACGCGAGATAAATGGTGTGAGAGTAAGAAGGTTATGCAGATACTGAAAGAAAGGGAAGAGATGGAAGGAATAGGTGCTTTGAGAGTAGCTGAATGTAAGAAAGTCTGGAAGAATGTGTGCTGTAAGGGAGTGGATAATAGACAAAAGGATATTGCGTGGATGGGGGTGCATGGGTGTTTGCCTACAAGGGAATTTCAGAGGAGAAGAAGGTTTGTGGACAGTGAGGTGTGTCCAAGGCTGGGGTGTGGGGGGATTGAGAGGGTGGTACATGTGTTCTGGGAGTGTCGCTATGCAAAGAAAATATGGAAAAGGATGGAAAAGATGATTGAGGGTTTGACTGGTGTAAATAGTGTAACGTATGAGATGGTGTTATATGGCTTGTGTGATCTGGGGAGGAGTGAGGAGAGGTTGTTATGGATTGTTGTGAATTGTATAAAAGAGTGTTTGTGGGATGTTCGGAATATTTTAATTTTTAAGCAGGAAGTGGTTAAGGTGAAGGAATGTGTGGCCATGGTCCGAGGAAGGATTTACAATTATGCATATTATGATAATAAGAAGTTGGGAGAGAAGGATGCAAGGAAATTATGGAAATTGGAGGAGTGGAAACAATGGTGTATATAATGTAAATATATGGAATATAATTTTGATGTTTGTTTTTGAATGATTAACCTTTTTATTTTTGTTTTTCAGGGTGAGTACAGATGGTGATAAAGGGACAGTGTGGAGAAAGACTATAGGAGTGTTTTTTGTTTGTGTAGGGATAGGGTGGAGGGATAGTATATAATAGGGATAGTTTTTGTCATTTATTCGCTATGAGGGATGGGAGTGGGTTGTTTTGTTAAATATTCTTTGTTATCTTTATTGTTTGTTTTGAAATATTTTGATATATTTATTGTTGTGAGATGTCTTTATGTTTTTGCTATTGTTATTTACATTTTTGGGTTTTGTGGGTGGGGTTTTGGGAGGGAAGTGGGTGGGTTTTGGGAGGGAGGTGGGAGGGTTTATGTAAATATTGTAAATACTTGTCTGATAAATGTACTTTATGTTATTTTTATTGTTCAAACATATTCTTTTGATTTATGTTATCTATGTATTTTACTTGTGAAATTTTAAATAAAAGAATTAAAAATTTAGTAAATGTTACCTGATCAATTGATCCGTGCCCTTTGGTGTGCCTGGGAAGCCGTGGGACTGCCATTCCTTGGGACTTCTGAGGAATTCTGAGAGGTGTGGTGTGGAGGAGGATGTTGTGCATGGCGGTGGTGACGTCTAATGCTGAAATTGCCGGCTTCGTCCACTCCATTCATGGATGTAGCTCTGTTGAGCGAGGGTAGCTTGAATTCACTATACCAATCTGGCAAGTCTACGAGGGGTATATCCAGGGTAGAGCAGAAGTGGTCCAAATCCTCAGGGACTCTAAGGTTCGCTGTGCGCCCCTGGTGCGATACTGACAGGCAGAAGGGGAACTTTCAGCAGTACAGGATGGATCTCTCCTGCAGGGTGTCGAGTAGGGGTCTCTGTTCCCTTCTGCGCTGCAAAGTGATATTTGAAAGATCTTGGAAGATCTTGATGTTAGCTCCCCTGAAGGATAATTGATTTCTGCCTCTGGCTTTGTGGAGGATTTCCTCCTTGAGCGGGAAATCCACAAGGCAGCAGACCGAGTCCCTAGGAGGGTCTGTGTCTCTTCCCCCTCGGGCAGAGCGCTCTTAGTATGTGTTCAAAGATGATCGGTGTGCCGGGGGGTCTTTCCAGGAGATCGTTAAAGATATTAGTGACAGCTTGTGAGAGGTGGCTGGGGTCTATGGATTCAGGGATCCCTCTTACCTTGAGGTTGCGGCGTCTTCCTCTGTTATCCAAATCTTCCATATGGCGGTTAATTTCCCCCAAATGCATGGCATGTGATTCGGTCAGTTGTTGTACATGGCAGAGGGAGACATCATGGTGGGCCTGTGTTATTTCGACCTCCTCCACTCTCAGGGCTATGGCCTGTATGTCTGCTTTTAAATCAGAGATGGCAGCAGATAGAGTGCTCTTAATATCAGAAGCGACACTTCGGAGATCATCCAGGTTCAGCGGGGGAGTCTGTCCCTCTGATCCAGCTTTGGCGCACTGCAGGCTTCTGCTATGGGAGCGAGACTCCCGTGAGGAAGCAGATTGTGAGGCTTGCGTCCCGTTTCTGGGCCTTGCCTGAAATATATTGGGGATTTGTCGGCTGAGCTGTGTGTCCTGCTCCCGAGGGGAGTGGGACCTTGTAGCTGACACACTCCTGGGAGATCTCTCCATTTTTCAGCAGTGGAGGATCCGAATGGTTGCTGAACGCTGATGTTGCTGGACCTCGAGGACGGGAGCTCCAGAGTTATGCGTCCATCTTGGTACGATGCCGAGCCATGCCCCCACATTTTTGTAAATATTTTTATAACTTTTCATGTGACAACACTGAAGAAATTACACTTTGCTACAATGTAAAGTAGTGAGTGAAGTCCAATTATCGATTGATGAAACAAAGTCCAATTATAGTCCAGAACAAACAATAAATTTCTCTTTGTGATAAGATGGGGAAAAAATATATAGTATAACTGTGTGGTGAGCTGCTTACCAGAACGTAAGCCCAATCAGACAGATGGCTTAAACCCAGCCCAGGCCTTTAGGAGCGCTCCAATGGGCAGGATCCGTCGCGCTCATGCAGCAAACACGGGTCCACGTAGGGTTTAATCAGAAAAAAATACAAAGACCATAGCGTGATACTGACATAGTAATGCAATAAATCAAAAAGAGAAAAAATGTGTTCCCACAAATAATCATGAAAATCATAAATACACCCTGTATGCACAGCATATACAGGAACGTGAACATGAACAGGCGTGACCAGAACCGTGTGATCTGCGACAGAGGACACCAAAACGTATATAAGTGAAAATATATTATTTATTAAGGAAAGTGAGTAAAATAATACAACCAACTCCAATATGACACAGTGCAATAACCAACCACAGACAGAGACCCACAAATAACAACAGACAGATAAGTGCAATAAATGGGAAATACCAGGTTCATAAACAATAGCCAGGCCAGGGTCATACACAGCAGATCAGCAGATGGACAGGGGATGTTCCAGAGACATAAACGTAAGCCAGGCCAAGGTCATACACAGGGAGGTCAGCAGATGGGGTATGGAACACAGGACAGGGAGAGGATGGATGGGTCAGACTGCAGGCAGGGATGCAAGGTAACAGGTGGGACAGGATAGGGTCCCAGACAGGGAGACAGGATCAGGGCACAGGATCAGGTTCAGGGCACAGGATCAGATTGCTAGCAGGTCAGGAGGCAATGAAGAAGTCAAGGCAAACATGTGAATGTTTGCCGGGTATTTATAGGCTTGTGATTGGCCTCAAGTGACACCTGATTGCAGGAGGTACTGTCTGCTTCACACTGCCAGGATCCATCCGCTGGTGGACGCCAGTACTGCGGCCCAAAGATGATATACTATTAACAGGGAAAAGCTCTCCTGACAGTTCCAAACTGCCAGGAGACACCTGCTGGTGGACCTCAGTACTGCATGCCAAATAACAGGTATTACCAGCGGATGGAACATTTCCTGACAGTACCCCCCCTCAAAGGAGCGGCCTCCGGACACTCCAATTGGTTGTAACTGTCCATAGTCTATGGCATCAAGCAGAACAACAGGTGGTGGCACAGCAGGCAAAACAGGTGGCGCAGCAGGCATGGGCACTTCAAGCTGGGCGGCAGCAGGCATGGGCACTTCAAGCTGGGCGGCAGCAGGCATGGGCACTTCAAGCTGGGCGGCAGCAGGCATGGGCACTTCAAGCTGGGCGGCAGCAGGCATGGGCACATCAGGCTGGAGGGCAGCAGGCATGGGCACATCAGGCTGGAGGGCAGCAGGCATGGGCACATCAGGCTGGAGGGCAGCAGGCATGGGCACATCAGGCTGGAAGGCAGCAGGCATGGGCACATCAGGCTGGAAGGCAGACACTCGCACATCAGGCTGGAGGGCAGACACCCGGACATCAGGCTGGAGGGCAGCAGGCACCCGGACATCAGGCTGGAGGCCAGCAGGCACCCGGACATCAGGCTGGAGGCCAGCAGGCACCCGGACATCAGGCTGGAGGCCAGCAGGCACCCGGACATCAGGCTGGAGGCCAGCAGGCACCCGGACATCAGGCTGGAGGGCAGCAGGCACCTGGACATCAGGCTGGAGGGCAGCAGGCACCCGGACATCAGGCTGGAGGGCAGCAGGCACCCGGACATCAGGCTGGAGGGCAGCAGGCACCCGGACATCAGGCTGGAGGGCTGGCACCCGGACATCAGGCTGGAGGGCTGGCACCCGGACATCAGGCTGGGAAGCTGGAACGTCAGACTGGGAAGCTGGAACGTCAGACTGGGAAGCTGGAACATCAGGCTGGGAAGCTGGAACATCAGGCTGGGAAGCTGGAACATCAGGCTGGGAAGCTGGAACATCAGGCTGGGAAGCTGGAACATCAGGCTGGGAAGCTGGAACATCAGGCTGGGAAGCTGGAACATCAGACTGGGAAGCTGGAACATCAGACTGGGAAGCTGGAACATCAGACTGGCAAGCTGGAACATCAGACTGGGAAGTGGGAGCAGGTTGGGTTACTGGCAGGATTGTGTGAGTGGGGAAGAACTTCCGTTTCTTCTTTGGCTTAACTAGTGAAGATATGTAGGTGAGGGGTGCAGCAGACTGGAGAGGAGGATTGGGATATGGCAGAGAAGAGGTAACAGTAGCTGGAGGAAGTTTGTGTGGGTTTGCAGGCAGCAGGGAAGAGACAGGTGGGTTGAATGCAGGATAGGTACAGGGAGCTGAGACTGGGTATGAGTATTTGTTTGGCAGCAGCGTATACTGAGCTGCAACTGCGGTTGACATGGGTGATGGGGAAACATACATTTGGGTAGGCTGGTGTTTGGTGGCAGAGGTGGTTTGTTTGGCTAGAGCTGCTTGCATCATGTCAGACCATGCTGAAAGTATAGGTTGTACAAACTGTGCTTTTAAACCTCCCTGACTAACAAAAGACTGAGCAGACACAATGCACTCAGCAATCACCTGTGGGAGCAGGCTGAGTAGTGCTCACAAAAATTGTCTGGATCATCTTCAAAAAGCCAAACTAGGGATACAACCTGATTCATATCAAAAGGAGGAGTGAAATCATCACGGCCTTCTGGAATACAGGGCAGGGCCAGCTCAGCACACAGCTTGATCAAAGGCTGCACCTCCCCAAACAATACACAACCCTGATCGACCAGGGAGTAAACCAAACGTATAGTGGCAAACAACTGGTTACTAGACCATCCTTTCAAAGCCTGGCGGCAATAATCACCACTTTCAGATGCCAGCAGAGAAAAATAAATAACCTCATCGGCATTCATGTTTGCAACCAACTGAATCAAAATGGTTCCCCTGTGCAGCCACTTGTGGTCAGGGATGGCCTTGACTTACTGTCATGAACAGGTGTGACCAGAACCGTGTGATCTGCGACAGAGGACACCAAAATGTATATAAGTGAAAATATATTAATTTATTAAGGAAAGTGAGTAAAATAATACAACCAACTCCATTATGACACAGTGCAATAACCAACCACAGACAGAGACCCACAAATAACAACAGACAGATAAGTGCAATAAATGGGAAATACCAGGTTCATAAACAATAGCCAGGCCAGGGTCATACACAGCAGATCAGCAGATGGACAGGGGATGTTCCAGAGACATAAACGTAAGCCAGGCCAAGGTCATACACAGGGAGGTCAGCAGATGGGGTATGGAACACAGGACAGGGAGAGGATGGATGGGTCAGACTGCAGGCAGGGATGCAAGGTAACAGGTGGGACAGGATAGGGTCCCAGACAGGTTCAGGGCACAGGATCAGGTTGCTAGCAGGTCAGGAGGCAATGAAGAAGTCAAGGCAAACATGTAAATGTTTGCCGAGTATTTATAGGCTCGTGATTGGCCTCAAGTGACACCTGATTGCAGGAGGTACTGTCTGCTCCACACTGCCAGGATCCATCCGCTGGTGGACGCCAGTACTGCGGCCCAAAGATGATATACTATTAACAGGGAAAAGCTCTCCTGACAGTTCCAAACTGCCAGGAGACACCTGCTGGTGGACCTCAGTACTGCATGCCAAATAACAGGTATTACCAGCGGATGGAACATTTCCTGACACCTTGGATGTGAAATTTAAAGCACCAAGTGTATCTGTTTACCAGAGGTTAAAATTGGAAGAGCAGACAAAAACGCCAAAAAACAGAAAACACACCAGGTGCACAGACACACGAGGCCGCTTACCAGATGGCAAACTGGTGAAGTTATAATCAGCGGTAGGCTTACTGTCTCTGCGTGACCCAGAGTATAAACTAAATTGAACCCATAGGGGTTCCTGCTCACCAGAAGGTTAATTGGAAATGGCCCAAACGAAACCTTGGCGGAGTCACCCCGATCCCGTCCTTGCAGGCTCTTCACAGGCTCAAATATGCATATATTTTCAAAGAGGAGAAACAGCCAATAGCGTGATAACGTTGAGACTCCGATTTATTAAAAAGCAAAAACTTACATTAAAAACAACGAATAACAGCAATGCCGGCCGGCACTCAGACAGCTCCCGTCCACAACAGGGCGATGTGGTGACGTCAGCACGTCCCTCCCAGACGCGTTTCGTCACAGGTTGACGTTCTCAATGGGGAACGGGCAGCGCGCTGAGCCACCACACTATATGCAGACACCAAGCCTCGCTCTGTGACCAATTAGGTGAAACACAGAACGCCATCTTTGGTGTGGGCATGAATATTAGCAAATTGCGGGAATAGCGGCGAAAAACGCCAGCCAATTCCCATCCCTTTTAAAGTATATCTGGCACATAAGGGCTGAGACACTTTACATTACAAAAGTTACAATAGGAATTGATGTTATTAGCGCCATCTATATAAAGAGGGCGGGCCTTAGTTGTCAGATATAGGAGGACCAATCTCAGTGGTCAGATATGAATATCCAAATAACAGTATCCCTGATGAAAGGACAACGTATCAATCAGAACCCTGGACATCTGGCCATGTGGGGAAAAACAACTTAAGATTAACCAGTTAAGAGCTCCGTAGCACATGGCCCCATTTAGTTCCTAATTAGGGATGAGCCGAACACCCCCCGGTTCGGTTCGCACCAGAACCTGCGAACGGACCGAAAGTTCGCACGAACGTTAGAACCCCATTGACGTCTATGGGACTCGAACGTTCAAAATCAAAAGTGCTCATTTTAAAGGCTAATTTGCATGGTATTGTCCTAAAAAGGGTTTGGGGACCCGGGTCCTACCCCAGGGGACATGTATCAATGCAAAAAAAACTTTTAAAAACGGCCGTTTTTTCGGGAGCAGTGATTTTAATAATGCTTAAAGTGAAAAAAAAAGTGAAATATTCCTGTAAATATCGTACCTGAGGGGTGTCTATAGTATGCCTGTAAAGTGACGCGTGTTTCCCGTGTTTAGAACAGTCCCTGCACCAAATGTCATTTTTAAAGGAAAAATCTCATTTAAAACTGCTTGCGGGTTTAATGTAATGTCGGGTCCTGGCAATATGGATGAAAATCAGTGAGACAAACGGCATGGGTACCCCCCAGTCCATTACCAGGCCCTTTGGGTCTTGTATGGATATTAAGGGGAACCCCGCACCCAAATTAAAATAAGGAAAGGTGTGGGGCCACCAGGCCCTATATACTCTGAACAGCAGTATACAGGCGGTGCAAACAAGACAGGGACTGTAGGTTTGTTGTTAAGTAGAATCTCTTTGTCATTTTGAACGGGTACATTTTTAATGTGTTTAGCTCCAGCCAAAAAATCTTTTTTAAGCTTTTTGGAAAACATAGGGAAGGGTTATCACCCCTGTGACATTTGTTTTGCTGTCTTTCCTCCTCTTCAGAAGATTTCACCTCACTTTTTGTCCCAATGAAAAATGTTTTTTGAAAATTTGGGTTTTTTTGTGGAACAAGGATTGGAAAGCATCAGTGGAAAGGAGAATTTTTTTTCCCATATTAACTCTTACAGGAGAGAATTTCCCTTCCTAGGGGTAGATTTCATCTCACTTCCTGTTGTCTCCTTCCGTTTGCAAGTAGGAGTCGTTTGTAAGTTAGTTGTTTGAAAGTAGGGTCCTGCCCTATATACTCAGCAGAAATTTGGGCCTTAGGTGTTGCTGTGGCCACAACATTGTAAGCCCTCACAGGGCCCTGCTGTGAAATATTAGATCAAGAATTGTAATTACACGCCCCTGTTAAACAGGGGCAGAAAAAATGGGCCTTAGGCACTGGTGCTGGTGCCACAACACTGCAACCCATCACAGACACTCTAGTTGGAATGCAGGAACGAGCCCTGCTGCAAAGTATTGCATCAAAAATTGTAATTACACGCCCCTGTTAAGCAGGGGCTGAAAAATTGTGCCTTAGGCACTGGTGGTGGCGCCCAGAACCAAAAATGTTCTTACAAGCTATCAGCGTGATGAATGAGGAGGAAGAGGATAATTACTCAGGGATAGTCACTCAGCATCAGCATAGGCAGTCTTTGAAGGGATCTGAGATTTCAAAAAAAATTATTCGGTTACATCAGCATCAGGTGCTTGGTAGCTGGTGGTGATCCAAGACTGATTCATTTTTATGAAGGTTAGTCGATCGACCGAGTCAGTGGACAGATGCACCCTGTGATCGGTTACCACGCCTCCAGCAGCACTGAATGTGCGTTCCGAAAGAACGCTGGATGCAGGACAGGACAGTAGCTCGATTGCATACTGTGCAAGCTCTGGCCAGTGATCCATCCTCAAGACCCAGTAACCCAGGGGATTTTCGGTGGGAAAGGTGTCCAAGTCTGATCTTGCCCCTAGGTATTCCTGCACCATGTAAAACAGACGCTGGTGATGGTTTCTGGAACCGATCATACCTTGGGGCTGCGGACCAAAAAATTGTCTGAACGCATCGGTCAGACGGCCACCTTCTCCACCGCTCCTTCTTTGACTGACCGAAGCCTCAGCAACACGTTGTCCAGAAACAGGAGTTTGTAACCTCCCAGTCTCTGGGAACGCGTTGCACAGACCTTTCTGCAAGGCCTCCCGAAGATGTTTCATCCTCTGCTCCCTCTACGATGGCAGGATAAGGTCCGCAACCTTACCCTTGTAACGTGGATCAAGGAGGGTTGCCAGCCAGTATTGGTCCTTCTCCTTGATACCACGAATACGAGGATCCTTACGCAGGCTTTGCAGGATCAGGGAGGCCATGCAGTGTAGGTTTGCTGAGGCATTCGGTCCGGAGTCCTCTGGGTCACTAAGAACGACATGGTCCGCAGCCACCTCCTCCCAGCCACGTACAAGTCCATGTGTTTCTTGGGACTGATCCCTTAAAGACTGCTGCTGATGCTGAGTGCCAGGCTCCACCTCCATACTGACACAATCTTCCTCCTCCTCCTCCTCCTCCTCGTCCTCTTCCTGTGTGATCGACGGGCACGCAGGAACACTGTCTGGATAAAGGGGGCCTTGAGAGCTAAGGAAGTCCTCCTCTTCCTCTCTCTGTTCTGCCCCAAGTGCCCTGTCCATTATTCCACGCAGCGTGTGCTCCAACAGGTGGACAAGGGGGACAGTGTCACTGATGCATGCACTGTCACTGCTCACCATCCTTGTGGCCTCCTCAAATGGTGACAGGACAGTGCACGCATCCCTGATCATAGCCCACTGGCGTGGGGAAAAAAACCAAGCTCCCCTGACCCTGTCCTGGTGCCATAGTCGCACAGGTACTCATTGATGGCCCTCTGCTGCATGTGCAGCCGCTGCAGCATGGCCAACGTTGAGTTCCACCTGGTGGGCATGTCACAGATTAGGCGGTTCTTGGGCAGGTTAAACTCCTTTTGGAGGTCCGTCAGCCGAGCACTGGCATTATATGACCGGCGGAAATGCACACAGACTTTCCTGGCCTGCCTCAGGACATCCTGTAAGCCCGGGTACCTGCCCAAGAACCGCTGCACCACCAAGTTAAGGACGTGAGCCAAACAGGGCACATGGGTCATTTGTCGCTGTCGGAGGGCAGAGAGGAGGTTGGTGCCATTGTCGCAAACCACCATTCCTGCCTTAAGTTGGCGTGGCGTCAACCCCCTCTGAACCTGCCCCTGCAGAGCTGACAGAACCTCTGCCCCAGTGTGGCTCCTGTCCCCCAAGCACACCATTTCAAGCACCGCATGGCATCTTTTGGCCTGCGTACTTGCGTAGCCCCTTGAACGACTACTGAGCACTGCTGGTTCAGAGGAAGAGGCCATGGAGGAAGAAGAAGAGGAGGGGGTGGAGGAGAGAGGTGTGTCACAATCATTAGCATTTTGGAGGCGTGGTGGCGGAACAACCTCCAACACTACTGCACCTTGTCCTGCATCCTTCCCAGCTGCCAGCAGAGTCACCCAATGCGCCGTGAAACTTAGGTAACGTCCCTGTCCATGCCTGCTGGACCATGAGTCAGCGGTAATATGCACCTTACTGCTGACCGCCCTGTCCAGCGAGGCATGGACATTGCCTTCCACATGCTGGTAGAGAGCCGGAATCGCCTTCCGTGAGAAAAAGTGGCGTTTGGGTACCTGCCACTGAGGAACCGCACATTCCACAAACTCACGGAAGGGGGCAGAGTCTACCAACTGAAAAGGCAGCAGTTGAAGTGCTAGCAATTTTGCCAAGCTAGCATTCAACCGCTGGGCATGTGGATGGCTGGGAGCAAACTTCTTTCGGCGGTGCAGCAGCTGGGGCAGGGAAATTTGCCTGGTACAATCTGACGTCGGTGTACCAAAAGCAGATTGCCCACAAGTACTTGGCTGTGACACACCTAATTCTACACCTTCATTCCTCTCAGTGCAGGTCTCAGAGAGGACTGAAGGTCTAGTGGGGTTGGAAATCTCAGCTGATGAGGAGCAAGGAGAGGTCCTCTTTGTTCTTTGGTGTGGGTCTTTTAGATACGCTTGCCAACGAACTGCATGGCAGGTCAACATATGTCTGGTCAAGCATGTGGTACCCAAGCTGGAGATGTTTTGGCCACGTGAGATACGCTTGAGACATATGTTGCAAATAGCAGCGGTGCGATCTGATGCACTCGTCTCAAAAAAGGCCCACACCAAAGAACTTTTTGAATAACGCGCAGAGACTGCAGCGCCCTGCACATGTCTAGCTTTGGGGTGTGATGCAGTCAATGTGCTGCCCTTAGGCTGGCCCCTGGAGGGCATCCTACCTCGTTGGTGATGTGCCGCCTCCTCCTCCTCCTCCTCTCTCCTATCAGGCACCCACGTTGAGTCAGTGACCTCATCATCCCCTCCCTCCTCATCACTGGAGCAAACCTGGCAGTATGCTGCAGCAGGGGGAGCATGACTGCCAGATTGCTGTCCTTCTTGGGCACCCCCTCTGTCCGTGCTCATGTTACTGCCTTCTTCGAGCTCAGTATCATCATCAGAGCCTTCCAAACGCTGGGCATCCTCCTGGAGCATGTACCCAACACTGTGGTCAAACAGTTCGAGGGACTCCTCAGGAGGACATGGTGGGGCTAGGGAAGGAGTCACTGATGACATTGAGCCGAGGGAAGAGGCCGCTGCTTTGCCAGACAAAGTACCCTGGGCATGGGTGAGAGAGGATGAGGAGGATGAGGACGGCTTGGTCATCCACTCGACCAAGTCTTCCGCATGTTGCGGCTCAACATGGCCAGCTGCCGAAAAAAAGGCCAAGCGTGTCCTATGGCCACGTGCTGATGAGGATGCACCGTCTCCACGACCAGCACTAGACACAGAGCCTGCTTGCCCTCTCTTATTGGCTTGTGACTGTCTGCCTCTCCTTTTGGCCTTCCAGACATACTAATGGCCTGTAGCTGCACTAAGCTGGGATATATATATATGTACTGATACTGCAGCTAGCAAAATCAACTGCATGCCTGTAGTATGAGAACACCACCAACCTTCTACAGGTAGCTTTAGCTGAACACTGTGAGCAGGACGCACCCCACTAACTTGTAGGTTTAGCTGAACACTGTGAGCAGGACACACTGCACTAACTGTAAATAGTCTAGCTGCCTGACTGTGGTACTAATAGGATCCAAAGAACACCAGCAATTTTCTTCAGGTAGCTGTATTTACTGTAACAAGACAAGCCTGCCTGTCAGTAAGAAGATAACAGAAACGGATCTAGCTGAACACTGTGAGCAGGACGCACCCCACTAACTTGTAGGTTTAGCAGAACACTGTGAGCAGGACGCACTGCACTAAATGTAAATAGTCTAGCTGCCTGACTGTGGTACTAATAGGATCAAAAGAACACCAGCAATTTTCTTCAGGTAGCTGTATTTACTGTAACAAGACAAGCCTGCCTGTCAGTAAGAAGATAACAGAAACGGATCTAGCTGAACACTGTGAGCAGGACGCACTGCACTAAATGTAAATAGTCTAGCTGCCTGACTGTGGTACTAATAGGATCAAAAGAACACCAGCAATTTTCTTCAAAATACTGTAACAAGACAAGCCTGCCTGTCAGTAAGAAGATAACAGGAACAGATCTAGCTGAACACTGTGAGCAGGACGCACTGCACTAAATGTAAATAGTCTAGCTGCCTGACCGTGGTACTAATAGGATCAAAAGAACACCAGTAATTTTTCTTCAGGTAGCTTTATATACTGTAACAAGACAAGCCTGCCTGTCAGTAGGAAGATAACAGGAACGGATCTAGCTGAACACTGTGAGCAGGACGCACTGCACTAAATGTAAATAGTCTAGAAGATAACAGGAACGGATCTAGCTAAACTGAATACAGTGTATATATATATATATATATATATATATATATATCTATGCAACACCTGGGATGCATATATATACACAATACACTTTAAGTGCAGCTAACTGACTGACTGTCCTGCCTAATCTAGCTAACTCAAATGAAATGACACTGTCTCTCTCTCTCTCTCTCTCTCAGCACACCGGAACACTCTGCACAGGGCCGCCATGCAGGCGGCCTTATATAGTGTGGGGCGTGTACTAAATCCCCTGAGCCATAATTGGCCAAAGCCTCCTTGGCTTTGGCCAATTACGGCTCTCTGTTAAGGCGGCACTGTGATTGGCCAAGCATGCGGGTCATAGTGCATGCTTGGCCAATCATCAGCAAGCAATTCACTGCGATGCCGCAGTGAATTATGGGCCGTGACGCGCCACACGAATTTGGCGCGAACGGCCCATATCGTTCGCAATTCGGCGATTGACCGAACAGCCGATGTTCGAGTCGAACATGGGTTCGACTCGAACACGAAGCTCATCCCTATTCCTCATACACATAATTGCATATATACATCAAAACATACATTAGGGCAAAACATGTATATAATATATTGCTGGTACCAAAGCTGATAGGCCTATACCTTATAAGTGGATTAAAATAAAATGTACCATGAACTTATGTATTCCACCCCATGAACTACGGGTCACCTTCCTAGTCACACAATTGTAGTGTGATTAACGTACTTAGATGTAGGGGGTGGTTTGAAACAAAAAAATATTAAAATTATACATAATAAAAATTAAAATAAAATAAAAGGAATAAATGGATACATAAGAAGAACACAAACTAATATATCCTCTACGGAAACCTTATAAATTGACAGCTGAACTACTTAATACTAATAAGGGACCCATCAAGGGTTAAAAACAGTGGTAATATGATCGCCCATATGGAATGTTTATATACATAAAAATATAAAGACCAGAACCGGGTGATTAAACCCTACGTGGACCCGTTTTTGCTGCATGAGCGCGACGGATCCTGCCCATTGGAGCACTCCTAAAGGCCTGGGCTGGGTTTAAGCCATCTGTCTGATTGGGCTTACGTTCTGGTAAGCAGCTCACCACACAGTTATACTATATATTTTTTCCCCATCTCATCACAAAGAGAAATTTATTGTTTGTTCTGGACTATAATTGGACTTTGTTTCATCAATCGATAATTGGACTTCACTCATTATTGTTTTAAGCGCGGTTTTCTGTTCTTTTTATTCCATTGGTGTGCCCCACTTATAACCGCAGCTGTGTAGAATTTAATCTTTCACGATATTTCCTTAGTTGTGTCTAGGAGTTAATTTATCCTTATTCATACTTTGATTTTTTTCCTTCACTGGTATTTAATATTTTTTCCAAGCGCAATTTTATTTCATTTTAAAGTAGTGAGTGTACAGCATGTATAACAGTGTTAATTTGCTGTCCCCTCAAAATAATTCAACACACAGCCATTAATGTCTAAACCGCTGGCAACAAAAGTGAGTCCACCTCTAAGTGAAAATGTCCAAATTGGGCCAAAAGTGTCAATATTTTGTGTGGCCACCATTATTTTCCAGTACTGTCTTAACCCTCTTGGGTATGGAGTTCACCAGAGCTTCACAGGTTGCCACTGAAGTCCTCTTCCACTCCTCCATGACAACATCACGGAGCTGGTGGATGTTAGAGACCTTGCGCTCCTCCACCTTCCATTTGAGGATGCCCCACAGATGCTCAATAGGGTTTAGGTCTGTGGACCTGCTTGGCCAGTCCATCACCTTTACCCTCAGCTTCCTTAGCAAGGCAGTGGTCATCTTGGAGGTGTGTTTGGGGTTGTTATTATGTTGGAATACTGCCTGCAGCACAATCTCCGAAGGGAGGGGATCATGCTCTGCTTTAGTATGTCACAGTACATGTTGGCATTCATGGTTCCCTCAATGAACTGTAGCTACCCAGTGCCGGCAGCACTCATGCAGGCCCAGACCATAACACTCCCACCACCATGCTTGACTGTAGGCAAGACACACTTTTCTTTGTACTCCTCACTAGGGATGAGCTTCGAGTTCGAGTGGAACTCATGTTCGACTTGAACATCGGCTGTTCGCAAGTTCGCCGAACAGCGAACAATTTGGGGTGTTCGCGGCAAATTCGAATGCCGCAGAACACCCTTTAAAAGTCTATGGGAGAAATCAAAAGTGCTAATTTTAAATGCTTATATGCAAGTTATTGTCATAAAAAGTGTTTGGGGACCTGGGTCCTGCCCCAGTGGACATGGATCAATGCAAAAAAAAGTTTTAAAAACGGCCGTTTTTTTCAGGAGCAGTGATTTTAATAATGCTTAAAGTCAAACAATAAAAGTGTAATATCCCTTTAAATTTCGTACCTGGGGGATGTCTATAGTATGCCTGTAAAGGGGCGCATGTTTCCCGTGTTTAGAACAGTCTGACAGCAAAATGACATTTCAAAGGAAAAAAAGTAATTTAAAACTACTCGCGGCTATTGCATTGCCGGTCTGACAATACACATAGAAGTTCATTGATAAAAACGGCATGGGAATTCCCCACAGGGGAACCCCGAACCAAAATTTTAAAAAAATGACATGGGGGGGTCCCCCTAAATTCCATACCAGACCCTTCAGGTCTTTTATGGATATTAAGGGGAACCCCGTGCCAAAATTAAAAAAAAAAATGGTGTGGGGTCCCCCTAAAAATCCATACCAGACCCTTATGCGAGCACGCAACCTGGCAGGCCGCAGGAAAAGAGGGGGGGCGAGAGAGCGGCCCCCCCTCCTGAACCGTACCAGGCCACATGCATAACATTGGGAGGGTGCTTTGGGGTAGCCCCCCAAAACAAGGGGACCCCCAGATCCCAGCCCTCCCCCCTGTGTGAAATGGTTAGGGGGGCACTACCCCTACCATTTCACTAAAAAGCTGTCAAAAATGTTAAAAATGACAAGAGACAGTTTTTGACAATTCCTTTATTTAAATGCTTCTTCTTTCTTCTATCTTCCTTCATCATTTTCTTCTGGTTCTTCCTCCGGTGTTCTCGTCCAGCATCTCCTCCGCTGCGTCTTCTTCCCCTCGGGCCGCACCGCATCCAGGAAAATAGAAGAAAGAAGAAGCATTTAAATAAAGGAATTGTCAAAAACTGTCTCTTGCATTTTTAACATTTTTGACAGTTTTTTAGTGAAATGGTAGGGGTAAGTACCCCCTTACCATTTCACACGGGGGGTGGGATATAGGGGTCCCCTTGTTAAAGGGAGCTTCCAGATTCCGATAAGCCCCCCACCCACAGACCCCCACAACCACCGGCCAGGGTTGTGGGGATGAGGCCCTTGTCCTCATCAACATGGGGACAAGGTGTTTTGGGGGCTACCCCAAAGCACCCTCCCAATGTTGAGAGCATGTGGCCTGGTACGGTTCAGGAGGGGGGGGGGGCGCTCTCTCGTCCCCCCTCTTTTCCTGCGGCCTCTGATAAGGGTCTGGTATGGATTTTTGGGGGGACACCACGCCGGTTTTTTTTTTTGGCGCGGGGTTCCCCTTAAAATCCATGCCAGACCTGAAGGGCCTGGTATGGAATTTAGGGGGACCCCCATGTCTTTTTTTTTTTTTGGTTTGGGGTTCCCCTGTGGGGAATTCCCATGCCGTTTTTATCAATGAACTTCTATGTGTATTGTCGGACCGGCAATGCAATAGCCGCGAGTAGATTTAAATGACTTCTTTTTCCTTTGAAATGTCATTTTGCTGTCAGACTGTTCTAAACACGGGAAACATGCGCCCCTTTACAGGCATACTATAGACATCCCCCAGGTATGAAATTTAAAGGGATATTACACTTTTATTGTTTGACTTTAAGCATTATTAAAATCACTGCTCCCGAATAAACGGACGTTTTTAAAACTTTTTTTGCATTGATACATGTCCCCTGTGGCAGGACCCGGTTCCCCAAACACTTTCTATGACAATAACTTGCATATAAGCCTTTTGATTATTTATGTCCGTGTCCCATAGACTTTAACGGTGTTCGCGTGTTCGAACAAACTTTTTTCCTGTTCGCATGTTCTGGTGCGAACCGAACAGGGGGTGTTCGGCTCATCCCTACTCCTCACCTGGTTGCCACCACACACGCTTGGCACCATCTGAACCAAATAAGTTTATCTTGGTCTCCTCAGACCACAGGACATGGTTCCAGTAATCCATGTCCTTGGTCTGCTTGTCTTCAGCAAACTGTTTGTGGGCTTTCTTGTGCATCATCTTTAGAAAAGGCTTCCTTCTGGGATAACAGTCATGTAGACCAATTTGATGCAGTTTGTGGCATATGGTCAGAGCACTGGCAGTCTGACTCCACCCATTCAACCTCTGCAGAAATGCTGGCAGCACTCATAAGTCTATTTCCCAAAGACAACCTCTGGATATGACGCTGAGCACGTGCACTCAACTTCTTTTGTCGACCATGGCAAGGCCTGTTCTGAGTGGAACCTGTCCTGTTAAACCACTACATAGAATGGGAAATAATTACTGCGCTGAACCCCAAACAAAGGAGAACAAAAAGCAGCTACATAAAAACGTGACAAACCTGTGAATACAGAGAAATACAGAATGTATTGTCCCCTTGGATCCTTCCCTGGAGGCTTCAACCACCTGGCTATCTACACACTTGCCCGATGTGGCACATTGCCTGTTTGACTCTATGCCACCGGCATTAGAGTCCACCTTTTCCGGTAAAAGCACCCACATCTCATTCAGTGTTTGATGATCCTCCCATTGGATGTTTCCTCCATGGATAGAGTTGTGTCCCTGATTCACCGCACCAACACTAGTTTTATTGAACTTTTTGTTTTCACCTTTGGACACTATTGGATTCCTATTTATTATTATATATTTATTCTTATTTGAGGTTTATCACATACATTGTTTTGTTTGCAGATGGACGTTTGCACACACCACTTATTTTACTTTAATTTTTTTACACACGGTGGTCATCATTTGTGTATATTTGTCAGCGCTACATTCTGTATTTTTCTGTTAAACCACTGTATGATCTTGCAGCTCAGTTTCAGGGTCTTGGAAATCTTCTTATAGTCTAAGCCATCTTTAATATAGAACAACAATTCTTTTTTCAGATCCTCAGAGAGTTCTTTGCCATGAAGTGGCATGTTGAACTTCCAGTGACCAGTATGAGAGAGTGAGAGCGATAACACCAAATTTAACACACCTGCTCCCCATTCACATCTGAGACCTTGTAACACCTACGAGTCACATGACACCAGGGAGGGAAAAATGGCTAATTGGGCCCAATTTGGACATTTTCACTTAGGGGTGTATTCACTTTTGTTGCCAGCGGTTTAGATATTAATGGCTGTGTGTTGAGTTATTTTGAGGGGACAGTAAATTTACACTGTTATACAAGCTGTACACTCACTACTTTACATTGTAGCAAAGTGTCATTTCTTCAGTGTTGTCACATGAATAGATATAATAAAATATTTACAAAAATGTGAGGGGTGTACTCACTTTTATGAGATACTGTATATATTGGATATATCTAGGGATTGGTTGTTGGAATAACTACAGGATCTTCTGTGATCTGTTGTCTGGTTGATTCTTATACCTTTTCTCCTTCCTTTTCCAACTAGGATTTCATTTATTGTGAGGATTTTATGATTATGGCTAAGTTACTAACCCATGTCTCATCTATTTCATTTTATGCTTATTGGCACTTTCAGAATAAATCACGATTGTGTGCTTGTTTTACTCATAATGATTAAGTAATAATTCTTTGTTTAAAGATTCTGGTTGTTGCATCGTCCCTCTTTTGACACCTGGTACGTCATCTTTGACAGGTCTCTCCTAGATGTGAGTCCCCATTTATGCTATTCCCCATTCAAGTGGATGACATTTTGAAACAAATTCTGTTGCACTCCTATGTAATCCAAATGTAAACAACACTTATGTATTCCTCTTTATTTTTGAACAGGATCTCTGTTTAAGTCAAAAATATAAGGTCCTGAAGAAGCAAAGTTGTGAAACACGTCAACCTCTTGATGTTTGTATTAACAGAGATCTTTAAATCATTGATACCTGATTATTCTTCAAATGTTTTTATATTTGTAAAAAAATATTTTTTTGTAATAAAGATATTAAATACTATTTTGTTTAAATGTCCCTTACTGGTACTGTTAAAGTCCACCATATCAGTTCTATCTTTCAATAATTACATGCCCCTGTTAAACAGGGGCAGAAAAATTGACAGTTACTTACCGATAACTGTTTTTCTAGGATATCTTCCAGGACGGCACACCTGAGAGATGAGAGGCTCCTCCCTACAGGAAACACAATCAATCGACAGCTGTTTTAAGTCCCCACCATTCCCCTTGATCCTCAGTTTGTAGAGAAGTAACTCCTGAACCTGGTTCACAAGGGAAATCATTCCTCATAGGTACTCACCTTCTAGTGTTCTATCATTTTCCCTCCTCCAACGGGCGGGAAGTAGGCCTGATGTCCTGGAAGATATCCTAGAAAAACAGTTATCGGTAAGTAACTGTCAATTTTCTCTAGTCATCTTCCAGGACGGCACACCTGAGAGGATAATCAAGTACCTCAGGCCTACCTTAGGGTGGGACCACTGCAAGACCCTCTTGGCGAACCTTGGTTCTGCAGTGAGTTTTACCTCCACTCCATATGCTTGATGAAGGTATTATAGCGGGATCATGTGGCTGGTCTGCAGGTCTACTCCACCGATGTCCCTGCCTTCTCTGCTTCGGATGCAGGACCTAGGTGGAGTGGGCTCTTAAAGATGGAATCAGAAAACATGTTAAACCTGTAGGTTATCAATGTTGCCTGTCTCACACATCTAACAACCATGGCCTATTGTGCCCGTAGGTGCTACTTAGAACCCTTAAAGATTAATCAGAGACCTGTGTTGTAAGACAAGGACACTAATTGATCACTAAGAGGGCCTGTCTTAACACTACCCTGTTCAGGGAATTAAAACTGCAAAAAAAAAAAAAAAAGGTGGGCCCCTAACAGACAACCTTTTTTTTTGTTGATTTTTATCTTTACATCAGCAAAGACTAAAGGGAAGCCTACTTAAGGGTAATAGATTAACCGAGGCTTGATCCCTGGGTTTAAGGCATGCCCATTCTGTGGCTTTACCTACGCCTGAGTGCCTACTTCAGGAGAATAAAGTTCATAGCAGGAGTATAACACTTATACTGCTACATCTAGTTCTGCTAGAAGGGTGAGATGAAGGCCATGCACCGAGCCGTAACCTATTCGGTCAGGTATACATCTTTATACTTCATCTTCAGGTCATAATTCTCCACTGAACAGAACTTCCCCAGTTCTTACTAAGCAGGGTGATTCTTTATCGCCTTCCTCCAGTGTCCTATAACCCTACTGGGCTTCAACCCTAGGAAATGGTTCCAGCATCCCTGAATGTAAGGGGCTGAGGCTTTCTGACATGTGACATCTGCAGCCAGAACTCCAGGCCCCTCCACGGAAAAGAGGGCTGAAATACAAAAGGTGATACATGCATTATTAATATCACAAATTAAAAAAGATCATAGATTGTGGACCCAGCACAATAGATTTAGACAGAAAGGACACAAGCATAGACAATAATGTGTATCTGAGTGTGGCTAGCTAAACCAACATATCAAATATGGGAGAGACCCAAATCTGAACTTCAATGTAGACAAACAGTCCTCACAGTCTGGTTTTCTGATGTGCAGCCAATCTGTAAAAACATTAAGACACAGGCAAACCCTCAGCCTTGGTTCACACTGGGATGACTTGTCAGGCGACCTAGTCACCTGACAAGTAGCGTCCTGTTCTGTGCAATGGAGCCGTTCTAAATCGGCGCGATGCAAGTTGCTCCGACTTAGAAAAAGGTTCCCGTACAACTTTGGGGGCGACTTGCATTGACTTCTATACAGAAGTCGTTTCGCAAGTCGCCGCTGAGTCGTGTCCTGGGTCGCCTGAGACAGTCACGCTGTAAGTCGTGCTGCCTCAGTGTGAACCGACCCTAAATGCTGCGCGTTTCTGAAGTGCAGCTAGCTAAGTCATAACTGATATATATACATAAAGGACGGGAGTCCTGTTTACGGTGGAGTTTTACTGATGTACAGCAAAACAGGGCCATAAATATAAAACAGAAAGACCCAAACTTCTATGTTGCGCATTTCTGATGAACCACCAAATACAGTTATAAGATCAATATGGCACTGGCTAGCTAAACCAACATAACAAGACAATATCTTTTCTGTTATGCAGTTCTGTAGTGCAGTCACATAGAACCAACATGGAAAGGACCCAAGCAACCTGCAGCATTGTGTTTTTCCGAAGTGCAGTAAGGTAAGGGAATCTGAAACAGAAAGCACCAACAAGCTTCAATGTTGAGTATTTCTGCTGTGCAGCCACATAAAAACAGACAGCCTTCCTAGCTGCGATCTTTCTGGTGTATTGCAAAGTAAGGCAATAAACTCCATGATGTCTATTCTTGTGTGTAGCAAAACCTCAACCAGAAGGGAAACTTAGGGCTCCCACACCTGTGCGACCCAACCTGCAACCGCAAAAACGCCAGAGAAAAGTCATACACTATGGCTTCCAATGGGAACCATTTGTTTCTGTGCAACTCCAGGTCGCAGCGCCACCAAGCAGACTCTGCTTTCTGGATCCACAGACCTCAAGATTACACAGGTCGCAGGTAACTTGCAATTTTCAGGTTGAACAAGCGAGGGATCCCCAATGCTGTATCTCCCTGGAGGCGTGCAGCCAACAACCCCCTGCTGTGTATCCCTAAGAAGCAGCAAGGTAGAACAATGAGAAACAGAAAAGACACCCCTCACTGCTGTGCCTTTCTGATATGCAGCCGATAAGGCAGTAAATATAGAACATACAGGACACAAACAATCTTCAATCTTTGTGTATGTCTGATGTGTAGTAATATACCAATACTGAGCAGATACGCCACCATCCTCAATGTGTCTCCCTGCTGAGGCAGCAAAAACAAATCAGAAAAGGACAAGCAACCCCACTGCTGTGTCCCTTCTGATATGCAGCCAATAAGGCAGTAAATGTAAGACATAAAAGGACAGAAAACCTTCAATCTTGTATATATCTGATGTGCAACAATACAACAATCTGAATAGAGATAGCACATCCATATTGAAGGGATTTGGCATGTGACTCAACATGTCAAATCGCATGCCTAAAATCGGCAACCTTTGCCGTTAATAGTACTGTCAGCCTGACGCCACTTTGCGGGGCTGCACCGATTACCAAAGGCAGTACCAGTACTACCCCTGGCACAGGTTCAATTTGTATTTCCCAACAATTCAGGACCATCAATCTTCACTACTGCCTTTCTAATAAGCAACCAATAAGGCAGTAATACAGGACACAAAAAACCCCAGACAGAACTCAATTTTGAGTATGTCTGATGTGCAGCAATATAACAAATATGAGCAGAGATGTCATAAGACTCAATGATGTGCATTTCCGCCATGCGTCACAAGACCAGAAAGTGCAGACCACCTTCCCTGTTGTATTTTTCTGATCTGTAGCCAAATAAGGCCGTACCTTTAGGATATAACAGACAACAACCAAGCTTCAGTGCAGTGCATTTCTGATGTACAGCAATATACCCCTTATGAGCAGAGATGTCACAAATCTCAATGTGTATTTCTGCTGTGCCACAAAACATCCCAGCAAGGACAAACCTTCACTACTGAGGTCTACAGGTGTGCAATCAAGGAGGATTCATGGTGTATCCCTTTATGAAATAACCAAACAGAGCAATTTGATCCCTAGGCATAGCCTGGGCTGTAGATACTAACACTTCACCCCCAGTGAAGGAACAAATTCTAAAAATGGTTAGACACCTTACTATAGTAGCTGTTGTCCTACCTTACCTCCGTAGACTGAGCAAACGCTGGCCAGCTCACACACAGGTGGGGCTGATCAGAAACTAAAGTCTCAATGAGCCCAGCCCTAGAGACCAATTTAGGACAGCCTCTAGAAAAGGTGATCACCAATTTAGCCTGGAGGAAAATAGCCACCTGCAGGCCTTAACAAGCAATCATGTATCTATCTAGCTCTTGCATATGTTTGCACAGAAAATCCTTATTTAAAGGATATAGGAAGCGATTTATGGTGAATCGCCTTTAGATCTGTCACTGAGTTGACTGTAGCCCAAACCAACAAAAAGGTTTTTCTTACCTCCTGCACTTCAATATAACCACAATGTAAAGGTGGAGTGGGAGGTTGGAGCTTATGACTTCAGATTTCTAGCAGCTGGGCTAATAGGACCATATAACCTAGTGCACCTGCTGACCAGGAGAGCTTACTCCTGAATCCTTCAACCATAGCACAATCCATAAATTGTTCAGTGGTATACCTGGCCTGTAAGGAACTCTTTGTATCTACCAGGTTCCCCCCTGCCCTTCGCTCTATTCATCCCTACTAATGTCCCACAACCGGACATGTAGGGAGAGTCTGGAAACCTACTGTTGTGATAACCACAGTGTCTCTGCTGTAAGAGGGAGCTGTGGCTGGGGGTTTTAGCAGTAGCTTCTGGGCTATTTTGTTATGCAGACCCCAGGTCCTGCACTGCACCACTTAGTAAATACAGGGGGAAGGAGAAGAAATGCCTTACCTACCTCTTTCCCATCTGAGGTGGTTTAGGCACACTCGCTCCTCTGCAGCACTTGTTCACCATACAGCATCTCTGATGTAAGAGGGAGCTGTAGCTGGTGTTTTTAGCAGAAGCTTCTGGGCTATTTGAATCTAGACCCCAGGGGAGATTATCTCAAATGGTGATGTGGCCGTAGTCCTTCCCCAGGGATTTGGTCCGGCTCCCAGGGGGGGACCACCAGCCCCAGGCTTCGGGTCATTTGGAAAAAAACAAACGGTTTCGCTGTGTAGGGAGAAACACAATCAAAAACTGAGGATCAAGGGGAAGGGTGGGGACTTAAAACAGCTGTCGATTGATTGTGTTTCCTGTAGGGAGGAGCCTCTCATCTCTCAGGTGTGCCATCCTGGAAAATGACTAGAGAAAATTGGGCCTTTGGTGGTGGGGGTGCCACAACACTGTCAGCCCTCACAGGTACTCTTGGTGGGCGCAGGAACGGGCCCTGCTGTGAAATATATCAAGAATTGTAATTACATGCCCCTGTTAAACAGGGGCAGAAAAATTGGGCTTTTGGTGGTGGTGGTACTAGAACACTGTAAGCCCTCACAGTTACGCTTGTTGGGTACAGGAACGGGCCCTTGTATGAAATATAATATCAAGGATTGTAATTGCATGCCCCTGTTAAACAGGGGCAGAAAAATTGAGCCTTGGGTGGTGGTGGTGGTGCCCTAAACCAAAAATATTGTTGGAAGCTAGCATCATCAAGATTGAGGAGGAATAGGATAGTCAGCCTTTAAGGGATCCCATATCCATAGAAAATTAAATCAGTTACATCAGCATCAGGTGTTTGATAGCTGCTGATCCAAAACTGATTTATTTTTATGAATGTGAGCCTATCAACGAGTCTGTGGACAGGCGCACTGTATGATCCGTTACAAACCTTCCAGCAGCACTGAATGTGGGTTCAGAAAGTATGCTGGATGCAGGACAGGCCAGTAGCTCAATTGCATATTGAGCAAGTTCTGGCCAGTTGTCCATCCTCAAGACCCAGTAACCCAGTGGATGCTCTGTTGGAAAGGTCTCCAAGTCTGCTCTTGCCCCTAGATATTCCTGTACCATGTAATGCAGATGCTGGTGATGGTTGCTTGAACCGATCAGACCTTGGCGCTGAGGACTGAAAAATTGTTTAAAGGTATTTGTCAACAGGGCACCTTCTCCACCGTTTTTCCTATGAACGAAGCCTTAGCAACATGTTGATCAGCACCAGGAAACTATAACCTCCCAGGATCTGGAAACCTTTCTTCATGGCCTCCTGAAGATGTTTCATACCCTGCTCCCTCTGTGAAAGCAGGATGAGTTCTGCATCCTTATCCTTGTAACATGGATCAAGAAGGGTTGCCAGACAGTAATGATCCCTCTGCTTGATACCACGAATCCTAGGGTCCTTTTGCAGGCTTTGCAGAATCAGGGAGGCCAGGCAGTGTAAGTTTGCAGAGGCATTCGATTCTGAGTCCTCTGGGTCACTAAGAATCACATGATCCGTAACAACCTCCTCCCAGCCACATACAACTCCTTGGGTTTCTGGGGACTGAAAACCATCCCTTGAAGACTGCTGCTGAGTGTTATCCTCCACGTCCATGCTGACACAATCCTCCTCCTCTTCTTCCCGTGTGTTTGGCCAGCCTGCAGGAATGCTATCTGGATAAAGGGGGCCTTGAGAGGTAAGGAAGTCCTCCTCTTCCTCCCACTGTTCTGTTTCAAGTGCCCTGTCCATTATTCCACGAAGCTTGTGCTCCAACAGGAAGACTAGAGGGACAGTGTCACTGATGCATGCATTGTTGCTGCCACCCATCCTTGTGGCCTCCTCAAATGGTGACAGGACCACAAATGGTGACAGGACAGTGCATGCATCCTTGATCAGTAACCACTGGAGTGGCAAAAAGAAGCCAAGCTCCCCTGACCCTTTCCTGGTGCCATACTCGCACAGGTACTCATTGATGGCCCTCTGCTGCGTGTGCAGCCACTGCAGCTTTGCCAACATTGAGTTCCACCTGATGGGCATGTCACAAATGAGGTGGAAATGACCACAGACTTTTCTGACCTGCCTCAGGAGATCCTGTAAGTCTGGGAACCTGCTCAAGAACCGCTGCACCACCAAATTCAAGACGTGTGCCAAAACATGGAACATGGGTCAAGTGTCCCTGTCAGAGGGGGAAGAGAAGGTTCATGCCATTGTCACATACAACCATTCCTGGCTGAAGCTGGTGTGGTGTCAACCACCGTTGAGCCTGCCCCTGCAGAGCTGACAGAATCTCTGCCCCAGTGTGGCTCCTGTCCCCTAAGCAGACTAACTCAAGCACCACATGGTATATTTTTGCCTGACTGCCTGACGTAGCCCCTTGAACGCTTATGGAGCACTGCTGATTCAGATCAAATCTGCAGAAGTGGCCATAGAGGAAGAAGAGGAGGGGGTGGAGGAGAGAGCTGTGGCAGAATCACCACTAGCATTTTGGAGACGTGGTGGAACAAGCTCCAATAATACTGAACCCTGTCCTGCATCCTTCCCAGCTGCCAGCAGAGTTACCCAGTGCACCAAAAGGTAACATCCCTGCCCATGCCTGCTGGACCATGAGTCAGCGGTAATATGCACCTTACTGCTGACCGCCCTGTCTAATAAGGCCAAAACATTGCCTTCCACATGCCGGTAAAGAGCCCGAATGGCCTTCCATGAAAAGAAATGGCATTTTGGAACCTGCCACTGAGGTACAGCACATTCCACAAATTCACAAAAGGGGGTAGAGTCTACCAGCTGAAAAGGCAGCAGTTGCAGTGCTAGCAATTTGGCCAAGCTAGCATTTAGACTCTGAGCATGTGGATGGCTGGGACTGAATTTCTTCTTACGGTTCAGTAACTGGGGTAGGGAAATTTGCCTGCTAAAATCAGATGGTGGTGTACTGCTAGCAGATTGGCTGCAAGTACTTGGGACACCCATTGCTATACCTTCATTCCTCTCAGTGGTTTTTGAGAGGACTGGAGGTATAGTGGGGTTGGAGATCCCAGATGAGGAGCAAGGAGAAGTCTGCCTTTTTCTTTGATGTGGGTCTTTCAAGTGCTGTTGCCAATGGACTGCATGGCAGGTCGTCATATGTCTGGTCAAGCATGTGGTGCCCAAGCGGCTGCTGTTCTGGCCACGCTTGATCTGCTTTAGACATAGGTTGCAAACAGCAATGGTGCGATCTGCTGCACATGTGTCGAAAAAGGCCCACACCAAGGAACTTTTAATAGTCAGTGGGGAGTCAGCAGTGCCCTGCACCTGCGGAGCTCTACGATGTGATGCAATAGAGTGGCTGCCCTTAAGATGCCCCCTAGAGGACATCCTGCCTTGTTGGAGTTGTGCCTCCTCCTCTCTTCTCTCAGGCACCCAAGTACAGTCAGTGACCTCATCATCCCCTCCCTCCTCATCACTGGAGCAAACTTGGCTGTATGCTGCAGCTGGGGGAACATGTCTGCCAGTTTCTTGTCTTTCTTGGGCACCCGCTCTCTAGGCTCACGTTACTCCCTTCCTCAACCTGGGAACCAACATTGAGCCTTCAAATCGCTGCGCATCTTCCAAAAGCATGTACCCGACAGTGAGATCTAATAATTCTGGGGACTCCTTTGTCCATGATGGTGGGGCTACAGAAGGAGTGACTGTGGACAAGGAGCTGGTGGAATAGGCTGCTTTGGTAGCTGCGTTGGAAGGCAAACTACTCTGAGCCTTTGTGACAGAGGATGAGAAGGATGAGGACAGCTTTGTTATCCACTCCACCAACTCTTCTGCATGTTCTGGCTCAATAACACGGTCAGCAGCAGAAAAAAAGGACAAGTGTGCCACCTGCAGAGAATGCATCATATCCACGACCAGCACTGTTGACTGTAGACACAGAGGCCGATTGCCCTCTTTTAGTGGCCTGTGAGCATCTGCCTCTCCTTGGTGGCCTTCCAGACATGATGTATATTTTGTTTTGCAACACCACACTACACTGTATTAGATACTATGTACACCACCAGAAGTGTAGTAGAAAATATACACACTGTATTAGATGCTGTGTACACCGCCTGCACTGTATTAGCAACTGTACTATGGCTGCACTGTATTGTGTACTGTGTACATCACCAGAAAGGTAGTAGAAACTGTACACACTGTATTAGATACTGCGTACACCGCCTGCACTGTATTAACAACTGTACTATGGCTGCACTGTATTTTATACTATGTACACCACCAGAAGTGTAGTAGGCACTGTACACACTGTATTAGATACTGTGTATACTGCCTGCACTGTATTAGCAACTGTACTACTGCACTGTATTGTGTACTGTGTACACCATCAGAAGTGTAGTAGAAACTGTACACACTGTATTAGACACTGTGTACACCGCCTGTAGTGTATTAGAAACCATGCACAACAGAATGCACTGTAGCTATAGGCTACACTGGTTGTCTGCTTAATGCAACTCAAGCTATCTCTCTATCCACGCCAACAACGTTACACAGGGACGCCGTGTAAGCTGCTTTATATAGTATGGGGGGTGGACTTAGTCCCCCTCAGCCATGATTGGCCAAAGGCACCCTGCCTTTGGCCAATTATGGCTCTATTAGCAGAGGGCACTGTGATTGGCCAAAGCATGCTTTGGCCAATCATCATACAGCAATGCATAGCAATCTCACAGTGGATTATGGGGCGTTTCGTGGCGCTCGAATTTCCCGCGAATGCCCCATAATGTTCGCTGTGCGACCCGAACATCAAGCTATTCCCTATTTATTAAGATTTCCACAAAAAGGCAACATTCACCACACCACAGTAAAGACCATTAAAGACAATATTGTCATTAGTGTTAAAAGCAAAGAAAAAACGCAGGCTCACATGCATTACCCACTATCATACCAGCAGTCAACCGTATGCAGGGATGAGGCACTTAGTTGAAAGCACTGATGGCCAAGGAATTGCTGAAACAAATATGAATCTAGCTAAACCAATGGTTTAGACACATCGAAAATAATCCTTGAAAACAATGCGGGTAACCAATCCGTCCGCAGTGCAGTAAGTATGAAAAGAATGGGAACTGTGTCCCTGGAACAAGCTCACCCAAGGCCACGCTAATGCTCCTTCCTCACTGACAGATCTGTTAATGTAGGTAGTGGGCCGCCAGTGAAGTCTCTTTCAGAGTTCCACAGACTGTCGGGTCAGCGGATCAGCATGAGAGCTGATGCGAACGTGGAGGTGTATAAGATGCTGATAGCACTTCTCCAATCTTCAATCTTCAAAGCTTCAACAGCTCGGTGTGCGCCATAAAAGCAGATGGCTGTACGTGCTGAGAGTTGATCAATTGATCAGGTGGGGAGACAAATGAAAGGAGCCGTGCAGATGCAGGTGAGACCGAGTCAGATGATGTTGAAACACAAATGCATTTCACTCACATGATGTGAGTTTCATCAGGGAATAGTTTCTATTTTTGTGACTATTACACAGCTGTGTGTTTCCTTTTGCAGTTACTCTCTCTTGGTATATTTCTATATCCAAGTTCTACCTCCCATCTTTTTCAGCCTATTACTGAACTCTGGGATCCCCCACTCCTCAATATGGGTGAATCAGTGAATTTTCACTTCTAATTTAAAGTGTTGATTTTCCCTGTTTTAACCCATTCATGCCGAAGATTTTCTCACCATCTCTCCAGCACTCGCTTCTCTGCTGTCATTTTTTTTTAAAAGGCAGAGGATTCAATCTCCCCTCTCTTCTTGGATTTCTAACCCGCCCACCTTGCCCATGTGACACTAGACATCATCTGAGTAAAGAAAAAATTGTGTTTGCCAGAAATCTTGTGATCTTGCATAGTATACATGAGATTTCCCAGGAAACCTTCCCCTCCTTTGTGAGCCAGCTTCAACTATGTGCATGATTTGGCTGTGATGCAAAACACACATGGAATCTACCCTCCCCTTGAAAAGCACACTAGCTGTTAAAACAGCATGCCTCTAGACACATTAAGAAGCTGCAGAGAAGAACTGCACTTTGTTTACTTATGAATAAACTCTGTCTAAAATACCTTATTCCATATTTATCTCCAAATCCTGATCCTATACTAGTCTCAGGGCCAGTTCATACCACATGTAGTCCAGTGCATTTTTTTCTGCATCAAAATTGCATTGGAAAGTAGGTTATATGGTGTTCAGTGGCATAGTTCACACCAGTGCTTGCAATTCCAGGGCGTTCCATTACCAGAAAAAAAGTAGAACGTGCTGCATTTTTCCTGCACTGGAACGCTGTAAAACACATAAAAACACACCAAAAATGCACTGGAACACACAAGTCCTTATTTAGGGCCATTTCACACTATAGAAACGCAGTCCGGATGCGCTCCAGATGCTTTTCTGCATGCGCATTTTTTACACTTATTTGATGCGTTTCAGTGCGTTTTTGATGCAGTCCAGTTCATCTCCCCCCCCCTCTTTTTTCTTAACCTTAAATTAGGACATGTGTGTTCCAGTGCATTTTTGATGCATTTTACAGCATTCCAGTGTTTTTTTTATGCATTTGACAGAGTTCCCGTAGAGTCCAGTGCAAGAAATATGCAACATGTTCTACTTTTTTCTCTGGAACTGGAATGCACTGAAACTGAAAGCACTGGTGTGTACTATGCCATTGAAAACCATATAACCTACATTCCATGTGTTTTTGATGCAAAAAAACACTGGATTGCATGTGGTGTGAACTGGCTCTTAAGGTTACAAAAGAGGGGGAAAAACTGCACTGAACTGCATAAAAGACGCACCAAAACCACACTGGAACGTGCCAAAACGCCCATGCATAAAAGCATCTGGAACGCATCCAGACTGTGTTTCAATGGTGTGAACTGGCCCTTACTCTATAATAAAATAGTTCTTGACACATGTTTAAAACATTTATTACATTATTGTTTATTTGTTGGTTTGTGTATAAATAAATTAACTGTTTAATTCATCCCCCTTTCTATTGTACTTTTTTTTTTTTTTTTTTTCTTTTTTTGAATACAAATGTATCATCAGCCAGCCATAGAAATAGTGTGTTAAACTTAATATTTCTTTTTTTAACCTAAACATATTTTATTCATCATTTTCAAAATGATAATTTTATTACCTCAATATCTGCATTGTTTAAATGTAATTCATCTAATAGATATAAGCATAACGGTATTTATTTATATATTCCCATGAACTCTTTCTGCAATATGATTTACAATACACAAATAACATATGTGATTCCTTTTATTATCAGCTTTTGCTTCTTAAAAGAACCAAAGCCAAATAATGTAATTTTATTATTCATAGGCATTTTTTCCCAATGGACTGTTTTCTCTTTGCCACCTTATACCATTTTTATATAGTGTTTTTGCACACCTTCCTCAAGAAGTGGCCTTGAAAAATGTTCCTAGCCTTAAGAGAGAAAATGAATGTAGCCACAACATCTACAGCAAAACTTCACCCAAAAGGCGAAGTTGCACTTGTTTGCATCCGCCCTGGTTTTAACAGGCACCCAATCACACTTCAGGTAAGATCGCCGTGGTGATCTTTGCAGAATTCCAGCCCCCTCTCCTTCCCCAACAGCCTTCTGGGACACATCAAAGGTCCCAGAAGATTGCAGGACCATTCACAAAGCACAGCTTGGCTTGCGCATTTAAGGCAACAGTTGACAAAGAAAGGAATTCCCTTTGTGTGGTCACCTGAGGTAAAGACTGCCTTTAGTAAGCTAAAGACTCTTCATTTCTGCACCAATATTGGTACATCCTATTCCTGAACTACCTTTTATCATGGAAGTGGAGGCTTCATTCTTGTGTGTATTTCTCTTGCTTGTTGTCTTCAGCTAAAAAAAATTATGCCATTAGCAAATAAAAGAGTTGCTGGCAAATAAGGAAGCCTTTTCTGAATGGAGGCATCTGCTGGAAGGGAATAATCATCATGTAACTGTTTACACTGGTTATAAACATTTGGAATTCAAAATGATCGATACTTTAAAGAAAGCTCAGGAATATTACAAGAAGGCTGCTGACTAACATTGCAAATCATCCCCTACTTTTCATGTAGGTGACAAAGTTTGTTTATCTACCAAAAAATTTAATATTCTTGTTCTATCTGCTAAGTAGGGTCAAACATTTGTGGGGCCTTTCCAGGTGTCTGCTCCAATCAACCCAGTCACCTTTCACTTGAAACTGCATGACAGTATGAAGATTCACCTTGTTGTTCATGTATCCCTACTCAAACTGTTTAATAAAAATCATTTTTCTTGAAGATTTCTCCCACCTCCTCTACCTGTTGAGGTGCAGGGTGAAGAAGAAATTGTGGTTGAAAGAATTCTTGATTCCAGGATGTTTAGGAACAAATTACAATATCTGGTTCAATGGACAGGATATGGGCCACAGGAAAATTCTTGGAAACCTGAGGAAAACCTTCATGCTCCCAGATTGACAAAAGACTTCCACCAGACTTTACCACAGACCAGGCTCTAAGATGTCCAGGGCAGTCATGGAAAGAGAGCAGTACTGTCAGGGTCTGGATCAGAACCTGCAACATCTGGCTGTGGCTCTTCTCGCTGTGCCACCTGAGATGCTGGATATCTCTCTGTTTGATCTTGAGGACAACCTTGCCTTGTCTCTTGTTTCTGGTGAACCTTGAACATGAACTTCCTGATTTAAGCCATGCCTCTGTGCTTCCTGTTTGCCAGATTATTGTGCTCTCTACAGCTACTATCTTTCTCCTTTGTGTACCTGCAGCTGTCCTTATCTCCTTATCTCCTACTACTTGTTACTGACCTTTTGGCTTGTTTGCTGACTATGCTTCTGCTTGATCACTAGGCTAAAGAAAAAAGAGAAAAGGCGGACGCACCGACCTAGTGCATTACCACTGGTAAAACTTTATTGAAGTATAAAACAGCAAAATATATACTCACAAACGAGCATGGGTAACAGGCATGGACAATGCTACAGGTACGCAGTTCTATACATCGACAGATCAGTGCCTGACGTCAAGTGGATAAAGCAATGGCTGACGCGTTTCAGGGGAGAACCCCTTCCTCAGAGCCTAAGCAGGCAATGGCTGCTCACATGTACGCATATATACCTACACGCGTTCCACCGGCGAAGGACTGCAGCAGAAGGCGCCACTCCATCTGGTATGTGTCATCCCACTATCCCCATATTATGTGGTAGATGTGGGGGTGGTACAGGTATATTTTATGCCTGACCACCTCCGAATGGGAGGCCAAACAGCCTCCCCATGGATTCTTCACCAGTCCATTAGGATTATGATAATTCACCAATTTAATCACTGGCCATGCATGTATGGGGTTACTGGCCTTAAACTCTATGGTGCTACATTCTGGAGACTGGGTGCAGTTCAGAGAGTGCCCTTAATGTAGAGGGGTGTAGGGGGGTGGGACTTGTGTAGGTGGGCGTGACTTGTGTGGGTGAGTGCTGGTGGTGATTGGGATGCACAGACACACACACACACATATATAGAGGAGACCGTACATGTGAGCAGCCATTTCCCGCTTAGGCTCTGAGAAAGGGGGTTCTCCCCTGAAACGCGCCAGCCATCACTATATCCACTTGACGTCAGGTCCTGATCTGTCGATGTTCTTAACTGCGTACCTGTAACATTGTCCATGCCTGTTATCCATGCTCGTTTGTCAGTATATATTTTGCTGTTTTTATACTTCAATAAAGTTTTACCAGTGGTAATGCACTAGGTCGGTGTGCCCTCCTTTTCTCTTTTTTCTTTACCCTTTGAATACCCATTATTCTGAGGAGGGCTGCAAGATGGCAGATACTACTGAACATATTCGGTCACACCACACATTGAGGAACTAGACCCCGGAGCGCAGGAGAGATTTCTATTGTGTTTGTCTGCTTGATCCCTACCTGCTATATCTGCTACTGAACTCCAGCTTACTCAATTCTTGGTAGGGTGATTCTGAGAACCATAACCTGGCACTAACATGCAGCAAAACATCTCCACCTTCAGGAACTCTGGTAAATACCAGTTAGTGCTTAGACCCCGAACCATGGCTGAGCCTGCGCCATCTGCCACAGTAACCTACTTGTGTACCCATCCTGCTGGTTGGTGTGAGCCTCTCTACTGCTATAGCTACTGGTCTCTGAGCCTGACCCCTGACCATGACAACAGAACTGGACACCTAGGCAGTGGAAAGAAAGGAGAGCAATTTTGAATCACTGGTCACCACTATCGAAAATTGCACCACAGAGGATCACATGACAGGAAATTTATGTACGTCTTTCTGTGTTTTAGAGTGAATACACAGATTCAGTAGATGGATAACATGCTGTTTTCTGGAGTTGTGTGCAAAATAAATAGTGAATATAAAAAAACATTGTACATTAAAGAATATGTAAACCCAAACATTTCATATTCCTGATTTGTGCCTGCTGTACCATGTACGTGTATGAAAAAGTATCCTGTTCTCTTTGTATTGTGTGAAATCCCTGGGGTTCCTGCCAGTCCCTTTGTCCTATTACAAACTGACACTAAGCAGAAGAACACACTGTGGTCAGTTCTCTAGCTATGCTGGGAACTCATCCTGCTCTCCTCCAATGATCAGATTTATCTTGACACCCCCTACTCCCCCCAAACAATCTTTCACTGGGAAGATAAGTGTAATGCTGTTTCTCCTCTCCCCAGCTCTTAAGTAGCTGATAATAGAGATTATGTGATCACTTATAAAAAAGGGGGAAAGGGTATTTGTTATTTTTTTTAATATCTATACACAAATGTTTTCCATTTATTTCCATTTTAAACGGAATGGGTTGTTTTACAAAGTGATCTTTTGCAATCACTTCAATACTCACATTTATTATTTTAGCTGTTTCTTGTCTTTTATTGTAAAATGAAAATACAGCTTCCGTTTTTTTTTTGCTTTGTCTTTAAAAGAATATGGCAAAAGAATTAGAACTATATGGTAAAGAGCGATTAGGTTATTACTGAAAAACCTTATGCAGAGTGATTTATAGATATCTGACAGCAAAGAAGCAGAGCTCATTGCAAGACAGATGTATCTTGAAGCAAGTCTGCTCCAAGTCATTAGAGATGTCGGGAGCATACAGCCATGCAGACATACCCAACACACACATGCAGATGTCTCAGAGTATTGTGATAGAATACTGTATGTGACTTGATGTTTAATGTGTTAAAACTCTCTTGCTACATATGACCACCAGGCAATGCAATAGCATCCCCCCAAAAAACTTTATTGAAGATGTACACATCTCATATTTTTAAGTGTAGTTTCAGTGAAGCCTGGTCAAACAAAAAAATAAGTGTGAAAGTACCCACAAATGCACAGAAAATTAGCTATTTAACAACTGTAACGCCTCTCAGCTGTCTCTGCTGTCATGTAATGCAAAAGAAAGAATTGACAGTAGCTAATATTCTTCTGTGGGATCACTAGACAGAAAGTTAACTATGTTTTGGAATCTCCATCCTCCATATTACTAATATCAAATATTAGTACAATACAAATATATGCGATATAACAACTTATAGGCATTTTTTGTATACACGAGTGTGTATAAATGTGATCAACTTGCAATATATGTTTAAAATTCCCTTAATGTTTCAGATACTTTAGAAAATCACATTTAATTTTTTTTTTTTTTAATGTAAGTATGGATCTGCTATTTGGTTCTCCAAAAACTCAGTAGTCTTACATTTTTAAGCTATAAGTAAATATGTATATTCAGAATCCTTAAGTAGCTAAAATTCTTAGCCTGCTCTCCAAGGGTATGAGTTACATTACATCTCAGGACATGTATAATGATTAGAATACCACAATCAGCCACCATGGAACATATTGAATTACTCCATAATCTTGTTCTTGAACGCCAGCCCCATGACTAAATCCAATAGACGAGAGAGTGCTCTTGAACCAAGTTTAAGGCTCTTAATTCCTTACAATAGCACTTTCACTTTCCACATTGACTGATTTCACAGCCCAGCGGATCGCAATAGAAGTCTATTCAATAGGGCTCCGCTTTTTATTTCATTTTTTTCTTTACTGTAGGAGCTTAGTAATGTGCTTTCTATAATTTGCAGACCTAAGCAATGCATTTCACAAGAAATATGCTCTCTTCTATTTTGCAGCCTGTGCTGTGAACCCATTATGAATCAGAAAATGAGTTGAATTTACAGGCAAATTTTCTCTCACTCATATTTCTGCCTGAAAATGAAAAAAAAAATCAAAATCGTATCCTACAGTATATTTTCGTCTCTGGTTCTACAAATCAAAAAGTTTCTTTCCATATATTTCCCTTTCTGGTCTTAACTTGTATTTCAAAAGAAGAACAAAAACAGGCAGGATAAATGATGTACTTTATAAGTCTACAACAAGCAAACTTTGAAACTTCTGATGTCTTAAAGCCTAACTCTAGGCTAATTTTAAACAAATAATATGTGTCTTCTCCCTACCTGGCAGATTAGGAATATAATACTCAATGTTTTAACGGATGATAATTTAGAACAATATATCTTTATTGGGTTTTAGAGTAAATTATGAAAACATTTATACAAAATGTACAAAGCCTTTTATTTAAACAGTGGAACAACATGATTCAAACAAAAGAACATGACAGTAAATTTTAGCAAGGCACGAGATTGAGCATGTCGGACACGTATGGGGAAAAAAAGAAAGCAGTAATTGTATGAGTGAATAATAGCAATTTCAATACAAAGGTCTGCTTGTCTAGACCTTATATGGTGAGTTGCGTTTGATATGAGTGTGTATATATATATATATATATATATATATATATACAGTATCTCACAAAATTGAGTACACCCCTCTCATTTTTGAAAATATTTTATTATATCTTTTCATGTGACAACACTGAAGAAATTACACTTTGCTACAATATAAAGTAGTGAGTGTACAGCTTGTATAACAGTGTAAATGTGCTGTCCCCTCAAAATAAGTCAGCACACAGCCATTAATGTCTAAAGAGCTGGCAAAAGAAGTGAGTACACCCCTGTGAAAATGTCCAAATTGGGCCCAATTAGCCATTTTCCCTCCCCAGTGTCACGTGACTCATTAGTGTTAAAAGGTCTCAGGTGTGAATGAGGAGCGGGTGTGTTAAATTTGGTGCTATCACTCTTTCACACTGGTCACTGGAAGTTCAACACCTCATGGCAAAGAACTCTCTATGGATCTGAGAATTGTTGCTCTACATAAAGATGGCCTAGGCTATAAGAAGATTGCCAAGACCCTGAAACTGAGCTGCAGCACGGTGGCCAAGACCATACAGCAGTTTAACAGGACAGGTTCCACTCAGAACAGGCCTTACCATGGTTGACCAAAGAAGTTGAGTGCACGTGCTCAGCGTCATATCCAAAGGTTGTCTTTGGGAAATAAACGTATGCGTGCTGCCAGCATTGCTGCAGAGGTTGAAGGGGTGGGGGTCAGCCTGTCAGTGCTCGGAACATATGTCGCACACTGCATCAAGTTGGTCTGCATGGCTGTCATCCCAGAAGGAAGGCTCTTCTAAAGATGATGCACAAGAAAGCCTGCAAACAGTTTGCTGAAGAGAAGCAGACTAAGGACATGGATTACTGGAACAAAAGTGAGTTGTGAACTTATTTGGATCAGATGGTGTCAAGCTTGTGTCGGCAACCAGATGAGGAGTACAAAGACAAGGGTGTCTTGCCTACAGTCAAGCATGGTGGTGGGAGTGTCATGGTCTGGGGCTGCATGAGTGCTGTCGGCACTGGGGAGCTACAGTTAATTGAGGGAACCATGAATGCCAACATGTACTGTGACATACTGAAGCAGAGCATGATCCCCTTTGGAGCCTGGGCCGCAGGGCAGTATTCCAACATGATAACGACCCCAAACACACCTACAAGATGACCACTGCCTTACTAAAGAAGCTGAGGGTAAAGGTGATGGACTGGCCAAGCATGTCTCCAGGCCTAAACCCTTTTAAAAATCCTCAAATGGAAGCTCCGTGATGTCGTCATGGAGGAGTGGAAGAGGACTCCAGTAGCAACCTGTTAACCTCTGGTAAACTCCATGTGCAAGAGGTTTAAGGCAGTGCTGGAAAATAATGGTGGCCATACAAAATATTGACACTTTGGGACCAATTTGGACATTTTTACTTAGGGGTGTACTCACTTTTGTTGCCAGAGGTTTAGACATTAATGGCTGTGTGTTGAGTTATTTTGAGGGGACAGTAAATTTATACAAGCTGTGCACTCACTACTTTGCAGTGTAGCAAAGTGTAATTTCTTCTTTGTTGTCACATGAAAAGATATAATGAAATATTTACAAAAATGTGAGGGGTGTACTCACAAAAGTTAGATACTGTGTGTGTGTGTGTGTGTATATATATATGTGTATATATATATATATATATATATATATATACATATATATATATATATATATATATATATATATATATATATATATATATATATATATATATATATATATATATACATATATATATATATATATATATATATATATATATATATATATATATATATATATATATATATATATATATATATATAATATTATTTTTCTCAATCAGTTTTCACAGAAATAAGGTTTTGTTTGAGTTTGTTTGAGGCTGTTTCTCAAACAAATGTTTTGGTAAAGAATACATAGGCTGTCCTAAAAAATGGGAACTGTTGACAGTTTCAGCAGTCCATTGTCTCTACAGCTACAGTAAATAGGTATGCTTTCTGTTGTTTGGTTACTATGGCAAACAGCCTGACACATAAAAGGGGGTTTCAGGCATAAGCTAGGAGGGCTCATCATGCTTTAACACCAAAAGACTCATTTGTAACCAGCCATTGAAGGAAAAAGATGCTTTCGTCTGATTCTCCAATAACTACCAACTGAGTCCTCATTGTCACTGGAGATCACAAACACAGTAACTGGAGTTAAGTAACTTTTAAATGTATTTCTACTGTTACAGACCATAGGCTGTTTATTTGCTAGGCATTTTGCTTGTTATAGATATCTGTCAGTCATGTACTGTATTCCTAATATTGTAATAGTTTTGTATGTACAGTATTTTTGTTTAGTAAAAGCACATTTACACACTGCAGAGGTCTCAGCTTCCTTGCTTGTACCACAAAGTAACCTTGCTAGATAGACGCAAGTAAAACATTTGGTGGCTTGTGTCGTGATCTGTGCTATAATTCAACTGAGGCAGACCTGTTTTTTTTCCGTGGTGTGATGTGTAATTTGTGCTATATAGAAATGCTGCGTAGGAAAAGCAAGGCTGCAGAGGGTTCTGGTGGCAATGGAGACAATGAGTGAGAGCCTCTTGCTAAAGAATTTGTGAAGTATGCTTCTCCCTTGAATAAGACTTGGGGTGATAAAATCTCAGATCATTTTGTAGATTTTAGCCTTAAGGGGTTGGACTTAAGTAAAGCAGAGAAGAGGACAGTGTCCAGAGTGGGTTGGTACTTCCTTAATGTTATTTATACTGAATCACATAGAAGGGAGAAGGCAGAGGCAGTAGTTACGGTATTAAAAGACCAGCTAGCAGTTGCTTCAGAGTGTTTGTGTTTAACCGCTAGTCGGGCTGATGATTTGCAAGAGTGGTGTGCAGCCCTCATGACCAAATCAATAAATGCTTTAAGGAAAAGGAGGGGCCGTAAACCTGTTAGTAAAGCCAGGGTGTATGCCATTGTCACATCCCAAAACTGGGATTGCGAGGATGTGCTCTCCTCAAATGATAGTGAGGATGAGGAGATAGAGTTTGATATTTCAGATGATGATCTGCTAGTGGGAAATAAAAAAAACATGCAAGATCTCTCATTACTAAGCATAGGAAATGGCAACATGATAGAGAGGATATGGCAGATAGGGAGGTACTTTATCGCAACCACAGAGATGTTGAATTTGAAGAAGTATGGGAATTTACATAAACTAAACTCCATGAGCTGGCAAAACAATACAAACAAAGGTCCAGGGAGCCCATATTGAGTTGGTTCCTACTCTTGTGGGATGACAGTGTTGTTTTGTCAGGTAAGGAAGCAGTGGCTATGGGAGTGTTAACCCGTGATCCACAATTGCGTCAGGCAATATGAAAAGCCAGAGAGTTTAGTGTGAATTATTCACTGATGGACCTTGTGAGAGATGGAATAGTCAGAGTATACGCTAGTCCTAGTGATCTATTAAATACTTACTCCTGGAGAACAATAGGAGAAGGTACAAATAATGAAAATAAACACTGCGCTATCAAAAATAAGAAACAAAGGGGGCGTGGCCGACCGGAGCTGAAGATGGACGCCTGATCTCTCAGCTCATCACACAGGGGATACCAAAGAGCTACACAGGCCGCACAGCTACTCTAATCCGGAGCCATCCTCACTCCTACAACATCAGAGAACATGGCCAGTGGGTCTAGAAAGAGAAATCCGGAATATAAACCTAAGAAACTCACTGAATTCTCCTACAAGCCGGCGGAGCAGGTCAGTGACTTCCAAGATGGCGCCGGCCCGGCCGCGCCGCGGGACTCATATACTGATCTACCAGATGAAATCCTGGTAGATAGTGTTCCATCTGACCCCCCCAGCATTACCCCCTCACCCTCCGGAGGGGGATTACCTGCTTAACAGCCCAGCAAAGGCTAAAATGAGGCTTGATGCGCCGCCTCAGCGGCCGCCCACAGCACAAATTGAGGCCCAGGCTTTCAACCCCCTTCCCAGCAACCAGGCCTTACATTCATCCATGGCATCCTTTCCTACCTCAGGCCAGCCTGTGATGGACACCACGTTAAAAGACATGCTGTTGTCACTACAGACCTCCCTCATGACAGATCTCTCTTTACTGCTTACTAAAATTTCCTCAGACATCCACTCACTTGATGATAGAGTGTCATGCATTGAAAGGAATATGAGTGAATGCACCTCCACAGTTAATGAGGTCATTGATGTGTGTGAGGATGTGAGGGAAGAGCAAAAATGGATTTGCGCCAAGCTGGCCGATTTAGAGGACAGATCTCGCAGGAACAATATAAAGCTGCGCGGAGTCCCTGAATCCATTATGCCTGCAGATTTGCCACGATTCGCGAAAGAAATGATGCTCGTCATTATCCCAGAAGCATCACCCAGAGACTTGATAGTGGACAAGATCCATAGAATTGCTAAGCCATCTCACCTTGCTGCCTCCATTCCCAGAGATGTAATAATGAGAGTCCACTTTTTTCATATCAAAGAGAAACTCTTGCTAGGGGTCAAAAACAAATCACCGCTACCTGCTCCCTACACAGAGATCCAATTTTTCCCAGACCTCTCCAAGTATACACTCCAAACAAGAAGAAATTTAAACCCGATAACCAAGGGTTTACAAAACCATAAAATACCATACAAATGGCGTTACCCAGCGACTATCCTAGTCACAAGAAATGGCCAAGCCCATGTCATAAACGACCTAGACAAAGGCCTGCACCTTCTCCACAACTGGGGTATACTTCTCGAACCTCCCAAGACCAATTCACTGCATAACAGCCCGCTTCCAGCCCGCAGCCGCATAAATCATCAACGCAGATGAGGGACCCCGGAAGCTCCTACCATAGTAGGCCTAACTACTTCTGGTAATATCCCCTGGAATGTGACCAATTGATTCCTTCAGATCTCAGCTCCCTTCGTTACTAACTGTTTATACCCCCTTTTAGAGGTTGAAGAGGTGTGTTACACCACCTCTACTTACCCTTCCACAATTCAGCAGATTTACCTTACCAGCAGCCTGATCATTGACTTTTTTTTCTCTTTCTTCTTTTTCTCTCCTATTTTCAAGTGTGATTAACATTTTGCTCTATCTGCAGCTCTTTTTGACCTAACTATTGTCAAGTCCAAGGCCTAAATACCACTCACCATCTGACCCGTAGTCTAGGATCCTCCAAATCTCAGACCGAACCTACTGACCGTAAGTGATATCTCCACTACTCCCTTTACTCTATACCCACACAATGCCGCTCAACATACTATCGCTTAATGTCAATGGCCTGAATCACCCAGCTAAACGCCATTCACTATGGAGAACCGCCAAAGCTCTCCATAGTGACATTCTCTGTATTCAAGAGACCCACCTGATACTGTCAGATTCCTCTCTATGCAACAACCGCCAGTTCCCAACTATCTACCAAGCCTGCCACTCTACCAAAACTAGAGGCGTCATGATAGCAATAAAAGACACTGTGGACTTCCATCTATCCAAGATCCTAACAGACCCTGAGGGTCGATACTTGATAGTAGTGGGTACCATCGACAAAGTGTCCTACACGCTTATTAATATATATGCCCCGAACACCCACCAAATGAAACTCCTGCATAAAGTCATACGTTTAGCCAAACCAATCAGGAAAGGTCACTTAATTCTATGTGGAGACTTTAATATTGCCCCTGACAACAACATGGACACCACATCACCAGCGAAGAGGTGAATATCACCTTTGAAGAATTTTCTATCCTCACAGGACCTGTTTGACGTATGGTTCTGCCATCACGGCTCAGAAAAGGACTTACTTTTCTCCCAGGCACAATTCTTACTAAAGGATTGATTTATTTGCAACAGATAAATGGCTCCTACAGAAAGTATGTCAATCTGTGATCCACGCCACGACACGGTCAGACCACGCTCCAATATCAATTTCGATTACAGACCCTAGTCCACAACGCAACACGTTTCTCTGGCATGCAAATAATCATATACTGCAAAATGTAAAATACACAACAGAGATCTCCAATCACCTCACAGAATTTTTCTCTATCAACAAAGGATCGGTGTCTGACCATGGAGTGGTGTGGAGTGCCCATAAGGCCTACATAAGAGGTATGTTAATAAAACTAAGCTCCCTTCACAAAAAGAAGAGGACACAGCGTATAGATGAACTAACCTCCCAAATTACCTCCCTAGAACAACAACATAAAGCCAATCCCCGAACTCCACAAATCCACCAACTACTATCCCTCAGACAGGAACTGAAAACCTTACTCCTATATTCGTTCGAATTTTTCCAGCGTAAACTAAAAGCTACTTTATATGCCACCTCTAACAGAGCAGGGAAGACTTTAGCAATGAAACTTAGAGGTAGAAGAACTAAAACAAAAATTTCTCAGATACTCCATCCCCACACGAATACCCCCCAGTCCAACCCTCAAGACATAGCCAACGCATTCAGCGACTACTATAGTGACCTTTATAATCTAAAACACGACCCTACCACCCCACAACCTTCTCCAGACGAGATTGACCAATTCCTCCACTCCATACAACTACCAACCTTGACTAAGACACAACTAGAATCCCTTAACAAACCATTTACAGAACAAGAAGTTAGAGCATCAATTGACTCCCTTCCTAACGGGAAAGCCCCAGGACCTGATGGCCTCACACCCGAATACTATTAACAATTCTGTTCACAACTTGTTCCCCATATCACGGAACTTTACAACAACGCTGCCTCCTCTTCTAAATTTCCTATTGATTATTTGAATGCATTAATAATTACGCTACCGAAGCCAGGGAAGGAACCCAACACCCCCAAAAATTTCAGACCAATATCCCTTTTAAATCTTGATTTAAAAATGTATGCCAAGACCATTGCTACACGTTTACTAGACATCATACCCACTCTTATACATAGGGACCAGACTGGTTTCACAAAGGGAAGGCAAGTGCCAGATGCCACCAGAAGAATGATAAATTTGATACACCATGAGACCACCGGAACGCCTTCTCTGCTCCTATCCTTGGATGCAGAAAAGCCATTCGACAGGGTCCACTGACTCTACCTTAAAGTCCTTCAGAAATTTGGATTTAAAGATCACATCCTTAGAGCCATATTGGCAATGTACACCACTCCCTCGGCCCAAGTATTCACAGAAGGTATGCTCTCAAAACCATTCCCTATTACAAACGGCACGCGTCAAGGCTGTCCTTTATCCCCAATTATCTTTAATTTACTAATGGAACCTCTGGCACAACATATCCGCTCCAATAAGACAATATCTGGATTACAGATAGGCAACGCCTGCCACAAAATAAGCCTCTTCGCGGATGACGTTATACTGGTACTCACAAATCCCACATCCTCCCTGGCAGAGGTACAAAATACACTAAATTGGTTCAGCAATGTCTCATATTATAAGCTAAACAAAACCAAATCATATGTTCTTGACCTTAATATAGACGCCACAACAAAAAATTTGCTTCAACAACAGTACACCTTCACATGGGCAGACAAAGACATCACATACCTGGGAATCCAACTTACAAAATCCATCAGACAACTTTATTCTTACAACTTCCTCCCACTTCTGCACAAAATTAATAGTGACACACAACAAATAATACAGCAAGAGCTCTCCTGGTCGGGAAGAACGGCGGCCTTTAAAATGGTATGCCTCCCCTAAACATTATACTTCTTCCGCACATTGCCCATTCCAATACCCTCCTCATTCTTCAGGTCCCTTCAATCACTATTCAACAAATTCCTATGGAAGGGGAAAAAACCCAGATGTTCCCATGCAAAACTTATTAAACATAGACTGGCAGGAGGCGCAGGATCCATAGACTTTAGAGACTACTATTTAGCGGCCATACTTGCCCAACTACCTGAATGGTTCCAACCTAATACTCAATCTCTCTGGGCCCAGATAGAAAAATCTTTACTTATCCGTTCCAATCTTAAACACTGGTTACTGAGCACTCCTATGGGCACCCGTGTCTCATCCGCCATTTCCCCACCCATGAGGGCCTCGGTATACGCCTGGAAAAAACTGGCCATCCTTTCTGATTACATCCCCTCAATGGCACTCCTTAACGTACCCTTAGAAACTCTTCACCATTTTTCACCTGATCTTAGACTCTCCCAATGGACCCTCAAAGGTATCCATTCACTACATCTCCTCATACAAGGAAATAAACTTAAATCTTTCTCCCACCTACAAAAGGAATATGATCTACCCACCACTGAACACTTCACATACCTCCGCATACACCACTGTCTAAGTAAATCACCTCTCCCCAGCTACAACATCCCCCAAAGACCTGGGATTTCTTCATGAATCCTATTCCAAGAACCAAAGGCATATCTTACTTTTATACCCTCCTACAAGGAAAAGATCTTTCACTAAAATGTCCCCACATCACCAATGGGAAGCAGACCTTTCCACTACCTTCTCTGAAGAACAATGGCAACTTGCTTTCAAATCTGCGTACAAAGCAACCCAATGTTCGACATTATGGGAACTCACCCAGAAAATCTCGCTCCGATGGTACTTGACCCCAGCTAAAATGGCTTCCTTCAGTCCCAATACCCCCAATACATGCAAATCCTACAAAGGTGACATCTTTCATATTTTCTGGTCATGCCCAGCCATTCAGAAATACTGGATAGACACATTTAACCTTCTTACCAACATAACAAAAATCCCCATCCCACCCACTCCCGCACTGGCGCTTCTAAACCTAAACATAGAAAACATACCTGGGGCCCTAAGATATATAACAACCCATGTCCTCTTGGCCTCCAGACTCAATTTAACTAGAAGTCGGATAGTTCCCCAACCATAACACAAACAATAGACCTGGTTTCACTACACTTCAGCTGCGAAACAATGATGGCCTCCAGCAATGGCAGGGCCACAAAAACCGCTCAACAATGGCTTCCTTGGACAAATTGGTCCAATGCTGCACTTTCTACTCAGACGCTCAAAATCACCCACACACCTTCTTGACCAAGCAATATGTTTATCATATGATTTATTCGTTGTTAACACTAAGACTATAGTAGAGGTATAAATCCTCAAATTAAGAATAAGATACTGTACTTTAAGGTTACCCATTGGATCCTTTCTGCCTTTGTGGCACAAAGAGCTCCCATTAGGGGTGCCGCAATGGGAGAAAGGGTCATATATGTATGTTCAAATAACTAAAGTTCTAGTTATTCCTTTTCCTGAACTACTTTATTGGAATATGTTTCAATGACAAGCTGCTGGATATTATGCATAGTTTATGTTTGAAAAATTTATGTTCTAAATGTAATCAAAACGTCGTTGCATGACGTACAATACATAAATTGTACATTGTCTTACCTTGTGAAAATTCAATAAAATATTTTGAAAAGGAAAATAAGAAACAAAGAAAAAGCAGCTACATACAGTGTGACAACAAAGATATAAACATAATAAAAAATGTAGTGCATATGGATCAAATGTGAAAAAATACAAACGGTGCTCCAAAATGGTGTCACCATCAGTAAAATGAATGACTCGTGAATCTCTAGACATAAGGTAAATAAGTGAAGTCCATCAAGTGAATCAATATATAATTAAATGTTCCACTAGTTGAGGATGGAAAAACATGGAAAGCAGCTGATGTTCTAACATAGGCAGAAGATTAAATCCCCAGGGAGAACACATCAACCAGATGTAAAAATCTTGGTGACCACAGATAGTGTGTGGAAAACTCTTACCAGATTTACTGGATTCCCTTGTCAGCGACAGGGAATCACATGAGCAGGGTGCCACTCAGGGCATTGGAAAGAATGTCCCGACGCTCAAACCCTCCAGGCCGGACTCTGCGTGGATCTCCAGGGGCCACCAGGTAGGTCCTCACAGTGGATAACCAGGACACGGATCAGAGGAAACAGGACATCTCCCATGAGATTGAAGTAAGAGCTGGATTCTCATTCAGATGGTATGTGGAAAAAGAAAAAAAGGCACATACTGTCCTCTGTATGATGTGTCAGTCCGCTTCTCACCGTCCAACACAGTTCAATAGGCAGCTCCTCTATGCCCTGACTAGGACCTGTACACTCACTCTGCTTCCTGGTCTGAGTCACGTGGTGTGCACATCAATCCCAGAATGCTTTCTGGGATTGAGGACAGTATCTGCAGGCCTTTTTTTCCTTTTCCACATACCATCTGAATGAGAATCCAGCTCTTACTTCAATCTCATGGGAGATGTCCTGTTTCCTCTGATCCGTGTCCTGGTTATCCACTGTGAGGACCTACCTGGTGGCCCTGGAGATCCATGCAGAGTCCGGCCTGGAGGGTTTGAGCGTTGGGACAGTCTTTCCAATGCCCTGAGTGGCACCCTGCTCATGTGATTCCCTGTCGCTGACAAGGGAATCCAGTAAATCTGGTAAGAGTTTTCCACACACTATCTTCACCAAGATTTTTACATCTGGTTGATGTGTTCTCCCTGGGGATTTAATCTTCTGCCTATGTTAGAACATCAGCTGCTTTCCATGTTTTTCCATCCTCAACTAGTGGGACATTTAATAATGTATTGATTCACTTGATAGACTTCACTTATTTACCTTATGTCTAGAGATTCACGAGTCATTCATTTTACTGATGGTGACACCATTTTGGAGTACCGTTTGTGTTTTTTCACATTTGATCCATATGCGCTACATTTTTTTTTATGTTAATAGGAGAAGGTATTTCCAGGTTATGTAAGATGGGTTGTATAACCAGATTAAATACATTTCCCGAATAGATGGGTCCAGATATGGAGCCCTATACATCTGCTCTGCGCTCTAAGCTGATGAAGTCTGCGCCATTTAATCTCAGGGCTCCTTTATTGTCATTGCTGGGAGGCCTGAGGTTAAACAGCAAGATTCATGAAGCCACTACCCTTTTTTAAGCCAGTTGGGGGAGCTAGAGGAGACTAAAACAAAACCTGTCAGGGCAGTAGATAAGGTCAAGGTCAGACAGGAAGAATACAAGCAGAAAATAACTTTTACAGAGAACAAAGGGAATGTGGTAGAGAAGACAGGAGGTGAAGAGAAAATCAAGCTAGTTATTTCTAGGAAAGAAATGTGGATCTATTAAAGGCAGGAGTACCTAAAGATGAGATAGATTGGATTTCTACTGCAGAAATGCTGAAGAGGTGGAAACATTTAGTGGGGAAAACTGTCAGACTTAGAAACACTACTCCTAAAAAGAAGTGCTGATTTTGGTTCATGTATAAATGTAATGTGTGTTTTTTCTTATGAGCAATAAAACCTTTTTTGATTTAAAAAAAAAAGAAACACTACTCCTAGTGCAGATAACATCAGCCTAGACCTAGAGAAAACAGAACAGACCCCTCCTGTTAGCCCCAACCCAATTCCCAAAACTGAACATGAACCCAAACCCAAATCCCTTTATCCTGGGGAGGAGTTAGAGAGAATCAGAAAAGGGGATTGGGAGGTTCCTTATCCTTTTATGAAGGGAAGGTGAGTCTCCTGTAATAGCAGTGAGGACAGTGACAGGAGGAGACAGACACCCATATGCACCTGTCACTGTATGGTGGGGGAAGTCATCTTCTCCTACACATGTAATGGCTTTAGTTGATAGCGGAACTGAAGTTACACTTTTTCAAGGAAATCCTTCCCATCACAATGGAGAATTGATTTATGTAGAAAGTTTGGGAGGGCAAACTACACCAGCAGTTAGGATACGGGTGGAATTGGCAAGGGATCAGGATTTATGACAAATATTTTGGTATCAGTTACCCAAAAATATTCTTGGGATGGATGTACTTCAAGGTCAGTCAATTCAGACTGAAAGAGGTATATTCACATTCGGGTATCCTGATAAAGCGTATCTGGTTAGGACGGTAGGACGGTGAAGGCTGTGGTCAGAGATTATGCGAAATGGAACCCTGTCTACATTCCTCCACCAGAGAAGCCAGTCTGTCTCAAGCAGTACAGACTTCCTGGAGGCCACAAAAGAATTGGGGAGACTATTCAAGAACTGTTGAGAGTAGGGACCCTTAGACCTGCTGTAAGTCCTTTCTCATCTCCGGTGTTCCCAGTAGGGATGAGCCGAACACATGCGAACAGGCAAAAAATTTGTTCGAACACGCGAACACCGTTAAAGTCTATGGAGCTCGAACATGAATAACCCGGGCAAGGGTTGTGGGGATGAGGCCCATGTCCCCATCAATATGGGGCAAGGTGCTTTGGGGGAACCCCAAAGCACCCTCCCAATGTTGAGGGCATGTGGCCTGGTACGGTTCAGGAAGGGGGGCCGCTCTCTCGTCCCCCCTCTTTTCCTGTGGCTTGCTAGGTTGCGTGCACAGATAAGGGTCTGGCATGGATTTTTGGGGGGACCCCACGCCATTTTTTTTTTTTTAATCTTGGTTCGGGGTTCCCCTGCGGGGAAATCCCATGCCGTTTTTATCAGTGAACTTTTATGTGTATTGTCGGACCGACAATTCATTATCAGACGCGAGTAGTTTTAAATGACTTTTTTTCCTTTAAAATGTCATTTTGCTGTCAGACTGTTCTAAACACGGGAAACATGCGCCCCTTTTCAGGCATACTATAGACACCCCCAGGTACAAAATTTAAAGGAATATTACACTTTTATTGTTTCACTTTAAGTATTATTAAAATCACTGCTCCCGAAAAAACGGCCGTTTTTAAAACTTTTTTTGCATTGATCCATGTCCCATGGGGCAGGACCCAGGTCCCCAAACACTTTTTATGACAATACCATGCATATAAGCCTTTAAAATTAGCACTTTTGATTTCTCCCATAGACTTTTAAAGGGTGTTCCGCGACTTTCAAATTTGCCGCGAACACCTCAAATTGTTCGCTGTTTGGCGAACTGGCGAACAGCCAATGTTCGAGTTGAACATGAGTTCGACTCGAAATCAAAGCTCATCCCTAGTTCCCAGTAAAGAAGCCTGATGGGACATATACAATGACTGTGGATTACAGAGGTTTAAACAAAGTGGCTCCTTGTCAGGGCTAGGCTAAGCCCTTCCTTCTCAAAGCTGGCCGCTCAACTGTCCTGTCTGCTAATAGCCAGCTCCCAGTCACTCAGCTGTTGATGATATCCTGCTTGTCAGTCTTGCCTACGTAAGCCATCCAGCCCAGGTCACATCTCTAGAGATGCTCCCCTGTGTTCCTGTTAAAGACTTGCTTGGCTGACATTCCTTCTGGCTCCAGATCCTATTTGCTGTTCTACTACACTCATCTCTGGCTCCCTGATGTTTTGGCTTGTCTGACTATCCATTTCGGTTCCTGAACTCTGGCTATGTTTTGACTACGTTTACTCTGTTGACCTTTTTTTATTATTATTAAACAAGTGTGATTTAACTATACTTCTGTCTCAGTCTGATTCATGGTTTCTGACAGTAGGCAAAGGCCATAAATTCAGAAGATGCAGTCAATCCACTCATCCAAAATTTTTCCAGATTGGATGAGCAGGATGACCACATGGATCAGTTTGCCATGGCGTTTCAAAAGCTCCTGAGTCACTAGGTTCACCTGGAATCTCCCACTGTGGCTGCTCTGGTACAACCTGTGTCGCAGGCCATCCCTGCTGCTGCTCCAGTATCTGTGCAGGCACCCACCTCGAGTATTACCTCTATAAGAAGTATGTCTGGTTCCGCTCTGCTTCCCCAGCAATTTGGGGGCAATCCAGGCCAATGCAGAGGGTTTCTCAACCAGGTTGAGATATACTTTGAGATGCTTCCCCAGGCGTTTCCCATGGACAGAAGCAAAGTAGGTTTTGTGATATCTTTGCTTTCTGAGAGAGCCTTGGCCTGGGCAAACCCTCTATGGGAGACGCAAAAACCTGTTGTCTTGAGTTACCCTGAGTCTATGACTTCTTTTAAAAGGGTATTTGACATTACCGCACGCTCTGCTTCTGCTGCCAAGTGCCTCATTCCCATCAAACAGAGTATGAGAACTATTGCTGATTACGCCACTGAATTCCGTACTCTGGCAGCAGAGGTTGCTTGGAACAATGAGGCTTTCGTGGCTGCTTTTTCTCATATGCATATTTCAAATGTTTTTCATGTCTCCTCCTTATTGAAACCTTTGGTCTGCAACTGATCTACCACCTTGGTGCCTCGTCCTCCGCCTGTACAGGTTGAGAACCATGAGGAGTAAGTACAGTCCATTGTTGACTCTCGTAGGTTCAGTTGGCGCATACAGTACCTGGTGCATTGGAAAGGGTACGGTCCGGAGGAACGCTCTTGGGTCTCATCCTTGGACATACATGCCCCTGTCCTCCTCTGTGATTTCCATAGACATTTTCCCCTCAAGCCTGGTGGTCCTCTGAGGGGGAGGGGTCATTGAGGAGGGGGTACTGTCAGGGGTGGGCTCAGCCCTTCCTTCTCAAAGCTGGCCACTCAGCTGTTGGCTAATTGCCAGCTCTCTCTCCACAGTGACTCACCTGTTGATGATATCCTGTTAGTCAGTCCTGCCTACTTAAGCTGTCCAGTCCAGATGATCTCTACCTTCGCCTTGGTCAAATCTCTAGAGACGCTCTCCTGTGTTCCTGTTAAAGACTTGCTTGGCTGTCATTCCTTCTGGCTCCAGATCCTGCTTGCTGTTCTTCTTTGCTCATCTCTGGCTCCCTGACATTTTTGCTTGTCTGACTATCCGTTCTGGTTCCTGAACTCTGGCTATGTTTTGACTACTTTTACTCTGTTGACCTTTTTTTTATTATTAAACAAGTGCGATTTTAACTGTACTGCTGTCTCAGTCTGATTCATGGTTTCTGACATTCCTCTATTGAAGTCAGCTGTACCTGATATGATCTCAATTGTTGAGAAAATTGCTAAAGAGGCAGGAGAATATCATGCTGTGATAGACCTGGCTAATGCTTTCTTTTCGATTTTGATAGACCCAGAGTGTCAAGACCAGTTTGCTATGGTGTGGGACAGCCGCCAGTACACTTTCACCGTGCTTCCTGAAGACTATGTTCATTCTCCAACGACTTGTCATGGACTTATTGCCTGAGATTTAGGCACCCTGAATTTGAAAAGTTGATGTGTTTCAATACACTGATGACATCATGATCTCTGGGACAAAAGAAGATGTAACTGAAGCACTGTAGCTGCTGATACAGCACTTGGAGATCAGAGGGGTGGCTACCAACAGAGACAAAGTCCAAGGACCTGCCACAGAGGTGAAATTACTAGGAATGATATGGACTGGGCCAAAGAGAACAATTCCAGAGACAGTTGTGCAAACTATTCAGGCGCTGTCGCCCCCTACTACCAAAAAGGAGGCACAGAAGTTCATTGGAGTTGTGGGATTCTGGAGATCATTCATCCCACATCTTGGACTGATACTGAGGCTTATATACAATGTTACAATGAAAAAGACTGAGTTCTCATTGGGTCCAGAGCAGCGGACCACATTTCTTGCTGCTAAAGAAGCCATTTTGCAGCATCAGGAATTGGGACCCGTGAGACAAGGAGTACCGTTTCAGCTAGATGTAGTGGAGCAGAATGGTGCCATATCTTGGAGTCTGTGGCAGCCAAATGAAAAGAAAGAACTGAGAGCAATACCCACTGGATTTTGGTCCAAACAACTGACAGGGGCACAGAAGAGATACACCCCTAGAGAAGTACCTGTTTGGGGCCTACACAGCACTTCAACATGTAGAGACCATTACAGGAAAGGACACAGTTACCACATATACTGCATTTCCAATAGCAGGATTGGTGAGAGATAATGGACTGACCACTAGGGCAGCTGTAGCCCAGAACCAGACACTGATGAAATGGAAGTGGTACCTTCAAGAAAGAGGGGGTGTTACAGCTGGGGAGACATTTCAAAACAGTTGGCAGGCCTTGTTACTTTTACCAGCACCCAGCCAGAAGAACAAACTACTGTGCTGCAGTCATCCCCCATTCAAGAGGCTCCATCCTTTTAGTCTCTGGAGTCTCTGTCAGAAGACATGAAGGAATCAGCGTGGTTCACTGATGGTTCAGCCATACTTGCCTCGTCTGGGCGTAAATGACCGCTGGACAGTATTTAAAGGACTGACAACTTGGATGCCCATGTGGAAGTCCAATGAATGAATAATTCATGGAAAGCTGGTGTGGGGAGGCAAGGAAGTGTCAGAAAACCATCACAAATGCTCGTTCCCGAGCGAGCCTCGAACTAGGCAAGCACGTTAACACAACCATACGAACGAGTGCATGTCAGCGCGTGCACGTTCGCACGCCAATGGGTCACGACGCGAGGCACCCTATTTAAATGATCAGCATACTAGTATCAGTGCTGGATTGTCTCAGCTCGTTCCTGTACCCTTGCTGTGGCCTTGTTTGATTTACCTTTGATCCTGAACCTCAGCCTTCCTCGACTACCCTCTCGGATTACCCCTGCATCCCTGTCTGCCTCTGCTTCCTGTACCGAACCCAGCTTGAACTCCTGACTACGACTCTGTCTTCCGATCCTGTACCTCACTGCCAGCTTGTTGTCAACCTCTGCCAGTCCCTGACTACGAATCTGCCTGCCGACTGTGTACCTCGCTGCCAGCACGTTGCCAACTCCTGCCTGTCCTTGACCCTGCAAGTATCCCTGCTGGACTTTTCCTAAACCGATTCAGTGATCAGCATCCCACCTCTTCCACGAAGACCTCGGTGTTCCTGATCCTGCCAGCAGGCACCTGCACCCTTCCGCCGCCCTAGCAGCCCTGTCTCAACCTCCAGGGGTGCTAGGACCAGGACTGTGCAAGAGGCCGCCCTCGTCATTTTGGACTCTGCTGTAAGGTATGTGACAGGAAGTCTGGGACTACATCTGGAAGGAAGCTTACGCCCACACCATAAAAGTGGGGCATGTTGACGCGCATGTGCCCCTGGTCCCAGAATTTGAGAACTATAAAAGTGTGGCAAATGAAATTGCCAAAGTGAAAGCATTTGTGCCAATTGATCCTGCCAACTGGGCCCACAAGCAATCTGGACATTTGGGGCAGAAAGTGACATATGAATGGGCACAGCAGAGAGGATCGCCTATATCCATGGACATGATAAAGACTGTAATAGGGAACTGCACAGTGTGTGGAGAAGTGTGACAATGGACATTGCAAAAGTACTCCACCGGGTCGATTAAGAGGGGTGAGAGACCTGCAGAGAACTGACAGATTGACTTCATCAGTCCCCTGCCCAGGGGAAAGAATGGACTGAGATATTGTTGTACTGCAGTGAACACCTATTCAGGACTTTTGCTTGTTCATCCTTGCAAAACATGCAGATCAAGCTGCCATGCTTAAACTGCTCCAGAAACTTGTCGTTGCCTATGGCTGTCCCAAACAGGTCCAAAGTGATAATGGCTCACACTTCACTGGATCAACAGTACAGTAGTGGGCCAAAGATTCAGGAGTGTACTGGTTGTGCCATATTCCATACCATCCACAGGCAGCTGGTTTGATTGAAAGATACAACGGCCTATTGAAGGACCAGATACGCAAACTTACACCCACATATACACTAAGGGTGTGGGATCGGGTCCTCACACAGGCAGTCATGTTGTTAAATTCGAGGCCAATGGCCAAAAGCACACCATATGAGAGGATGGTAGGGGTTGGGGGCACAGATTCCACAGCTGGAGTGCAGAGTTCAGTATTTATGTAAGGTTCCTGAAAGAACAGGGCTTAACAGATACCATGTTACTACTTCCCATGACATAGAAACCAAGATTGACATTTCTGAAGCTGAAGCCTATCTAGGAATGAGATGGAATCTAGCAGGAAGGTTTGAAATTCTATTTGCATTGGCAGATGAGCTTCAAGACAGTGGCTGGGACTCTGGTTAGTGGATACTTCTCAGCAAGAGTGGAAAGTGAGGCTACATAACATCAAGCCTTCCAAAATAAACAGCAGTGATCTTCTGGGAATTATCAGTATATTTCCTCTCCTCCCTATTGATGTTCTTTGGGAGGGTGAGAAGTGGATACAGGCAGGTGGCAAAGTGTTGGTCAGACATCCAGGCAAGAAGCCAGTTAGAGGAGAGATTGTAGCTGACGGACCGGAATCTACTGTTTATGTATTATTAGAAGGAACAGATAATCCGCTTTGTTTTCCACTTCACAGGCTGTCTCCGTTTTGATCCATAGGAAGACCAGAGAAAAGTGTTTTCATGATGGACAGAATAATGGAAGACTACAAGAGCTGTGGAGAGCAAGGCCTTTGATGTATTACAAGCTTGGACTTGTTGTTTCTAAAATACTTTAGAATGGACTTTCTAATGAACTTTTATCCAAAGACTGAAACACCTTCTCAGTGACAAAAATATGGGAGGGGTTGCATTCAAGGAAAATTAATGTGTAGAATGAGTTGCCAGTAATGAAGAGATTGATTGTGTGTAGTCTGAGAAAAAAATCAAGGGCGGAATGTGTTGCTTTTGATATAGATATATATATATATATATATATATATATATATATATATATATATATATATACTCATATGTATATGTTCTCATCCAAGATTTTACAATACATGACCCCATCCATTGGCCACTCAATGCGGCAAAGTCGACCTGTACCTTTAGCAAAAAAACGAGAAAAGTGTAGCGCTAAAGGAGGTCCCAAAATTACAGTATATGACTTGACAATTCAATGGTCATAAATTGACAAAGACCATCATTATAAATAAATATAAAAGTCCTCTAGAGCAAATCTACATATGAGGAATGATCTTCCGTCAGACACGGTCCATACACCACCCAATAGAAGTGAAGAGGCTTACCGGAATTGGTGGACCCAACAAGGCATACGCCAGGTGGAGTCAATCAAGCTTAGGTGGTGCTGGGTTGAGGTGGGCCCGGACGGGCAGAGTTGGTGGGATGGCTACCACATAGCTGTGTTCTTCAAGCGTGATTGGGTCAGAAGATGTGAAATCCAGCGCCCATGGAACGTATCTCACGGATCCGCGTATGAACCAGCAATATCAGTGACCTAATGAAGAGAAGGAATGGCCATTCGGTCACTGATATTGCTGGTTCATACGCGGATCCGTGAGATACGTTCCATGGGTGCTGGATTTCACATCTTCTGACCCGATCACGCTTGAAGAACACAGCTATGTGGTAGCCATCCCACCAACTCTGCCCGTCCGGGCCCACCTCAACCCAGCACCACCTAAGCTTGATTGACTCCACCTGGCGTATGCCTTGTTGGGTCCACCAATTCCGGTAAGCCTCTTCACTTCTATTGGGTGGTGTATGGACCGTGTCTGATGGAAGATCATTCCTCATATGTAGATTTGCTCTAGAGGACTTTTATATTTATTTATAATGATGGTCTTTGTCAATTTATGACCATTGAATTGCCAAGTCATATACTGTAATTTTGGGACCTCCTTTAGCGCTACACTTTTCTCGTTATTTTGTCTACATTTACACTTGCTGGTTGTGTTAGCTGCTGTGTCCTTCTTCTTCCTTGTGGGAGCGCAGAATTATTGTGTATTTATCCTGTACCTTTAGCAGAGAAACAGCCCCAGAGCATAATGTTTCTACCTCCTTGCTTCACTATAGGGATGTCATTCTTAGGGTCATAGTCAGCATTTTTCTTTCTTTAAACATGGCAAGTCGAGTTAATGCCAAAGAGCTCAATTTTGGTCCTAGCTAACCACATAACCTTTTCCCAATCCTTCTCTGAATCATTTAGATGTTCATTGGCAGACTTCAAATGGGTCTGTACATGTGCCTTCTTGAGGAGGGGGAACTTATGGGCTCTGTAGGATTTCAATCCATGGCGACGTATGGTGTTACCAATGGTTTGTTTGGTGACTGTGGTCCTAACTGCCTTAAGATCATTCAAAAGCTTCTCCCCTGTAGTTCTGGGCTGATCCCTCACTTTTCTCATGATCATCTGTACCCCATGAGGCAAAATCCTGCATGGAGCTCCAGACTGGGGGCAATTGATGGTTATTTTGTAATAGAGGGGACTCAGAAATTTAGTTATCAGGACATTTCCAATAATCCTCCATGATAGAAAGCCTTTTATATTTCCAACTACACCCCTACACCCCATCATGAGAAAAACTGTTTAATACGGGCTATCCAGGGTTATTATGGTACTATGATGTCTATCATCTCTAATCTTTTAAAATAAAAATTCTGTCCTACTGATTAGTACATGGCCCTCTCACAATATGTAATCCACCAAAAGCCTAATTATCCATATATCCCTATACCACCTCCTATGCAAAAAAAGAGGGGTACATGGGAACCTCTATACATGTGTGCAAGGAGAGAAAAGAAATCTAGTGCTCCTTTACCTGATATGTCAAATCAAAGATCAAAAGATAGTCGGTGTGATCTTAGAGTTATTTGTCAGCTGGTAATATGAGGAGGGGTGAGCCACTCAGTATCCCCCTTCCCTGTCAGCGTGATAATGCAGCTCCTAGCTGTTACAGATCACCTAGATTTATAAATAGGGAGGAGGTGGGCACCTGCATAAGGTGCTTCTTGATGGGCCGCACCCGTGTGTGGCATACCATTGATTCAACGTTTGGCACAATCAAGGGCGCACATGCGCAGCAACCGCGTCATCCAAGGACGTCCATGATGCGTGGCCAAGCAATGTGTCCATATGTTCACGCATGCGCAGCCACAGTATCACTACAGTGCACCCGCAATGCGAGGCCAATCCTGGACTCCACGCATCCCGGCCAACCATCAGCCAGTCAGGATACATGCATGCGCTCCTGTGAACACTGGCAAAGGCTGACATCCACATGGAGACCGCAAAGCCATCCCAGTGCAACAGTAGGGCTGTCACGTCCAATACTCTAAGCCACTCCCACTCCCGGTGTCTCGAGAATTAGGCCAGTAAATGCATAGACTCCCCACAGCCAAACCCAAAGACTCACCCCAAGGGCCATAATTCTATCCCAGGAAAAAGAGTACACCCACAAAAACAAATGAAGAGATTATGGACCTCACCATCCCAAAAGGAGGCAACAGCTAGTCGTTTTCAGATTAGGATCACAAAATTTATTATACCTGTCAACAAATACAGCAACGTTGATACAAACATAGAACTAAAATAGAACATGAAAATTACATTAATGAACATCATATAATACAAAACATATACATGCCCAATATGAATCTATAAGGTAAGTGTCTGAAACTTCTTCACACTGACATACTAAGGTGAGCCCATTATTGTGTTGAGGGGTTCCTCACCAAGCTCACCACATTATTGAGGCCCGGTGCTTGTGTCGCCCCCAATTTGTAAATCCATCTCTCCTCCCTCTTCAAGATGAGGCAATCCCAGTCTATTTCTATTTGATGGCTTCCACTACCTCCAGATACAGGGGATAGTGATGGGGACTTCCTGTGCCTCATCATATGCCAACCTGTACCTGGAGGGGGTGGGAGCATCTCATATGAGTGATGAGTCCCTCTCGATGTACCTGTGCCATATTCTGTCATGGCACAGGTACATTGATGGCATACTTATCCTCTGGGATGGTCCAAGGCAGTAGTCATCAACCCTGTCCTCAGGACCCACTAACAGGCCAGGTTTTCAAGATAACTGAAATACATCACAGGTGATATAATTTGCTGCTCAGTGATTGCAGTATTCTAGTCTGCATCTCCCCAAGGTAATACATAAAACCTGGCCTGTCAGTGGGCCTTGAGGACAAGACCTTGATTGATGACCACTGGTCCAAGGGATTTGTTGAGTGCCTTCATCCAGGCCCTCAACAAAAATGACTTCAACCTATCATTCATTATGACATGCCACGCCACCAACAAGCCATTTCTGTCCTTGATATTGAAATATACACCCCTGACATTTTTGTAAATATTTTATTATATCTTTTCATGTGTCAACACTGAAGAAATTACACTTTGCTACAATGTAAAGTAGTGAGTGTACAGCTTGTATAACAGTGTAAATTTGCTGTCCCCTCAAAATAACTCAACACACAACCATTAATGGCTAAACCGCTGGCAACAAAAGTGAGTACACCCCTAAGTGAATATGTCCAACTTGGGCCCAATTAGCCATTTTCCCTCCCCGGTATCATGTGACTCTTTAGTTTTAGTCAAGGTGTAAATGGGAAGTAGGTGTGTTAAATTTGGTGTTATCGCTCTCACCCTCTCATACTGGTCACTGGAAGTTCAACATGGCACCTCATGGTAAAGAACTCTCTGAGGATCTGAAAAAAAGAACCGTTGCTCTACATAACAATGGCCTAGGCTATAAGAAGATTGCCAAGACCCTGAAACGGAGCTGCAGCATGGTGGCCAAGACCATACAGCAGCTTAACAGGACAGGTTCCACTCAGAACAGGCCTCACCATGGTCGACCAAAGAAGTTGAGTGCACGTGCTCAGCGTCATATCCAGAGGTTGTCTTTGGGAAATAGACGTATGAGTGCTGCTAGCATTGCTGCAGAGGTTGAAGGGATGGGGGGGTCAGCCTGTCAGAACTCAGACCGTACGTTGCACACTGCATCAAATTGGTCTACATGGCTGTCATCCCAGAAGGAAGCCTCTTCTGAAGATGATGCACAAGAAAGCTCGCAAACAGTTTGCTGAAGACAAGCAGACTAAGGCCATGGATTACTGGAACCATGTCCTGTGGTCTGATGAGACCAAGATAAACTTATTTGGTTCAGATGGTGTCAAGCGTGCGTGGAGGCAACCAGTTGAGGAGTAAAAAGACAAGTATGTCTTGCCTACAGTCAAACATGGTGGTAGGAGTGTCATGGTCTGGGGCTGCATGAGTGCTGCCACCACTGGGAAGCTACAGTTCATTGAGGGAACCATGAATGTCAACATGTACTGTGATATACTAAAGCAGAGCATGATCCCTCCCTTCGGAGACTGGGCCGCAGGGCAGTATTCCAACATGATAAAGATGTCAAACACACCTCCAAGACGACCACTGCCTTGCTAAAGAAGCTGAGGGTAAAGGTGATGGACTGGCCAAGCATGTCTCCAGACCTAAACCCTATTGAGCATCTGTGGGGCATCCTCAAACGGAATGTGCGCAAAGTCTCTAACATCCACCAGCTCCGTGATGTTGTCATGGAGGAGTGGAAGAGGACTCCAGTGGCAACCTGTGAAGCTCTGGTGAACTCCATGCTCAAGAGGGTTAAGGCAGTGCTGGAAGATAATGGTGGCCACACAAAATATTGACACTTGGGGCCCAATTTGGACATTTTCATGTAGGAGTGTACTCACTTTTGTTGCCAGCGGTTTAGAGCAAACAGTGGGCATTTGACTTGTTTGGTTAAGTCCATCCCCTATGGGCAATACTTGCATATCAAACGCAATTGCTCATCAGAAGAGGACTTCCATAAACAAACCAATGATCTAAGACAGGGATATGCAATTAGCGGACCTCCAGCTGTTGCAAAACTACAAGTTCCATAATGCCTCTGCCTCTGGGTGTCATGCTTGTGGCTATCAGAGTCTTGCTATGCCTCATGGGACTTGTAGTTCTGCAACAGCTAGAGGTCCGCTAATTGCCTATCCCTGATCTAAGAGATAGACTTCTGGCCGAGGATATTCACAAAAAATCCTCAAAATAGCATATAAAAGAGCTAAGAGTAAGAAAAGGGACGACTTCATTTTTCAACAAACTATTCACAATAAAGACACAGAACAAACGACTAAATTAATATTAAGATACTCTAGACAACAATACCAAATTAGACACATTATAGAGAAATATTGGTATCTATTGAAGGCCGACCCACAAATAGGGGACTGCATTAAGGACAGAGCGGAAATTGTATTCTGCAAAAACAACTCAATACGAGATCAGTTAGTACAAAGACATTACAACAAAAATGGCAGAAATTACAAATACAAATATCCAGGCACTCACAGATGTGGCGGATGTTCATACTACCAATACATCTGGCCTGGAAAGACACACACACTACCAAATGGGGAAACTCATCAAACAAAGTATTTTGTAAATTGCCAAACAATGGAAATTGTCTATCTAATGACATGCCTATGTGGCAGCTAATATATGGGTAAGACCAAGTGCCATTTTTGCCAACAAATATACGACCATGTATCTGCCATCAAGGGCGTTGACATTATGTCACCTATTGGGTGGCATGGAACATGGAAACACAACAAAAATCAAAACTGTATCAGGTTCTTTCCCTTAGAATGGATACACACCAATGCATGAGGAGGCGACTGGGATCGCCTCATCTTGCAGAGGGAGGTGAGATGGATTTACCAATTGAGGGTGACACAAGCACCAGGCCTCACCTCACCTGCGGTGAGCTTTAAATCATTCTTATAGGAAACCTTCAAAACAATAATGGGCTCACCTTAGTATGTCAGTGTGAAGAAGGCCCAGACACGTATCTTATTACCTTATAGGTTCATATGTCAGGGCTGGGCTCTTAGCAGCTTCCTTCTCTGTGCTCAGTCTGCTCAGCTGCCGGATAATCATCAGCAATCATTGATCCCTCAGTGGCTCACCTGGTTATCATCATCTGCTCATCAGTCCCACCTACAGCCAGCCCCTTCTGGCTATTTAAACTGCCTTGTTCATTACTTTCCTGCCTTCACCTTGGTCAACATGATTGGAGAATCTTTGCTGTGTTCCTGTAAAAGACTTTGTCTGGTTGACGTCCCTTCTGGTTCCTGATCCTGTTCTACTGCCTCCGACTAGGCTGATCTCTGGTTTCCATGTTACTGGCCTGTCTGACTTCCCGCTTTGGTACCGATCCCTGGCTTATGTTTTGACAACGTTTACTGATCTGTATCATTTTTACCATTATATTAAAAGGTGCAATATTTACTGTATTTCTTTCTCAGTCTGATTCATGGTTCCTGACAGTAGGCAAAGGTCGTGAATTCAGAAGATGCAGGTAATCCACCTGGTGGTAATATTTTTTCAAGATTGGATGAGCAGGACCACCGCATGGATCAGTTTGCCATAGCGTTACAGACACTACTGATTCCCACTGCTCATCTGGATCCTCCCACTGTGGCTGTTCCGGTACAACCAGTGTTGCAGGTTGTCCTTGCTGCTGCTCCAGTCTCTGTGCACGCACCCACCTCGAATATTACCTCTGTAAGAGATATGTCTGGTTCCCCTCTGCTTCCCCCAGCGATTTGGGGGAGATCCAGTTTAATGCAGAGGGTTTCTCGACCAGGTTGGTATATACTTTGTGATGCTGCCCCAGGCATTCCCCACGGACAGAAGCAAAGTTCATTATTTTTTTGCTTTCTGATAGAGCTTCACCCTCGGCAAACCCTGTTTGGGAGATGCAAAAACCCATTGTCCTGAGTTCCCCTGAGTTTGTGGTGTCCTTTTAAAAGGTTATTTGACATTCCCGCTTGCTCCACTTCTGCTGCCAAGAGCTTCATGTCCGCCATTGAATCCTGTACTCTGGCAGCAGAGGTTGCTTGGAACAATGAGGCCCCCGTGGCTGCTTTTTTTTATGAAAAAGGGAACAATCCACCGTGCTAGGTGTAAACAATATATGAAATCTTAACAGTCCCAATATGGTGATGTATAGAGTGCTCGTGCTCATTAGTAAATTTGTGTTCCAAGGTGCTCAGACTGGGTGCCCCACATAGATGTACACTCACCCCTAGGAGTTCACCAACTATCTCTAGTATGATCGTTCAGGCATGTAGGGAGAGCCCTGGAAAGATCCGTGTTGGCGCCTCTTGCAGTAAGTTGCCTCATATATATGAATGGAATAATAAAAAAAGCCTCATTGTGCAATACCGTAGAAAAGTTTATTGGTAAAACCAGTTAAAAGTTACACTCATGTGAAATGGTGCCTAAATCCTGGCACCCAGCATGTATAGCAGGTGATTCTCTGATGAAGTCATGTGATGTGACGATACGCGTCAGGATTTGAGCAATAGGTTTACCAGGAACTGGCTGTACAAACGAGCTTGGCGCTCATGGTTTGCTGCTATTTTGCTGCTTTTAAATGTGAGTGTTTGCTTTTACTCTGCTATTGTTTAATAAACCTTGTTATACGGGATTACACTATGGGCATTTCCTTTCTTTGTGCTTAAAACTCCCCCTGCATACTGAGGATTTTAACAGAGGGATTTGAACATCTAACCAAAAAATCTGGGCAGAAGGATACCAGTTTGGCGCTCGTGGATTGATGCCAGCTATTATTGTATAATAAGTGAGTTAATTTATTATGCGTGTCACCACAAACTACCTCATATGGGATTACGCTATGGGCTGTCTTTTTTTCTTTTTTATCTAAACCCCACATACTGAGACCATGATCATTTAAGTTCACTGGAGCTGGGCAAAAGGATGCTTGAACATCACCTATAACTCCTTCTATGTCGTATACCTTACGGCAGTAAGGTGAGAGGCTTGTGCCACCATTTGAAGATAAGCTGAGGTGCCACCATTAGAAGATTGTTTGTTTCTTGTTTTATCACTCTCACTACCGGACTATATTGGTTTTATCCAGCTTTATTGCACACTCAGTGGTGCATGTTGGACTTTATTACACTGTTTATTTATTTGTTCATGTATTCGTTAATGTCACATTTTGTTATATAGATTTGATATATTTGATTCTAGACTTTTTTTTTTCATCACATGGTATTTTATATATTGTATATTGAGTTAATACATATTTGTATACCACACACAACACAACACCATCACGTATACATTTATATATTTTTTCTGTTTAGGGTCAGTTAATCAGGTGCTCTCTAACCACTTGCCGACCACCGCACGCCGATGTACGTCCAAACTTTGGCAGCGGATATCTTTGTTATGGCAGTAGCTAGCTGCCATAACCCCGGTATCCCTGTTTTCGTGCGGCGGTCGGCTTTCAGATAAAAGTGGTCCCTGTGGCGGATTTGCCGCGAGATCACTTTTATCGGTGGCGGGAGAGGGGGCCCCCCTTCCGCCGCGATCCGGTGCCCTCCGTCGCTTACCGGAGCCGCTGGTATTGGAGGAGGCGATCGCGTCCGTCTCCCTTCTGTGCCTGGAGACGAGTGAGGCTAAGATGGTGCCCACTCGTCTCCATGACACTGCTGGGCGGAATGATGGGCAACATCACTTCCGCCCACGCCTCTTAAAGGCACATTTTTTTCAATGTCATTTTTTTAAATGACTTTTTTTTTTTTTTTTTTTTTTTTTTAGTGTAAATATGAGATCTGAGGTCTTTTTGACCCCAGATCTCTATTTAAGAGGTCCTGTCATGCTTTTTTCTATTACAAGGGATGTTTACATTCCTTGTAATAGGAATAAAAGTGACACAATTTTTTTGAAAACAGTGTAAAAATAAATAAAATCATGTAAAATAAATAATAAAAATTAAAAAAATAAACCCCCCCCCTCCCAACGAGCTCGCGCGCAGAAGCGAACGCATACGTGAGTAGCGCCCGCATATGAAAACGGTGGTCAAACCACACATGTGAGGTATCGCCGCGACTGGTAGAGCGAGAGCAATAATTCTAGCCCTAGACCTCCTCTATAATGCAAAACATTCAACCTGTAGAATTTTTTAAACGTCGCCTATGGAGATTTTTGAGGGTAAAAGTTTGACGCCATTCCACGAGCGAGGGCGAATTTTGAAGCATGACATGTTGGGTATCAATTTACTTGGCGTAACATTATATTTCACAATATTAAAAAAAAATGGGCTAACTTTACTATTGTCTTATTTTTTTAATCAAAAAAGTGAATTTTTTTCAAAAAAAGTGCGCTTATAAGACCACTGCGCAAATACAGTGCAAAAAAAAGTATTGCATTGACTGCCATTTTATTCTCTAGGGTGTTAGAAAAAAAACAATATATAATGTTTGTTGGTTCTAAGTAATTTTCTAGCAAAAAAACCTGTTTTAAACATGTAAACACCTAAAATCCAAAACGAGGCTGGTCCTTAAGTGGCTAATAACCACTTCAATACAGGGCATTTCCCTCCTTCCTGCTCAGGACAATTTTCAGCTTTCAGCGCTGTCGCACTTTGACAATTGTGCGGTCATACAACTCTGTACCCAAACTAATTTTTTATCATTTTCTTCCCACAAATAAAGCTTTCTTCACCTCTGGGGTTTTTATTTTTTTTCTAAACAAACTAAAAAAGACCGACATTTTTGCAAAAAAAAAGTTTTTCATTATTTTTTGTTATAAAATTTTGTTTTCTCCTTTACTGACGGGCACTGATGAGGCTGCACTATTGGGCACTGATGGGCACTGATGAGGTGGCACTGATAAGGTGGCACTGATGGGCACTGATGAGGTACTGATATGTAGAATTGATGGGCACTGATAGGCAGCTCTGATATGCAGCACTGATGGGCACTGATAGGTGGCACTGATGGGCACAGATGGACACTGATAGGTGGCACTGATGGGCACTGATAGGCAGCACTGATGGGTACTAATAGGTGGCACTGATAGGCAGCACTGATGGGCACCGATGGGCACTGATAAATGGCACTGGATAGACAGCACTGATGAGGAGCTACTGACAGGCATTACTGAATGGCATCTGAAGGGCACTGACAGGCATTACTGATGGGGCACTGATCGGCACATTTTTGGGCACTGATTGGCACATTTATGGGCACTGATTGGCACTTTAATGGACACTGATAGGCATTACTGTTGGGGCACAGAGTGGCAGCTGATGTGTACCTCTCATGGGGGCTGCGCTGATAATCAATGTGCTGATTATCAGCGCAGACTCCCCTTCTGACAGGGAGAGGCGCCGATCAGCTCTCCCTGTCAGTGCAAACTGAGGAAAGCCATTTACCGGCATTTCCTGGTTCATGCTGTGATCAGCTGTGATTGGTCACAGCTGATCACGTGGTAAGGAGCCTCCGTCAGAGGCTCCTTACCACAATTGGAGATTCGGTGTGCCAGAGTGACAAACCGCACCATCGATTGCCTCGCTGCGCGCCCCCGTGGTCGTAATGTTTTCCTAAAAGACGTTATAGTCAGGATAACAGTACCACCGCCCAGCCCTCATTCTTTTATAGGCCGGGCGGGAAGTGGTTAATATTGAATTATTAACAATAAACATTGAATTAATTCAAAATGACCATAACTGGTCCCTGCTGGACTAATATAATCGGTAACCACTACCAAGTGAAATTAAAGATGACTACATAAATTTAAATAATAATAAAACTAATAAATTAATAATCTGTTATGAAACAGTTGAGGTCCAGCTCGACATTTAAATATCCATTTAGTTTAGTTTTGGGATATATACCTCTCCAATGTCTTTTATTAGTATCAATAGCATAAAACGATAATGCAGCTGGATTGTTATTGTGTATTAACCTAAAATGATTTGACACACTGTGTTTAGGGAATCCTTTGTGTATATTAGTTATGTGCTCATTAACACGTTTAGTTAACGTTCTGGAGGTTCTATCCACACATTGGTACACGCAGGTACATTCCAGAAATAATGGCATAAAACAAGTAAAAATTTGCGCTGAACTGAAAAAAGCAAGCGGCCAGCAAAGTTCAAAGATAACAAACAAAAAGACACATGCATAAAAAATTATTGCGGCGCTGAAACGTTCAAAATGAAATTTGAAGAGTGAGAGGAATCCAATCACCAAATATATTGTGCAGATGTAGAAAGAGTCACTCGTCACCACGTGGTAATGTAGTCTGCTTACCAGAAGGTGTTAAGGATTAGGCATAGATGATAAATTCTCAATAGCATCCAGCAAATCCAGCCCACTGGAACCCCTCATCAGACCACAACATCCGTGGGATTTCCTTCACATATAAACATCTCCCAATGGTCACTTCAGAATTAGGCATTCAGGCATGTAGTCATCATATATACGAGAAAAGAAAATGAAGGACCCATAGTGAAGCCCGTAATGATGGATGAAAAAACTTTTATTGTAGTAACTTACAGTTGAAAAAGAGGATATTGATCAGAAATTTAAGAAAAAGAAAAAGTATTCCAGAGATCAGGAGGATTACAGAACCAATCAGGTTTTTAAATGGCAAATTAGAAGAGCCGCTATGGCTAATGGAAATAATGAGTCTCTGAATAGACCACACGTTGAATCCACTTCTATGCCTGTGATTCCTTCCCATCATGCTGGCAATTCTCGGGGGAGTAAGCCCGGGAATGGCTGGAAGAAGGTGGGTCCTAGAAAAGGACCTAAACCAAGGCAGCCGCGGACTAGGACCCATGATGGAAGGGAAGGTCACGTTCAGTATAACCATCCACCTAGGAATAATTCTGCTCATTTTCCTACTAACAATTATTATGAACCCCTTAATAGGGAATACACTGACCACTATGATGGATATGACAATCGAATTATTGTGGATCATCCGTCACAGCACACTCCCAGGGCTGGTTATCACACCAGGGAACGCTCTAATTGGGATTCTCCTGGTTATTATCTGCCTAGAAATTCTCAATATCCACCTAGAGGTCCTCCACCCCCCCCTGGGTCCACCTTCCACCCCTTTTTTTCTGAAGGGTTCCCAAAAGAACAAGAGGGAAGGTGAACCAAAAGAGGGTCCAGAGGGGGGAGGAGGCACAGAATGAAAAAGAAGGAGACTGTAAACGATATCGGGATTTTTAATCTCAGCAAGGCCACTTTAAGTGAAAATGAAAAATTTGTACTAAATCATGGGCTTAAATATGCACCTGATAAACCACTGAGTAAATTCAATGCTTTTATTGATGTACAGAAATATATCAGGAAGATGAGCATAAAAAGACACTTCCTGTCTCAACCCATTGCTAGATCCGAACATACTACTAATGGAATTAGATATTCTGCCCTTGCGAATGCCTCGTTATTCAACCCGCCGGGTTTTGTGCCACCATCTATTTCAGATTTTAAAGATCTAGTCTTGAATGATCTGGAAAAATTGAAAATTCGGAGGGATCCAAACAATCAGAAATTTCAGGACGGGTTAAAAACCCTTAAAGATAGGGACGACATAATCGTTCGCCCTGCTGATAAGGGGGAGGGATTGTTGTCTTGGACAAGGTTGCCTACATCTCAGAGATGAGGAGAATTCTTTCGGATACTGACACATACCTTCCCTTTCCTCATGATCCTACTGTCAGATATAAAAGGGAATTGCAGAAACTTATTGAAAAGGGGTTTAATGAACAACTGATTAACAAAAAAGAAAAAGCCTTTTTGGTCCCTATGGCTCCCAGGATTCTGGTAATTTACGGTACTTTTTACCAAAAATTCACAAAAGTTTAGTGAACCCACCTGGGAGGCCCATTATCAGCGGGCTAGATTCTGTCACTTCCTGTATTAGGAAATATATAGATGGATTTTTACAACCCCTGGTATCCCAGACCCCTTCTTTTTTGAGGGACTCTTCCCAGGTCTTACAGATACTGGATACCTTGGTGTGGAAGGAGGGTTACATCATGGCTAACGCCGATGTGTCCTCTTTGTATACCATCATATCCCACTCAGATGGTATGCACACAGTTGAGACCTTCCTTGGTAGAGATGACCAACTGGCCCCCCTACAGAGGGAGTTCATCTTACTCCTGCTAAGGTTTGCCATGATGCATAACTACTTCTGGTTTGAGGGTTCTTGCTACCTCCAAACCAGAGGTGTAGCCATGGGCGCAAAATTCGCGCCCAGTATGGCTAATTTTTTCATGGCCAAGTGGGAGGAGGATGTCGTCTATGCTGACAGACGGCCAGAATTGGTGTACTGGGGCAGGTATATAGACGACATCCTCCTCCTATGGGATTGAGATGAAACATCATTGACCAATTACATGCAGGAGCTGAATCAGAACACCCTTGGTATCTCTCTGCAATTTGAAATGAGCAAGGTTGCTATCCATTTTTTGGATTTGAATATACGGATCTGTGACAATAAATTTACAACCACCACTTTTTTCAAGGAGGCTATATTAGTCAGGGGAGTTGTCACCATCCCTCCTGGTTAAAAGCGGTTCCTAAAAGCCAGTTTATTCGCCTAAGGCGTAATTTTACCTTTAAACATGACTTTTTGATGCAGGCCTCTGACTTAAAAAACAAATTTGTGGAGAAGGGGTACTCTTGTGCAGACTTGGACAAAACCATAAATGAGGTTGCCGGCTTGGATAGGGCCAATATGATAAAGGGCACAGATAGAATCACTAAGAATAATAATATTCATGAATTTTCTTTAGTGACCACCTACTCTCGACAACATTACAATATAAAGAAAATTCTTAGAAAACATTGGGCCGTGTTAAAAAACGATAAAGTGTTGGGCCCATCCTTACCTGAACGCCCACAAGTTATCTATAGGGGAGTATCCCCCCTAAGGCTGCAGGTTGCCCCTAATGTTCTTGATGCCCCCAATAGGGTCCCCTTTTTTCAGAACTCAAAAGGTTTTTTCCCATGTCGCAAATGTAAAGTGTGTCGCATAAATGGAGATAAAAATAGGACAATTTGTCAATTTAAATCTAACTCCACCACGAAGGTCTATGATATAGATACTTTCATCACCTGCACCTCAAAAAATGTTGTGTACTTATTGACTTGTCCATGCGGTCTACAGTATGTAGGCCGCACTATGAGAGCCATGAATGTGCGAATAAAGGAACATATAAAAAACATAAAGAAAGGTTTTCCTAAGCACACGGTCTCACGTCACTATTTAGAATGTCATAACAGAAATCCAGTAGGGACTCTGATTACCGCCATTGATCGTTTCACACCCCATTGGAGAGGTAGTTACACCAAGAGAGAAATCTCGAGGTTGGAAATGCGATGGATACACACCCTCAAATGCTATACGCCATATGGGTTAGACGTAGAGTGGGATGTTAATAGCTTCATTAATAACAGTTAGCATCAATACACTCCTTTATTTGTTTTATTTATTTATGTTTTGTTTTTTCTCCTTTATTTATTTGCAAATCTTGGGTCTAGGTCAGTTTTTTAAAACAATATTTTTTAAAACAATATTTTTTAATGATGTTTACAATCATCTGTATTGATTTTAACACATGTATTGATGTATATTGCATGCATGTATTTTTATTGAATTGTGTGCGATTAATCGCATTCAATGTCTATTGCTTAGTTGCATGTGAGTCACTGGTTTGTTATACATAGGTTAGTGTTTTTTTCCCATGCAGGCACTGATTTGTTATACAAAGTCTATCGTTTTTTTCTATGCCTTTGATCTATACTGCATGACAGGCGTTAATCTCATAGCTTATCTGTGCGGGTGTTAATTCTTTTCCATTTTTTTATTGTGTATATTGAGTTATATGATATCAGGTTTTTTTCTGATCAATCAAAAATACATTTTTAGCCTTTTTCATGTCCCTGAGCCGGACCGCACAGCCAGCGCTCTACCTCGTCGCCTGTTCATGCTTATCTGCCATTTTTCAATTTTTCTGTTCACTGAGAGATAGGTTAACCAATGAGGTGACACTGAGTCATCTGTTGCCATCCTCTTTTTGTTCCTATCCTCTCTTTTTTCTGATTGGCCGTGCGCTGTCACGTCATCAGTTGCTAACCAGGTTTATCCTGTTATCACCAGGGCACGCTGCACAAGACACACATCCTACCCAGCTGTTAGTGATGAGTTTGATTATATCCCCTCTGATCCACCCACTAACCATACCATATATATAGCGTGCAGTTGTAGCTGTAGCCATGCCTCTGAAGACATCTGTTACAATGAAACATGTCAGGCAGGCTGACATCTGTACGCTGATTGCTGCAGCCGTTTGTTTCTATCATTAATGTATGCTGTTTTAAGCTTCAACTGTAATGGGGCATACACACGGTCGGACTTTTCATCTACAAAAGTCCAACAGCCTGTCCAACAGACTTCCGGAGGACTTTCAGCAGACTTGCGGCGTACTTGTGGCAGACTTTCTAACGAACGGACTTGCCTACACACGACCACACAAAAGTCCGACGGATTCGTACGTGATGACGTACACCAGACTAAAATAAGGAAGTTCATAGCCAGTAGCCAATAGCTGCCCTAGCGTGGGTTTTTGTCCGTCGGACTAGCACACAGACGAGCGGATTTCAGGGTCCGTCGTAGTTACGACGTAAAGATTTGAAGCATGTTTCAAATCTAAAGTCCGTCGGATTTGAGGCTGAAAAAGTCAGCTGAAAGTCCGGGGAAGCCCACACACGATCGGATTACCAGCCAGCTTTAGTTCGTCGGCGTCCATTGGACTTTTGTAGACGAAAAGTCTGACCGTGTGTATGCCCCATAAGTTACTACAATAAAAGTTTTTTTTTTATCTATCATTACGGGCTTCACTATGGGTCCTTCATTTTCTTTTCTCGGATATATGATGACTACATGCCTGAATGCCTAATTCTGAAGTGACCGTTGGGAGATGTTTATATGTGAAGGAAATCCCACGGATGTTGTGGTCTGATGAGGGGTTCCAGTGGGCTGGATTTGCTGGATGCTATTGAGAATTTATCATCTATGCCTAATCCTTAACACCTTCTGGTAAGCAGACTACATTACCACGTGGTGACGAGTGACTCTTTCTACATCTGCACAATATATTTGGTGATTAGATTCCTCCCACTCTTCAATTTCATTTTGAACTTTTCAGCGCCGCAATAATTTTTATATATTCCAGAAATAACGTCACGTTCTTAGTGCCATACGTAATACATTTCTTAATGGGATACTGCTCATGAGTTTGGTGTGACGTGATACTTGTGTGTTTCCTGGGTGCTATTTTAGTACTTCTACAGGAACCACATCTGCCACATCTATAAAAGCCTTCAAGGTTAAACATGGTGATTTGTTGTTTTTTGTGGGAGTCTGGTATATTTTTAACTAATTTAGTTCTCAGTCCTGTAGCTCTACAATGGATGAACCTAGGCCTACTCAATAGAATTTTCTTTAAAATAGGGTTTTTTGCAAAATTGGCCAATACTTCTTTATGCTTTTTTCCAAATGTTTATATTGTTTATTAAAGCCAGTAATGAATGTAACATCATAGGCATTTCCATCTTGTTCTTTAGCTTGTAGAAGTAAGTCTCTATTCATTCTACCTACTAGATCTCTCACCTCTAGCAACTTGTCATGGGGGTATCCTTTGTCCCTAAATCTTTGTACTAAGACATCAGCCTGTTCCAAGTAGTCTTTGTACATTTTGCAATGTCTTCTTGTGAGTAAACTGGTCCTTTGGAATAGCCATCTTCCACTTTGGGTGGTGACAACTTCTGATTGGAATGTATCCATTCCTGTCTGTGTTTTTATAGTAGGTTTTTGCACTGAGTATGTCACCATTTTTGAAGATGTGTAAATCCAAGAAATGTGTGTTGCCTATGGACCTTTACAGTAAATTTAATTGCATAGATGTTATCAATGATATGGTTAATGAATTCATTCAGGGTGGTCTCCTTCCCTTTCCATATCAACAGGATATCATCTATATACTTGCGGTATACTTGCAGGTCTGGCCAGGTATTTCCATATATTACTTCATCTTGTTAAGGAAGATGTTAGCAACACTGGGGGCATATTTGGCTTTTACTTGGTTGTATTATTGCCCCCCATACCAAAAGAAGTTGTTAGGCAGAGCAAGTTTTAGGCTTTGAAGAATGAATTGTTTTTGCTAATATTTTAAATTAGTAAACTTATTTAGTAGCCATTTCACTGCATTAATGGCATCCTGTTGTCGGATATTGGTATACAGCGACTTGACGTCTACTGTAACCAAAATACTACTATCGTATATTTTTACACTCTGTAGGTTAATAATGACATCCTTACTATCCTTCAAGTAGGATGGACATTTTGCCGCGAGAGGCTGGAGGAAGACGACAATGTATTCTCCCAGCCTTGAAAACAGAGAGTTTATACCACTCAGAATTGGCCTTCCTGGTGGTTTCTCTGCATTATTGTGTATTTTTGGCACTTGATAAAAGTACCAGCATAATAGGAGCATCTGGAACTAGATATCTTTTTTCCTTTTTGTTAAGAATATTACTGTCCCCTGCTCTGTTGACTAAATCCTGTAACTGTATTTTCAGATCTCTTGTGGGATTACTTATAAGTACTCTCATCACTGATAATATGTTCCATTTCCATGTCATGATCTACCTTGTTTAAAATGACAATGCCCCCCCCCCTTTTATCTGCCGGGCGGATCACAATGTTTTTCCTTTGTTCAATTTCTCTTATTCCTTCCCAAATGTGTTTATCTTTACAATATTGCTTTATTGGGATTTCTCTTATTTCTGCTTCAACCATCTTTTTGAATACATCTATGAATTGCTGTGCAGATGTTTTTGGGTTAAACGTTGATTTGTTCCAAAGTCCACTGTGTGTATATTTGGGCGGTTGTGCCGCTATGGTGGTGGCATCTTTGGTTGCAAAATGTTTTTTTATGCCCGATTTTCTCCCAAATTTCTGTAGGTCAGTAAATGCTTCAAACCTATCTCGTTTTTTTGTTGGTGCATATTTAAATTGTTCTAGTACATATATCTCCTGCTCAGATAATGTGATATTACTTAGATTAAAAACTCCTTATACTCATAATTTTCTCTTTCCCTTTTTACATGATTTTTACCCTCTGCACCCCCGTTTATGTCGTGTGGGGCACCTCGATTCAAGTGTTCCCACTGGGGCGTGAGTTGGGGGTATTGGGGTGCAGTTTGAAAGGTTCCCTCCCCCTCCCACTGTGGGTCTTTTGGGTAATTATAATTATGTTTTTTACCTCTACCTCTTCCCCTACCTCTGCCTCTCCAAGGCCTTGAGTGGGCTGGTGGGCCTCTGTGTGGGTTGGGTGACTGAAATTGTACATTTTGTAGAGGTTCATACCTGTTGTAAGTAGGGTTGGTGTAGTGGTGGGAGGTTTTGATTGCCGTTGAGGAGTATAAGTGTTTGTTTCCTGGGGTCTGGAGAAACTATCTTGTATAACTTGAATATGTCTGTTTTCTACTGGGTTACCTCAGTGTTTGCAGTGATGTTTTCTTGCCACCTATATATCTTTTTGTTGGCATAGTTCTTTTTATCCCTAGTATACTTTTTTAATTTCTTTATTTTGGTATCATTTTCTATTTTTTGTACTGCCTCTTGTAATTTAGAATGTCTGTCCTGATACTCTGCCAACTTCATAAAGGGAGACATAAACCCCTTTAGTTCAGCAATTTTTTGTTCAATATTTTTCAGTTTGCATTTTCTCCTATGTATAATAATCCCCAGCAATATTTGTTTACATTGACTGAAAAACTCCAGCCATTCCTCTGTGAGATGTAATTCATCCATCCCATCATTTGGACCTAAATCCCATCTGAGGCTTCTCAGTGTGATTTTGACACTGATGTACTGTTTCAATGTGACAATATCCCACCAAGTACGTATCTGTTTGTCCATGGACGTTTTAAGCTGTTTAAACCATTGGTCTAAATCATTATGTTGTACATTATCAGCTTTTTTAAAGAGGTCTCCTACATCAAAAGTCCTACTTCCTACTTTTAGGTCTTAAGGATTGGAGGCATCTCCTTAAGGGTACCACTGTGCCGGTCCTCATTTTGACTGACCATAAGAATCTCATATTCTTGTCTGAGACTAAACACTTATCTCCCAGAAGGACACGATGGGCTCTTTTTCTGTCAAGCTTCAATTACATAGTCTCATTCTTACCCAGTACTAAGAATGTAAGGGCTGATGCATTGTCTAGGCAGTTTTTCTCCTCCTCCAAGAGTCGGTTCCTATTCCTGTGATACCTCCAGATCGCATTCTATCTTCTATTCGCACTAGTCTCACTTCACCTTTGAGTGACAGAATTCTTGCTACTCATATCCGTTCTCCTGAAAAACCTTGTGACCGCTGCTTTGTCCTTGAGAGTCTCCCCACTGCTTTGCTCCAGACTTACCATTCTCCCAAGGCAGCTGGTCACCCAGGGAAGAATCGGCTCATCTGGTCTATATGTCAACAATTCTAGTCTCCGCGCTGATGTAACCGCCTTTGTTCAGAGTAAAACATCACCTTCCAGTGGGCCTCCTACAACCCATACCCAATGGAGAGAGGCCTTGGACTTACTTGTCTATGGATTTTATTATGGAGTTACCCAACTTCCAGGGCAACACAGTTATTCTTGTGGTGGTTGACCGGCTCTCGAAGATGTGCCATTGTATTCCAATTAAGAAGTTGCCTACATCCTCAAAATAACTCAACACACAGCCATTAATGTCTAAACCACTGGCAACAAAAGTGAGTACACCCCTAAGTGAAAATGTCCAAATTGGGCCCAATTATCCATTTTCCCTCCCCAGTGTCATGTGGCTTGTTGGTGCTACAAGGTCTAAGGTGTGAATGGGGAGCAGGTGTGTTAAATTTGGTGTTATCGCTCTCACTCTTTCATACTGGTCGCTGGAAGTTCAACATGGCACCTCATGGCAAAGAACTCTCTGAAGATCTGAAAAAAAGAATTGTTGCTCTACATAAAGATGTCCTAGGCTATAAGAAGATTGCCAAGACCCTGAAACTCAGCTGCAGCAAGGTGGCCAAAACCATACAGAGGTTTAACAGAACAGGTCCCACTCAGAACAGGCCTCACCATGGTCGACCAAAGAAGTTGAGTGCATGTGCTCAGCGTCATATCCAGAGGTTGTCTTTGGGAAATGGATGTATGAGTGCTGCCAAGATTGCTGCAGATGTTGAAGGGGTGGGGGGGGTCAGCCTGTTGGTGCTCAAACCACACACTGCACACTGCATCAAATTGGTCTACATGGCTGTCGTCCCAGAAGGAACCCTCTTCTAAAGATGATGAACAAGAAAACCCGCAGTTTGCTGAAGACAAGCAGACTAAGGACATGGATTACTGGAACCATGTCCTGTGGTCAGATTAGACCAAGATAAACTTATTTGGTTCAGATGGTGTCAGGTCTCTCACTTACCAGACTGGTGAGTCCGCTTGGGCAGAGGGTAGGCTCCCTTACGTATCCGACTCGCAGCCCCTGGTAGAGCAGACAGGAAGCACACGAGTACAGAGTGGTATGAGAGCCTTTGCAGGAGTCCGGATTCCGGAAGCTAGAAGTCTCCAAACAGCAGATGGTAGTCAAGGCACAGGCAACGGATGCTGAGCAGGAGCTAAAGACAGGTCAATACACAGGCAGGATTCGGCAACAGGCAGGCAGTGGAGGTGCAGGAGGAGCAGGCAGAAGCGGGGTCAAACAAGCCGGGGTCAGATGCAGGCGGAAGTCAGGAGAGTCCAAAAGGCAAGCTGGGTTATCAACAGATCAGAACACTGGAACACAGGAACAAGGAACAGGCAACGGGAACTAGGCATGGAGCTGTTGATCAGGCAGCACCCATCAGAGGGAGAGAAAGGCCTAAATAGGCTGATTGGTGCCAAAAACCACGCCCGTTATGCACAGGCGCCCGTGCACCCGCACGCTCCCGAGCGCGCCCCCGGACAGCGGAATGCACACCAGCACCACCAGGCAAACGCATAACAGCGCCCATAGGCAGACATGCGCGAACGCGTGCACCCAGGCACCACCACGGCCAGCCGGAATGCCAACACCAGTGCCCATAGAGGCAGGCGCCCGAGCACCCACAGGAACGCGTGCACCAACGCGCCCCGGTGCGCAATGACGCCCAACCAGGTAACCTCTCTGGCAGATGGTGTCAAGTGTGTTTGGCGGCAACCAGGTGAGGAGTACAAAGACAAGTTTGTCTTGCCTACAGTCACGCATGCTGGTGGGAGTGTCATGGTCTGGGGCTGCATGAGTGCTGTTGGCACTGGGGTGCTACAGTTGATTGAGGGAACCATGAATGCCAACATGTAATGTGACATACTGAAGCAGAGCATGATCCCCTCCCTTCGGAGACTGGCCTGCAGGGCAGTATTCCAACATGATAATGACCCCAAACACCCCTGCAAGATGACCACTGCCTTGCTAAAGAAGCTGAGGGTAAAGGTGGATCCAGTGGCAACCTGTGAATCACTGGTGAACTCCATGCCAGGGCCGATCCTAGGGTCACAGACACCTGGGTGCAGAAATATTTCTGGCGCCCCCACATGGGTGTGGTCATCTTACTAACTCCTCCCCTTTACAAATATTTCTATGGCAATTACTCAAACATGCTCCCCTAAGGAGTCTTCGTTACTCTGAGATCCTCCCATGATCTCTTAACAATAAACAAAATACAGGAAGAGAATACACTAGTGGGACCTGGAGGGGGTCTCTCTATTGGACACAGAGAGGGCTTCTGTTAGAAAGAGCCTCCAGACATACTACCGGAGATGGTCAGAGACTGCAGACATGATACAAGAGATGGTCAGAGACTGCAAACATATTACAAGAGATGGTCAGAGACTGCAGATATGATACAGGAGATGGTCAGAGACTGCAGACATTATACAGGAGATGGTCAGAGACTGCAAACATATTACAAGAGATGGTCAGAGACGGCAGAAATGATACAGAAGATCAATGCATCAAATGCAGTCTACCAGTGCCCACCAATTGCAGCCTACCAGTGCCCACCAATTGCAGCCTACCAGTACCCCTGGATCACACAGAGTGGGTACGATCTCCTGCTGTAACGGAGCTTAAATTTGAATCTCCCTGGCGGCCACTGTAACAAAGTCCCGCCTCCTAGACTAGCTCACGGCTTCTATGATACAAGTCACACTGATTCACTTTCACTGCATTAGATCACTGCTCCGTCTATCTCACTGGACTTTGTTACAGCACCGCCGGGCATTTCAGAGCAAAGCTGAGACACACGCAAGCAGTGGCATCACTAGGGTTGGTGTCACCTGGTGCAGTAAAACATAATATGCCCCCCCTCCTATTTTTGTGCCAGCAGCCCAGCATTGGAGCTCGTTGGCATGTGTTGTGGTGGTCAATAAGGCCTGGAGGATAGCAGGTTAGGCCCTTTACAATTGCTCAGTCCCTATGAGCAGTAATGGATAATGACCAACAGGCCCTCTTACCAGACCCAGCGAAACTGCAACAGTGATGCAGAGTGCATGCTGGGGGCTGAAGTCTGCTGCCTGTGAACAACAATGGGGCTAACAATGTTTCAGGACTGCATGACCCATGATGCTCCACTCACCTCTTCTGATTGGCCCTCCGCTGTGGCCAATGGGGAGGGAAGCAAACCGGGCACCAAGCTGGGCTAACAAGATGAGATTTGCTCTCTTTTTACTGCTGACAGGTAAAAGGGGGTCGAGTGGGGAATATACGCTGACATCCCTCAGCTCCCCTCTCTCTTGTCACAGCACGGCAGCTTGTGTTCACTGGTGGACTGCACCCCCCGCCCTCACATAGCGATGCCCAGGGCTGCTGTTAGATATCACAGGGCCCCATACAGCCAATACCTGACAGGCCACCCAAAAAAATAAAAAAATAAAAACATTATTTTAACTAAAAATACATGACAATCATTATTAGAAGATACAAACACAACAAAACTTCCAAATTACAGGTGGAACAGGAGGGTACATTACAGGATGGGGGAAGGGGGGTGCGGTGTGCAGGAGGGCACAGTACAGCGGTAAGGGGGGTACAACACAGGGGGAACAGTACGGGGCAGGAAGGTACAGTATGGGGCAGCAGGAGGGCACAGTACAGAGGGGGGCAGGAAGGTACAGTATAGGGGGACAGGAGGACACAGTACAACGGTTAGGAGGGTACAGTACAGGGGGAGCAAGTGGGCACAGTACAGGTGTAGGGGCACAGTATGGGGGGGCAGGAGGGTACAGTACAGGGGGGAGCAGGAGGGCACAGTACAGGGAGAGGGTAAGCAGACACAGTACAGGGGGCAGGAGAGTACAGTATAGGGGCAGTAATGTATACTACAGATATGGTCTCCTCAAGCAGAGCTGCTCAGGGAAGTTTCTGTTACAGATTCCACCTATTCTGGCAGGCTGTCACTGGGCTAAATCAAAGTTAGAATGACAATCCCCCTCTGCCCTCCCCTGCAGAGTTTCTGGCTCTCTTCTGGCACCTTGCAGGGGTTAAGGAAGAACTCCGAGGTGGAGCATCTTATTACTGCTTGTGTGGGTGGGATGTGCACTGTGCTAATCCCTGATGACCCACCCCTCCTATTCATCCCATGTGATTGGTGCATTACACATCCCACCCACACAAGCAGCAGAAGTAATAATATGCTCCACCTCGGGGTTCTTCCTAAGCCCCTGAAAAAAATGGGGGTGGGGTGGGGCAGTGGGTACGAGATGGGGGACTGGAGTGAAACTGTGGGATCCTTGTCTGTATAGGGATACAGAAGGAGGAGGTTTTCTTGCTGACATGAGGGAAGGGGGAAGGAGAGGCAAGTAGATGTATAGATGTAGTATGATAGCCTGATGAATGAGCCCGCCACACCCCGCTCCCGGAAGTGAAGACGCAGGTCAGCACGGCGCTCCACGGAGGATCCATGACCGACATCCTGGCCGCCCGGAGGCCCTGAGGACCCTCTGCACCACCGGAACAGCCACCAGGACCCAGGTCACAGGACTCACATCGCAGGAACCCCCCCCACTGGCCTGTGACACCCACATCCCCCGAGAGCACGCGGATGAAACTACTTTACATGCTGGTTTTTAGCAACTCAAATGGAATGCCTGAAATCTGACTTGAAGAGTTTGACCCTTGCCGTTAGCAGCAGTCATCTATGCCTTTTAGCATCATACGAAAGTGGAGGCATGAGGAGCTGCTGAGTGGCTGTCCATGGGGAGAGTGGTCGCTGAGCTTATGTTGCTTTTCGAGCACTATCACGGACACTTGTTTGGCACATTTGTGTGTTATTTTAGAGACTATATCATTTACATATTCACCTTTTATGGTTATATAGAAGCGTGTGGTGATGCTCACGGATCGCCATCTAATGAGCTAGTATCTTTGGGCAATCATTGCATGGGGACTAAATTATAACAGCATCTGAGTAATATTGACACTAAGTCACGTTTTGTATTTATTTTTGTGGTGTTCACATATATTGTTAATATATATTTTTTTATTATGATGTGGGTTTATCAATAGTATATATTCAGTATAGTTCTATTGCACACATCTATACATTTTTTGCACTATATGTAGATAAGCACCAGCAAAGAGGTGTTCGTTAGATTTGAATATTTCACCACAGGAGGTGGAACAGATTCATTAGTAATAGCGCCACGATTTAACTTGTCACGTGTGGTGTTTTGCACTGATCACACAGCACAGATTTAAATCTCATATATACTGTCTGATTTACATTAAGTGGCAGCTTTAGGTAGGAGTTCTTAACCAGGTGAATAAGATCATCAAGGTTAATTATCCAAGGCGCAGTGGGGGTTGACCTAGTATAGGAGGGATTTTTCACCTAGGAAAAACCACATATTCAAAGACTTGAACATTGCTGTTTACAGACACTCTCCTTCCAATCTGACACAGCTTGAGCTATTTTGCAAAGAAGAATTGGCAAAAATTTCACTCTCTAGATGTGTAAAGCGAGTAGAGACATACCCAAAAAGACTTGTAGCTGTAATTGTGTTGTGTTGGCGGGAAGCAGAAGGCGAGTGGATGCTCCAGTCTCCCTGCAGCAGTGCAGTAGGTGTGATGTGGGCAAATCCCTGTTCCCTGAAGCTCCCAAAGAAGAGCCGTGTTAGCGCGTGCTTATGCGCACAAATGCAAACAAATGCGAACGAATATGCAAATGTGCACATCCCCGTGACAAATAAGGGTGCCAAATGGGCTATTTAAGCTGGATTAGCACCCAAAACAGTGCTGTCACAGCTACATCGTTCTGTGATCGTCCTTTTCCCTGTTACTGCATCTGCTCTTGAAATACTGACCCGGCTTGTTCCTGACTGTTCCTCTTCTCCACCTGCATTGACCCTGGCTTGTTCTTTGACCATTCTCCTGCCTTTGCATCTGAACTTGATCTGATCGTTCTGTGTATGACCTGACTTGTCTGACTCTGCTCACGTTCCAGTCCATTTGGAAGCACCTGTCCATCTGCCACTTGGACATGCTCTTCGGCTAAAGTTCCAGCCTGTTTCTGCCCTTGGGAGATCCGATGCCATCTGGTGTACTACACAACCAGCAGCAAGCACATCTACCAACACTCGTGCAACTCTGCACTCCTGCACTTACTGTATACTCTACCAGGGGCCCCAAGTCAGAGATATAAGAGAGGCCTTTGCATAAACCAAGTTCTACCCACCAGGTACGTGACATATGGTCTCTCACTGGCAGGCAAATTTTCAGACAGAGGTGCTCTCTCTCTCTCTAACTCCCTTGGTGCCAAGAGGAAGAACTTTCCTGGGCAGTAATAAAAATCATCCCTCACACCTCCTCCTACCAATATGTACTACTGCACAGTACATATTGGCATCTGTAGTGTAAGGAGTCCATTGGCCCCATTATATGGCTGCTGTCTCAAACTACAACTCCCATGATTCTCTATGAGTCTATGTGCTTTCATGGCTTCAACACTCCCCCTGATAACCTGGAGGAGAATGGTGCATCATAACATTAGTATCTCAGTAGAGCGAGAGAAGAATACAGGCAATGGTCTCCTTCTCGATATTACTGTAGCCCAGCACCTAGCTACACAGCCTTTATCCCCTACTATCACTCATGTCACTTCCCATTTTTTTAATCACTCAAAGAGTAGCTGAATTAGGGAGACCTTAAAGCCAGACCATATATTTCAACAAAAATATTCTTGTAAGAATGTATGCAGATTTAACAAATGTTATTTCCAGGGCTTTTTTCTCAAACAATAGGTGCTGGAACTTAACCACAGCTAAACCTCCCCCTACACACACCCTCCAAATCACATTAAATAGTGGGTGTGTTCAGTCAAATTTCATGAAAACAGTAGGAGGGTCTTAAAGGGGCATTAAATACCAGGATTGCATTACATACAGAGTGCAGAGCTGTCACTTGTAAACACAGAAACCAGACTTCTGTGTTTACAAGTGATTGTGGTGAGCAGGCACCAAAGGGTCTGAGCCAGAGGTGGTGGAACTGAGTTCCACCAAGTTCCCCCTGAAAAAAAGCCCTGGTTATGTCTGTTATTTACCTGAAAAAATTCTAAGTGTGTAAATATCCAAAAGTCTTGAGACTTCTGTTGGGCACTGCCATCTTAGATGTGATGTCAGTAACTACACAGCTGTCATTCAAGCAGCACAGTATTCCCCTACGTTCCAATATCAACATACTGGCTACATAAAAGGTTGTAAAGGCAAGGGTGGAGGACTATCACCAGTAGGGATGAGCCGAACACCCCCTTGTTTGGTTCGCACCAGAACATGCGAACAGAAAAAAAGTTCGTTCGAACACGCGAACACCGCTAAAGTCTATGGGACACGAACATGAATAATCAAAAGTGCTAATTTTAAAGGCCCTTCAGGTCTGGTATGGATATTAAGGGGAACCCCGGCCAAAATTTAAAAAAAAAATGACGTGGGGGTCCCCCTAAATCCCATACCAGACCCTTATCTGAGCACACAACCTGGCAGGCCGCAGGAAAAGAGGGGGGACGAGAGAGCGCCCTCCCCTCCTGAACCATACCAGGCCACATGCCCTCAACATTGGGAGGGTGCTTTGTGGTAGCCCCCCAAAACACCTTGTCCCCATGTTGATGAGGACAAGGGCCTCATCCCCACAACCCTGGCCGGTGGTTGTGGGGGTCTGCGGGCGGGGAGCTTATCGGAAACTGGAAACCCCCTTTAACAAGGGGACCCCCAGATCCCGGCCCCCCCTGTGTGAAATGGTAAAGGTACCCCTACCATTTCACTAAAAAACTGTCAAAAATGTTAAAAATAACAAGAGACAGTTTTTGACAATTCCTTTTATTTAAATGCTTCTTCTTTCTTCTTTCTTCTAACTTCCTTCATCTTCTTCTTCTTCTTCTGGTTCTTCTGGCTCTTCTGGTTCTTCCTCCGGCGTTCTCTTCCAGCATCTCCTCCGCGACATCTTCTATCTTCTTCTCCTCGGGCCGCTCCGCACCCACGGCATGGGGGGAGGCTCCCGCTCTTCTCTTCATCTTCTTCTCTTCTTCATCTTCTTCTTCATCTTGTTCTCTGCTTCATCTTCTTCTCTTCTTCTCTTTTTCATTTTCTTAAAAAATGGGAATTTCCTGCGAGCCACAACTGGATCAATGCCTCTAAGGGGTGACAATCATTGGTTAATTAGCAGCAAACACTCAACCACGTTTCATATCGTGTAATATAAAGCATAAAAATAATTGTGCCTGCGCTGGAAAATATATACTAAAAAACGTGCATAAATAGTAAATTAATCCACTATAAATGAGCTGTGAAACCATATATGTATACTATAAAAGTGCAAAATTTAGCCTCAAAGTGCATATGACATTGTGCAAAAAGCAATATAACCCATTGAAAGTGCACCATGCATAAATAAAAACAGCAACAAGTACACAGGTAACCTGTGTATTGCAAGTGTCCAGCTCAATCCACGAGTTAAAACCCCCAAAAATGTGTACAAACAGTGTCCATAAGATAAAAGTTCCTCCGAGATGCTCAAATCACAGCAAACAATACGTGCTCTCCCGTGACACCCCACATGTGTTTGCGCTCACCTCTACTCGTGTGACCCAGTATTTAAACTGTGTCAAACACGCAGTGGGGCCAATCCTGGGCTCCCTCAGGATGAAATGATAAGAATACAATCCTCACAGGTGCAGTCAGTATCCACATGTATAGGAGAGAAGTAAAAACTCCATAGTGTAATAAAGCAGGGATATTTTATTAAATCAAAAGAAATTCTCCAGGATGGTACTCACATTGAGTGGGTGCTTCAGTGCACCAAACTTAACAAGCGTATAAAACAAGCTGCAATTCAGATGACGTGCGGTGTGGTGTGTAATGTCTCCTCCACTGCTGACAGCTCCGTCCTACCCCTCCCCGACGCGTATTCGGCACAGGGATCAGGTGCCTTCCTCTGGGGGATATCGCCCAGAGGAAGGCACGTGATCCCTGTGCCGAATACGCGTCGGGGAGGGGTAGGACGGAGCTGTCAGCAGTGGAGGAGACATTACACACCACACCGCACGTCATCTGAATTGCAGCTTGTTTTATACGCTTGTTAAGTTTGGTGCACTGAAGCACCCACTCAATGTGAGTACCATCCTGGAGAATTTCTTTTGATTTAATAAAATATCCCTGCTTTATTACACTATGGAGTTTTTACTTCTCTCCTATACATGTGGATACTGACTACACCTGTGAGGATTGTATTCTTATCATTTCATCCTGAGGGAGCCCAGGATTGGCCCCACTGCGTGTTTGACACAGTTTAAATACTGGGTCACATGAGTAGAGGTGAGCGCAAACACATGTGGGGTGTCACGGGAGAGCACGTATTGTTTGCTGTGATTTGAGCATCTCGGAGGAACTTTTATCTTATGGACATTATTTTTCATTTTCTTGTCCGGGCCGCTCTGCATCCATGCTGGCATGGAGGGAGGCTCCCGCTGTGTGACGGCGTCTCCTCATCTAACGGTTCTTAAATAATGGGGGGCGGGGCCACCCGGTGACCCCGCCCCCCTCTGACGCAGGGTGACTTGACGGGACTTCCCTGTGATGTCACGGGGAATGCCACAGGGAAGTCCCGTCATGTCCCGTGCGTCAGAGGGGGGCAGGGTCACCGGGTGCCCCCGCCCCCTGTTATTTAAGAACCGTCAGAAGAGGAGACGCCATCACACAGTGGGAGCCTCCCTCCATGCCAGCATGGATGCAGAGCGGCCCGGAGAAGAAGATGAAGAAGAGAAGAAAAGAAGAAGAGAAGAAGATGAAGAAGAGAAGAAGATGAAGAAGAAGATGAAGAAGTGAAGAAGATGAAGAGAAGAGCGGGAGCCTCCCCCCATGCCATGGGTGCGGAGCGGCCCGAGGAGAAGAAAATAGAAGACGCCGCGGAGGAGATGCTGGACGAGAACGCCGGAGGAAGAACCAGAAGAAGAAGAAGATGAAGGAAGATAGAAGAAAGAAGAAGCATTTAAATAAAGGAGTTGTCAAAAACTGTCTCTTGTCATTTTTAACATTTTTGACAGTTTTTTTGTGAAATGGTAGGGGTACTTCTGTACCCCCTTACCATTTCACACGGGGGGGGGCTGGGATCTGGGGGTCCCCTTGTTAAAGGGGGCTTCCAGATTCTGATAAGCCCCCCGCCCGCAGACCCCCACAACCACCGACCAGGGTTGTGGGGATGAGGCCCTTGTCCTCATCAACATGGGGACAAGGTGTTTTGGGGGGCTACCCCAAAGCACCATCCCAATGTTGAGGGCATGTGGCCTGGTACGGTTCAGGAGGGGGGGCGCTCTCTCGTCCCCCCTCTTTTCCTGTGGCCTGCCAGGTTGCGTGCTCGGATAAGGGTCTGGTATGGATTCTCGGGGGGACCCCACGCCGTTTTTTTTTTTTTTTTGGTGCGGGGTTCCCCTTAAAATCCATACCAGACCTGAAGGGTCTGGTATGGAATTTAGGGGGACCCCCATGTCATTTTTTTTTATTTTGGTTCGGGGTTCCCCTGTGGGGAATTCCCATGCCGTTTTTATCAATGAACTTCTATGTGTATTGTCGGACCGGCAATGCAATAGCCGCGAGTAGTTTTAAATGGCTTTTTTCCTTTGAAATGTCATTTTGCTGTCAGACTGTTCTAAACACGGGAAACATGCGCCCCTTTACAGGCATACTATAGACACCCCCCAGCTACGAAATTTAAAGGGATATTACACTTTTATTGTTTGACTTTAGGCATTATTAAAATCACTGCTCCTGAAAAAACGGCCGTTTTTAAAACTTTTTTTGCATTGATCCATGTCCCCTGGGGCAGGACAAAGGTCCCCAAACACTTTTTATGACAATAACTTGCATATAAGCCTTTAAAATTAAGACTTTTGATTTCTCCCATAGACTTTTAAAGGGTGTTCCGCGGCATTCGAATTTGCAGCGAACACCCCAAATTGTTCGCTGTTCGGCGAACTTGCGAACAGCCAATGTTCGAGTCGAACTCGAAGCTCATCCCTAATCACCAGCAAATAAAGTATTAGGCACTCACAGAAGCGCAGAGGGCTATAGTATGCAAGGAGGGAGGGGACTGTACTAGGAAGATTACTAGTCAAACCAGTAACCAAGTAAAATACTTGATTTTTTGTTCTTCTACCTGCAATTTTATTAAGTTGATGACAGGACCCTTTTAATAAAACACATTCATAAAGCACTCTATCTGCATACTCCTATGTGTTGACCCATTCGCATCACAATTGCCACCATTAGCTCAAATTTTCTATTCCTAGATTAAAAATTCAGTTCTTCATTTCCTTTGCAATATTTATGACACAGCTAAGGGAGTCAATGCAGTAAGATATAGTGAATGTTATTTGCCATAATGATTGTTATTTTAGTGAGGAAAGCCAATGAAAATCACTTCACTGAGAATACCAATCATTATGGCAAACAACATCTTTGTTTTCGTTTTTGAAAATGAGGTCTAATACTATAATCCATGGTACTCAACTTCAAATCATGGTAAATCATAATTGTTATCAAATATTCAGCATTCATATATATGGAGACCTATTGTGATTGATGCTGCTCATTTGCTCATGCGCATTCTCTGCAAATAAATAGCTGCATTGTAAATAAGGATATTATTTGTATATGACACCAATATGCACAGCTTTCCATATTAACACAATATGGTCATATCTTGACCTAGGGTATTAATCCAGCTGTCTTGTCAGGTCAGGCAAGGTAGGTTTACCTGGGAGACAAAACTGTCCATAGTTGCTATGTAACCATGTACGAGAGTTAACACTTTTATAGTTCAAGGTCTCTATCTCATGTGATTTATGCAATGGAATTTATAATGTTGACTGATTAATTAGATTTAGGTTTGATGAAAGGCTTTTAATTATGTGATTTGCAATGCAAATGTGTCCCATGTTTCCCTTTCAAGTGATTTATTTGAAACAGTCCAATATGCCCACACTACTCATAACAGGAAAATATATTTTTGATTGAAATAACAATTTTTGAGATAAATTGCATCCTAGTTAAAATTGGCTGACATTTACCAGGGCAGTAACCCCTATTTTACTTGTATATGGCTGCTTCATTGTTAGTGCAATCAGAAGAACCAATGCATGAGCTAACAGTAAACATACTCTTGTACTAATTTGTGGATTTATATAATGCCAGCCACATCTTATAAATTGTAAAGGACCAGTTGTGACGAGGTTTATGTAAAAATAACTAAAAAGAAAACTGTTACAAGTATATTTACAGCCACAACTATTTTTCTTTTAGATTTGGACAGAGTATGGAAGGGTTAAAATCTCTGCCAGATTTTTTTTCCCGTTGTTGTGTCCTTCGAGAGATTTTTCCTCTCAATTCGCCCTTGTGACCATTGTCACTAGAACATAAAGTGATGGGAAATCCAAAATGTTATACTTGATATTGGAACAGGAAATGAAGGTTCCTCTAACTTACATCAACAGCAAAAAAGCCAAGAAAAAAATGGTCAATTTTCAGATGTCACCTGAATTCTGATAGCTGCTTTCCAGTGAACTGCTTGTTGCCACACACATTGTAGATGACTACACTGTAAAAACATTGTATAGACAGTACATAACAGCAGACTGTTGACAAGAAACCACCTTGGCTTCCAAGGTAATCAATTTAAAGTAGATCAAGGAGTATGGTGGATCAAGTGGTCATTTGGACTCTTGATGAAGCTGCTATAGACTAAAGCCTGGTGCACAATTTAAGTTTTTCTTCACTCAACCCAGCCGGCTGAATGAAAAAAAAACTGAGGAGCTCAGGAGGAGCACACAATAATAACTATGTAAAGTTAGAACAGCAATTTTCCCACTGAGCTATTGTGTTCTGACAGGAGGACTGCCCCCCCTCCCCCAGACAAAGCACACCGGTCAGTACAAGCAGCCATTTGCTGCCAGCGCTGATTAGATGTCAATCGGATGCTGTTCTCTTGGACAGGTTGATGTATACACAGGCTGAATGTCAGCAGGTTTCTGTTGAACTGGCTAATATTGTCCAATATACAGCCCTTGTGTACCAGGCTTAAGATATTGAAGATGACTAGGCTGTGCAACAGAACTAATTGAACTACTGTGCATATCCAAATAGGCATAGACGTGCACACGGTGTGTGCCAGGTGTGCCTGGGCACACCCTAATCACCCCGTGCTGTCTCCAGAGATTTGCCCCAAAATGCTGCATCCAAGAGAGTGTGTGGCCCCGCTGCCTTAGAAACAGTTTCACAGGCAACAGATTGTGAGAATTGCCAGAGCTGTTTAGTGTATGAAACTGTCAGATAATGACACTGCATGCAGGGAGAGACACCAGCTGTCAAAAGTCAGTGGTGATGTCTGTGGTGGGCGGGACTGAACAGCCATCAAACACCAGCCAATGGGATGGGGTCTGGGCGGGCTGCTACATTTATGTGGCCCCGCCCCCTCTCTGAAGCAGCTCAAACATTGGCTGGTGTTTATAGCGCTTGGTCCTGCCCACCCCCAACATTGCGACTGAGTTGTAAGTCATCACAACTCAGCCGCGATGTCGGTGGTCGGACTGGACCAAGCACCAACACCAGCCAATGATTGGGCTACTTTAGAGAGGGGGCGGAGCCAGAGAAATGTAGCGGCCCACCCAGACCCATTCTATTGGCTGGTGTTTGGTAACTATTCAGTCCCGCCCACCACGGACATCACCGCTGGTCTCTCTCCCTGCATGCAGTGTCATTATCTGACAGTTTCATACACTGAACAGCTCTGGCAATTTTCACAATCTCCTGAATGTGAAACTCCCCCTCTTCCCTATCTGAGCCACCCAATGCTGCCTATCAGTGCCAACCAATGCTGCCAATCAGTGCCAACCAGTACTGCCTATCAGTGCCAGTGCTGCTTATCAGTGCCAACCAATTCTGCCTATCAGTGCCAACCAGTGCCAGTCAGTGCTGCCTATCAGTGCCAACCAATGCTGTAAATCAGTGCCAACCAATGCTGTTAATCAGTGCCAACCAATGCTGCCTATCAGTGCTGCATATCAGTGCCCATCAGTGCTGCCTATCAGTGCCCAGAAGTGCTGCCCATCAGTGCTGCCAATCAGTGCCCATCAATGCTGCAGATCAGTGCCCATCAGTACTGCCTATCAGTGCCAATCAGTACTGACAATTAGTACCCATCAGTGCTGCCTATCAGTGCCACCTATCAGTGCCAATCAGTGCTGCCAGTCAGTGCCCATCAGTGCTGCCTATCAGTGTCCATAAGTGCTTCCAATCAGTGCTGCCAATCAGAGCCTATCAGTGCCCATAAGTGCTACCAATCAGAGCCCATCAGTGGTGCATATCAGTGCTGACAATCAGTGCCCATCAGTGCTGCCTATCAGTGTCCATAAGTGCTTCCAATCAGTGCTGCCAATCAGAGCCTATCAGTGCCCATAAGTTCTACCAATCAGAGCCCATCAGTGGTGCATATCAGTGACCATCAGTGCTGCCTATCAGTGCCACCTATCAGTGCCAATTAGTGCTGCCTATCCATGCCACCTATCAGTGCACATCAGTGCTACAAATTAGTGCCCATCAATGCTGCCAATCAGTGCTGCCAACCAGTGCAGCCTAATAGGGCCCATCAGTGCTGCCTATCAATGCCCATCAGTGCCGCCTTAGCAGGGATGGTGGAAACCCCTCTACAGATAACTGCAATACAAATTACCTTCAAGTGCAACAACTTTTTAGTTGGGAGGTTCACACCATTATAGCACTTTGGAATTTTTATTTTTTTAGAGTGTTGCACTTAATTGTATATGTTTTAGTTACGGTTACAATGTGAATTATTGCACTTGAAGTTAATTTTCCACCACTCCTGCTAAGTCCATGTCTTTATGGCACTTCCTTGCTTTGTGCACTGATGCGCAGTCATGTTGGAACAGGAAGGGGCCATCCCCAAACTGTTCCCACAAAGTTGGGAGCATGAAATTGTCAAAAATGTCTTGTTATGCTGATGCCTTAAGAGTTCCCTTCACTGGAACTAAGGGGCCAAGCCCAACCCCCAAAAAACAACCCCACACCATAATCTCCCCTCCACCAAATTATTTGGACCAATGCACAAAGCAAGGTCCATAAAGACATGGATGAGCGAGTTTGGGGTGGAGGAACTTGACTGACCTGCACAGAGTCCTGACCTCAACCCGATAGAACACCTTTGGGATGAATTTGAGTGAGACTGCGAGCCAGGCCTTCTTGTCCAACATCAGTGCATGACCCCTATATACATACATACATACATACACAGCATTAATCTGTATACTTTATTTAATGAACTGATGTATGTCAAATACCTTTCTTAGTGACAGTCAAAAAAGAAAAAACATTTTTTTTTAGAGAGAGACACCAAAAAAGCATTGGAGCTTCTGTTCTGCAAAGTAAGAAAACTCATAAAGTCAGACTGTTCTTGGTATTGCTAAAGTAGAATAAGGAACAAAGAGAATCAGCAGGAATATATTAAGTCAGAAACAGGCCAAGGTCCAGCACCATTAATGAAACAAGTCAAGGTGCAGGTAGACAACAACTGAATGAAGTATGAAAATTACAAACACAGGATGTGCAAAGGAACTACTGTATACTAGACATGGTCACTGCCAAAAAACGTTGTTAGTTTTCGTTTTATTCATTTGGTTTTTTTTTCCATTTTTTGGGTCATTCGTTATGATGGAAATTCAGAAATTCGAAAACCCGAAAATAAGAAGGAAAATCCGAAAATTCAAAATAATAACTAACTAACTAATAATAACTAACTATTAAATTATAGGTTTTGGAATTTCCTTTCAAATTTGGCGGTTAGTGAACGAATACGAATTTATCAAAGGTTACAAATTCTCCGAAATAACGAATTCCGCATCAAAACAAATGGAACGGTATTAATTAATAATAAATTATATTAATAATAATAATAAAACATTTTTATTATTATTATTCCTATTTATTATTATTACAATCTTACATTTTCTTTGTTTAGATGCGGCATTCCTTATTTCGAAAAATGTGTAACTTCAGATAAATTCGTATTTGTTACGTTCACTAACAGCCAAATTTGAAAGGAAATTCCAATACCTATAATTTAATAGTTAGTAATAGTTAAGTTATTATTAGTTATTATTTCAGATTTTCGAATTTTCGTTTTTTTTTTAATTTTTAGGTTTTCGTTCTTATTTTTGGATTTCCCAGTTTTTGTATTTTCGAATTTTCAAATTTTCGAATTTTGAATTTCTGAATTTTTGAATTTCCAGATTTTCGAATTTCCAGATTTTCGAAATTTCAAATTTCCGAATTTTCGAATTTAGTCCAAACTTCTGGATTTACAAACGTTCTAATTTCCAGATTTTCGAATTTACGAATTTTCAAATTTAAGAAATTTCTGAATTTTCAAATATTCAAATTTACGAATATTTGGAAAAATTTGTTAAACAGGAATTTTTGTCTAAATTTGTTAAACGAATTCGGAACAAAACAAATTGTCTACTGTATACAAACTGGAGCTGTGCCTCTGGCAATTGTGATGAGAAACAAGGACATTTAAAGTGGAAGTGAAGGCAAACGACTAAACGTGGTGCCAAAAAATCTAGTGAAAAATGTCTTTGCAATTTGTAATTTTGTTCTATTATTTTTTAAATTTAGACATTCATGCAAGATAGCACTGGTATAATGTGCATTCACTTTTTAAATGCTACAATTAAATCAATACAGTGTGGTAAAACACTTCCTGAGCCTATGAATTGTTACGGAAGAAGCAGCAATACATTAATAAAGGTCACCCTTGTGCCCTCTCCTTCTTTGGTCAACTCCCTTTGAGCTCTGCATCGTAGTAAAGCCTGATTGACTTCTAGTGCTGGAAAAAAAGGGGAAGAAACTGCGCTGAAATACACCTATAGATGATAAACTAAATGTGCAATGGAAGCAGCAATTCTCTTGTACAACATCAATACAGTGAAAATTTACATAGAAAAAAATTTGAATTGCGCTAAACCTGTAAATAGGTATAAACCATAAATAAGCAAAATGTGCAAACCATTGGCAAATTAAGTGTGAATAGCAAGTAAAATGCGAATGATTGGTAGGTTATAAATAATGTAAAAACCAAATATTAAAAATGTGGATTAAGTGAGTGATATACATTAAACAAATTGAAGAATAAATTAAAAATAAATAAGGCAGTCTATGTGAATAACTGAAGAATATCAACATGCACCCGTGTAGAAGTTAGGAATAAAGTGCATCCACCAATAGGATGAAAAAGTCCGATGTGTCGACCATACACATTCAGACAAACCCATCCTTCTGGAAACACAAGCAGTAACTCGAGGTGACATCAGCGCGTCGTCCTGCTCCACCCTACGAGTTTTGTAAGAGAATTATGTCATCCAGAGGTACGGGCAGGGCGCTGCGTCACCTCCCTATATACCATAATGGCCTAACCAAGCCTAGTTCTGAGCCGCAGTCCATCAACAGATTTGCGCATTATACAATGCAAAACTGCGAGACCAGAGTATGCTAACGAGATCTGATCAAGGCAACATATCACATTGGGTTGATAAGAGAAAACACTCAAAATGAAAATTAAAAACCTAAAATATGACAAAACCCACCCAAAATATCGGAGCACCAACATGTAACCAGGACATCAACGGTCTGGACACAAAAGAAAAACGAGATTCGCTGGTGCAACCGTGACTATTCAAATATGAGAGACGGAAGTGGGTCTAATGTCCACAGTGGTGACAGACTCAGCAAATGAGCAGACTGACACCTAGTGGGCAAGTTGAAAATATCACTAAACTATAAAAGCTAAATCCAAAAAATTGGTAATTCGTGTGTGGTCCTCATGGTTTGAGCGCATAACACAAATAAAATTAACCAGTGCGCTGCAGACCACATATGCTAAAAACAACGGAGGATATATCCTACATATCGGTGGCAAGTCTAAATGAAAGGACATATTGTCTAGTAAATAGTGTTAGGTAAATATCCAAATTGCCACCAACATGCGTGCAACTGACAAAAAACTAAATAGATTTAGTGTTACTACTACCCAGACTTCTAAAGGTAAAAAATCCATATGCCATTATCTCTAAAAAATCCTTAGTTCTACAGGAACCAGAAGATAAGATAATACAACTACTGGGGCCACCCCTAGAGTGTTTGTGGTGACATCTAGTGGATCACAAACAAATTGCACCTCAGCTGTTAACTCATAAATAGCCCTCAGTAGAATCAGAGTTTCATCTAAAATACATTTTGTACTTGCAGATCTCAGCAGATCTCATAAAAAATTGTTTAAAAACTGCTTCCAAATGAGTATTAACTACATATTTTCAAAAAGGACAAAAAAGAAAAACTAAAAAGAAAAATTAATTGTAGATTTCTTTATATAAGTAGGGGAGAGTGACAGTCCCCGACGGATAGAGACTCAGAACAAGAGGACATTCGTAAATCCTATAATGAGTTAACAAATAGCCACAAACTCACCTCTTGCATAATGAGTCCCTAAACCTCCCATAAAAGGCTGAGGGAGATCAGATATCAAGAGTTGTTAATAAAAGCATTTACATCTGTGTCAACGTTAAGTCCGAACAGAGCATAAGATTTTAATCTGTATATCCAGGCCATTTCACATTTGAGATTTCCCTAACTAATGAACCACCTCTCCAATGGGGCTTGTATTTGTCTATCCCCATGTACAATGTGTTGGAGGGGTCTCTGTTATGTACCTGATCATAGTGTCTGGAGACTGAATGTTTATCAAAACCCCTTTTGATATTATTTATGTGCTCATTCAATCTTACCCTAAGAGCCCTTTTGGTCCTCCCTACATACTGTAAACCGCATGGGCACTGTATGAGGTTGATGACACCTTCAGATGAACAGGTAATAAATAGTTCAACTTCATATGACTATGAAGTGCTGGTGGATGTGAATTGGGAGATTTTTCTCTCCTTACACCTATTGAGAGTGCAGACCTGACAGTTCCTGCATCTATAGTAGCCAGTGAGGTTCTGGAAAAAACATTGCTTTTTGGTGGATCCTGAACACTAGGAGCAATCCTATTACCAAGAGAAGATGCTTCTTTAAATATAACCTGAGGTCTCTCTGGTAGTATACTGCCAAGAACTTGGTCACTAGTCAGTACATGCCAATGTTTCTGGATCAATTTCTTGACACTACGGTGTTGTACCGAAAATGTTGTAATGAACGGTAAAAAAAATTGGGTGTTATCCCTGCTTTTTTTAACAACTCTTGACATCTGATCCCCTCAGCCTTTTATGGGAGGTTTAGGGACTCATTATTTATGCAAGAAGTGAGTTTGTGGCTATTTGTTAACTCATTATAGGATTTACCAATGGCCTCTTGTTCTAAATCTCTATCCGTCGGGGACTGTCACTCTCCCCTACTTATATAAAGAAATCTACAATTAAATTTTCTTTTTAGTTTTTCTTTTTTGTCCTTTTTGAAAATATGTAGTTAATACTCATTTGGAAGCAGTTTTTAAACAATTTTTTATGAGATCTGCAGAAGAACAAAATTTATTTTTGATAAAACTTTGATTCTACTGAGGGCGATTTATGAGTTAACAGCTGAGGTGCAATTTGTTTGTGATCAACTAGATGTCACCACAAACACTCTAGGGGTGGCCCCAGTAGTTGTATTATCTTATCTTCCGGTTCTTGTAGAATGAAGGATTTTTTAGAGATAATGGCATATGGGTTTTTTATCTTTAGAAGTCTGGGTAGTGATAACACTAAATCTATTTAGTTTTTTATCAATTGCATGCATGTTGGTGGCAATTTGGATATTTACCTAACACTGTTTACTAGACAATATGTCCTTTCATTTAGACTTGCCACCAATATGGAGGACATATCCTCCATTGTTTTTAGCATATGTGGTCTGCAGCACACTGGTTAATTTTATTTGTGTTATGCGCTCAAACCATGAGGACCACACACGAATTACCAATTTTTTGGATTTAGCTTTTATAGTTTAGTGATATTTTCAACTTGCCCACTAGGTGTCAGTCTGCTCAGTTGCTGGGCGTGTCACCACTAGAGATGTAAAATTTCCGGAAATGTCGAGGCTCGAAAAAAACCCCACCTTTTTTTGAGATATTCTTACATATACCTGGTGTCTCACCAGTGTTTTTTTTTTTCTTCTGATACTAAATATGGCGGACTGAACAACTAGGAAGGTTTTATGTTTAAATATCAAACAGACATGTTGTGTTACTAAAGCCAATGAGGTGGAAATTGAGATTCTCTATCATAAATTGGTACAGACATTCGAACGTAAAGCCAGTTTATTCTGGCACATTAGGTACTTCGAAAAATATATTTCTGAGGACCTGAATCCTAAAGGTCTTAGGATACAGGTCTTCCCCAATATTTGGGCACTTGATTTCGATTTTAAAACTCATTGGGAACACAACCTACAGGATTGCACTAAGAGAATGATGGAACTTATGATAGAGCACTACATGCAGGAACTTAAATTGGTGGGTTGTGAGATCAAGCGCATATATGATGAAAATACTATTCTGCTTAACCACTCTGATTTTGCAGCTTTTGATACACATCTAAAAAGTCATGTTCAAACTTTTACTAAGGACCTTTTGTTGAAAAAGGAGGATAAAATGTTTAGGGATAAACTAGCCTTTGCTGGAAATTATGCGTATAATTGGCCCCTAAATAATATTCAAGAGGGTGGCCGCAACTCCATATGCCCCCATAGACATATCTCTAAGAAATTTAAAGATAAAGCTAGTGATTCAGATTCCTCCACTAATTCATCTACCTCATAGAATTTGCGGGCCTCTCATCGGGGACGACAGAGAGGTCAGGGTTCTAGGAAACGACGACAGACTGGTAGTGGCCAGCAGACAGGCAATGACAAAAAACGACTGGTGGATGAACCTATCCAATTACCAGGTAACATTTATGCACAACGACAGGACCCCATTCCTTTGGATAATGGGGGATATCTATGTTTCCTGATCCTATTACATCAGGCGCCTCTTCTACTATTCCTGTCTACCCCTGTGACTTCTACTACCAAACCTGATATTCGTTTGAATATAGTTGACTGTGCACATTCTATCATTTCTTCACGACCCATTAGTACAGCAGGGGCAGGCGCAATCAGGAAGGATTCGAAAAAAATGACGTATTGGAGCGCATGCGCAAAGTCTGACAGGAAAGTAATGCCCTGGTAGAGCTCCGCTCCGTGAGGGGAGAAAGCCGCCGTTCTCTGTCAGCTAGCCAGCATTTAAGATACACGGCTTCTCACACAAGCTCCTGAATGCCTGGAGGAAGTTTTGTATTGATAATGGTGTTAGGAGTGACCCGCACAAAGGTAAAAACCTTCCCTAACGGCGGCACACGGTCCCGAGCAGCAGGTAAAATGAAGCCAGTCTCCTCAGACACTAATACCTCAGAGCGCTCTCACAAGCTGACACATTCACAGCCTGTGTTCACAGAGGAGTGTGATACTGAGACTTTTCAGTCACAGAAATCTCCACAGGAATCCTCTGCCTCTCCAGGTCTTATAAAACAATTTGAGAAAATGCTGCAGAAAACATTAAAACAAACATCTGAACACATAACTAACAGCTTAACCAGAGAGATAAGAGAACTGGGAAAGCGCACTGAAGAATTGGAACACAGAGCAGATGAATTTGAAAACTCTGCTCAGGAATTTATGTCAGAAATAGAATGCCTCAAAGAAGAAAACCTAACACTGCAAAATAAGTTAGAAGATTATGAGAATCGTGCCAGAAGATCTAATTTACGCATCAGGGGCATACCCGAAACAATTACTGACCTGAATTCTACAATAACAGCACTATTTCAAGAGCTAATACCAGGTATACCCCTTGAACGCTTGGAAATGGACAGAGTCCACAGAGCCCTAATGCCAAAAAAAAAACAGATGGCCCCCCACGTGATATTATCGCTAAGTTTCATTTTTATCGAACGAAAGAGCAGCTTCTGACGGCAGCCAGAGAGAAAAAAGCCTTAACATTTCAAGGTCATAATTATCAGCTCTTTTCGGACCTTTCCCAATTAACCATATCAAAAAGACGTGCAATGAAGCCACTGCTTATGGAATTGCAGCGACATAAAATCACCTACCAATGGGGTTTCCCATTCTCTATTCGCTTTATTTACCAGGGTTCAAGACATACCTGCAGTTCACCAAAAGAACTTCAAAAAGCACTTCAAGACCTACACCTGATTGATGATCTACCCTCCACTTCTGCCTCACGTAGAAGAACGGCTTCATCCTCCTCTCCAAGCAATTCATCTCAGTCCCAAGAAACAACTGGAATGCAGCAATCCCACAAGAGAGGGCGCTTCGCTTCTCCACCTAAAGAACAAGAAGATTCCATGGACTGATTAGTTAATCCTATAATCCTCCTCTTCATAATCACAACCTAGAAGCAATTTTTGAAAGATCTCTGCTTTGTTTGACTTTTTTTTTTTTTTTTAATTTATTTATTTATTTATTTATTTTTATTATTTTATTTAATTAATTAATTAATTAATTTATTTATTTATTTTTTATATATATTTTTTAAAAAATTTTTTTTTATAAACAATTTATGCTACCGTATTATTTTTCATAACTGAACACCAATTTATTGGACTGTTTTCTATCACATATACATAGAAACATAGTTTATTTTACTTTATTTTACTTTATTATATCTGGTTTTATTTTGTTATAATACATAAGCTCTCATTTGCGGGTTTGGAGTTTGGGATCAGGTTAAATACCTGGACCCAGATTTCAGATGTATATGTATGTGTGTATGTTATGTATGTGTATGTGTATATGTATGTGTATGTATGTGTATGCTGTGTATGCGCATGTATGTATGTGTGTATATGTGTCTGTATATGTATGTGTATGTGTGTGTATACATGTGTGTGTATATGTATGTGTATGTGTGTGTATATGTATATATATATATGTATGTGTGCTGGTATATATGTGCTAGTATGTATGTATGCATGTATGTATATATGTGTATGTGTATATATATATGTATATGTATGTGTGTATATATATATATATATATATATATATATATATATATATATATATATATATATGTATGTGTATATATATAATTAAAAAATTTTTTTTTTTTATTATTTACAAGTTGAATTCATCATATTTAGGCACGAAGACCCAGCTAGTCGATGTAATATCCCTAATTACATACTATATGTTTTCTCAATTGATTTATAATAGTTCGTTTGACTAATACAGAACTGGGTTTGTTTTAGCTCCAATTGCTCACATGTCCCTTCCTAGCTTCCAGTCTTCCTGGTTTATACCTTATCCCCTCTTGTGGCTTATTCCCATTTATATAATTGTTAGATGAGACTTTCCATTAGTACGTACTATATGTATATTCCCCCTTTGCTTTAGGAAAATACAAGACATTTGGAGCTATTTTATTATACCCGGCAGGTTATAATTATTCATCTTCATGATGTTTTTTTTTTATAGGCGGTTCTCTCACACGCGGATGTTCCATGTGCTCCACCTCACCTCCCTCGACTCCCCACTCTTATTATGTGGGTGATCGACGTAGGCCCTCTATCCCCTGATGGGGAGTTGTATCCCCAATCACGGGTAATTTTTGAGGCTATTTACAAACATATTTTAAAAATAAATTGTATTATTTCTTACGGTTCTTACTTTTCTTTCACTCTAGTCTATCCTGGATTTCCTTCCTCCTTGCTTTCCTTCAGGTCCACACAGGTTGTTCCATACAGCCAAAGAACATCAAGAGTCTGTGAGTATACTTTCCTAGCTCAGCTGCCATGGCACCTTTAAACATATTAACCCTGAATGTTCAGGGTCTCAATATACCGCAGAAAAGAACAAAAGCTTTCCGTTCGTTTCATGCAAACAAAGCACACATAGTGTGCCTACAAGAAACACACTTTACGACAACTTCTACACCTAAATTTGTAAGCTCCTTTTATCCGCAAGTATTCTCAGCTTCAGCCACTACTAAACAACGTGGAACACTCATAGCCTTCCACCGCACCACTCCATTTACACTCTATTCTGAAATAAAATATCCTGAAGGGAGGTATTTACCGTATTTATCGGCGTATAACACGCACCGGCGTATAACACGCACCCCAATTTAGGAGGGAATTTTAAGGAAAAAAAAACTTTTAGGAGGGAAGTTGAAGGGAAAAAAACTTACATTTAAATGTCGATCATTGCAGCCTTCTCAGTGCAGCCTTCCCCAGTGCAGCCTTGTCAGTGCAGCCTTCCCCAGTGCAGCCTTGTCAGTGCAGCCTTGTCAGTGCAGCCTTCAGCAGTGCAGCCTTGTCAGTGCAGCCATGTCAGTGCAGCCTTGTCAGTGCAGCCTTCCCCAGTGCAGCCTTGTCAGTGCAGCCATGTCAGTGCAGCCTTCCCCAGTGCAGCCTTCCCCAGTGCAGCCTTGTCAGTGCAGCCATGTCAGTGCAGCCTTCCCCAGTGCAGCCTTTCCCAGTGCAGCCTTGCCCCAGTGCAGCCTTCCCCAGTGCAGCCTTGCCCCAGTGCAGCCTTCGATCCCTGTCCCTGCCATCCTGGGCTTCAAAAATCGCGGACCGCGATTTAAAAATGGCGCCGCCGGTGCCGAAATACACAGAGCCGGTCCTCGGCTCTTTCCGGCGGCTCTCGTTCACTTTCGACTCCACTCGTAGTCCCGAGCGGAGCTATCCGAACCTAGCCGAGTAGGTTCGGATAGCTCCGCTCGGGACTACGAGTGGAGCCGAAAGTGAACGAGAGCCACCGGAAAGAGCCGAGGACCAGCTCTGTGTATTTCGGCGCCGGCGGCGCCATTTTCAAATCGCGGTCCGCGATTTTGAAGTTGTAACAGCTACGGATCGCAGGGGATTGGCGTATAACACGCACCTGCAACTTTCCCCTGATTTTAAGGGGAAAAAAGTGCGTGTTATACGCCGATAAAGACGGTAATTCTTCTGGGACATATAATGGATACAGAAATAACTGTTGTGTCATATTATGCACCCAATAAACAGCCTATACCTTTTCTCACCCATCTTTTACAAGTAGTATCTACACACACGATGGGAACACTTGTCGTATGCGGAGATTCTAATCAGGTCCTCCTCCCGTTTCTGGACAAATCACCATACACTCCTCCTCGAAGTCCAACTAAGATATCTCTCTCCCAACTTCTTTTTAAACATAAATTGGTAGATTCTTGGAGAGAATGTAATCCGACTAAAAGGAAATACACTTATTATTCATACCCACATCAAACATTCACTCGCATTGACCATATATTTCTAACAATAGGTATGATCCCAGAGTTACTTACATCGCATATAATCCCCATCCCATGGTCTGATCATAACGCAGTCCTTACTACCATTACTTCCACTATACCCAAAAATCATGACCCTACTTGGTACCTCACAGATATATTACTCAAACACTCATCACATAGTTTAATAATTGAACAAGCACTAAAAGAATATTTAACACACAACAAAAGTCCTGACATTTCCCCAATAACATTGTGGGAAGCACATAAACCTGTGCTGCGTGGCACCTTACAAAGGCAATTCGCATTATTCAAACGGGAATGCAGGAATCTTGCAAGAAAATTAGAAACTGAATTTAACTCTTCCTTTATAGCTTTCCAAGATAATCCAACACCGCTTACCAAAAGTCGTCTAGAAAAAGCACGTCTGGAATATGACTTATTCCTCACAGAATCCACGGATAAATACCTAAAGCGCTCTCGACATGCCTTCTACATGAAATCCAATAAGTTTGGTACTTTTATGGCACGCGCACTTAAGTCATTAAACAAATCTTTTAAGCCAATTAGACTTAAATTGTTTAATGATACATACACTAGTAATCCCACTAAAATTGTTCACAAATTTCGCTCCCACCTAACCTCCCTATACTCGGAAACAAATAAATTTAATACCATTGAAGCCGATGCCTTCTTCTCAGATATCTCTATACCCAAGATGTCTAACACTCAGAAGACTATACTCGAAGCACCCATCACTGTGAATGATGTAACCAAAGCAATCAAAGAATTAAAACTAATCAAAAGACCAGGTCCTGATGGCTATTCTGCATTATACTACCGTACTCTTTTAAACATCCTCTCCCCTATTTTGGCCGATGCTTTTAATTTCTTACTAGAAGGTAAATCCTTCAGACAGGAATCATTGACCGCAACTATTTGTATGATCCCTAAGCCTCATTCTGACGACACATCCTGTAAAAACTACCGCCCCATTTCCTTATTAAACTTGGATATCAAACTATTAGCAAAGATTTTAGCCGCCCGCCTCAATGGAGTCATAGGTAATCTTATACATTGTGATCAAGTAGGCTTCATGCCTACACGCCAAGCAGGCGATAATATACGTAGAGCGGTTCTTTTGGCACACATTGCTAAAACACGCCGCATTCCTTTATGCTTTATATCTCTGGATCTTAAAAAAGCCTTTGATTCCATCTCCTGGCCCTACTTACATTACTCCCTTCAGAAATTAGGTTTTGGCCCTAACTTTATAACTTGGATCACTGCATTGTATAATAAACCAAAAGCATACATTAAGTATGCAGGTTACAAATCTGACCCCTTTAACATAGAAAAAGGCACAAGGCAAGGATGTCCACTCTCCCCCCTTTTATTTGCCCTCTTAATAGAACCGCTTGCCCTTTCGATTAGATCAGATCCCGTAATTATTATTATTATTATTATACAGTATTTATATAGCGCCAACAGTTTACGTAGCGCTTTACAACTTGGGGGTAGACAGTACAAATACAATACAATTTGATACAGTAGGAATCAGAGGGCCCTGCTCCTTAGAGCTTACAATCTAAGAGGGAAGGTCAAGAGATACAAGAGGTAATAACTATGGGTGATGTGCTGATTGAGAAGATAAATGTACAGTTGTTAGGTGGGGGCCAGATAGGCTTCTCTGAAGAGATGTGTTTTTAGGGATCGTCTGAAAGTGGATAAAGTATGAGAAAATCGGACGGATTGGGGTAGAGCATTCCAGAGGATGGGGGAGGCTCTGGAGAAGTCCTGAAGGCGAGCATGGGATGAGGTGACAAGGGAGTTTGAGAGCAGGAGGTCTTGGGAGGAGTGAAGAGAACGATAAGGTCGGTATTTTGTGACTAGGTTAGAGATGTAGCTGGGGGCCAGTTTGTGGATGGCTTTGTAAGGTATAGTTAGTATCTTGAATTTAATTTGGTGACTGAGTGGCAGCCAATGGAGGGATTGGCAGAGGGGTGTGGCAGACGCTGAGCGGTTTGTGTGGTGGATGAGCCTGGCAGCAGTATTCATGCCGGACTGAAGTGGGGATAGCCTATTTAGAGGTAAACCAATGAGGAGGGAGTTGCAGTAGTCGAGGCGGGAGATGACCAGGGAGTGGATTAGAAGTTTTGTGGTGTCATTGGTTAGGAAGGGGCGTATCTTGGAGATGTTGCGAAGATTGAGGCGGCAAGCTTTGGATAGTGATAGAATGTGGGGTCGAAAGGTTAGTTCAGAGTCCTGGATTACACCTAGGACCTTGGCATGGGGAGATGGGTTGATAGTTGAGCCGTTGATCTTGACAGGGAAATCAGGGGAAGTGGCACCTGAGGGAGGAAATATCATGAGCTCGGTTTTGGATAGGTTGAGTTTGAGAAAGTGATGTGACATCCAGGCTGATATGTCTGCTAGTAAGTTGGTAATGCGTGAGGAGACAGATGGAGAGAGCTGGGGGGTGGAGAGATAGATTTGGGTGTCATCAGCGTAGAGATGATATTTAAAGCCGTGGGAGGCAATCAACTGACCCAAAGAGGTGGTGTAGATTGAGAAAAGGAGAGGTCCAAGAACAGAACCTTGGGGGACCCCAACGGAAAAAGGAAGAGGAGAGGAGGAAGTAGAGTTGTAAGTGACACTGAAGGAGCGGTGGGATAGGTAGGATGAGAACCAGCAAAGAGTACAGTCACGGAGACCAAAGGAGTGGAGTTTTTTGAGGAGGAGGGGGTGATCCACTGTGTCAAAGGCAGCAGAGAGATCCAGGAGAAGTAGTACAGAATAGTGTCCATTGGCTTTAGCCATTAGAAGGTCATTTGAGAGTTTAGGGAGAGCAGTTTCCATGGAGTGTTGAGGGCGAAAACCGGACTGAAGGGGATCAAGAAGTTTATTCATGGTCAGATAGTCGCTTAGTCGGTTGTAGACCAGTCTTTCAAGAAGTTTGGAGGAGAAGGAGAGTAAGGAGATGGGACGTAAGTTGTTGAGATTGGTGGGATCCAGTGAGGGCTTTTTTAGTATGGGGGTGACTAGCGCATGTTTTAGAGAGTTTGGGAAGATGCCACAAGAGAGGGAGAGGTTGAAAATGTGAGTTAGAGTGCGTAGAATCGAGTCAGAGGGTGAGCGTAGCATTTGCGAGGGAACAGGATCCAGGGGGCAAGTGGTTAGATGAGTGCTAGATAAAAGTTTAGCAACCTCAGTAATAGTAGCAGGGTTGAATGAGGGAAGTAATGATTGTGTCTGTGGACATGGGGTGTTGCATGGGGGAGGTTTTTGCGCATTGGTGATCTCCTCATGAATTGTATCAATCTTAGTTTTGAAGTGATTGGCAATCTCCTGGGCAGTGAGTGAGTTGGTGGGTGGAGGCAGTGGAGGACAGAGTAGAGTGTTGAAGGTAGAGAAGAGTTGACATGGATTGGATGAGAAGGTGTTAATGAGTGTGATAAAGTAGGTCTGTTTGGCAGTGTGAAGGCAGGAGTAGTATTTTAGGAGGGCAGATTTATATTGTGTGAAGTCTTCCTGGGTCTTAGTCTTATGCCACAGGTGCTCAAGAGCGCGGCTACGTTTTCTTTGTTCGGACATTCCGACAACAAAATCCTAGGATTTTTTCCGACGGATGTTGGCTCAAACTTGTTTTGCCTACACACGGTCGCACGAAGTTGTCGGAATTTCCGATCGACAACCACGCGGTCACGTACACCACGTACGACAAGACTAAAAAAGGCCGGTTCAGAACCAAGCGCGGCACCCTTTGGGCTCTTTTTGCTAATCTCGTGTTAGTAAAAGTTTGGTGAGAGACAATTCGCGCTTTTTCAGACTCGTGGCTTTCAGATCGTTTTCTGCCGTTCAGTTTGTGCTTGTGGGTTTGTATCTGCTCTTCAGTGCGTGCAGCAAGTTCCGCGTGACTTTAGGTAGTCATTGTTTTCTTGTTTGTTCGTTACTGGTTTTCAGGTCGCTCTTCACAGGCCTTGCTGTTCTTCAGTGTGTTCTGTTACTTCGTTCTGAGCAGCCGACCGTTTTCTAGCCATGTTTCGTATGCTTACTCCTCGTAGAGTTCGTGCTGTGCGGGGGCTTGGTGTTGGGGTCCTGACCTTGACACAATCCAGTCCATGAACAGGGTGAGGAGGAGTTCATGGACCAAGAATTGGTTGCTTCAGCGTGACCAGTTCTCTCATATGCCTTTGCTCCGTGAGATCCGTGAGAATAATCCTGATGATTTCAGGAACTTACTCAGGATGACGGATCCCGTGTTTCAACGTTTGTTGGCTTCGCTGACCCCCTATATCAGCAGGCAGGATACCTGCATGAGGCAAGCCATCACTGCGGAGCAGAGGTTGGTCGCTACCTAGCTGTATTTGGCCACAGGGAGAAGCCTGCAGGACCTCAAGTTCTCGACAGGCATCTCCCCCCAGGCTCTGGGGATCATTATCCCAGAGACCTGTTCTGCCATCATCCAGGTCCTGCAGAAGGAGTATATGAAGGTAAGATTTTTATCCTTTTATATCACATTTTATTGTATTGAATGTTTGCTAATATATTGTATTTCTTTCCTCATTCCCTAATTACCATGATTGTAATATGCTGTGAATGTATTGGATTTTTATGTAATTATTATTTTATGTCCTTCATACATATTTGCCCTTCAATAACCTCTCCAGCATGGTGTCTCCTGCCCCTATATTCACCTCATGTAGTCACTTAACAATGTATTTTATCAGCTCTATAGTAGTGCTTTACCCCAAACACCCCCTAAAATGTTTGGAAATGTTATTTTTTATTTAAATTCAGGCAGAGTGCCAGAGGCTTTTTTTTGTGGTGTCCCCAAATTTTTTGTAACCCTCCCCCAACTGCTAAATCAGCTGATCCCAATTCTCTATCATCTATCTGCTGACTTTGCCAAACCCATACACACTATACCCACCTCTTTACTGGTCAGATTTTTGGATGAATTCCCCAAAGCATGTAGTGCAAGGGCCTGCCTGTATACTTTCCAATGGTACTGTTTAAAGTTTTTGTATCCTATTATTATCTTGATAGGTAATAGCAGAATGTTCAAATGTGCTCAAATGTGTACAGTGTGTATTTATATCTTTGTATTATGACACTTCTTACCTGTCCAGTGGGCTGCCAATAGTGTAACTAAGGAGGGGCTGTTCCAAGTAATACCCTGTATTTAGGCATTTATCTCTCAATGAAGTGAAGAGGGTTACCTGTCCAAGAGTCCCCCCCCTATAATGTTAGAAATGGCCCATGAGGGGGGGAGGGGGAATATGATAGGTGTACCTTATACTTTGTTGTTGTTAAATTCCCCTTAATAAACACTATCTGGAGGTTGCCCCATAATGTTTGTGTATAATCTGCTTGCCATGTTTCTGTGAAAAAATAGTAATGTTTATTGTTTTTTCCTCAACAGTTTCCTTCAACGCCACAGGAATGGCAGACTGTGGCCTCCCACTTTGCCCAGCGGTGGGACTTTCCTAACTGCGGAGGGGCAATTGATGGGAAACACGTCCACATCGTCCCACCACCCAACTCGGGGTCGTACTATTATAACTACAAGGGGTTTAATAGTATAGTGATGTTGGCGGTGGTGTCGGCTAATTACGAGTTCTTGTATGTGGACGTGGGGAAGAATGGCCGGATGTCCGATGGTGGAGTCATCGCCCAGATGGAGTTCTACAGGCATCTCCAGAATGGCAGCTTGGACTTGCCACCTCCAGAGGACAATGTTGAAGGTCTCCCATTTGTGTTCGTTGCTGATGAAGCATTTGTGCTGGGGGACCACCTGATGCGGCCATTCCTGATGGGGACCCTCACCCCGGAACAGAGGGTTTTTAATTACCGGCTGGCCAGAGCCCGAAGAGTGGTGGAGAACACATTTGGAATCCTGGCCAGCCGGTTCCGATTATTTCTGACACCCATCCATATGGCGGAGTATAAACCGAACCATATAATACTTGCCTGCTGTTTTCTCCATAATTTTTTAAGAAAACATTCAGCCAACTATGCTGGCTCAGTTGGGCCTGAGGCCGGAATCCCAAATCCATCAACACTGACGGCGCTTGAAAGTGGCCGTCCTGGCTTGCCCTCCCTGAGTGCCCGTGATGTCCGGTTACGATACCTGGAGTTCTTTGCGGGTAGGGGGGCTATCAATATGCCAGACAATCTGTGAAACCTTTTTCAAATAAAAAACAACCAAAAGAAATTCTTTGTGGACATTTACTGCTTGTGTTTGTTTTAGCTGACCCTGACAGAAATGTGTTGAGTGCAGAAAATGTCGTGATTGGGTAACCTTATAAAAAACAGTGTTGGCTGGTACTTCCTAAATGCAAAAACACATTTCACTACAAGTGCACTTGCAACTGCACTGAACCTGCACTTGTAGTGCAAAGTGGATTTGCCCTTAGGAAATAACCCCCATTTTTGCATAAAACAGCAATTACATCACCCCAAAAGTGTTGTAGTGTTGAGACAATAATCCACACATTCTTGAGTAAGCCACTTTTTTATACCTGCACAATCACATGTGCATTTACGAAAGGTTTTTAAAACAAACCAACATGTTTGTTGTATAAGAATTTTTGCAGTAGCATTATCAAAAATCTAAATATCCATTTCAGATAAAACAGGCCTGTGTAAAACCAACAAGAAAGCCAAAAAACTTGAACTTACAAAGTTCACATATGGTAAAACCTGAAGGCTATATCAGACATCAGTATTTAGGAACTGGGTTTGATATAGCGTTCAGATGGGTGGAAATCACCCCTGGAAAAGCCAAATTTGGAAGATGCACACCAAGTTCAGAATGTCAACATGTGCTATCTGCCATCAGGGGGGATCAAGGGATGTGTTTTGGGGGAGCAAGCCCTTCCTCAACGCGACTTTATAATTGAGGAAGGGGTTGCACCCCCAAAACGCGTCCATTGATCTCCCGTGATGGCAGATAGCACATGTTGGCACACTGTGTGCATCCTCCAAATTTGGCTTTTCAAAACATTGCAAAAAAATATAAAAGATTGGACCACAATACAAAAAGTGATTTTGTGGGGTTTAAATTCGCCCCAAAACATCAATGATGTTATTATTTTTTTTTAATAACATCATGGATTTTTTGCTGGATGTTTTGCAGTTCGGCATTACACCCATGATCTCCCCGATCAGGATCTGGGCACTTTCTGAAGTAAAGCGTTCTCTATCCCTCACATCATGATCACCTAAAAAGAGAGAAAGAAAAAAAAAACAGGTCTCAAAAATCTGCCATCATCCATCTCTTTTACCTGAGCCTGTGGTCGCAGACACTCACCTGTTGTTTTGCCAATCTCCACCACATCTTCTTCCTCCTGCTCTTCTTCTTGGGTTTGCGGTATTTCACCTTCTTCCATAGGTGGGGGGGTCTGTGTTCTCCTGGGATGAGGGGTGTCCTCCGAGTCTTTTCCCCCCTATGTAAAACAAAAATGGTATACTTAGCACACAGATATTTGATGGCAGAACTAGAAATAGGAAACATTGCTTGGAAGTGGGGTACAATTGTCTATTTTAGCCAAGTTCCAAGATGTATATTTTTTATTGCCCTTTGTCAAGCTGCAATACTTTACCTGTTTGGTACAAGCTTCACAGATGTAGCCCCCCTATAGTATACACTGGAGAACCTGTGTGCCCCCCCTAATAAAAATTGTGTTCTTGTGTCCCACACTAGTGCTCCAGTGTCCAGATGTGAAAACAGCTGCTCAGTGTCCTCTCCTTACACACAATCTAGTTGGCATTTCATTCTAGTAACAAACCCATCTACACAAACAAATATTTGGCATCCAAGTAGGCCCCAAAAAATGTGTGAAAATGCATATGGCCTAAACAATAGTGTTCTAGAGGCCAAAAGAAAAATGTTTGATACGAACGAATAATGGGCCCATGAACATTAAAGTTGTCCTTTTAAACGTTACAATTAATAAAAGCATATGGAGCAGAACGAACGGAATAAAGACAGAAAGAATAGGAACACAGCACAACTACTTACTTTTTTGCAGCACTCTCCGGATCTTTCGGTACTGCTCTGGCTCTCTCAACTTCAGGTCCGACCACCGCTTCCTGAGCTGATCTTTAGATCTTCGTACCCCGAAATTCCTGTGAAGGCTTTTGATCACTTTAGCAATGATTTTTGCCTTTCGGATGTTGGGGTGGGGGTAAGGCCCATATTTTCCGTCATAGTCGGACTTCCTCATGATGTCGACCATCTCCAACATCTCCCCAAACGACATATTTGTGGCCTTAAAACGTCTCCTTCTGGATCGGGACGTGCCTGGATCCGGGCTTTCCTCCTCCTCCTCGTTGCTAGAATTAGCATGCACCTGCTGTAACTCCGCCATCATGCTCTTCACCCACTGCGCCGAACGAAAAGGGGCGGGGAATAGACTAGAAGTTACACGCATGCGTAGTGTGTATAAAGCGTAACACGCGTGCGTATTACGTGCGATCTGTGAGCGGAGGAAGGAGCATTGGACGCGCCGATCTTAAGAATGAAGGTAAGAGACAAACTTGTGCCTATACTGCTTCTAGATTGAGGCCTATATTGTAACAAGATTAGGAGAGTTTTGTGTGACATTAGGCTTTGTCTTGTGTTGTGTCTTGCAGTGAACATGGATATATTAATGAAAGACAATGACTTCATATCAGTATTCGTAGAGATGCTAAGTGATGTCTGTGGGAGATTACCCACCCCCATTTCAAGAACCAAGCAAAGAGGAAGGCAGCACTGGAGCAATTGTGTGAAATTGTGAAGCAGGTGATCCCCACAGCAGACATCACCTATTTAAAGATTTTTCATTGGTGGCCTGAGGAGCACATATCTGAGGGAGCGCAAGAAAGTCCTGGATTCACAGAGATCCGGAGCAGCAGATGACATCTATGTCCCCAGGATGTTGTACTACGACAGGCTGCACTTTCTGGCAGGCCAGACTGAACCCAGGCCATCATTCTCCAGTCTTCCTTCCACGCTTCCTTCCCCCCCGGCTGAGGCTTCTGACACCCAACCTGGGCCTTCCAGGCGATATGTGGAGGAGCCCAGCTTGAGCCAGGTATAGCATTCCTCTAAATATTTCTGCTTGTCCAATCAATGATGTTAACTAGATGTTAGTTGGGAGTACTAATTTAGGATTGTGATTGATGAAGCAAAACATTACAACCATGTCCCTTTTTCATACACAGGGAAGTCTCAGCCAGGAGGTGGCCGGGCCAAGCCGGCTGGCTGATCTGCAGGTCCCTCCACCCCCCCCGAAAAGAGAAAGTGGCAGTAGGAGGAGAACCCTAGAGGAGGCTGCTATAGCATTCTTTTGGAGGGCTACAGAGGTCCTGGGAGCACCACACACCATGGAGGAGAACATTGCTGCCTTCATAGCCTATAAAATGCAGAGGATGGAGGAGGGCCAAAAAGTCTTGTGTGAGGCCCTCATATCGGAGGCTCTGGAGAAAGGTATGAGGGGCCAAATTACACCTCAGACACATCTTTGGGATGGTCCTCCTCCTGCAGGTCCTCCTCCTCCTCCTCCCTCTCCTCCAGGTCCTCCGCTGTATTAAACCATTTTTAACATTGCAGCGTGACGAAAGCGCTGTATCCATTATGAACGCTAAGTTTACCAGAATGAGCTGTCCCGTGTCGGAATTTCTTCTGAGCATGCGTGGCACTTTGTGCGTTGGAACAGGCCACACACGGTCGGAATTGACGCGACCGGATTTTGTTGTCGGAGAATTTTATCTCCTGCTCTCCAACTTTGTGTGTCGGAAAATCCGATGGAAAATGTCCGATGGCGCCCACACACGCTCCGATCGGACATTGTCCATCGGAAAGTCCGACCGTGTGTACGGGGCATTAGTGTTGACAGGGATTTTGAAGTCCCCATGAATAATTGTGGGGATTTCAGAAGAGAGAAAGTAGGGTAGCCAGGCAGAGAAGTCATCAAGAAAGGCTGATACTGGTCCAGGGGGCCGGTAGATGACAGCAATTCTTAGAGAAATGGGAGAGAAAAGACGAATGCAATGTGCCTCAAAAGAGGAAAGTGTCAGAGAGGGAGGTGGGTGAAGAACCTGATAGGTGCTGCATGGGGCTAGAAGGATTCCCACTCCACCTCCCTTCCATCCACTTGGTCTGGGGGAGTGAGTCCAGAGAAGGCCCCCATGGGAGAGGGAAGCAGGAGAAATAGTATCCGATTCATGAAGCCAGGTTTCAGTAATGGCAAGTAGGTTAAAGGAATTTGTGATAAAGAGGTCGTGAAGGGCGGTGAGTTTGTTGCAGACAGAACGTGCATTCCACAGGGCACAGGAAAAGGAGGGGCTGGTTTTGGAAAGAGGAATAGAGACCAAGTTCTGTGGGTTGCGGCTCCTGCCAGAGGGTGTAGGGGAATGGGAGCGATGGGCAAAGACAGATGATGGTGGCCCAGGGTTTGGGGATATGTCACCAGAGATTAGGAGAAGCAGGAGGGTGAGGGAGGTAATGTGGGACTGTGATTAATGTGAAGGGGCATGTCTCAGAGTACTGGAGGTTTTATCAGTGTATGGATGTAGAATGAGCGAGAGTTGGTAAGAGCAGTAGTAGGGAGAAGACAGAAGGCAGGGTGATATGTATAAGCAGGTGGGTGGAGAGGGGGGTGAAGGTAAGAGAGTTTGAGGAGAGAGGAGAGGAGTGTCAGAAGCAGTGGTAGAGAGTGCATGTTACAGAGAGGAAGGAGAGCCTATTAGAGAGGCAGGGTCACCTGCAGTCTGTTAGCTGCTTTCCAGTGCAGATTGCTGTATTTGTTTGCTTCGTGCAATCGCTGAAGTGCAGAGATTGAAGTGCATATCACTTGTAGAAAGAATAACTTAGAGAAAGAAGCCTTAAGGATAGAAGCCATTGCAATGTGCTCCCCGAGCAATGTGCTCACCCCTTAAGGATGCTCAAATTTATACTGTTTTAAGGGTGGGGTTGAAGTTCGTTAATTAATCATGAGTGACTATAAGAATGCCTAACAATCAAAGTGGACTTTTTGCTTCAAAAGTCAGAATAGCAAGAGGCTAGAGGCCAAGATAAGATCAACACACAAAATTTAGGTAAGACAGTCCAGAGCAACAAATAACAATGTCATGGTTGTACGCACAGGGCAACAGATAGAGAAGGCCACATACCAAAGAAACACACACACAGACAGCAGGCAGATCCCAATTTCAGTTAACGGTGGAAGATATGGTTGAGCTGACACATACCAAAGACACACACACAGACAGCAGGCAGATCCCAATTTGAGTTAACGGTGGAAGATGTGGTTGAGCCGACACATACCAAAGACACACACACAGACAGCAGGCAGATCCCAATTTCAGTTATAACCGGAATAAATAAATAAATAAATAAATAAATAAATAACTGGAAAAGAACTAGGAGGATATCAACATAAACTTTGTCTGTTTGCAGACGATATCCTCCTATTTCTATCATCCCCACAGGTCTCAGGACCTAATCTCCTTCCCATCCTCAATAGGTTTGCTGCTTTTTCAGGCTTATCAATTAACCCTAAAAAATGCTTAGCATTAAATATATCCCTATCTAACCAGGAATTAAATTCAGCAAAGGTAGGACTTCCGTTTACCTGGGCGGAAAAATCAATATCATATCTAGGGATTCATCTTACGGCTTCTTTATCAGATCTTTTCTCAGCAAATTATCCATTGATTCTCAAAAATGTAACAAACCTGCTGAAATCTTGGTCCCTAGTTCCATTATCATGGTTTGGTAGAATTAACGCAATAAAGATGACAATCCTGCCTAAGTTACTATATCTGTTTAGGGTTTTACCAATTCCAATTCCCGCTTATTATCTACGACTAATACAGAAAAAAGCAATTTCATACATATGGGGGGCATCCAAACCACGCATACCTTTGCACACACTTTATCTTCCCAAAGTTACAAAGTTAGCCTACTAAATTACTTTGATGGATAGTTTTCTTTATGAAATGTTTCTGTGAAGTAAACGGGACATTTTACTTTATACCATATCCCAGCATGTTGGCTTTTGACCTATGACAAATCCGTTTTATTGTGCCTACAGTACGCTTTGACACTGACATGTGATTAGTGGTCGGTCAGCTCTTTTTTTTTTGTGTGATGACCATTTTGGCCTTAGGTGCCGATACCATTTCCATTACAATGTATTTGATGGCTGTTTGGATCTAGTTTTACTATGTTTGATCTAAAGTTTATATGATGTGTTGTGTCTTTTTTTCTTTCTCTTCCGGTGTGTCGGTTTTGGCTATGCTATGGCGGACTCATGTTGGCCGGATGTTTGCGTTGCATTTCCTGTCTGGGATGTGGCCTGATGTTCTTGTTGCCGTTTGACATTTGGGTCCACCTACTACGTTGTTTGCTTTCCCCTGCACATGCGGTGACATTGTGCGTGAGTGAGCCGCTGCCCCGCCCCCCCCTTCTTTCATGCTGGGCGGGGACGGGCGTGTGGTCGCGTTCCGTCTGTTCTGGCATCGGAGCAAACGGCGGTCCCATCCCTCCACGCTGCTGCGTATCTATTGTGAACGGCTGGGTCCACCCCGCCCCCTTCTCCTACAGTGTTGGAGGATAGGCCGGTTGCTTTTGCTCCACTTGTTTTGGTGCCAGAAAGGACGGTGGTTCCGCCCCCTTTTGGCGCCAAGACGAGCTATTTATTATTTGCTTACTGGCAATCAGCTCATGAGCATTGGTGCTATCTCTCAGGAGACCTATACTAGATCCAATTTAAAGTTCTTAAAGTATTCTAAAGTATTCTGTGTCTCTTCTTTATCTCTATTGGCTCTATGAGTGTACCAACATACTTCCATCTGGGCTATCAAGCGGACCTTATACATGGGCTATTGTTTAGCCCCTCTATGTTTGGTGGAGCTTTCTCTTGGTGTGGATACTTATCCCTTTTGGTTTGTTAGCAACCTGTGTGGCTCCCTTACTTTGAATGCACTTATAACTAGGATTTTTATGACCACAGGTACATATATCATTTTGCCCATACATACTATGATTCGTTTGTGTATTATTGGTTTTCTGACCCCCTCCCCCCTTTTTTTTATTACAAGTCTCCTGCACCTACAGCGGAAATATGCACTTTTATAATTAATTTACTCAGGCTTATGAGAGCCTGTCTGCAAGGTAACAATGCGGATATATACAATATATGTCTTTTGCACATATGTAATTGAGCTTCAGCTGATGTTTTATGGTATTATGAGTCTGTATGTATTTATGTTCTTGTTTTTATCTTTAGATAGTGAGACCTTTCTCCTTCTCTCTGCATTAATTGAAATATGAATGTGTCCTGAAGAAGTTTTAACGAAACGCGTAGATGCATTGGGGCTCACATCATGTATATTTTTATATAGATGATTTTTATATGTTTTTGTTAATGTCCTTTTCACAATATATATGTATTTTTGTATTGTATAAAATGTATTATATTGAATACTATCCCTCTGGTTTGCTGTGCCGCAAAGTTTGACCGGCGTTTCCTTCGGTGAACCCCTTCTTTTCTTTTGACAACCCGTTTTTTTGGGGAAAAAATTAAATGTTTGGAAAAATTGCAAAAAATGCTAGCACTTTTTTGTCTTTTTAAGATTGAGAATCATTCTGTTACTTTAGGAACATAAAATATGACTATGGACAATTTGACTTGGCGTAAAATTATCACAACTAGCATATTAAAAATATGGTGTACCCAAACAATTATCACAAACAGAATTTACTTTTTTATAATATTTATTTGTAACAAAGGGAGCAACAATCTCTTGAACTGCTTACTAGTTTATGTGGAACAGCCAAAAAGCCTCCACAAAACAATTTTCAAAACCAAAAGTAACAATTTTTCATATTTCCTCTCCACAGTATTAAATGAAAATAAAAACCCCATTCTCATAAAACGATTGAAGATGGGGGAAGTGTTAAGAAGAGAGTGGGACTAAGTTTCAATGGACATTTAATCAGAATAATTTTCTGACCTGAAATTGTCAGTATCCGTCTCTGCTTCTGCAGCTACTCTTTTTTAAATAAAGTGTAAATACAGCGCTAAGACAAAAGCAAAATCAGCAAAAAAGCAGCAACAATAAACCATCTAATACCTAATGGTGCTAATAAATGTCAAAGTAAGAAAAGTTGCGCTACACTAAATATTTCTTATGCAAGAAATAGTGTGAACCAATACCATTCAGAAAACCAGGACACACCCGAATCAAGAGTGCATCCTGAGCATTCTAAACTCCTTCAGGTGATGTATACATAAATGAATTGTGAAATAAACAAAATAGCAACAGCTGAAAAAAATTATGTGCATGTCAATCAATAAATGAAAAAACAATGTCCATAAGACCATTAGTGTCCACATACAAATAAAATAAAATGAGCAGCGTTTTCTTTAGATGTAATAGAAAAAAATATGTGAGTTATAATCCACAGCAGGTATCAAGGTCCAGTTATCCAGCCTTAAAATGTCCACAAATGAAAGACAGCTCGATGTAAACTCTGTATATAACAACCCTTACCGGAACCGGGGGACCCCCTAAAGAGCGGGGTCATACGAGCAGACAGATATAGCCCTCTGCGGGGACACTTGAAACCTCTGGTATCTCGAGTCCTTTGGTTGCCTTGAGCGGTCCGCGAGGATTTCGCCAGATAGAAGTAAATGCTTAGCAGCTGGATGTCCCCAATCTGAAAAGAGAAGCAAAAAATTATAAAAATCGCGCTACCCAAAATTACACCAAAATCCATATAGTGATATATAAAAGTGGAGAGAAGGGAGAGAAGCTCATATGACTTGATGAGGAAATTAAACTCATTAAGGAGAAGTTAGCACCATTCAATAATGAAGATGAATATAGGGAGGGGTCTAAGTCCCTACTAAAAACCCTTGAAAAAGAGGAAAAGGATCAAAAATTTAAAAAGAAAAAAAAGTATATTAGGGACACAGAGGACTATTAATCCGGTTTAGTGTTCACTTGGCAGAAAAAGCTGGCCCTTGGGAATGAAGGTTCAGAATCTATGGATACCTCGGCCCAGGGTGCATCATCTGGGAGAGGAGGCATTGACCCTACACCTACCCAGCAGAGGAGGGTGTCTTATCATTTACCGAGGAGGGACACTTCACACAACAAAAAGTTAAAAAATCGCCAATATAAACCCTCAAATAAAGATTTGTTCCAGCCTCCTAATAGGAAGTTAGGACAGGATAATTGGGCCTGGGCTCTGGAGCGTATTCCATCACAAAGCTGGGAGGATGACACAATGAGACGGGGTCCTTACTCCCCCTGTTGGGGGTACGACCATTCAGGTCCCCCCCTAATGGGGGATATGGGAGAAACCAAGGTTTTGATATTCCTACGCAGAAACGTTTTTTTCCTCTTTCTGATATGGAAGCACCTGGTAATTTTCGTCCCAACATGGGGTTTATAATTTTGACACCCCAAGGAGGGACAGGGGTTCCCGTCCACAGGGTGATCATAGACCAAGGCATGAACAGTCTGGTCTTGGTTACCACTCTGAATCATATAGAAATCAGCCAGGCACTGGCCAATACCCTAGATTCCCTGAGAACCACAACAACCAGGGTTGGGGTTTTCCCAGGAACAACCAGGACCAAAAAAGGCCCATAGAACAAAAAGAGGGACTAGAGAGGGGAGGCGCATCCAGTCAACAAAAGAGAAAGAGAACATAGGGACAGGTATTTTTAATTTAAGTAAACAAATACTAACAGTTCCAGAGAAGAAACTGCTTGACAAAGGTCTGAAGTTTGCTCCGCCTAGGAGCCTGAGCAAATTTCAGACCTACATGGACATTCACAAGTATGTACGCAAGCTAAATATCAAGCGTTACCTAGTGTCTGTTACAATCATTTTTACAACAAGGAATATTAAAGAAGGCACAATCAGTGGTAAATAATTGTATTTGGCCTATCAAGAATGCTGATGATTCATATTCTTTATCAGTTGATTTAAGATCACTGAATAAATGCATTACAAATAACAAACCTATTGTTCCTAATTTAAATTTAATGTCACAAATGGATGCCAAGGCCAAAGTATTTTCAGTACTGGAAATTTCCAATAGTCATTTTTCAGTACCAGTAACAAACAGCTGTCATTATAAACTTGCCTTCAGTTTCAATAAAGGAACTTATGCCTTCACTAGAATAATTCCAGAAATGGAAATCAGTGACGGAATAGTGCACGAGTGCTTGGAGAAAGTTTTATCAAAATTTTCTAGACCAAAATGTATTTTCCAACATGTGGACAAAATTTTGCTGTCTACCCAAAATACAGAGGAACATGTCACTCTGTTGACAGAGTTATTTACACTGTTACAAGCAGCAGGATTGAAATTGAACACAGAGTCAGTTCAGTTAATGAAAGATAAAGTTAATTTTCTTCATATGCAAATTAGTCATGGACAGAGAAAGTTATCACAGGAAAAAGTTAGAAACATTTCTGTTATTCCAGTTCCAACATCTTACAAGGCATTATATCAATTTTTGAGTGAGGTAAATTCTTGCAAAGAGTTTTTACAGGAATATGATGATAAAGTTAAACCATTATTTGATTTCCTGAAACAAAAAGATGTTGTGTTTGATGAATGGTCTCAAACCCATACAGATGTTTTTGAAATGCTGAAAAAAGATTTGCAGAATGCTGTTTCATTGCATACAATCGAAATTGGAATATCTATGCCTGTTTTATTGTCTACTAAGGTATCTGAGAATTCCATTTCAGTAATTTTATTTCAGGTAAAAGATGGTGAACTGAAAATAATAGGTTTTTTCTCCAGATGTTTGACAAAAAAATGGAAAAGACTTTTGACACAAATATGAAGCAATTGTTAAGTGTTTATTTTGCAGTCAAAGTAACAGAAAAGATTGTGAGATCTAGGATGATCATATTACGGACACCTGATCTGTCATTAAAAATTCTTTTTAAGAGAATTCATTCAGGAGAATTATATGACAAATATTGCCCATTTTTTAAAACTTTAAAATCTAAACCCATAGAGGTAGATGTGATAACAGAACATTCTCAGCTAAATTCATTCAGAAAGCCTATAAATGGGATTGTTAGAACAAGTGCTGAGAGATGCTTTGAGACAGGATTTGTCAATAATATTAAGAATTGTTCAACAGGTCTTTCTAGGTGTTACCCAAAGAATGGTTATACTATTCAGCAAAAATTCTGCAGAAAATGCTGAATTGAAAATGTTAGAAGTACAGTACAGCACGCATTACTCTGAAATATTATAGAGGAGAAGTGAATGGATAAACAATTCGCTTTTATCTTCTGGGGTAATTTAAAATCTATTATTTGGTTTATGAAAACAAGATTTTATATTATGACTAAAAAAAGAGAAACTGCGTCCTGTCGTTTAAATACACAGAATAATAAATTAGAGTATAGGTAATTTTAAGAAAAATAGAGCAAAGCAAGGTAATTAGAAATGGTATTATTAAAATATGGTTTGTATGTCATAATAAAATATTAGAATTTTAGTATGTAAAATGAATAAGTAAATGAAGGTATATTTTGTATGTATTTAAATTCTCAATAATGATACTGCATTCTTTTTTAGGATCTGACTTGTAAGTCACCAAAAGAAAGAAATTTAATATTTCTAGACCTTCCAGATGGGAACAAAATTTTGAAGTTTAAGAATATCAGTTCTGGGAGAAGAATTGACAGAAGAGATTCATTCATTATAATTATTGTTGTCATTTTAATGTTCAATAAAGTTTTTCCAACTTTACAGAGTGCAGGAAGAAGAAGAGAAAAAAAAAAAAATTCTCGAGAACCTCTGATAAGAGAGGACATTCTAAAAACAATGGACTTTTGATTTTTTTTGACTACTGATGAAATAATTTATCCATCAGATATATTACAGTTTTTATATATAATTTTTATGTGACAGGACATGTTTATCATATCAAGATGAGATATTTTTTACACATCATTTTTTACACTCATATATAGTGTATTTTCAGAGTTGAAAGGGTTAAACATTCCTACAATAGAGTCATTCTAGTTAGAGGGAACATCTGTTGTTAATTAAGACAGAGTACATTTTTCTTAAAGGTACATAAACTAGATAGGATTAACTTTACATTGCAATATGTATTTAGTTTTGAAATCATCTCACTTATATGAACAAATTGAAGTTAAGAACATATTTTTTTTTTTTTTTTTGCTACATCAGCGAGTTCATTTGAGAGGATTAAATCACTGTAATTAGCTCATTTTTATCCCGTCTCATTATCTTCACATCATAGTAGCCTTTTCTTTAAATTTTTTAATGCATTTGCTAAATTAACAGTTCCCCAATACACTTAACCCAAAATATATCCCCTCCCCTCCTCCCCCCCCCACCATGGCCCCTGCAGCTGTCCCATTCGCCCCTTCAGACTTTGGTGGTTGTTGATGCTCCTGATCTCGTCCTACAATGTGATTACTTCCACATAGCGCTTCGACTTTCTGAATTTGGTCCAGCATTCCCATTTGCCCCCTTGTGTAACATAATCACCTCCTCTATCTCCTACTTCATATCGCTCTAACGCATATATTTCATTAACGCTAGCTACCCACTCTCCTATCCTCAGTGCTTCCTGTTTTTGCCAATTCTTAGGGATGCTATTTTTGGCTAGATTTAGTAATACCGGTGTTAATGAGTTTTTATATCTTCTCGAACCCCCTTGCGACCTATGGAACAAACATTCCCACGGGTCGCAAGGAGTCTCCTTGCCTGTTATTTCCGCAATTATTTTGGTCACCTCCTGCCAGAATTTTTTTTTTTTTTGGGCATTCCCACCATAGATGCGACATAGTTCCTGGAATTGCACAGCCCCTCCAGCAATTCGGAGACTTATCTGGAGAGAATGTACTAACTCTGGCCGTGGTCATATACCATCTGGACAGACACTTGTAATTGCTCTCTCTAGTTTTCGAGTCCACTGCCGTTTCATGTGTTGCCTCAAGTATGTATTTTACTTCTTCACTGTCTACGGAGGAGCCCAGTTCCTCTTCCCATTTCCTAATGAACGGGGGAGGCTCTACCCCCAACTCTCTTACCAAAATTCTATAAATTGCCGCTATTTTACCCTTCTTACGATCTGTACTGAAGAGTTTTTCTATAGGTCTATACTCTGCTTCCTCCCTTAAAGGTCTGGGGAGACTTGCGATAAAGTGAGCTAACTGTGTATATCTCCACTCATTTAAAATGCATGCCCCCTCTTGTGCTGCTATTTCGTGAAAAGTAATTATTTTACCCCTTTTAATTATTCCCCTTACCTGTGCCTCCCTATCTAATATCCAATTTCCCCCCACTATCTCCATCCCCGGTGGAAAGAGCAGATTCTCCTTTAAATATATTAAAGGGGAATTATAATCCCATTTGTTTTTTAAGTGGATCTGATCCCAAATTTTATATGTGTATTGCGTCATGTAATGTGTACCCTTATCCAATCCCCTCAAGTGTGGTGGATTCCATATCGTGTGGCTTAATTGTTTTTACTCATCCTTTCTTCTAAACTTACCCATCTTTTAGTTTCTCTACTATGTGTCCAATCAAGTGCTCGTGCTAATACCGCAGCTTTATGATATAACCTAAAATCAGGAAAGGCGAGCCCTCCACTTCCTTTTTCTCTCCTCAGTATCTTTAGAGCGATCCTAGGCTTTTTTCCTTCCCAGACATATTTAAGAACATATTTTATGTTTAATTTTGACAAGGTTATTAGAAAGGTTTTATGGATTATAGATTTATGTTAAACACAATTTGGAGGGAAAATATGAAACAAATTTCTGAAGTGATATCTATATTTCAAAGTATTGTATAACAATGTTACATTTGTGAATAATGAAATTAAGGGGATTGATTTATTTGGTAAAAGAAAAAGAAAATAATAAGGGTGAAAATATTTTTTATGGTATATGAAGATGAAGGGTTATGAAGTCACTTTTCCTTATATAGAATCAAATTTGAAAATATATATTTGAGTCAATTATCTTAAGATCTTTGAGGATGAATGAATACGGATGTGATGCGTTTGAGGTATAAATGGATTTAGAGTTAGATTCAGATTTATTTAGATTTAAAATGATAAGATTAATTTAAATCAATCATTTTGAGAGGGAAATGTTAGAATATCAGAATTTATGAATGGTTGAGTTCTTGTGATAATTGAATTATATATATAAATATATATATCTTCTATGTATGGAAAAGATGAAGTTATATAGGTTTTTATACTCATGAAAGTTTATGCTGGTATAGGCTTAGTATGCATTTCTTGGGAGAGATTCATCTCACATATGGATACAATTTAGTGTAGACCATTTCACCTCCCCCATCGTAAGAGATAAAGTTACAATCTTTCCAAAGACACAAAGTTCCAATATGTTAAGAATATAAGCTGTTTCTTTACATTACTATATTTCTTGATTAGGATATTAATAAGAACACTGCATTTTAAATATATGTATACTGATATGTAGGATTTTATATGTTTAAAGGAAATGTATATATTGTAAGTTAAATGATCCTTAAATGATAGCTATTTTCACATAGTTCATAGCCCCACCCTTAGGAATGTTGGAGTAATTCCAATTTCCCCATCTTTTAAGCTTTTTGGCTCTTTGGAAAAGGTGGGGGTTAATGGAAGGAGTACAGACAGGCTGTGGGGAGAGGGACACATGCACTGTAGCTCTCCATGAAGACACACACACACAGACACACACACTCAAGACATTGAAGCTTTTATACACAGACATATCTGATTTAAACTTCATTTTAAGAATAATCTATTTTTGTATTCTACATTTTGACATTGTTTTTGTAACATTTTGCTAATTGATCATTAAATCAATTTTGGAGTTTTTACACGAGAACTTAACAGATTTTTCGTGGAACTTTTCTCGTCAATATGAATTATTGAAATATAGTTATTAATACAGTAATAACTCAATTTCTACAGTGTCCAATCCTGTTAGAAGTGACCCTAGTGTTGGATCTCAGTTCCAACATTCCGGCCTTTCGAATGCCTCCCTATTCAACCCCCCTGGCACTATGGCACCCTCCATTCGGGTGTTCAGGGATGTCGTTCTACATGATCTGGATGGTATGAAAGTAAAAAAATTTAAGATGCAGAAGGTCTTAGAGACGGGTTTAGATTCATTGTGCCAAAACAAGTCATTGGTCATTCGTCCAGCTGACAAGGGGGGAGGGGGATTGTGGTTTTAGATCGTTGTGATTACCTCAAAGAAATGCAGCAGATCCTAGGGGATACTAAGACCTATACCCCTCTTAATAGGGATCCTGTATCCAGGTATAAAAGGAGTTGGAGGACATTGTTGAAATAGGTTTTCACAGCGGTATCCTTACTAAGAAAGATAAACTATTTCTTGTACCCAGTGCCCCCCATACCCCAATTATCTACTACCTCCCTAAGGTTCATAAGAATCAATCTTGCCCCCCGGGACGTCCCATAGTGAGTGGCATTGACTCAATAACGTCCCGGGTGGGCAAGTACATTGATTACTACCTGCAGCCTTTAGTTAAGAAAATTCCATCTTACATTAAGGATTCCAAACAAGTCATCAATTTATTGTCAGGTATCACTCCCAAGGATAGTTTATGGCTAGTAACGGTGGACGTGAACTCACTCTACACCATCATTCCTCACCAATTAGGTTTAGAGGCCGTTAGGTTGTACCTTGAGAGGGACTCTAACCTTGTGTCAACACAGATCAATTTTATTATGGAGTTGTTGAATTTTGCTGCCACTCACAACTATTTTCTGTTTGAACAGCAATTCTTTCGACAAGATAGGGTGTGGCTATGGGGGCTAAATATGCCCCCAGCTTGGCCAATTTATTTATGGCCAAGTGGGAGGAGGATGTCATCATGGCCCAGAATAGACCGGAGGTGGTCTTGTGGGCTAGATATATTGATGACGTCCTCCTCCTATGGGATGGTGCTGAGTCTGACTTGCTAGAATCTATGATACTTCTCAATGATAATGATAGGGGCATTAGATTTAGTTTTGAGGCAAGTTTACAGGAAATTAATTTTTTGGATTTGACTATTTCTGTTAAAGAAGGAAATTTCATTACGTCCACTTTTTTTAAGTCGACGGATCGAAATTCCTACATCTCCTCAGACAGTTGCCATCACGATCCCTGGCTTAGAGCTGTCCCATTTGGTCAATTTATGAGATTGAGACACAACTGCACTGAGGTGAGTGTTTTTGACGAACAGGCAGCTGTTCTATCGAACAGATTTGTGAAAAAGGGTTATGACCGACAAGCATTATGTCAGACCTTGGAAAAGGTGAGACAATTAGATAGGTTGTCCCTTTTGGTGGACAAACCTCAACGTTCAATGACAACAAAATATCTGTACCTTTCATCACCACGTATTCAGTACAGTCACGAACAATTAAAAAATTAATTCAAAAACATTGGCATTTGCTGATTAATGACCAAGTTCTGAGGGACGTATTACCTGATAAGCCACAGGTAGTCTTCAAGGGTGCCTCCTCCCTGGGTAATAAAATTGCTCCCAGTATTCAGGATCCTCCAAGGGAGCACAGACACTTCTTTCAAAACCTCACCGGTTATTATCGGTGTAAGAAATGTCAAGTTTGCTCTCTTAATAGCTGCAGGGACAGGAAGATCAGTGGATTTGTCTCCACCAGTACTTTACACTCCTTTCAAGTTGTTTACCTCATCCAATGCCCCTGTGGTCTACAATACGTGGGGAGGACCAAAAGGGCTCTTCAGGTTAGACTAAATGAGCATATTGGCAACATCAGAAGGGGGTTAAAAAAATCACTCAGTTTCCAGACGCTATGATGAGGTACACCACAGGGACCCCTTCAATACACTCTATATGGGGATAGACAAATATACACCCCACTGGAGGGGCAGCTCACTGGTTAGAGAAATTTCTAAGCTGGAAATGTCCTGGGTGTACAACTTTTGTGCCCTTTGGCCTGAATGTGGATGTTGATGTCAATGCGTTCATTAACAACTCTTGAACCACTGACTTAGATCACCATCCACATTCACTTTTTAATTTTAATTTTAATTTCTGCCAACCTTCTGCCAATTTACCTGTACAATTTATGTTGCCTTTGTTGATGATTATAAGTATTACGATGGTGCCCAATATGTATATATCTGGCATTCGGTTTTCGTTCGGAGCCCTCATGCAACGCTTTATCTAGGGAGGTTCCATAAATTAGGGACCAATTTGGATGCTGCAATTGACTGTCATGTATCTTTTCAGGTTTTATACATTTTTCTAGTCACCCATTGGCTGCAAGCAATTTTAACATTGGTCACCTTGGTTGAGTATGTCCTTAGGTTTTTTTATATGATTTGAGCAGGTTAACTACTTTTACTGCCCACTAGGTGCCGCTCATTATACCACCTTCAGGATGACACCTTTGTGCTTTGTAGCCTACTTCCGGCTTAAGGGTGTACAATTGCATTTACTGTACACACCTTTTTTGTAACTAACTTTTAGCTTCCTACCTTTAGGGTATGTGCAGCAACTTCCTTTGTTTTGTTGTTTTTATGTTGGCCCCGTTTATTGAGTTATGGATTACAACCATTCACTCACACTATTTGGGTTGCTCTCAAGTATCCCTTACACATATTTTTTAATTATACTGACCAATGTTTATGTCAACCACTAGAGGTCGCTCATATCAACTTTGGGCGTGACACCTTTGGCCACACTGGAACTAGTTCCGGGGGGGGGGGTTCGTCAATATTTTTGACATCTTTTTAACTTTTTGCATTTATCTCGTCTATTCAGGCGGGTCTTGCTTTTTTTTATGGGCATGCTCGGGGTTATGTTTCTCAGCTGCCCGAACTTTTGGGTCTTTTTATGTGCGGAGCAGTGCTGTTCTATTACGGCGCATGCGTATGTTCATGTGTCGGCTCGGAGCGAGGCTTGACACGCTCCTTGTCTGTATTTAAGAGGTGACGCAGCGCGCTGCCCGTGCCCCTGGACGACGTAAGTTATTATGAAACACGTAGGGCGGAGCGACGTGCTGATGTCACCTCATACTCCATTCGTGTATCCAGTAGGAACGGGCTGTCTGTTTGTGCTCCGGCCGGCGCAACAGACTTTCTGTGTTTTTACAGCTGCTATTATGTAAGTGCATTACTTTTTTAAAATAAAGATTATTATTGGTTTTACACTATTGGAGCATTACTCTTTTTTATGCACTGCGGTATTGCCCTGCTGAACCGAGTTGATGTGGAGCGACCCCTCACCATCTGAAGTTTGTTTGCTGTTCCCTGAAGTTGTCAATTCAATACATGTTTTTCTTGATCCTCTGTCATGGGGGATAATGGCATTCTGGTAAGAGCGCATTCCCGTTGATTGTGGTGGTGGATGTCACTCAACATTCGGAAACCGAGTTTATTTACACTTTGCTCACACATTAATGGACTTGGAATTAATTATTCACTGGTGTTTAATATATCACATTATGTATTGATCACTGTTAATGTCCGTTACTTATGTCATTCTTTGATGTTCTTATTACCAACACTGGTTAACCATTTATCATTTGTTTATATATTGCTTTTGATTCACTTTTATATATCACTATATGGATTTTGGTATAATTTTGGGTAGCGCGATTTTTATAATTTCTCACTTACTAATGTATTGATGTTGTACATATTAGTTGCGGCTTCCAATATGATGGATAGTTACTAAACACTTTGCCATCACCTCTTTAGTTTAGTTTTTTGGGTTTTTAGCGCAGTTTTTTTATATTTTTGTTGAAAAGAGAAGCACACTCGGGATCCCAGCCACGAGTGAGCAGACAGAAAGGGACTCCAGTCATGTATTATTTTAAAATTCAAAATTTTAATGTTAACTAGATAAGCAAAAGCTCATAAGACAACATGTACAGTGGTAATGTACAGGGATATTGCGCAGAAAAATTGTATAAAGGTGCATGAATAGATAAAAAGCCGGCTAGCTAAAACAAACAATAAAAAGCACCCGTGTAGCGGGTCACATGTGACGTGATTGCATCAGCACAACACACAGCCCTACATGTTTCGCAATACCTTGCGTCTTCCTGGGGCACGGGCGACGTGCTGACACATCACTCAAATAGCATCCACTTGGTACCAAGCCTCACTTTCACTCCAAGTTCGTATTGGCTCACAATTAGGAACTTCTAAAAACCTAAGGTTTGACCGGATCAGTTCTTGCTACAATAGCAGTACAGCACCTCCTAAAGGAAGAAATGCATACTGTTCTTGCATTGGAAGGTTCAGTTTGTTACCTAGGACTTGCTTGCCCTCACTCAGTGCACAGAAATTAGAATAATCTGATATCATACGTTTTTTTTAGAAATGATTTGGAAAATATTTGAACACCCTGTCTTAAAATATTTTATTCATCATGTTAAAATAAAATATTCCACAATTTTTTTTTCCTTTTTCAATTTTTCCAATTATTTGGAAAAAAACAAAAAAGCCTTCAGGAAAAAAACGGAAAAAAACGGGGTCTTTTCCCAAATTTTTACGTTTTTTTTCCGGGCCTTCACGTCTCTAGTCACCACTGTGGACATTAGACCCACTTCCGTCTCTCATGTTTAAATAGTCACGGTTGCACTAGCGATTCTCGTTTTTCTTTTGTGCCCGGACCGTTGATGTCCTGGTTACACATTGGTGCTCCAATATTTTGGGTGGGTTTTGTCATATTTTAGGTTTTTAATTTTCATTTTGAGTGTTTTCACTTATCAACCCAATGTGATATGTTGCCTTGATCAGATCTCGCTAGCCCACTCTGTCGGGTCTCGCGATTTTGCATTGTATAATGCTCAAGTCTGTTGATGAACTGCGGCTCAGAACGAAGCTTGTTTAGGCCAACATGGTATAAAGGGAGGTGACGCAGCGCGCTGCCCGTGCCCCTGGATGAAGTAATTCTCTTACAAAATGCGTAGGGTAGAGCAGGATGATGCGCTGACGTCACCTCGAGTTACTGCTTGTGTTTCCAGAAGGACGGGTTTGTCCGAATGTGTACGGCCGACACATCAGACTTCAGGCTTTCTATATGACACTACATTTGTAAGTGCGTTTTCTGTTTTAACATTTTAATAAACCTGAAGTTTTTACACTATTGAAGCCCTTATGTTCTCTTACATGCTGTGTGCACCCTCTCATGGGCTCGACTATTAATGAGGTCATCTGAAGAGTTGCCAGCAAGCCAGCACGTTTGGTATATTTCAGAGTTACAGCTACTATATGCTTATCATGATCCTCTGTGGTGGGGGATCGTGGCCATTTGGTAAGAAGTCATTTCTTCTATAGCGGTGGTGGATTACACAAATGTTTGTGTTAAACAGCAGTTGAAGATTCATCCTATTGGTGGATGGACTTTATTCCTAACTTATACACAGGTGCATGTTGATATTCTTCAGTTATTCACATAGACTGCCTTATTTATTTTTAATTTATTCTTCATTTTGTTTAATGTATATCACTCACTTGATCCACATTTTTAATATTTGGTGTTTATGTGATTTATAACCTACCAATCATTTGCATTTCACTTGCTATTCACAATTAATTGCGAATGGTTTGCACATTTTGGCTTCTAGTGCTGTCCTTCCATCTTGCAGAGTTAGAAAAGTAATGTGAATTAAAATTTCAAAATACATTTCAAGTGTAACTCAAAACTTGTTGAGAAAATCACAATCCTCTCTATGTGGACTTTATGCATTGCAATTTTTTTTAGCAAAGTATAGAGATGTTTCATTGTCTCCTTTCCAAATGTATTCATTAATGACAAGGTCGGTCTTCACTATAACTACCTAATCAAATCTCAATGTTTTAATAAGGAAAGCCGCAGTGTCTGCATCCACTTTTCAGAGTGCAGGCATAAGAGGATCTTGCCAAAAATTAAACTACTGTTGCAGGGGGTGTCAAAAAGTTGACTTGTTTCTGAGGGCAAACATCAGAGAAAACCAGTGAGCCAACACACAATGGGAAAATACATTTCTGGGGTCACTCAGTACATCAACTGATGGAACACCAGGTTGCTATAATAAAACCAACTGACATTTGACAGTTTCAGAAAATTGCACCGATTGCAGTTCAAGGGCTCTGCTTACATTTTTTTTGCTATACTAATGTGTTACAAAATGATTTTTCATTCCACTATATGCATTTCAGTGCTGTGACATGCGGTGATGTGTGCTGTATTAAAATGCAGACTTGCTGTTATATGGTGTAAATAGGACACATAGAAAACAACTTTGCTTTAGGCTGGGTTCACACTTTTGTGAATTGCATGTGGGTTTCCTCGCACCCAATTCGCATAACACATCTCCGCAGCAGCTCCAGTCCGTTTCAGGTCCGAATTGAGCCCAAAATTTGGGCTGAAATCAGACCTAAAACAGTGAATGGAGACACAGTGGACACCTGCTGTGAGCCGCTGCGTTCTCCAGTGTGAACCCAGCCTTAAGGCTGTATTGAATACAGATCAGCAAAGCTCAACAGCTCAGGGCTTAAAATGGAAATGTAATATTTAATAACATTAAATTACAAAAGACTCATGCAGTAATTATAGCATATGCTATATGGATTTTTTATTAAAACATTGTTTTTGATGAATCCTTGACTGGTCAGATGGGGGTATTTTACATCAGCCTGCACTTTTTCCCAAATAGGCATACTTTAGAACAGTAAATCTCATACTTTTTTAAGAAGGCATCACATCTTGTAACAGATGAGACATGGCCCACCAGTTTCTAATAGATGATGCCTGGGTCTCAACACTGGTGAAAACAACCTGCTAATACATGCCCCGTACATTAAATTTAGGCTCCCTTCACACTTGTGGGACTCCAAAGTTGCACCGACTTTGGAGTGCAACTTTGGTGCAACTTTGATGCAACTTTCATGCAACTTTGGAAGGGTGCATCTTGGATACGACTTTGGCTTCGATTAGTGATAATGGACAACTGTTGCACAACTGTTGCATTGTATAACATTCAGGTATGACTTTCAAGCAACTTTTAACCACTTACTGACCACCTGCTGCAGGAATATGTCGGCTGTTTGAAGAGGAATATCGTTGATATGGTAGCAGCTAGCTACCATAGCCCAGGTATCCTCTTCATCAGCGGGTGGTCCACTACAAGATAAAAGTGGTCCCTGTGGCGGATACGCCGCAAGATCACTTTTATCGTGGTGGAAGAGGGCTCCCGCAGCTCTCCGGTGCCCTACGCCACTTACTGGAGCCGTGGGCAGTGGCGGAGGCGATTGGGTCTGCTCCCTTGCTGTTTATGGAGACATAACGTCACTTTCGCTCAATGCTCTTAAAGGGACATTTTTATTTTTGTATTTTTTATGAATGACCCCAGATCTCATAATTCAAGAGGACCTGTCATGCTTTTTTCTATTACAAGGAATGTTTACATTCCTTGTAATAGGAACAAAAGTGACCCAATTCTTTTTTTAAACAGTGTCAAAATAAATAAAATAAAGGAAAATAAATAAGAAAAAATTTTTTTTAAAGCGCCCCATCCCGACGAGCTCACACGCAGAAGCGAACGCATACGTGAGCAGCGCCCGCATATGAAAGCAGTGTTCAGACCACACATGTGAGGTATCACTGCGATTGTTAGAGCGAGAGCAATAATTCTAGCCCTAGACCTCCTCTGTAACTCAAAACATGCAACCTGTAGAATTTTTAAAATGTCGCCTATGGAGATTTTTAAGGGTAAAAGTTTGTTACCATTTTACAACTTTGAAGCGTGACATGTTGGGTGTCAATTTACTTGGCATAACATTATCTTTCACAATATAAAAAAAATTGGGCTAACTTTACTTTTGTCTTATTTTTTCAATAAAAAAGAGATTTTTTTCCAAAAAAAGTGTGATTTTAAGACCACTGCACAAATATGGTGTGACACAAAGTATTGCAATGACCGCCATTTTATTCTCTGGGGTGTTAGAAAAAATACATAATGTTTGGGGGTTCTAAGTAATTTTCTAGCAAAAAAAAAATGTTTTTAAATTGTAAACACCAAATCTCAGAAGGAGGCTCGGTCCTTAAGTGGTTAAAGGTTAACATTGAAGTCTATGGCCCTCAAGTTGCATGAAAGTCAGACCAAAGTAGTGCATAAACTACTTTGAAGTCACAGCAACTTTAAGTCCAACATATGTGAATGGTTGGAAAACATGGGGAACGGCTTGTCATGTGACTTTGACGTCCAAAGTTGCATAACAAGTGGCAAAAGTGTGAATAGAGCCTTAAGCATGGGAAAAAAAGACAAGTAAGACCACAAAATCCATTGAAAGGAAAGCTGAAAACTGAAAAGTGAAAAATCTGTTTAGACCTCACTAACATTAGGCTTTACAGATGAGGGTAGCATCACCGTTTGACAGTCAATGTTCTACAGTAATTGGCCAGCTGCTGAACACAGGTGCAAGCAATGATTATGGGATATACTGAAGTACATAGGTCACTCCCCACAAGAATACTCACACATATCAGAGTAGATGGGGTGGATCCAGCTTTTGTATGGTTCTTGGTGGTTTAAAACTAGATTGTTTATAGTGGATTAAAACATTCCCAATGTTTTTTTCATACGTTGATGTTTTTCTTGATTATTAGTAGTTAGATGAAAGTGAAAGAGCCATTGGAGCAAGGGCTGTGAAAAAAAGGGAACATCTTTGTAAACGGCTATGGCATTTTTTCTACTGGATAAATTGAGTTGATCTTTCATGAGGAATGGTATGCCAAAAGTCAACTTTAGTTAAACCTCTTCTTTCCGCAGGCGTTGTTGTTTTATGTGAAATGATGGATTCAGCATTATAGGACATTGTATAAATATGAGTTATGTAAAGGGCGATGGTCTAAAAAAAGTGTGTTTATATCATGTATGTTTAACCTCATTTACAACCCCCAAAACGGATCCCTTGTACAAATGATATTAAAAATAATATTAGTCCTACAAGGTGGGCTGGTGGATTTGTCTTAACACAACATCTCAAAAGACATTAGACCATTAGTAAAATGTGAATATTGATAACATTGCATATGATAAAAAGAATATTTGTTTTTTGAATCAATAAATTCCATTGAGTAAATTTTCATAAAATTGATAGCTGTTCCAAGCGTATCATATGTATATACAGAAGCATCATACATCAATAACCTCTCTTTCATGGCTTTCCCCTTACAGATTACCACCATAGCCAATCCCCATCATAATTCTCACACAAACTACACATAAACTACTAAAAGTTTTCAAATCCAATAACATATAAATGTGTGATGGAGGAGGAAGGTCTTTCTCTCAATGTGTTTCGGAACCCTGAGAATGTTAAATACTGTATTGAATACCCTTAAACACTTGTACCAAAAACTGAGAACAGCCCAGCACCCCAAATGTGTGTGTGTGGGGGGGTAAATTTACCTGGAGCATTCCACAAAACCATGTGCTCAGAGAGCACTTGTAGGGAGAATGTGCTCACAGATGGACCAAAAGCAAAAAAACATGTCCCCCCTGTAAGTACAATTAGTACTATTGTTCTCAGTACTTGGATTTGCAAAAAACCTTTAATAGTATCTGTGAAAATTATGTTAGGGATCTGCTATGGTGGTGATCTGTAAAGGAAAGCTATGAAGAGAAGGTTATTGATGTGTAATGCTTCAGTATATACAGTACTGTGTAAAAGTTTTAGGTACGTGTGAAAAAATGCTGTCAATTAAGAATGCTTTCAGAAATAGAAGTGTTAATAGTTTATTTTATCAATTAACAAAATGGAAAGTAAATGAACAGATGAGAAATCCAAATCAAATACATTTTTTTGCACCCTGGTTCCTATGTTTTCATGCATAGGAAATGAAAACAAGGCTAAGCGACTCAACTATGGATGAAAACATAGGTACTGGGGTGCAGAAAGATGGCAGCAGGTGCTCTGGGACTGATGAGTCAAAAATTGAAATATTTGGCTGTAGCAAAAGGCAGCTTTTTGTGAAGGCCTGGAGAGCAGTACAATAATGAGCATCTGCAGGCAACAGTGAAGTATGGTGGAGGTTCCTTGCAAGTTTGGGGCTGCATTTCTGCAAATAGAGATGGAGATTTGGTCAGGATCAATGGTGTCCTCAATGCTGAGAAATACAGGCAGATTAATCATGCCATACCATTAGGGATGTGAGTGACTGGCTCCAAATGATTCTGCAGTAGAACAACAACCTCAAAGATACAGCCAAAGTCATTAAGAACTATCTTCTGTGTAAAGAAGAACAAGGAGTCCTGGATTAGATAGTTTGGCCCCCACAAAGCCCTGACCTCAACATAATTGAGTCTGTCTGGGATAACATGAAGAGAGAGAGGGATCTGAGGCAGCCTAAATCCACAGAAGCTCTGTGGTTAATGCTCCAAGATGTTTGGAACAACTGAACCTACCTGCTGAGTTCCTTCAAAAACTGTGTGTAAGCAAACTAGAATAATTGAAGAATCAATGCTGTTTTGACAGCAAAGGGTAGTCAACCAAATATGAATTTGATTTGGATTTCAATTTTGTTCATTTACTTTCAATATTATTAATTGAATAAAATAAACTATTAACACTTCTATGTCTGAAAGCATTCTTAATTTGCAGCATTTTTTAACACCTGCCTAATGCCCCGTACACACGATCGGACATTGATCGGACATTCTGACAACAAAATCCATGGATTTTTTCCAACGGATGTTGGCTCAAACTTGTTTTGCATACACACGTCGCACAAAGTTGTAGGAAATTCCGATCGCCAAGAACGCGGTCACGTACACCACGTACGACAAGACATACAAAGGGCAGTTCAGAACCAAGCGCGGCACCCTTTGGGCTCCTTTTGCTAATCTCGTGTTAGTAAAACTTTGGTGAGAGACGATTCAAGCTTTTTCAGAATCGTGGTTTTCAGATAGTTTTCTGCTGTTCAGTTTGTGCTTGTGGGTTTGTATCTGTTCTTCAGTTCGTGCAACAAGTACAATTGACTTGTCATTGTGTTCGTGTTAGTTCATTACTGATTTTCAGCCAAACACAAGCACCCCCTATCGGAGTGCAATTCCTCTATTGCAATGGTAATTTTTCCTATACAATTGTTTCTTCCCATTATATGCATCCATTTTACTGTATATACGGTTAGGTCATGTGTAATGTTTTTTAAAAATGTTAAATAAATAAACTACAATACTTTTATACATAAATCTAAAATTTCCTACTATTTTCAACTTTATCAGAGGTGACCCCGCTAAAAAGTCCCGTTAGAGGAATTGCACTCCGATAGGGGGTGCTTGTGTTTGGCTAGAAATTGGGATGGGGGCCCACCTCTAGAAATTTACAGTGCCTATTGGGATGACACCTCCCACCTTTCTATTACTGATTTTCAGGTCACTCTTCCCAGGCCTTGCTGTTCTTCAGTGCGTTCTGTTACTTCGTTCTGAGCAGCCGACCGTTTTCTAGCCATGTTGCGTATACGTACTCCTCATAGAGTTTGTGCTGTGCGGGGGCTTGGTGTTGGGGTCCTTACCTTGACACAAGTCCAGTCCATGAACAGGGTGGGGAGGAGTTCATAGACCAAGAATTGGTTGCTCCAGCGTGACCAGTTCTGTCATATGCTCAGTGAGATCCATGAGAATAATCCTGGCGATTTCAGGAACTTTCTCCGGATGACGGACCCCATATTTCACCATTTGTTGGCTTTGCTGACCCCTTATATCAGCAGGCAGGATACCTGCATGAGGCAAGCCATCACTCTGGAGCAGAGGCTAGTTGCCACCCTGAGGTACTTGGAGATGGGGAGAAGCCTGCAGGACCTCAAGTTCTTGACAGGCATCTCCCCCAGGCTCTGGGGATCATTATCCCGGAGCCCTGTTCTGCCATTATCCAGGTCCTGCAGGAGGAGTATATTAAGGTAAGATTTTTATCCTTTAGCAGCACATTTTATTGTATAGAATGTTTGTTAATATATTGTATTTCTTTCCTCATTCCCTAATTACCATAATTGTAATATGCTATGAATGTCCCCTTTGTCCTCATGCATGCTGGATTTTTATGTAATTTTTTTTTGGTCCTTCATACATATTTGCCTTCACTTACCTCCCCAGCATGCTCTCCTGGGCCTATATTCACCTTGTGTAGTCCCTTAATAATGTATTTTGTCAGATACGTAGTAGTGCTTTACCCTAAATACCCCCTAAAATGTGTAAAATAGTGATGTGTGCTTTAAATTCAGAGTGCCAGAGACATTTTTTTTTGGTCTCCCAAAATCTTTTTGAACCCTCCCCCCAACTGCTAACTTGGCTGATACCAATCCTCTATCTGCTGACTTTGCCAAACCCATACACACTATACCCACCTCTTTTGTGGTCAGATTTATGGATGAATTCCCCAAAGCATGTAGTGCAAGCACCTGCCTGAATACTTTCAAATGGTACTATTTCAAGTTTTTGTATCCTATTATTATCTTGATAGGTAATAGCAGAATGTAAAAATGTGCTAAAATGTGTACAGTGTGTATTTATATATTTGTATTATGACACTTACCTGTCCAGTGGGCTGCCAATAGTGTACTGCCACCTATTTTAAAAGCACCGACTGTAACTCATATATCCCCACTAATAATTGTCACCATGAAGCTTGGATCAGGTGGGTGCCCAAAAGCCAGTACGTCCGCCTGAGACGGAACTGTTCTGACAGGGGCGAGTTTCTTCTGCAGGCAGACATTTTGATTAAACGTTTTTTGGAGAAGGGCTATTCAGACGCACTCCTCAAAAACACTCTTGAGGAGGTATTATCCATCGATAGAAGTGAACTGCTGAAGGAGAAAATGCCCAATGCCAACAGGGTGCCCTCTATTCCCTTCATAATGACATATTCCATTCAGCACAGGAAAGTTGGTCAAATGATTAAAAAGCATTGGCACATTCTCACTAATGATCTTACCCTTAATACTATTCTCCCTGCGAAACCCCAGGTGATTTATAAAGGGGCACCCTCCCTCAGGGGTACTGTTGCCACCAACATCATTAACCCCGCTACTATTAAGAGGGGATTTTTTGATAACCTTCCTTTTTTTTACCAATGCAGGAGATATAGTGTATGCTCATCAAACGGATGCACACACAGGAGAACTCATTCTTTTTGTTCCTCTAGGATGGCGTTGTGTTGTTTCATATACGCTTTTGGCTTATATGGATTTGTATTAACGTGGGTTTGACCTAATGGGTGAGCACTGATATGGTCACTGCATATGCGCTCAATATTTTAATTTTAATGTTATGAGTGGTAGTTTCCTTTGTTTACACAAGATGGCGTAATGCTGTTCTATGTACATTTTATTTTATTTCTATGGTGACATGTTCTGGTATGAGTCTTCACCCAACGGCCCAGTATCTATACGATGCACCTAATATCTTAGGTGTCTAAAACACCCCCTTAAGCTCTGGTCCTTTTTATACTTTGTATGTTATATAAATTTCAAGGAAGCCGTTTGTTTGAGTGTTCCCTGGTTTCATTCCAATACACTCAGTGGATTGGTTGTTCACGTTTCACGCCATTGGGAGGTCACAACGAGGCGTGGCTTTACCTGTCTATATATCGCGATGAGTCAGAGCGTCGCCTGCTGCCCAGACGATGTTAGTTATAGACGAAATGTACGACGGAAGGTCGGCGCTCTGATGTCATCGCTACCTTGCTGTGAACGGGCGCTCGCTATGCTGGCTGGCGAACTGCTCTTTTTAACTTCATGCTTGTAAGTGTTCTACTTTTTTACAATTAAATTGTTTTATCGGATTTACGCTATGGCCACCTTTTCTTTGTCCTCATGTCCTTGAGTTTGAGTCGGTGCACCATCGATTTATACGTCCACAGTCATGCTGCACACAGAGAAGCTCCATGGTCAGCTGGGCATTTTGGTAAATGTGAATTTTATGTGGTGGAGGATCACTGTGAGCGGTGTTTTATTTCCTACTTTCACACTAGCTTCTATTGAGAAACATCAGGGGATTTTTTCTCACCTCCATAGAAGAACTGTTTAAATTCTCCACTCTATGAACTTTTGTTATAAATTATTTTGTGCACTTATGATCTCATGGATTCCTATATCAAGATATTTTTTCACAATATTTTCTGTTTTTTTATTTCACTTTTGCATGTAATAATTGAGTTTTATGTACTAAATTTTTTTCATGGTATAGCTCAGTTTTTTCCTTATCTTTTTCGTATTGTTGTGTATATCTCACAGTTGAACTGCTGCTTCTTGAGGGTTTTTTCTGTGTTAGCGCGGTGATTTTCTGTTTTTTATGTAAAGTAAGGAGGGGGTGGCCAAAGTAATACACATTATTTATGCATTTATCTCTCAATGAAGTGGAGAGGGTTACCTGTCCAAAACATCTCCCTCCCCCCCATAGAATTTATAAAACGGCCCGGGGGGGTGAGGAATCTGATAGGTGGACCTTATACCTTTGTCTTTAAATACTCCCTAAAATAAATGTTTCAACTTTGTTAGAAATTGAAGGCAATATCAGACATGAGTATTTATAAACTGTGTTTGATATTGCATTCAGCAGATGGGGTGAAGTCACCCCTGGAAATGCCAAATTTTGAAGATGCACACAAATTGCCTAATGTCAACATGTTCTAGCTGCCATCATGGGGATCAAGGGACGTGTTTTGGGGGTGCAACCCCTTCCTCTCAGCTACTTTATTATTGAGGAAGGGGTTGCACCCCCAAAATGCCTACATTGATCTCCCGTGATGGCAGATAGCACATGTTGACACACTGTGTGCATCTTCAAAATTTGGCTTTTCGAGAATATGTCAAAAAATTTGAGAAATTTTTAGATTCCAAAAACAACAAAAAGGGAAGGGATTTGGAGGTGTTTTAAATTCTCCCTAAAACATCAATGATGTTCTTCATTTTGTTTTGAACATCATTGATGTTTTTCTGGATGTTTTCCAAGTCCCTATTATACCCCATGATCTCCCCGATCAGGATCTGTGCACTTTCACTGGTGAAATGACCTTCATCCACAACATCACGATCACCTAAAAATATGGAAACAAAAACACATCATGTATTATAAATATGCCGACATCCATCTCTTACCTGAAGCTGTGGTCGCAGACACTCACCTGTTGTGGTGACAAGTTTTATAACATCTCCCTCCCCCTCCTGCTCTGCTTGGGTTTGGTGGATTTCCCCTTCTTCCTGTGGTGAGGGGTCTGTGGTCTCCTCGGATGAGTGGTGTCCTCCGAGTCTTTTCTCCCCTGTGTAAGAAAAAATAGTTATACTTAGCACACAGATATTTGATGGCAGAAATAGGAATTTGAAACATTGCTTGGAAGTGGGGTACAATTGTCTATTTTGGCAGAGTTCCAAGATGAAGAAATATTGTTTGCCTTTGTCAAGCTTGAATACTTACCTGTTTTGTACAAGCTTAGCAGATGGAGTCACCCCTATAGTATACACTGGAGCACCTGTGTGGGCCCCCTAATAAAAAGGGTGTTCTTGTGTCCCACACTTGTGCTCCAGCGTCCAGATGTGTAAACAGCTGCTGAGTGTCCTCTCCTTACACAGAATCTAGTTTGCATTACATTCTAGTTACAAACAAAATTATTTTAAGAGAAGTAGGCTATCAAAAATGTATTCAAATACATATGGCCAAAACAATGGTGTTTTCTAGGCCAAATGAACAATGTTTCATACGAACGAACAATGTGCCCATGAACATGAAAGTTGCCATTTTAAACTGTACAACAGTAAAGAAAAGCACATGGAGCAGCACGAACGTTAGAAAAATAAAGAATAGGAACACAGGACAACTACCTACTTTTTTGCAGCACTCTCCTGATCCTTCTATACTGATCGTGCTCCCTTAATTTGAGGTCCGACCATTGCTTCCTGAGCTGATCCTTGGATCGCCGTACCCCAAAATTCCGGTGCAGACTCTTGACCACTTTCGCCATGATCTTGGCCTTTTTGACATTGGGGTTGGGGTAAGGTCCATACTTCCCATCATAGTCGGCCCTCTTCATTATGTCGACCATCTCCACCATCTACAGAAAGGACATATTTGAGGCCTTAAATCGTCTCTTCCGGGTTTGGGATGTTTCTGGGTCCGGGTTATCCTCCTCCTTCTCGTTGCTGTAATTATCAGACACATGCTCTGTCTCCGCCATGTGCTCTTCCCTACTGCGCCTAATGAGAAGGGGCGGGGAATAGACTAGAAAGAACGTCAGGGGCGGGTGGAGTTTCACACATGCGCAGTGTATATAAAGCGTAACACGCGTGCGTAGTACGTACGATCTGTGAGCGGAGGAAGGGGTATCGGAGGCGCCGATCGAGATAACGAAGGTAAGCTTTAAAATTGGGCCTATACTGCTTATAGATTGAGGCCTGTATTTGGACAAGTTTAGAAGACTTTAGGCTGACATTAGGGTTTGTCTGGTGTTGTGTTGAGTCAATGATCAGGACTTTATGCCAATCTTCACAGATATGTTCAGGGAGCTGCCCTGTCTGTGGCAGGTAAACCACCCCGAATATAAGAACCAAACAAAGAGGAAGACAGCGCTGGATAATTTGCTGCAATTTGTGAAGCCGGGGATCCCCACGGCAGACATCACCTATTTGAAGATCCTAATTGGTGGCCTGAGGAGCACTTATCTAAGGGAGCACAAGAAGGTCCAGGATTCCCAGAGATCAGGAGCAGCAGATGACATTTATGTCCCCAGGCTGTGGTACTATGACAGACTGCATTTTCTGTCAGGTCAGACTGAACCCCGGCCAGCATTCTCCACTCTTCCTTCCACGCTTCCTTCCCCCTCAGCTGAGGCTTCTGACGCCCAACCTGGGCCTTCCAGGCAGCAACATGTGGAGGAGCCCAGCTTGAGCCAGGTATAGCATTCGTCTAAATATTGCTGGTTGTCCAATTAATGATGTTAAATAGATGTTAGTTTGGAGTACTAATTTATGATTGTGATTTATGAACCAAAAACTAAAACAATGTCCCTTTTTCATGCACAGGGAAGTCGCAGCCAGGAGGTGGCTGGGCCAAGCAGGCTGCCCGATACCCAGGTCCCTCCCCTCCGCCTTCAAAGACAAAGTGGCAGGAAGAGGAGTAACCTGGAGGAGGCAGCAATAGGCCTCTTTTGGAAGGCTACTGAAGCCCTCAGAACACCCCACAGTGTGGAAGAGGATTTTGCAGAGCTAACTACCTGCAAAATGCTGCAAATGGAGGAGGGCCAACGACTCTTATGTGAGTTTGTAATTTTGGAATCTGTAAATAAGGGGTTGAAGGGCCAACTCACATGTGAAACCCACATTTGTCAGCTCACCCATGGTCCTCCTCCTCCTCGTCCTACTCCTCCAGGTCCTACTTCTCCTCCTGCCACACCTCCAACACCAGAGCCACAGCGTGGAAGGAAGCATCTAAGGAAGACCAGAATGATGACCTGGGTTCAGTCTGGTGTGACAAAAGATGCAGCCTCTTGTATGACCACAGCCTGGGAACATACATGTCATCTGCTGCTCCTGATTAGGGATGAGCTTCGTGTTCGAGTCGAACCCATGTTCGACTCGAACATCGGCTGTTCAGTCGTTCGCCAAATTGCAAATGATATGGGCCGTTCGCGCCAAATTCGTGTGGCGCGTCACGGCCCATAATTCACTGCGGCATCGCAGTGCATTGCTTGCTGATGATTGGCCAAGCATGCACTATGACCCGCATGCTTGGCCAATCACAGCGCCGCCTTAAAAGAGAGCCGTAATTGGCCAAAGCCAAGGAGGCTTTGGCCAATTATGGCTTAGGGGATTTAGTACATGCCCCACACTATATAAGGCCGCCTGCACGGCGGCCCTGTGCACTGTGTTCCGGTGTGCTGATAAATAGAGAGAGAGAGAGACAGTGTCATTTCATTTGAGTTAGCTAGATTAGGCAGGACAGTCAGTCAGTTAGCTGCACTTAAAGTGTATTGTGTATATATATGCATCCCAGGTGTTGCATATATATATATACACTGTATTCAGTTTAGCTAGATCCGTTCCTGTTATCTTCTAGACTATTTACATTTAGTGCAGTGCGTCCTGCTCACAGTGTTCAGCTAGATCCGTTCCTGTTATCTTCCTACTGACAGGCAGGCTTGTCTTGTTACAGTATTTTGAAGAAAATTACTGGTGTTCTTTTGATCCTATTAGTACCACAGTCAGGCAGCTAGACTATTTACATTTAGTGCAGTGCGTCCTGCTCACAGTGTTCAGCTAGATCCGTTCCTGTTATCTTCTTACTGACAGGCAGACTTGTCTTGTTACAGTATATAAAGCTACCTGAAGAAAATTACTGGTGTTCTTTTGATCCTATTAGTACCACAGTCAGGCAGCTAGACTATTTACATTTAGTGCAGTGCGTCCTGCTCACAGTGTTCAGCTAGATCCGTTCCTGTTATCTTCTTACTGACAGGCAGACTTGTCTTGTTACAGTATATAAAGCTACCTGAAGAAAATTATTGGTGTTCTTTTGATCCTATTAGTACCACAGTCAGGCAGCTAGACTATTTACATTTAGTGCAGTGCGTCCTGCTCACAGTGTTCAGCTAGATCCGTTCCTGTTATCTTCCTACTGACAGGCAGGCTTGTCTTGTTACAGTATATAAAGCTACCTGAAGAAAATTATTGGTGTTCTTTTGATCCTATTAGTACCACAGTCAGGCAGCTAGGCTATTTACATTTAGTGCAGTGCGTCCTGCTCACAGTGTTCAGCTAGATCCGTTTCTGTTATCTTCTTACTGACAGACAGGCTTGTCTTGTTACAGTATTTTGAAGAAAATTACTGGTGTTCTTTTGATCCTATTAGTACCACAGTCAGGCAGCTAGACTATTTACATTTAGTGCAGTGCGTCCTGCTCACAGTGTTCAGCTAGATCTGTTCCTGTTATCTTCTTACTGACAGACAGGCTTGTCTTGTTACAGTATTTTGAAGAAAATTACTGGTGTTCTTTTGATCCTATTAGTACCACAGTCAGGCAGCTAGACTATTTACATTTAGTGCAGTGCGTCCTGCTCACAGTGTTCAGCTAGATCCGTTCCTGTTATTTTCCTACTGACAGGCAGGCTTGTTTTGTTACAGTATATAAAGCTACCTGAAGAAAATTTCTGGTGTTCTTTTGATCCTATTAGTACCACAGTCAGGCAGCTAGACTATTTACAAGTTAGTGCAGTGCGTCCTGCTCACAGTGTTCTGCTAAACCTACAAGTTAGTAGGGTGCGTCCTGCTCACAGTGTTCAGCTAAACCTACAAGTTAGTGGGGTGCGTCCTGCTCACAGTGTTCAGCTAGATCCGTTCCTGTTATCTTCTTACTGACAGGCAGGCTTGTCTTGTTACAGTATATAAAGCTACCTGAAGAAAATTACTGGTGTTCTTTTGATCCTATTAGTACCACAGTCAGGCAGCTAGACTATTTACAGTTAGTGCAGTGCGTCCTGCTCACAGTGTTCTGCTAAACCTACAAGTTATTGGGGTGCGTCCTGCTCACAGTGTTCAGCTAAACCTACAAGTTAGTGGGGTGCGTCCACCTCACAGTGTTCAGCTAAACCAACAAGCTAGTGGGGTGCGTCCTGCTCACAGTGTTCAGCTAGATCCGTTTCTGTTATCTTCTTACTGACAGGCAGGCTTGTCTTGTTACAGTAAATATAGCTACCTGAAGAAAATTGCTGGTGTTCTTTTGATCCTATTAGTACCACAGTCAGGCAGCTAGACTATTTACATTTAGTGCAGTGCGTCCTGCTCACAGTGTTCAGCTAGATCCGTTCCTGTTATCTTCCTACTGACAGGCAGGCTTGTCTTGTTACAGTATATAAAGCTACCTGAAGAAAATTACTGGTGTTCTTTTGATCCTATTAGTACCACAGTCAGGCAGCTAGACTATTTACAGTTAGTGCAGTGCGTCCTGCTCACAGTGTTCTGCTAAACCTACAAGTTAGTGGGGTGCGTCCTGCTCACAGTGTTCTGCTAAACCTACAAGTTAGTGGGGTGCGTCCACCTCACAGTGTTCAGCTAAAGCTACCTGTAGAAGGTTGGTGGTGTTCTCATACTACAGACAGGCAGTTGATTTTGCTAGCTGCAGTATCAGTACATATATATATATATATATATATATATATATATATATATATATATATATATATATCCCAGCTTAGTGCAGCTACAGGCCATTAGTATGTCTGGAAGGCCAAGAAGGAGAGGCAGACAGTCACAAGCCAATAAGAGAGGGCAAGCAGGCTCTGTGTCTAGTGCTGGTCATGACTGGTCATGGAGACGGTGCATCCTCATCAGCACGTGGCCATGGGACACGCTTGGCCTTTTTTTTGGCAGCTGGCCATGTTGAGCCGCAACATGCGGAAGACTTGGTCGAGTGGATGACCAAGCCGTCTTCATCCTCCTCATCCTCTCTCACCCATGCCCAGGGTACTTTGTCTGGCAAAGCAGCGGCCTCTTCCCTCGGCTCAATGTCATCAGTGACTCCTTCCCTAGCCCCACCATGTCCTCCTGAGGAGTCCCTCGAACTGTTTGACCACAGTGTTGGGTACATGCTCCAGGAGGATGCCCAGTGTTTGGAAGGCTCTGATGATGATACTGAGCTCGATGAAGGCAGTAACATGAGCACGGACAGAGGGGGTGCCCAAGAAGGACAGCAATCTGGCAGTCATGCTCCCCCTGCTGCAGCATACTGCCAGGTTTGCTCCAGTGATGAGGAGGGAGGGGATGATGAGGTCACTGACTCAACGTGGGTGCCTGATAGGAGAGAGGAGGAGGAGGAGGCGGCACATCACCAATGAAGCAGGATGCCCTCCAGGGGCCAGCCTAAGGGCAGCACATTGACTGCATCACACCCCAAAGCTCCACATGTGCAGGGCGCTGCAGTCTCTGCGCGTTATTCAAAAAGTTCTTTGGTGTGGGCCTTTTTTGAGATGAGTGCATCAGATCGCACCGCTGCTATTTGCAACATATGTCTCAAGCGTATCTCACGTGGCCAAAACATCTACCGCTTGGGTACCACATGCTTGACCAGACACATGTTGACCTGCCATGCAGTTCGTTGGCAAGCGTATCTAAAAGACCCACACCAAAGAACAAAGAGGACCTCTCCTTGCTCCTCATCAGCTGAGATTTCCAACCCCACTAGACCTTCAGTCCTCTCTGAGACCTGCACTGAGAGGAATGAAGGTGTAGAATTAGGTGTGTCACAGCTAAGTACTTGTGGGCAATCTGCTTTTGGTACACCGACATCAGATTGTACCAGGCAAATTTCCCTGCCCCAGCTGCTGCACTGCCAAAAGAAGTTTGCTCCCAGCCATCCACATGCCCAGCGGTTGAATGCTAGCTTGGCAAAATTGCTAGCACTTCAACTGCTGCCTTTTCAGTTGGTAGACTCTGCCCCCTTCCGTGAGTTTGTGGAATGTGCGGTTCCTCAGTGGCAGGTACCCAAACGCCACTTTTTCTCACGGAAGGCGATTCCGGCTCTCTACCAGCATGTGGAAGGCAATGTCCATGCCTTGCTGGACAGGGCGGTCAGCGGTAAGGTGCATATTACCGCTGACTCATGGTCCAGCAGGCATGGACAGGGACGTTACCTAAGTTTCCCGGCGCATTGGGTGACTCTGCTGGCAGCTGGGAAGGATGCAGGACAAGGTGCAGTAGTGTTGGAGGTTGTTCCGCCACCACGCCTCCAAAATGCTAATGATTGTGACACACCTCTCTCCTCCACCCCCTCCTCTTCTTCTTCCTCCATGGCCTCTTCCTCGGAACCAGCGGTGCTCCGTAGTCGTTCAAGGGGCTACGCAAGTACGCAGGCCAAAAGATGCCATGCGGTGCTTGAGCTGGTGTGCTTGGGGGTCAGGAGCCACACTGGGGCAGAGGTTCTGTCAGCTCTGCAGGGGCAGGTTCAGAGGTGGTTGATGCCACGCCAACTTAAGGCAGGAATGGTGGTTTGCGACAATGGCACCAACCTCCTCTCTGCCCTCCGACAGGGACAAATGACCCATGTGCCCTGTTTGGCTCACGTCCTTAACTTGGTGGTGCAGCGGTTCTTGGGCAGGTACCCGGGCTTACAGGATGTCCTGAGGCAGGCCAGGAAAGTCTATGTGCATTTCCGCCGGTCATATAATGCCAGTGCTCGGCTGACGGACCTTCAAAAGGAGTTTAATCTGCCCAAGAACCGCCTAATCTGTGACATGCCCACCAGGTGGAACTCAACGTTGGCCATGCTGCAGCGGCTGCACACGCAGCAGAGGGCCATCAATGAGTACCTGTGCGACTATGGCACCAGGACAGGGTCAGGGGAGCTTGGTTTTTTTCCCCACGCCAGTGGGCCATGATCAGGGATGCATGCACTGTCCTGTCACCATTTGAGGAGGCCACGAGGATGGTGAGCAGTGACAGTGCATGCATCAGTGACACTGTCCCCCTTGTCCACCTGTTGGAGCACACGCTGCGTGGAATAATAGACAGGGCACTTGAGGCAGAACAGAGGCAGGAAGAGGAGGACTTCCTTAGCTCTCAAGGCCCCCTTTATCCAGACAGTGTTCCTGCATGCCCGCTGATCACACAGGAAGAGGACTAGGAGGAGGAGGAGGAGGAAGATTGTGTCAGTATGGAGGTGGAGCCTGGCACTCAGCATCAGCAGCAGTCTTTAAGGGATCAGTCCCCTGAAACACATGGACTTGTATGTGGCTGGGAGGAGGTGGCTGCGGACCATGTCGTCCTTAGTGACCCAGAGTACTCCGGACCGAATGCCTCAGCAAACCTACGCTGCATGGCCTCCCTGATCCTGCAAAGCCTGCGTAAGGATCCTCGTATTCGTGGTATCAAGGAGAAGGACCAATACTGGCTGGCAACCCTCCTTGATCCACGTTACAAGGGTAAGGTTGCGGACCTTATCTTGCCATCGCAGAGGGAGCAGAGGATGAAACATCTTCAGGAGTCCTTGCAGAAAGGTCTGTGCAACGCGTTCCCAGAGACTGGGAGGTTACAAACTCCTGTTTCTGGACAATGTGTTGCTGAGGCTTCGGTCAGTCAAAGAAGGAGCGGTGGAGAAGGTGGCCGTCTGACCGATGTGTTCAGACAATTTTTTGGTCCGCAGCCCCAAGGTATGATCGGTTCCAGCAACCATCGCCAGCGTCTGTTTTACATGGTGCAGGAATACCTAGGGGCAAGATTAGACTTGGACACCTTTCCCACCGAAAATCCTCTGGGTTACTGGGTCTTGAGGATGGATCACTGGCCAGAGCTTGCACAGTATGCAATTGAGCTACTGGCCTGTCCTGCATTCAGCGTTCTTTCGGAACGCACATTCAGTGCTGCTGGAGGCGTGGTAACCGATCACAGGGTGCGTCTGTCCACTGACTCGGTTGATCGACTGACCTTCATAAAAATGAATCAGTCTTGGATCACCACCAGCTACCAAGCACCTGATGCTGATGTAACCGAATAATTTTTTTTGAAATCTCAGATCCCTTCAAAGACTGCCTATGCTGATGCTGAGTGACTAACCCTGAGTAATTATCCTCTTCTTCCTCAATCATCACGCCGATAGCTTGTAAGAACATTTTTGGTTCTGGGCGCCACCATCAGTGCCTAAGGCACAATTTTTCAGCCCCTGTTTAACAGGGGCGTGTAATTACAATTTTTGATGTAATACTTTGCAGCAGGGCTCGTTCCTGCATTCCAACTAGAGTGTCTGTGAGGGGTTGCAGTGTTGTGGCACCAGCACCAGTGCCTAAGGCCCATTTTTTCTGCCCCTGTTTAACAGGGGCGTGTAATTACAATTTTTGATGCAATACTTTGCAGCAGGGCTCGTTCCTGCGTTCCAACTAGAGTATCTGTGAGGGGTTGCAGTGTTGTGGCACCAGCACCCGTGCCTAAGGCCCAATTTTTCAGCCCTTGTTTAACAGGGGCGTGTAATTACAATTTTTGATGCAATACTTTGCAGCAGGGCTTGTTCCTGCGTTCCAACTAGAGTGTCTGTGAGGGATTGCAGTGTTGTGGCACCAGCACCAGTGCCTAAGGCCTAATTTTTCAGCTCCTGTTCAACAGGGGCATGTAATTACAATTCTTGATCTAATATTTCACAGCAGGGCCCTGTGAGGGCTTACAGTGTTGTGGCCACAGCAACACCTAAGGCCCAAATTTCTGCTAAGTATATAGGGCAGGACCCTACTTTCAAACATCTAACTTACAAACGACTCCTACTTGCAAACGGTAGGAGACAACAGGAAGTGAGATGAAATCTACCCTTAGGAAGGGAAATTCTCTCCTGTAAGAGTTAATATGGGAAAAACATTTCTCCTTTCCACTGATGCTTTCCAATCCTTGTTCCACAAAAAAACCCAAATTTTCAAAAAACATTTTTCATTGGGACAAAAAGTGAGGTGAAGAGGAGGAAAGACAACAAAACAAATGTCACAGGGGTGATAACCCTTCCCTATGTTTTCCAAAAAGGTTAAAAAAGATTTTTTGGCTGGAGCTAAACACGTTAAAAATGTACCCGTTCAAAATTACAAAGAGATTCTACTTAACAACAAACCTACAGTCCCTGTCTTGTTTGCACCGCCTGTATATTGCTGTTCAGAGTATATAGGGCCTGGTGGCCCCACACCTTTCCTTATTTTAATTTGGGTGCGAGGTTCCCCTTAATATCCATACAAGACCCAAAGGTCCTGGTAATGGACTGGGGGGTACCCATGCCGTTTGTCTCACTGATTTTCATCCATATTGCCAGGACCCGACATTACATTAAACCCGCAAGCAGTTTTAAATGAGATTTTTTCCTTTAAAAATGACATTTGGTGCAGGGACTGTTCTAAACACGGGAAACACGGGTCACTTTACAGGCATACTATAGACACCCCCCAGGTACGATATTTAAAGGAATATTTCACTTTTTTTTTTTTACTTTAAGCATCATTAAAATCACTGCTCCCGAAAAAACGGCCGTTTTTAAAAGTTTTTTTTGCATTGATACATGTCCCCTGGGGTAGGACCTGGGTCCCCAAACCCTTTTTAGGACAATACCATGCAAATTAGCCTTTAAAATGAGCACTTTTGATTTCGAACGTTCGAGTCCCATAGACGTCAATGGGGTTCTAACGTTCGTGCGAACTTTCGGTCCGTTCGCAGGTTCTTGTGCGAACCGAATCGGGGGGTGTTCGGCTCATCCCTACTCCTGATCTCTTGGACTTCTGGACCAGATTGTACTCCCTTAGATATGAACTTCTCAGGCCACCAATTTTGCCGTAAAATAATTGATGTGTGCCCTGGAGGTCAAAGGCTTCGCCAATTTCTGATGTTTATCCAGCATTGCCTCCCTCTTTGTTTGGTTCTGAGCCCTTAATAAAGGAATTTTTGTTTCAATTATACTCGCCTATGTGTGTTTTCCTTCAAAAAGGACAGTTTGTTTGTGAGGAGGCAGGTACATTTCAAAAATACAGTGTGAAATGAACAAGAGACAACAACACCAAACAATCACCTTGAGATTAAATAATACAAGATAATATTTGTGCTGTGGCAACTTGACACACAAAACACACCCAAAACTATTCTGGAACAAGATCAGGCTTGAAAAAAATACAAACAAAAAAAAATTATATATATCTTTTTTGTCAGATGTGACAAATCAAAAAATATTGATGAAATCAACAGAAATAATAAAGAAATAAGTTTGTGAGAAGTCTGAATATGAGCAGCAAAACAACTTCATTCTTCTAGCATTATAAAGAAGAAGAGAGAGCGCTGCATTAAACAATTTAAAACATTGCAGCCTGACGAAAGTGCTATATCCATTCCGAATGCTAAGTTTACCAGACCGAGCAGTTCTGTCTCAGAATTTCTTTTCTGAGCATGCGTGGCACTTTGTGCATCGGGATTGTCCACACACGGTTGGAATTGACGCGATTGGATTTTGTTGTCAGAAAAATTTATATCCTGCTCTCAAACTTTGTGTGTCGGAAAATCCGATGGAAAAAGTCCGATGGAGCCCACACAGGGTCGGAATTTCCGACAACAAGCTCCAATCACACATTTTCCATCAGAAAATCCGACCGTGTGTAGAGGACATAAGACTTTTGCACAGTACTGTACATATGGTATTGTCAGGAGCCAGGGAGCGTCTCCGCTCGCCGGGCTCCGGTGCGCATGCGCACGGGACGAGCGCTTCGCCGCACACCCGTCCGCGGCCTGATGGTGCGCTAGAGCAGTACCTCCGATGCTTCTGCTCGGGTTCTCAGGATGATTGGGCAAGCCTCCTCTCCTACGCTGAATTTGCGTACAATAACTCTATCCATGCCTCCACCAACCAGACTCCTTTCTGGACCAATTGCGGGTTCCATCCCACATCCTTCGCTAACAACATCCCCGAAACGGCAGTTCCTGCAGTCCAGGATAGGATAATTTCGTTACAATCCAACTTTCAAAAAATTCAAGACACATTACGCAAAACCCAGGAGGACTACAAGAAACAGTATGACCGGGGCAGAAAGGCGAACCCAAAATTTGACGTAGGAGACGAGGTCTGGCTGTCCACCGTTAATCTGAGATTACCGCTGCCATCTCGAAAGCTCAGGCCTAAATTCATTGGGCCTTTTCAAGTCAGGAGGATTATCAACCCTGTGGCTGTGGAATTGACACTTCCCAAGACATATCGGATTCACCCCGTTTTCCATGTGTCACTATTAAAGCCTGTGGTGCCCAGCCCTTTTCCAGGAAGAAAAGAACCTCCTCCTCCGCCAGTCAGAATCGATGGCGAGAATGAATTCGAAGTGGAATCCATTCTTGGTTGCAGGAAGAGGGGCAGACAGTTACAGTACCTGATTCAATGGAAGGGGTACCCCCCCGAAGATAATTCCTGGGAGCCCGCCAGGAATCTGCACGCTCCACAGTTAATTTGAGCTTTCCATCAAGATCATCCGGAACTAATGGCCAGCCTTGGCGTCCAGTGTCCGCCCTTAGGAGGGGGGCACTGTCAGGAGCCAGGGAGCGTCTCCGCTCGCCGGGCTCCGGTGCGCATGCGCACGGGACGAGCGCTTCGCCGCACACCTGTCCGCGGCCTGATGGTGCGGCGCGCGCGGGTGCACGGCGGTCCCCGTGTGCGCGCCGTAGCCCGTGCGGGTGCCCGGTAGCGCGTCACACTGACGCGCTCGCCGGGCAGGAGGGCTATATCTGACAGCTCCAGCACCCAGTCGGGTTGCTGGTTTGTCGCCAGCTCTCCCCTGTTCTCTGAGCCTGTGTTTCCTTGTACCTCTGCCTGATCTGTGTACCGAACCTCTGCTAGCCTGATTAACCACTACTCTCCCGGATTGTCCCTAAGTACCTTTGCCTGATCTGTGTACCAAACCTCTGCTGACTGTTAACCACTACTCTCCCGGATTGTCCTTTGTACTTCTGCCTGATCTGTGTACCAAACCCTGGCCTGTTTAACTACTACTCTGCTGGACAATCCTATCAATAACCTGCCTGATCTGTGTACCAAACCCCTGGCCTGTTTAACCACTACTCTGCTGGACAATCCTATCTATAACCTGCCTGATCTGTGTACCAAACCCTTGGCCTGTTTAACTACTACTCTGCTGGACTATCTTGTTTATACCTGCCAGATCTGTGCACCGAACCCTGGCCTGCTTAACCACCGCGCTGCTGGATCTTGTGACACCCTGATTATTACCTGCCTGTTCCCTAACCTCTGCTTGTGTTTTCAGCCCTGCTCCCTGCGGATCCCAGGACACCCGCTTCCAGCTTCTGAACCTACTATCCTTCCGGAAGCCCGTGCCTCCGCGTGCCCTCAGCCTCCTGTACCCATTTCGGGGGTCTGGGTGCGCGTGGTCGTAAGGGCGAGCCGCTCTCGGCATCTCGGCCTCGGTGAGTACTTGTCCGTGACAGTACAAACCAGCCAGATGTCTGAGGCCGACAGAGTGCGCTCTCCTCTGGAGATCCTGTGCCAACAAGTGTCTACCCTCCCGGACTCCGTACAGAAGTTACAAGAAGGTTATACACAAATTGATAACCGTCTGCAGCAGATCACCGGGTTACTACCCTCCGCAGCCGCAGCTCCTGCACCCAGCAGCTCCGGCCAACCCCACTGTGGTCATGGCTCTTCCTGAGCCCAGGGTCCCTACACCTGAACGGTTCTCGGGAGACCACAAGAAGTTTAGGGCTTTTAAAAACGCATGTTCCCTCTACTTCGCCCTACAGCCAAGAACCTTCTCCTCAGAAATCGTTAAGGTGGGGTTTGTCATTTCCCTGCTATCCGAAGAACCCCAGGCTTGGGCCCACAGCCTGATGGAACAGAGCAGCCCTGCCCTGAACACTATCGAGGCCTTCTTTGAGAGCATGACCCAGCTCTATGATGATCCGCAACGCATGGCCACCGCCGAAGCTATCTTGCACCATTTGTCCCAAGGAAGAAGACCTATTGAGGACTATACATTGGAGTTCCGTAAGTGGGCGGCCGACACCAACTGGAATGAGCCAGCCCTGCGTTATCAATACCGTCAAGGCTTGTCTGAATTACTCAAAGATGAGTTAGCTAGGATGGAGACCCCTGCTTCCCTAGAGGAACTCATTCAAGCAGCTACAAAGCTCGATCGGCGTCTTTGGGAGCGGCGCTCAGAACGGTTTCAGCTGCCTTGCCCGGCCTGGGCGTCGCCAAGACCTCACTCTACGGTACCCTCAACTTCATCTTCAGTTACCACTGCATCGGTCCCTGAGGTCGAACCAATGCAGCTCGGCTTGGTCCGAGGTCCGTTGACCTCCGAGGAGAAGCAGCGCAGGCGGCAGTCTAACCTTTGCCTCTACTGCGGAGGAACCGGACACTTCCTGCGCAGCTGTCCGATCAGGCCTAGTAAGTTCCCTCAGTCAAACATATTGAACTTTCCTAACAATAACATTCCCAAGGCTTATGTGATGTTGTTTGTTTCTCTGCAGCTTCCGGAAAGGGAGACTCGCCTGCAGGCCATCGTTGATTCCGGGGCCTGCAGTTGTTTCATAGATTCCACCTTGGCACACAGATTGAAGATCCCTCTACAAACCAAAGAGCAGGATCTACAAATACATCTGGCCGACGGATCCCTTCCTTGCTCTGGTCCCATCACCCAGGAGACCCAACCTATTTCAGTAGTCACAGACTCCGGCCACCGGGAGTTCTTACGGCTTGACCTAATTCGTTCACCAATCTTTCCCATCATACTTGGCCTACCATGGTTACAAGCTCACGATCCACTAATCAAATGGAGCACCAAGTCAGTATCCTTCTCTTCTCAGTATTGCTCTCAACACTGCCTGCTCCCGGATTCCAAAGTTTGCGCCACAATGGCGGTACCGCCAAACAACCTCCAACACGTCCCCTCCGAGTATCTCGAGTTTCAAGAGGTTTTCAGTAAACAAATGGCTGACCGCCTACCACCTCACAGGGCCTACGACTGTCCAATTGACCTTCTTCCTGGTTCCGAGATTCCATTTGGCCGGATATTTCCCCTTTCTGAAACTGAGCTGGAGGCTCTAAAGCAGTACATAGACGAAAATCTTGAGAAAGGTTTCATCCGCCCTTCATCCTCACCCGCCGGAGCGGGTATCTTTTTCGTTGGGAAGAAAGATGGTACCCTAAGACCCTGCGTAGACTATCGACAACTTAACAACATCACAATTAAGAACCGGTACCCGTTGCCGCTCATTCCTGAGTTATTCCAGAGGTTCCGATCGGCCAAGGTGTTCTCTAAACTCGACCTCCGAGGGGCCTACAATCTCGTCAGGATCAGGGCTGGAGACGAATGGAAGACGGCCTTTAGATCCAGATTCGGTCACTTCGAATATTTAGTGATGCCATTCGGCCTCTGCAACGCTCCAGCCACCTTCCAACATCTAGTGAATGACATATTTCGACAATATCTAGATGACTTCCTTGTGGTATATCTGGACGATATCCTCATCTTTTCCCCTACGCTAGAGATGCACAGGAGGCACGTTAAAACGGTTCTTGCTATTCTTCTGCAACACAAGCTATACCTGAAAGCCGAAAAGTGTGAGTTTGAGAGATCAACCATACAATTCTTGGGATTCATACTCTCCACCAATGGGGTTGCAATGGACCCATAGAAGATTCAGGCAATTCAGGAGTGGCCAGCTCCATCTAATAAAAAAGGAGTACAGAGGTTTATAGGATTCGCCAATTTCTATCGGAAATTTATCGTGGGATTCTCGGCCATTGTGGCACCTATTACCCAACTAACTCGGCAGCATCATTCTTTCCAGTGGTCTGCAGCTGCTCAAGAGGCTTTTCTTAAGTTAAAAGAGCTATTCAGTTCCGCTCCAATCCTCTGCCATCCTGACCCGACTCAACCCTTCGTACTGGAGGTAGACGCATCAGAAATCGCAACCGGAGCAATTCTTTCCCAGAGACAGGGACCAAAGGCCATCCAACATCCAGTAGCTTTCGCTTCTCGGAAACTCAGCCCACCGGAACTCAATTACGACGTGGGTGACAGAGAGCTGTTGGCTATAAAGTTTGCTTTGGAGGAATGGAGGTATCTGCTGGAGGGGGCAGTTCATCCGGTGATGATCTTTACGGATCACAAAAATCTCGAGTACCTCAGAACAGCAAGACGGTTAAAACCCCGCCAAGCCCGTTGGGCCCTATTCTTCTCTCGCTTTAATTTCCATATAGCATACAGACCTGGGGCAAAGAACGGGAAGGCTGATGCCCTTTCACGGATGTTTTCCGCAGATTCCCAAATACCAACACCCAGCACGATCCTCTCTCCTCAAAATTTCCTCGGACTAACTCAAGCAGACTTAATATCCTCCATCAAATCTTCATCAGGCGCATGTACGGAACCAGCTGTGCATTCCCTGAAAATATATGAAGATCTTTTCTGGATTAAAGGAAAAATATTTGTACCACAAGTGACTCGGCCCTTAGCCCTTCAGATGTGTCATGATCACAAGATGGCAGGACATTTTGGGAATAAGAAGACGGCTGAACTCCTTTCTCGTTCTTTTTGGTGGCCAGGATGGAGAAGGGATTGTAGGGAATATGTGGCGTCCTGTCCCCTGCGCCAGAGAAACAAGGGCCAAAACACCAAATCCTGGGGTCTGCTCAGACCTTTGCCCATTCCGGAACGACCATGGGCTGATGTGTCCATGGACTTCATCGTTGACCTACCCAGCTCAGAGAGTTTCTCCACCATTCTTGTTGTTGTCGACCGCCTTTCCAAAATGGCCCACTTTCTGCCCATGAGGGGTACTCCCTCTGCCGTAGACACGGCCAACATCTTTCTAAAGGAGGTTGTTAGGCTCCATGGGATACCAAGGAGCATCGTGTCGGACAGAGGCGTCGAGTTCACGTCCAAATTCTGGAGGGAACTATGCAAGGCTTTGGGTATCAACATTTGTCTTTCCTCAGCTTATCATCCCCAAAGCAATGGCCAGACAGAGAGGACCAATCAGACGCTAGAGCAGTACCTCCGATGCTTCTGCTCGGGTTCTCAGGATGATTGGGCAAGCCTCCTCTCCTACGCTGAATTTGCGTACAATAACTCTATCCATGCCTCCACCAACCAGACTCCTTTCTGGACCAATTGCGGGTTCATCCCCGAAACGGCAGTTCCTGCAGTCCAGGATAGGATAATTTCGTTACAATCCAACTTTCAAAAAATTCAAGACACATTACGCAAAACCCAGGAGGACTACAAGAAACAGTACGACCGGGGCAGAAAGGCGAACCCAAAATTTGACGTAGGAGACGAGGTCTGGCTGTCCACCGTTAATCTGAGATTACCGCTGCCATCTCGAAAGCTCGGGCCTAAATTCATTGGGCCTTTTCAAGTCAGGAGGATTATCAACCCTGTGGCTGTGGAATTGACACTTCCCAAGACATATCGGATTCACCCCGTTTTCCATGTGTCACTATTGAAGCCTGTGGTGCCCAGCCCTTTTCCAGGAAGAAAAGAACCTCCTCCTCCGCCAGTCAGAATCGATGGCGAGAATGAATTCGAAGTGGAATCCATTCTTGGTTGCAGGAAGAGGGGCAGACAGTTACAGTACCTGATTCAATGGAAGGGGTACCCCCCCGAAGATAATTTCTGGGAGCCCGCCAGGAATCTGCACGCTCCACAGTTAATTCGAGCTTTCCATCAAGATCATCCGGAACTAATGGCCAGCCTTGGCGTCCAGTGTCCGCCCTTAGGAGGGGGGCACTGTCAGGAGCCAGGGAGCGTCTCCGCTCGCCGGGCTCCGGTGCGCATGCGCACGGGACGAGCGCTTCGCCGCACACCCGTCCGCGGCCTGATGGTGCGGCGCGCGCGGGTGCACGGCGGTCCCCGTGTGCGCGCCGTAGCCCGTGCGGGTGCCCGGTAGCGCGTCACACTGACGCGCTCGCCGGGCAGAAGGGCTATATCTGACGGCTCCAGCACCCAGTCGGGTTGCTGGTTTGTCGTCAGCTCTCCCCTGTTCTCTGAGCCTGTGTTTCCTTGTACCTCTGCCTGATCTGTGTACCGAACCTCTGCTAGCCTGATTAACCACTACTCTCCCGGATTGTCCCTAAGTACCTTTGCCTGATCTGTGTACCAAACCTCTGCTGACTGTTAACCACTACTCTCCCGGATTGTCCTTTGTACTTCTGCCTGATCTGTGTACCAAACCCCTGGCCTGTTTAACCACTACTCTGCTGGACAATCCTATCTATAACCTGCCTGATCTGTGTACCAAACCCTTGGCCTGTTTAACTACTACTCTGCTGGACTATCTTGTTTATACCTGCCAGATCTGTGCACCGAACCCTGGCCTGCTTAACCACCGCGCTGCTGGATCTTGTGACACCCTGATTATTACCTGCCTGTTCCCTAACCTCTGCTTGATGGAAATAATTGAAAAATAAACTAATTGTTTTATCATATAGTATTGTCTTAAAATGTCTACATATATTATTTAAAAAAAAAATAATAATACTATTAACAACAATAAATGAATACTTTTCTTTCTCTACTCACATTTGGAAACTTACAGAAGATATAGATTCTTCTTGTTCTGATCACAAATTAGATCACTAGTTATACCATATTGAGCTGCGCTAAACAGAAATCCAATAAATAAATGAGTGAAATAATGTACAACATATATAAAACAATTATTTATTCTAGTAAATAAATGCAAAAGAAATGATTACAATGCATATGAGTCCGCATGAAATAAAAAAAGTCCTCTTCTTAAGTGCTTAAATGGTCATAAACATAGTGCATATCCATCACCAATGTTTGAAAGCATCTGCTTGTGAAACCACCACCACTTATGGAAGAAATACACATTTACCAGCTACTTATGACCCTCTAATTAAAGAGAGGTAATGAAGGTTTAGAATCGAGCAGCCCAGGTTAAGGTCATCAGAATGATTCCAACCTCCAACCACAGTTATTATTTTATCAGAGATTTATAGATGATTTGTTGTTGATTTGGAGGGGCCCGCGACACAGTAGAGGAATTTCTTGCTTACCTGAACCAGAACAATAATAATATTGGATTATGAGATCAGTGATGATAGGATACACTTTCTGGATGTTGATGGATGTTGATATTGAGAAGGTAGGAGTCAGTTTGGAAACAAATGTGTATTTCAAACCGACGGGTAGAAATAGCTACTTGTCAGTGAATAGTGGACATCATCCCACCTGGATTAAAAATATACCAAAGGGACAATTAATGAGGGTAAAGCGCAATTTCAGTAGACAGGAGGATTTACAAGCTGTTTTGCTTAAAAATTTGTTCAAAAAGGGTATAGTGATGAGACCTTAGATAGGATCATTAATTAGGTGGATCTGATTCCAAGGGACCAATTTCTTATCAAAGCTCTGAAGGTACAATCTAATCACCAACAATGGAGGGTTTATCTCTGATTTCCACTGTCAGTATATGGAGGTGGAGGATATTTTTAGTAAGCACTAGCATATTCTCCTTATGGATAGAGACTTAGGACCAGTATTGCCAGATTGCCCTAGATTCATCTATAGGAAGGCACTGAATTTTGGTGATCGTGTAGTAAAGAAAGTTGTAGATGCACCTGGACAACAAAAGTTACATATATATAAAAAAAGGTCTCTTTTCCTATAGGAAATGTATTGCCTGCAGGACTGTACACACCAGTAATAGAGGACGTACTCATTTTACAAATTTGGAGGGAAAAACCTTCCAAATAGATGAATTTATTACATGTAACACGCCATATGTTGTATATCTTTTATGGTGTTCATGTGGCCTATTTTATATAGGAGGACAAAAACATTGTTGAAGATACGTATAGTGGAACATCTGTCTAATATAAAGAACAGTTTTAAAAAAACATAGCGTATCTTTACATTTTAGGGAGAAACATAACAGAGACCCCACATTGTTACAATTTTGTGGGATCGACTGTATGTTTCCCTCTTGGAGTGGTTCTAATCAGGTGAGGGACCTCTCCCAGAGGGAGACTAAATTGATATTTTTAATGAAGTGTCTTGCACCTAATGGTATGAATATAGAACTCGATCTAAATTGTTTTACAAATATTTTTTAAAATAAAAGGGTTGTTTAATGTTGTTGGATTTCATATTTGGAATATGTAGTAAGTGTTCAGTTAATATACATTTTTTTTAATACTGGAGGTAATTTCAGTTAATATACATTTTTTTTTAAAATACTGGAGGTAATTTTAATTTAATGTAATTGATATACATTATATTCGGTCCAACTATATCGATTGTATATTGATTATATGGAGAGTATTCAATCATGAATTGATTTTGATGATGTTTTAAGTTATGTGGATTGTAATGTGCTATGTTTGCAGTGGATGTTAGAAATACTGTATCATTGCCACGGGGACACTGTGAGGGCGGATAACCAATTTCCCGTCATTTGCATAAGTGGGTGTATTTAAAAATGGTTGCTGTGCCGTACAGACAATCTCAGGATGAAGTTGGTACGATAAAACGCGTCGGTAAGTGGCTGTACAGCAACCAGAAGTGACGTTCATACACCACCAGCAGCGACGATCCGAGTGTTTTGAACTATCAGATCAGAGGAGGAATGACTTATACCTTATGTCCACCGTGACGGGGTGTCTCCACCATATGACTGCGATTTTACCTTGCCTGTTTGTGAGTATATTTCCATTGGGCTATGTTTTTTAATAAATGTTTTGTTTAATTTGATGATATAACACTATTTGGAGTCTCCTATATTACCCGCTGGGGAACATGTACTGACGTAATTCATCTGAACCCTGTGGTGGTAAATTGCCTGATTGCCAAAACACAAGAGTGAGGCAAATCTTTCTGGTGAGTTTACGTCCAAACTGGGAAGTGGAGACATGTTTTGGTCACATGGTGTGGAGTTGGATAAAGTTATCAACTGTCGACCCATAGATTTGACCCTATCAAGTGTGATTTATGGACTCTAATATATTATGCACATTATCACTTTTTGGTGTGTTACTCAAATGTTTTTGCTGGTAATTGTTTACCTTTAGCGCTACTGTTTACCTGTTCTCATTTATATTTGGTAGCTTGTTTGTATATTTTATCATCTGAAAGTGGCTGCTCATTCTAATTATACATCTTTGAATTATCGTTTTATCCATGGCGCAGTGTTTAGATCCCATTTTGGGGCACGTTTTATGAGATCTTGTGGTTTTATTAAACTATTTGAAGGGACATTAAACATGAAGATAAGCTTTATTCAAATGCAACTGTGGCATTATTGTATCTTGCACCAATAACTGAGACCACTCTTTAGTAATTGCTATACAACTGAATAAACATTAACCTGGATTAATACGTTTTACGCAGTTTTCAGTCTTGCACCTAATGAAACAAAAAAATGCCCTTGTGGTTTATTCCTCAGTGATTCTGGTCATAACATAAAGTGTAATTATTGTCCATTACTACTAATTAATATGCCTGCGCTTCTACTTACAAATAGCTGAAAATTAGAGAAAATATTGAAATATGTTCATAAAAAACAATTATAATTCTTTTTTAATTTAAAAAAAAAAAAAACACAAGATGGATTTAATGAGAAGACTAGTTACAATGGGCAACTTTTCAATTTTTTTGTGGTTTTCTTTACACCAAGCCTATCTGTGTAAAAGACATAATTTTAGACATTAAAAAGCCTGCTAAAGTGTCTTGAACTTCTCTGCTCTGGTAGCCATTGTTTAGTCATTTGCTTTTTAGAAAAGCCATAAAACAGGCATCAGTAAACACAGTTTTTAGTCTGTTTTTAATTGAGCAGCCATGGGGAAAGGAGCATTAACCTTTCTGCTAAGTAGGATGATTGCTTATGGTAATTAACTATTGGTGGAAGAAAAATGATTAAACACTGATGCACCTCTCATGAGACTTCTTTATCTTCTTTATTCTACAAAAAAAATGTTTGCTCTTTCATATAAGAACTCATATGCAGTGTTTCTGGTTAGTTTTAAGAAAGTCATTATGATTATACTGTATAACGCTGATAACGTTTATTTATCCAATCTCTTGCATTGCCCAAGTCACATTGATACAGTACAGGTCATGCAATACCTAGAGCTCAGACAGATGTCATTAGACTGCAAGAAATAAGAGTTTATCGTCCTTTATCTTAACCACCTGTTCTTGGATTCCATTAGGTGCGTAGGCTAGAATAATGAGGTGCACAGCAGCATACTAGATGGCACATATTAATCCACAAGGTCATTTTCTTGCAAATCGAGTGTATATGGTATATATTTAAGAAGATAATGATGTTCTGTATTTAAAGTGGACATCTCCCTTTGGACATATCTTTCAGAGCTTTGCAGTTATGATGAATGCCACAAAGTAAAAGCGCAACTCACAAAAAATCTAGTCTTACAGTTTTCAGTAAGAGGAAATTAACCCGGGGATAGGATATCGCTGGCAAAAACCTTGGGCAAACTTTAGAAATGGTAATGGAAGAACTCAGTACCTCATGTGTAAAATATACCAATATACATTTTCCTACAAGTTTACTGTTATTTTATAGATCTATATGTTGGGCAAACTGTCAGGGGTATTACAGTTTATTCCATTTTTTTTCTCTCTTTACCTTTTTGGTAATAGAAGCTGTGAACTCATTTTGGACAACTGCAATTTTCACATCTGTTTACTTGGCGATACATTTCTCATTACTTACTTACATTACTTACCTATAACAAACTTAAAGATATTTTTGGTGGGACGAAAATCTTGGTTATGTTTACACCAAAATTAATGTAATATTCAGTGTATTTTAATGCCATGGCATCTGCCAACTACTCTAGCTATTAACAAGCATAGATCCTTGTGCTGTGAGAATGGTAACTAACAGTTTAGGGTTAGAAATATGGATGTCCATCTGTGCATGTTCATAGTTCTATGACTCTGCTGGCATCCCCTAGCAATTAGGAACACGTCAATGTGATCACATGGGATAGTCTACAAACAAACCTCTCTCAAGCCTGCAAATGACACTGCATACTGAATATGGTAAATTACTGTACTGTAAATGTAAGACTGTGAGATGTCAAAAAATCGTTTATTAAAAAAAAATATTTATCATACAACTATGTCAACTTGATTAAAAAAATAAAACAGTGTGCAGATCAAAAGCCTTAAATGTCCCATGGATGCGTGAAAAATATTTTGGTAGGCAAAATTAATCACAGATTTATTGTCATGTTAACCCACATAATGACAGAGCAAAACATGACTTCCTAGTTTTGAACAGTGAGACAAACAAACCAATTAGCATTAATGTATATAGTAAGTATACATTTTATTCTACAATTTGTTACCTTTGATCAGGTACTGGAAAGAGGCCGAAAATATACGGAGATATGGGAAATGATTTTCCTACACACCTACACAGGTTGAACTGGATGGACTATTGTCTTTATTCAACCTTACCAACTATGTTACTATGTTACTATGCTTGTAATAAAAAAAAAAATACATTTGATATATATGTATTCACAAATTAGAACAGGGGTTGATGCATAGGGTACCACATCCAAGAAAATTATAACCGAGTAATAAAACCGTGCACTTATGAGGTACCTGAACTACAGTAGATTGGATAGTAGTTTAAAAACACTTAAAGTGATTGTAAACGATCACCTTGTAAAACAACCCATTAAGTTAAAAACTGAAATGAAAGGCAAAACATTTGTGTATAGCTATAAAAAAAAAATCATAAATACCTTTTTGTTCCTTTTTTATAAGTGATCACATAATCTCCAGTGTTAATTTTGGCAGCAAATTTTGATTTAGTTTTACTCTTATGCCCTGTACACACGGTCGAACATTGATCGGACATTCCGACAACAAAATCCATGGATTTTTTCCGACCGATGTTGGCTCAAACTTGTCTTGCATACACACGGTCACACAAAGTTGTCGGAAAATCCGGTCGTTCTGAACGTGGTGTCGTAAAACAAGTACATCGGGACTATAAACGGGGCTGTTTCTTAATTTATTCTGAGCATGCGTGGCACTTTGTGCATCGGATTTGTGTACACATGATCGGAATTTCCGACAACGGATTTTGTTGTCGGAAAATTTTATAACAAGCTCTCAAACTTTGTGTGTCGGAAATTCCTATGGAAAATGTGTGATGGACCCTACACATGGTCGGAATTTCTGACAACAAGGTCCTATCACACATTTTCCATCGGAAAATCCTATTGTGTGTACAGGGCATTAGTCTTAGGACTAAAATGGCATTTTAGTTTTAGTCCTATTTTAGTCTTCTGCAAGTGTTTAAGTTTTAGTCGTATTTATTCGACTAAATCTCCAGTTCATTTTAGTTGACTTTTAGTCGACTAAAACTAATTTTAGTTGTCTAAAATCTAATGGGTGTAGTTAAATTGTAAAACATTTCTCTACAATTTCCAAACTCATTATATACTGCTGCTGGAGTGAAAAATCAAATATGTTGTTTTTAATGATTAGGTTTGATGAACATGCACTACAGACATAGATTTAGTCGTTATATAACATCTTTATTTAAGTAAAACCGTTTTGTCAAGAATATTACTGTTTTAACAAAAGGGTAACGAAAAAATACCAAAAACCCTCCCCCCAAAAAATAGGAACACTTTGCGTGACTGTCATGCCAACAGTAAAGCATCCTTGATTCATTCATGTGTGCGGTAAGCTGCTTCTCAGCCAAGGTAGTGGTGGGCCCACTCACAATTTTGCCTAAGAAGAACACAGCCATGAATAAATGGTACAAAAAACATCCTCAGGCTCCGAGAACAACTTCTCCTAACCATCTAGTTTGGTGATGGACAACAATGCCTTTTCCAGCATGATGGAGCTCCTCCTTACCATAAGGCAAAAGTGATAACTAAGTGGTTTGTGGAAGTGGGAACAAAAAACTGAAATTTTGGGTCCATGGCCAGGAAACTACCCAGACCTTAATCTCTTTGAGAACTTGTGGTGGACTGGTGGTCATGGTCAATCCAAACTCAAGAGGCTGGTGAGGGAACCAAAAAAAACCCCACAAATTCTGACAAGCTGCAAGCATTGATTATGCAAGAATGGGCAGTGCCACTGCCAGTGCCGGACCAGTGCCAGATCAGTCAGGAATCAGGATGTGGCACTGGCAGTGGCACAGAAGTTGATTGACAATGACAACATGCCAGTGATGCCACGAATGTCAAGCCCAGGGCAAATTGCAACAGAGGTCTTGAAAAAGAAGGGTCAACTCAACTCAACACTGCAAATATTGACTCTTTGCATAAACTTAATGTAATTATCAATAAAAGCATTTGACACTTATGCAATGCTTTACCGGATACAGTGATCTGACACAAATGTCAGATCATATATACTAGATACATCTGACACAAAAAGATCTAAAAACCCTGAAGCAGCACTGGCAGACATTGTCAAAATTAATAGTGGTGTCATTTTGGCCATAGCTGTACATGTACATGGCCAAGTACAGCACACACAGACAGCAGCACACTGCAGTGGCTGCACAGGCACTGTTACTGCCTGTATCGCACAGGCACAGCATAATAAACCAATACTTGAGGGTAATGCTTATTTCTACAATAAGAATAAGTTTACTGTCATTTTATTATTTCAAAAGTTCTAATTCTCAGATACATTAAAAGAAAAAGTGCACAGTCAACAATAATGCCATTAGTGTGTGGATTTACTGGATTATAACAGTCACCACTTTTTATCAACTCTCTCTCTCAGCATTCACAATGAAAATAATAGAGGTAAATATCACACTAAAAGACTACTGGGGCAGGACCCCGACACAAGGTAAGGCTCAAAGGCTGCCCTATTTGACCGTCCATTACCATTACTGATCTATTTTTCTTTTTCATGAGTGTGATATTTACCTATGTAGCGCTGACAATATTTGTTTCTAGTTATATGTAATGCTGTAAAGTTAATAAGTTGGTATATGGCGCCATCTAGCGGCCAAAATATATAATTGCAGCACCTTTATATTTCATTACTTGGGGAAGTGACATGGAAGTGTTTTATTGTTTACTTCTGGACATTAACTTGACCTACCCATGATGCCCGTAAACTCCCATAAACATTGGGAGAACTGAATTGCATCGTGGGAAGACTATAAAAAGGCTGGGAGCGGCCATCTTAGCTCTTATTCCTGGGAAGCGAGGCCTGCCAGGGGGCTCTGTGGAACTGTGTGTGTGTCCCACAGAGTTGCAGCCTACCCTGTGCGGAGCGGAACAGCAGCCAGTGATCCTGCCTTAGATCACAGTGTGCTGGAGCAGCAAAGTGATCGTTTCAGAGACCCGTGAAGGAGGTAACTGAGGACTCCTGGTCGTTAGTGAACGGAACGGCGTAGCAGCGCAGCTGTGACTTCAGATAGACTGAGGACTTGCGGAATGGAGGCATCCATTCATCTGAATTTAGGGCGGTGAGAGGGCTGATGCCCAGAAGTTTGTGTCACACTACACACATTTATATTCATTGCAAAATGTTGCTGAGACTGATAGTCCCACGGAACAAATTCAGTTACCATTACTACAGTGCATCATTCTTCAGCATCCTATTGGTCACAAGCCTTGTGGATTACAATTATTGGTTTTATAGCTAGCAGAAGACTGAAGATAACAGGACTATTTTTATCAACGCAAGGCCTTGCATCTAGTCGAAAATAGAGTGACTGCACTGTCTAAGCAGGGGAGCTCCCTAGTGATTTAAAACTGTGGGGTGTTAATCCTTCTGTGTTTTTTTTGTGTTTGCTACAGTGTACTGGAGGTGGGAAGGTGTCCAGAGTTAAAGTGTTGTCACTTTGAACACTGGTCCCACCTGGAGACACACTAATAGAGGATCTATTCAAGGAAACCATTTATATATGTATATTTATGTACTAAGATTATTGTAAATATCCACTGTGCTTTCACGCTACATTTGTGTGACAGCATAGTTGTTGTAATTACTTTTAATATCAGTTCAGTAAAAGAAGTAATTCTGATTAATCACAAATTTTTGTGTGCAGTGTTGTTTTTCTCCTGCTGGTGGAGCAACAAACACCCAGGTAAAGATATATATAAATGAAGTATATATATATTTTGAACTATAATTTGTATCAGTATTATTACAACGCAGCACTACAGCTGTGTCAAGGGGATTGAAACAGATTTTGAAGGGGTGTAAAAGATCAGAGAATAGGCCCGATTAATATCAGCAGCTCCTTCGGGGGTCCTTGCTACACCTATATTGTCAAATGTGTCAATGCTAAGAGAGAGAGACAGTCAACAAGTTGATAAAAAGTGGTGGTTGACTTGTTATTGTTCCAGAATTCACATACTAATGGCATTTGTAGCCTGAGCTTCAGTCTGTGCATTTTTCCTATGAATTTAACTGACAATTAAAACTGTTGAACTATTGATTCTTCCTATCGCAATAAGCACAACCCACAAGTATTAGGTATGCTTCTTATGTTAGAAATAGAAATACTCAAAGAGAATAGTAAAACACTCCTATTTGTTTCTATTCATTTTAAGGAAAGCACTTCGTGCCAACATGACCCTTGTTCTATTCCGCCAACCTCTAGAGAGATCACCTATAACACTGAATACCCTCTCTGTAAAGGCTTGAGAAGCTGGCATAGCCAGCAGGTCTAATGCAAAAGGTTTTAGCTGGTGGTAAAAAGTGTCACTCTTTGACAGCCAAAATTCTGTTGCGGTGTACTCCAAGAACGAGTCCTCACTGATGGCAAGTGCAACTTGGTGCAAAAGCTCTTCCTTATATTTTCTGATCTGCTGCTCTATGCTGTTTGGAGAGATCCTCTGCCTGAGTCTTCTGCGGCGTTTAGAAAGAAACTGAAAGACTGGCTGTGGCTGCTTAGATGTGGATGCCGGTGGCGCCGGTGCTTCTTCCACTTCCTGCGATAGTTCTACCACATCATCTTCTTCAGGCAATTCCTAAAGTTGTGTGTGTGGCAATGTGGATTTTCTTGCGGAATACTCCTCTGCCTTTTTAAGCAGTTCCTGAACGTTCTCATCCGCCACATCAACAAGGGTTTCATAGACAATAGGATTGACAAAACAAGCAGCTGCTGCAAGTGGAGAGGACATTTTCTCTAAATCTAAGAATGAAGCAAAACGCTGGTTCACACTCCCTTTTATGCTCTGTGCAATTGTGGTAAGGTCTTGGTAGCTTGTGTTCTGTTTAAGATGGCTTCTCAAGATGGCTGAGCAGATCAAAGAGGGCAGGAACAGCCAGGGACATGGACATGGTGTCACTCTGGAGGGTTTTAGTATGTTCTGCAAAAGGCAGCAGTAGGTCATGCAATGATGTGAGCTTTTGCCATTCACTAGGGAGCAAGCTGTCCCATCCTATGTTGTTTCTGATTTGGCAGACTGACTCTTTCAGTTTGAGGAGTCTTGCCATCATTTTGAATGTACTTGACCAGCGTGTGAGGCAGTCATTTAAAAGAATAAGGCCACAAAGCTCCAATAGCTTCTGTGTTGCAATTGAAGACTTGCAGAAGAGGTTCACTATTGATCTTGCTTTATCCGGTATTCTCTTCACACTTGCCTCCTTATGCACCATGTTTGAGGAGCGAAAAGTTGGGACTTTAAATGAGACATGCGTCTCCATCCCTATGCATACAGAAACAGGAAGAGGTGGGACTTTGAATGAGGTGAGCAAATAAGGCCAAGGGATAAATCACCATATAACAAACCATTTATTGATTAACAATGGCCTGGTGGCACAATATTGGTCCAAGTACGTATAAACAATTACATAAAATACATATACATCCTTATAAATGCATGGTAAACATGGTGACATAATTCCCAAATGATGCAGGGCACAACTACTTGAAAATTGAGACATCCATTAAAATGCACAAGGTCACAACACAGTGTATAAAAGCCTGTAGATATATGAACCTAATGAGAAATAAACGATGATGTGGTGCATGTGATACGCCCATTTATAAGGATGTATATGTATTTTATGTAATTGTTTATACGTACTTGGACCAATATTGTGCCACCATTCCATTGTTAATCAAAAAATGGTTTGTTATATGGTGATTTATCCCTTGGCCTTTTTTGCTCACCTCATTCAAAATCCCACCTCTTCCTGTTCCTTATGCACCATGTGGACCACAAGTTGCAATGTATGCACCACACATGGTGTCCGGTCCATGTCGATCTGTTGGTACCTAACAAGTGGAACACACACAGCCCAATAAGCATAAAGTATATAGAAAATGTTTGTTCCATTCTATTATTTTAAAACTTAACATCTTGGAAAAGTTTTACAGTACACAAGACTACACATAAAGTGGAAAAATAACAAAGGTGCACCCCATAGAGTAGAGCTGAGCAGATAGCGCCCCCATATCAATCATCTGATAGCCATTGTGATAATTGTCTGGTGTCACCGTGTCAACTGTCAACCATATAATCATGTAAAAGAATAATAAAAATGGGTCACTCACCACAGATCATCAATTTCAGTCTCAGCCTCAGAGTCACTTTCCGTAATGGCGGAGTCTTCCTCACTAGAGCTGGATGGTTCTTCTGCTGCTGCTGTGGCTTGTTTAAATGCTGCAACCATATGCTCCCATTGTCTATTATCACTGTAAGGGTCTTCCTCTTTGGTATGTCCCACTCTTGCAAGCATTTGTTCACACATGATTTGATTGACTGTGCAGTGTGTGGGTGGGCTAGTTGTTCAAGGGCCATCAATATGTGTTCAGGTTTATGTTGTTCAACACAAAAGTAGCATCCACTTATGGCAAGGAATGAAGCTGAGAGTACTTTTTTGGTCCACAAATCAGTGCAAATAGATACTCTCTGAGCAGCAGCCAGTCTCTTTTTGAATTTTTGTTTTTCTTCTTCATACTGTTTGTCAATCAGATTGCTTATTTTAGTTTTCTTTGGAACAGTCAGCTTCCTATCTCCATCATGCCAACAAAGTCATCATCTTCAATCGTTCTGACTGGTAATCCGGTGTGCCCAATCCATCTTGCTATGGCCTCCTCCCTGGCATGTTGTTCCTTAGAGTCAATTTTATATTTTGAAGCACTTAAAAGAGCAGTGCAAATAGATTGCTGTGGTTGTGCACTGCCACTGGCTTGACTTGGTCTATCATTTGATGTTTTCTGTATCTGTGGGGTTGAATTAGGGGAAAAAATTAAAGTTATTCTGATTTTACGTTCTGTCAGCTCCAAGTAGTCTCTTTATAATATAATATACTATATGTATAGGCCAGGGCCGGCCTTAGGGGTTTAAGTGCCTGTGCTGTGTCAAAATTGACAGTTAGGGATGAGCTTTGAGTTCGAGTCGAACTCATGCTGGACTCGAACATTGGCTGTTTGCAAGTTCGCCGAACAGCGAACAATTTGGGGTGTTCGCGGCAAATTCGAATGCCGCCGAACACCCTTTAAAAGTCTATGGGAGAAAGTGCTAATTTTTTTCAGGAGCAGTGATTTTAATAATGCTTAAAGTCAAACAATAAAAGTGTAATATCCCTTTAAATTTCGTACCTGGGGGTGTCTATAGTATGCCTGTAAAGGGGCGCATGTTTCCCGTGTTTAGAACAGTCTGACAGCAAAATGAGATTTCGAAGGAAAAATTACATTTAAAACTGCCCGCGGCTATTGCATTTCCGACAATACACATAGAAGTTCATTGATAAAAATGGCATGGGAATTCAACACAGGGAAACCCCGAACCAAAATGAAAAAAAAAAATGACGTGGAAGCCCCCCTAAGTTCCATACCAGGCCCTTCAGGTCTGGTATGGATATTAAGGGCAACCCCGGCCAAAATTTTTTAAAAAAATGACGTGGGGTTCCCCCTAAATTCCATACCAGACCCTTCAGGTCTGGTATGGGTTTTAAGGGGAACCCCGCGCAAAAAAAAAAAATACGGCGTGGGGTCCCCCCAAAAATCCATACCAGACCCTTATCCAAGCACGCAACCTGGCAGGCCACAGGAAAAGAGGGGGGGACAAGAGTGCGCCCCCCCTCCTGAACCGTACAGGCCACATGCCCTCAACATTGGGAGGGTGCTTTGGGGTAGCCCCCCAAAACACCTTGTCCCCATGTTGATGAGGACAAGGGCCTCATCCCCACAACCCTGGCCGGTGGTTGTGGGGGTCTGCGGGCGGGGGGCTTATCGGAATCTGGAAGCCCCCTTTAACAAGGGAACCCCCAGATCCCACCCCCCTGTGTGAAATGGTAAGGGGGTACTTACCCCTACCATTTCACTAAAAAACTGTCAAAAATGTTAAAAATGACAAGAGACAGTTTTTGACAATTCCTTTATTTAAATGCTTCTTCTTTCTTCTATCTTCCTTCATCTTCTTCTGGTTCTTCTGGCTCTTCTGGTTCTTCCTCCAGCGTTCTCGTCCAGCATCTCCTCCGCGGCGTCTTCTATCTTCTTCTCCTCGGGCCGCTCCGCACCCATGGCATGGGGGGAGGCTCCCGCTCTTCTCTTCATCTTCTTCTTCATCCTCTTCTCTTCTTCCTTCTTCTCTTCTTCTCTTCTTCATTTTCTTCTCCGGGCCGCTCCGCATCCATGCTGGCATGGAGGGAGGCTCCCGCTGTGTGACGGCGTCTCCTCATCTGACGGTTCTTAAATAACGCGGGGCCACCCGGTGAACCCGCCCCCTCTGACGCACGGGACATGACGGGACTTCCCTGTGGCATTCCCCGTGACGTCACAGGGAAGTCCCGTCAAGTCCCCCGTCCGCAGACCCCCACAACCACCGGCCAGGGTTGTGGGGATGAGGCCCTTGTCCTCATCAACATGGGGACAAGGTGTTTTGGGGGCTACCCCAAAGCATCCTCCCAATGTTGAGGGCATGTGGCCTGGTACGGTTCAGGAGGGGGGGCGCACTCTCGTCCCCCCTCTTTTCCTGCGGCCTGCCAGGTTGCGTGCTCGGATAAGGGTCTGGTATGGATTTTTGGGGGGACCCCACGCCGTTTTATTTATTTTTTTGGCGCGGGGTTCCCCTTAAAATCCATACCAGACCTGAAGGGTCTGGTATTGAATTTAGGGGGAACCCCACGTCATTTTTTTTTTAAATTTTAGTTCGGGGTTTCCCTGTGAGGAATTCCCATGCCGTTTTTATCAATGAACTTCTATGTGTATTGTCGGCAATGCAATAGCCGCGGGTAGTTTTAAATGTAATTTTTCCTTCGAAATCTCATTTTGCTGTCAGACTGTTCTAAACATGGGAAACATGCGCCCCTTTACAGGCATACTATAGACACCCCCCAGGTACAAAATTTAAAGGGATATTACACTTTTATTGTTTGACTTTAAGCATTATTAAAATCACTGCTCCTGAAAAAACGGCCGTTTTTAAAACTTTTTTTGCATTGATCCATGTCCCCTGGGGCAGCACACGGGTCCCCAAACACTTTTTATGACAATAACTTGCATATAAGCCTTTAAAATTAGCACTTTTGATTATTCATGTTCGTGTCCCATAGACTTTAACAGTGTTCGCGTGTTCGAGCGAACTTTTTTCCTGTTCGCATGTTCTGGTGCGACCCGAACAGGGGGGGTGTTCGGCTCATCCCTATTGACAGTGCCCCAGCCCCTTCCAGTGACACTGACCCCACTGACCACATCCTTCTACATATATTTTGGTGAGATTCTTAAATTCGGGGAAAGCAGCAGCTGTTTGCTATTTGTTGCTTGCAAGTTAAAATCCATATCTTTTGCTAGAAAATTACTTAGAACCCCCAAACTTTTATATATATATTTTTTAGGAGAGAATCTAGAGAATAACATGGTGGTCGTTGCAATAGTTTATGTCACACTGTATTTGTGCAGCGGTCTTTCAAACGCATTTTTTTTTAGGAAAAAATACACTTTCTTGAATTAAAAAAAAACTAAACAGTAAATGATGTTAGTAGTAAATAGATACCAGACCAACATGTCACTCATGGAATGGCGACAAAGTATGGTACAGTACCTAAAAGTCTCCATAGGCGACATTTAAAAAAAAAGAAATTTTCTTATTTATTTTTACATTGTCACGTGTTGCTGTGCTTACCTTTTTATGAATTTTCAGGATGAGTTGTCCGCAAATGACGCTTCAAGTTTGTTGTTTTTTTACCAGCGAGTGTCGCTCCACATGGTTTGCAAAGAGTCTTGTTGTCCTTAACATCAAATGTAAAATACATCCATAGATCTTCTCTTCTCCTTCCACCAGTGACAATCACAGAAGCAGACATTTCCAGTATAGTTTGGACTTTGGAGTCTTGGACGTACGGTGGGGAGGAACTGGAAGCCTGTATGCTGCAGTGCTCTCGACTGTGGTCTGAGTAGAGTAGGCCTGTGAAATTAGAAAATAAATGGCATGCAGTGAGTACAGTACACAAGGTGCTGGAGCATGGATGGTGGTCTGAGGGGATGGCCTATAATAATCGACAGTGCATTTGCAAAAAGGCCTGGCCCTGGATGCCAGTGCCACTGTGCCACTGCCTGTCAGAGGAGGCCTGCACACTCACAGTTGCACTTGCACTGTTGAACAGTGTGCTCTGGAATGGTCACGGATGGTGGTCATCTAAGGGCAGTGAGGGGGGGGTTCCTGGCCTCAGGCCTGTTGTACGTACCACAATTATTGTACTGCAGTGCAAAGTGTACTGCACTAGTCTGCTGATGTTTGCTCAGTCTGCTCTCAGCCTCTCAGAGTGCTCTTCTGCCTCTGGGCGGCGGACGCGGTGCCGGCGTCACGAGGAGTCGGACTCAGGACTCTTGGACTCGGGAGTGGGACTGCTCTCGACGGTGGTCTGAGTAGAGTAGGCCTGTGAAATTAGGAAATAAATGGCATGCAGTGAGTACAGTACACAAGGTGCTGGTCTGGAGCCTGGATGGTGGTCTGAGGGAATGGCCTATAATAATCGAGAGTGCATTTGCAAAAAGGCCTGGCCCTGGATGCCAGTGCCACTGTGCCACTGCCAGTCAGAGGAGGCCTGCCCTGCACACACAGTTGCACTGTTGCACAGGTGGTCGTCTAAGGGCAGTGAGGGCTAATTGATTTTAATGGAAAAGGCATTAGAAGAAAAATTGCATAGGTAAGAGGGGGGAGGCCTTAGGCCTGGCTATTGTGTACGTACCACAATTATGTACTACTGCAGTCACAGTGCAAAGTACTGCACTAAGAAGACTAGCTCTGCTGATGTCTGCTCTCAGTCTCAGCTGAAGTTCACTCTGTCTTTGAGTAGCGGGCACGGCCGCGGTGTCAGGAGGAGCCGGACTCGTCGGGACTTGGGACAGGAGTGCTCTCTCTCACAGACTCTCCTCCTCTCCTCTCACCTCACTGACAATAGCGCCAAACTCGTCACTGCCGCTTGCCGCGGATTGTGTAAGTAGTGTAAGTAGGAGCTCAGTAAAAAAAACAGAAGTTGGTAAACATCCCTCCTTGCCATTTTTGACTTGTTGTTGTCCAATAACAAAAACGGATCCAATTTTCGTCATAGTTTTTGTCAGTGGACGAAAATATGCTGTCCTTTTCGTTCCGTTTTCGTCATTGTAAAAATGCAGCTGACGAAATCTTTGACGAAAACGTTTTCGTTGACGAAATTAACACTGGCTGCAATACCTAGAAGTTTTTGCCAATATGTTGGCTTCTGGTTGCTACTTAACCCCTGAGTAGGAGCAAGCTATTTTTGACCATATTAGCTATTTGAAGACAATCGTAGGTGAGAGCACATGCACTGAAAAGAAATTGAGTTACAGCAATGTGGGTGTTGTATATAAAAAGACTGGGGTGTGAGACCATTTGAAATAGCATCTACTATACACTGGGTTAGAGAAAAAAAAAAAAGAGATCTGCTGAACTATTTTTATTTGTTTAGATACTATGGGGTTGATTTACTAAAGCTGGAGAGTGTAAAATCTGGTGCAGCTGTGCGTAGTAACTAAACATCATCTAACTTCAGTTTGTTCGAGCAACTAGATAGCAATAATCATAATGGAAATTTCCTATAATTCTTGAGACCATCTAGTGGCCAAACATGGTATTTTCAGGCTTATTCAATGGTAATTATTCATTCAGCATAGGAAACAGACAAATAAAATTTGTTTCTGCTTGCCCCATTTGGACAGAACAAATGAACATGCATTTTCGCTCAGTAAATTGTTATGCATTTTTTTATAAATACATCCATATGTGTATTTCTTAAATTGCATTATTAACATGTTAAAAGTACACATATTTTTTTATAGAGCTTTTAGGATTAAGAATGTTAGCACATTTTGTTACACAGAGATTACAATTTAAAGGTATCACATTTTACACAAAATTACACATTGCACACTAATGCCCTATACACAATAGGGTTGTAGGATACACACAATAGGATTTTCCAACAAAACCGTGGATTTTTTTCCGAAGGATGTTGGCTCAAACTTGTCTTGCATACACATGCTCACACAAATGTTGTCGGAAATTCCGAACGTAAAAACGTGGTGACGTGCAACACGTACAATGAGTCGAGAAAAAATAAGTTCAATAGCCAGTGCGGCTCTTTTGCTTGATTTCAAGCATGCGTGGACTTTTGTGCGTCTGACTTATGTACACACGCTCAGAATTTCTGACAACAAGTTTTGTTGTGGGAAAATTTGAGAACCAGCTCTCAAACATTTGTTGGCAGAATTTCCGCCAACAAATGTTCTATGGAGCATACACACGGTCGGACTTTCCGACAACAGGCTCACATCCAACATTTGTTGTTGGAAAATCCTATCGTGTGTACAGGGCATTACAGTGTAACTGGTATGGCATTTTTAATGTAGCTAGATATTTTGAGTGCTGCACTTATTTATTTATAATATTTTCTTGATTGTGGGAATCACATTAGAACACCTATTAAGTAGGTATTTGCACAATTGTGATTGTGCAGGTGTTTTTCTTAATAATTTGTTATGGAACACACCACACTTCAAAGGCATATGTGCTATTGTTTTGTCTTAGTGCCTAGCTGCACAAGGGCATGTGACCTAGCACATTTTATGCTGCAAGTTAACATGCTTTGTGTTAAGGAAGCCCATTGTTTTAAATTGGGTTGTCTAATAAACCAAAATGTACCCAAAAAAGTACATGTATAATTTTTGGCAGCACACTGCACTGCAGCACATGTCTGTTGGCAGGGTGCTTTGGGGTGCCTTGCAGAATGAATGTCATCGCATTGTACCAACACATTACCGTAGCGAAATACTGTGAATGGGTTCTAAATCAAACCCTTTTGAATCTGGTCAGCTTCATCACGCATGGTTTACTCTGATGGGTTCTGCAGCTGTAAAGCATGTTGGTTTACTGTGGAGTTGAAAAAAAAATAAAGGTAGATCTGTCAAAAACAAAATCCATTGACTGTTCAGCTTAAAGTTTATTTCCACTTTTGGCCACAAAAATGTATACTTACTCAATCCTATTTTCCTCCAGACGACAGTGAAACAAATTAGAAAAATAAATAAAGTTTGTGCTAATAAAGTATAAGGACAGTGTGATAGACTCACCCAGGACAGAGGCTTTTGGAGGGGACACAATGCTAGCCTCTTGTCTACCGACTATGGGCCCTGGCATTTGGGAAGATGTCCTGTTATGTGTTGCAAAAGACATTAAGGAGGTCATGATGGTCTCTGCCAGCTTGGGACTCGGGGACAGATGTATGTGAACAGAAAGCTGGTTAATAAGACCTGGAAGCCCTGGGTCTCCTGTTGTCTACTAGGTAGGCTGAGGAGGAAGGAGATCACTGTTTGTATTGTGTAGCAGAGCGTCCCAGAGTGAGCCAGGAAAAGTCCTGTTCGGGGTTTATACATCTCCCAGGCTCCTCTCATACAGGTTCAGGGATCTCTGATCCATGGTCCAGTTCAGGTCTTGGTCCTCTCCCCCAGGCTAATTTAAGCTCACCTGAGCAAGACAGCCTTTGCTCTTGGCCTGGGATACTCAGACAACTTCTGCGTAGGAGAGCAAAAAGGTATGTGGAAGCTGACAAGCTGTAGGCTTGCTCAGCCTGGTAGTTAGGATCTGTAAATATTGTTTAGTTAGTGCCGAGACACGGCTAGGTTTTGTTTTGGCTATTTTTGTTCCTATTTGTTTTCTTTGGAACACTGTACAGCACCTGTATAATGACTTGTATATATCACAAATAAACACCGCACTGTTTGTCACTATTTCACTGGATTTGGTATCTGTGCCTGAAAGACTGCTCATCCCAGGGAGCTTTGTACCTGCCACCTGTCCCCCAGGTTACATATGGTGGAGACTGCGACCAGCTGTAGTAAGTTACTACTTAAAAGGCCAGTACCTAGAGTGACTAAACATGGAGGAAATCCTAAAACAATTGGTGATATCCAATGCTGCACAGCAACAATCCAATGCTGCACAGCAACAAGCAAACGCTGCACTGCAGGAGCAAACCAAGGCACTGTGCCAACAGATTGGTGCTGTACAGGAGCTATTGCAGAGGCTGTTTGAACAGCTAGCCACTGATGCAAAAGAGGATAGGAAAACCCTGGCTGCAGTTGTGGAGACGCTAGCACAGTGGTTACCTGCTAAAGTTAATGTTGTTGGAGACAAGCCCTCAGTCATCCATGTGGGTCGCTTTCTTTCTAAAATGACTGCAGATGATGATCCAGAGGCCTTTCTCTTAACGTTTGAACGAACCGCTGAGAGGGAAGGTTGGCCCAAAACCCAGTGGGCAGGACTGGTCACCCCCTTGCTGTCTGGAGAATCGCAGAAGGCCTACTATGATTTGGAGTCAGCAGAAGCAGGAGACTATGAAAAGGTCAAGCGGGAAATCCTGGCGCGACTTGGTGTCACCTTGGCAGTTCGAGCACAGCGGGTCCACAGCTGGTTCTTCCAAGACGAGAGGCCCCCAAGATCGCAGATGTTCGACCAAATTCACTTGGTGAGGAAATGGCTACAGCCGGAGTCCCTGTCTGGGCCACAAATAGTGGAGCGTGTGGTCATGGACCAGTTCCTGAGGTCACTACCAGTTCCTCTGCAGAAGTGCGTGAGTCAAGGAGACCCCAACTCGGCGGACAACCTCGTGGAACTTGTTGAAAGGTACTTTGCTGCAGAAATCCTGGTCACCACCCCTACAGCCGCACGGACTTTCCGCCCAAAGCCACGGTCTCCCCAGGCAACCAGTAAGACTGTTCCAGGGGAAGTGGGTGGTAAGCATGGCAAGGAAATAGGGGGGAGGATTTTTGGTGCCAGGACTGAAGTTTGGCGTCCCAAACAAGGGAAGCTACTGCCTGTCAGCAAACCAAACTGGGGAAACATCAGGTGTTTTTGTTGCCAAGAACTGGGACATGTTGCAGCAAACTGTTCATTGACAGATGAACCAATGCAGTGTGATCTATCTATTAGAAGGCAGTCTATGTTTGCTGCTGTTTCATGCACTGCAGCACCAAGTATGGGAAAACACATGTGCCAAATGACTGTTAATAATAAGCCTATTACGGCCTTGCTGGACTCTGGAAGTCTAGTGACTTTGGTTACAGCTGAGATGGTTGAAACTGTGAATTTGCAAGCTAAAAAAGTTGCTGTGATCTGTATACATGGGGATACCCGCGAGTATGCTATAGCCACTGTTCAGTTTAAAACTGGCTTAGGTACGGTGACCTATCCGGTCGGACTTGTGCCCCACTTGGTGCACGAGGCCATCGTTGGTAGGGACTTCCCTAAGTTTTGGGAACTGTGGGATCGTCCCGACCCGGTCGCAGAAGCTGACTCGGTGACAGAGCCAGTACTCCTGGGCGCTACTGACAATGTGGGTTCAGGGGACTCTTCTCAGTGCTCCCCGGGTTTTCCTTTCTCAGTTATGGCAAGAGAGCTGGAGGAGCACGAGGAGGTCCCCACAACCAGTGGAGCTGGACAGCCATCTGCTGAATCTGAGCCTACGTTGGAGTTTGCTGACCTTAATGTACACAAGGAAAATTTTGGTACCGAGCAGAGAAAAGACCCAACCCTTGCCAGGGCCTGGGAAAATGTAATGATGATTAATGATGTACCTGTCGAATCAGGGGACAGGCTCTGTTTTCCTTATTTCAGCAGCAATGAGGATTTAATGTATCGTGTATGTAAAAAAAATGATGAAGTGGTTGAACAGTTGGTGGTCCCTAAGCCATACAGACGGGTGGTGTTGGAACTTGCCCATGGGCACTTGCTAGAAGGTCATTTAGGGGTTGAGAAAACTACTGAAAGGGTGTTGCGCAGGTTTTATTGGCCCGGGATACAGAAGGATATTGAGAATTATTGTCAATCCTGTCCTGTGTGTCAGATGTCAGCCCCACTACCCCACTTCCGAAGTCCTTTAGTGCCCTTGCCCATTATTGAAGTGCCCTTTGAGAGGATTGCCATGGACTTTGTGGGTCCACTCCCCAAGTCTGCCCGAGGTCATCAGCATATCCTCGTAATTATGGATTATGCTACCCGTTACCCAGAGGCCATTCCCTTACGCACCGCGTCTGCTAAAAACATTGCCAAAGAGCTGTTTATGGTGTTCAGTCGAGTTGGAATCCCTAAAGAAGTCCTTACAGACCAGGGCACCCCATTTATGTCACGAATAACTAGAGAGCTGTGCAAGTTATTTAAGGTGACGCAATTGCGAACCTCGGTGTACCATCCTCAAACAGATGGCTTGGTGGAACGCTTCAATAAAACATTAAAGAGCATGTTAAAAAAGGTTGTTGACAAGGATGGGAAAAACTGGGACTTCCTGATACCATACTTGATGTTTGCCATCAGGGAGGTTCCCCAGTCCTCCACGGGGTACTCTCCCTTTGAGTTGCTTTATGGGAGACACCCTCGGGGACTCTTGGACATAGCCAAAGAAACTTGGGAGGGGGAGCAGACACCCCATAAAAGTGTCATTGAGCATATCACTCAAATGCAGGACAGGATTGCAGCAATCATGCCGATGGTAAAAGAACACTTACTGCAGGTCCAAACAGCTCAACAGAGGATATACAACAGGGGGGCCCAACTCCGTGTTTTCTCACCTGGTGACAGGGTCCTGGTGTTAGTTCCCACTGTTGAGAGCAAGTTCCTGGCTAAGTGGCAGGGTCCCTTTGAAGTAATTGAAAGAGTTGAGGAGGTCAATAACAAAATATATCAACCAGGAAAAAGGAAGCCCGAACAGATTTACCACATAAACCTGTTAAAGCCCTGGAAGGATAGACTGGCGTTAACTGCGAGGTCCCTCCCGGTAACGCCTAAGGGTACTGAGTCCCCTCTGATCCCTGAGGTCACGATTCCAGACACCCTGTCATATTCTCAAAAGCAGGAAACTAGAGAATTCCTGATAACAAATAGAGAGAAATTTTCAGAGTTACCTGGCACGACTTCAGCAGTTCAGCATGTTATTGTTACTGAACCTGGGGTCCGTGTCAAGCTCAAACCATACCGAATTCCTGAAGCGAGGAGAAAGGACATCAGCGAGGAAGTTAAAAGAATGTTGGAGCTAGATGTCATTGAGGAATCCAATAGTGACTGGTCTAGCCCCATCGTGTTAGTCCCAAAACCGGATGGCACTTGGAGGTTCTGTAATGACTTCAGGAAGCTTAATGCAGTGACAAAGTTTGACACGTACCCAATGCCCAGAGTGGACAAACTTATAGACCGACTTGGCAAGGCTTGCTATCTGACCACTTTGGACTTGACAAAAGGTTATTGGCAAATACCCCTGACTGGTAGCGCCAAAGAGAAGACTGCATTTGTGACCCCGGAGGGTTCCTTTCAATATAAAAAAATGCCTTTTGGGTTGCAAAATGCCCCTGCCACATTTCAGAGGGCCATGGACAGAACTCTAAGACCCCACCGACAATATACAGCAGCATATCTAGATGACATAGTGGTACATAGCACTGACTGGGAGTCTCACTTGCCCCGTGTCCAGGCTGTCCTCGATTCCCTCTTCAAAGAAGGCTTTACAGCAAATCCAAAAAAATGTGCCATTGGTCTAGAGGAAGCCAAGTATTTGGGCTACACTATTGGGCGTGGTGTCATAAAACCTCAAGTGACTAAAATAGAAGCCATCCAGGAATGGCCACGTCCTGCAAACAAGAAGCAGGTCAGGGCCTTTCTTGGCATTGCGGGGTATTATAGAAGATTTATCCCAAATTTTGCAACTATAGCTGCCCCACTGACAGACCTTACGAAAGGGAAAGACTCTGTAATGGTGAAATGGTCCTCAGTAGCGGAGGAATCTTTCCAAGTCCTGAAGAAGCCTCTTTGTGCACAACCAGTACTGTACTCCGCCGATTTCTCCAAAGATTTTTTGGTTCAGACGGATGCGTCTGATGTTGGTATCGGGGCAGTACTATCACAGGTACACAATGGGGAAGAACACCCTGTGGTGTACCTAAGCAGAAAGCTCAATGACCATGAGCAAAGGTATACAGTCATTGAAAAGGAGTGTTTAGCCATAAAGTGGGCCGTGGATGCACTCAGGTACTATTTGTTAGGACGCCAGTTTGAGTTAATAACTGACCATGCTCCTCTGAAATGGATGGCTCAAAAGAAGGAGACTAATAGACGGGTGAACCGGTGGTTTTTGGCTCTACAGGATTACTCATTCACTATAAAAACACAGGCCAGGTGTTGAGATGGGGAATGTAGATGCCCTGTCCCGTGTTCACTTCTGTTGGGCTACAGGTGTTCCAACCTTGGGGTTGAAACAAGGGGGGAGGATATGTAGCAGAGCGTCCCAGAGAGAGCCAGGAAAAGTCCTGTTCGGGGTTTATACATCTCCCAGGCTCCTCTCATACAGGTTCAGGGATCTCTGATCCATGGTCCAGTTCAGGTCTTGGTCCTCTCCCCCAGGCTAATTTAAGCTCACCTGAGCAAGACAGCCTTTGCTCTTGGCCTGGGATACTCAGACAACTTCTGTGTAGGAGAGCAAAAAGGTATGTGGAAGCTGACAAGCTGCAGGCTTGCTCAGCCTGGTAGTTAGGATCTGTAAATATTGTTTAGTTAGTGCCGAGACACGGATAGGTTTTGTTTTGGCTATTTTTGTTCCTATTTGTTTTTTTTTTAACACTGTACAGCACCTGTATATAGACTTGTATATATCACAAATAAACACTGCACTGTTTGTCACTATTTCACTGGATTTGGTATCTTACATATATAGTTACATAGTAGGTGAGGTTGAAAAAAGACACACGTCCATCAAGTCCAACCTATGTGTGTGATTATGTGTCAGTATTACCTTACATATCCCTGTATGTTGCGATCATTCAGGTGATTATCTAATAGTTTCTTGAAGCTATCAATGCTCCCCGCTGAGACCACCGCCTGTGGAAGGGAATTCCACATCCTTACCGCTCTTACAGTAAAGAACCCTCTACGTAGTTTAAGGTTAAACCTCTTTTCTTCTAATTGTAATGAGTGGCCCAGAGTCTTATTAAACTCTCTTCTGCGAAAAAGTTTTATCCCTATTGTGGGGTCACCAGTACAGTATTTGTAAATTGAAATCATATCCCCTCTCAAGCGTCTCTTCTCCAGAGAGAATAAGTTTAACGCTCGCAACCTTTCCTCATAACTAAGATCCTCCAGACCCTTTATTAGCTTTGTTGCCCTTCTTTGTACTCGCTCCATTTCCAGTACATCCTTCCTGAGGACTGGTGCCCAGAACTGGACAGCATAATCCAGGTGCGGCCGGACCAGAGTCTTGTAGAGCGGGAGAATTATCGTTTTATCTCTGGAGTTGATCCCCCTTTTAATACATGCCAATATTCTGTTTGCCTTATTAGCAGCAGCTTGGCATTGCATGCCATTGCTGAGCCTATCATCTACTAGAACCCCCAGGTCCTTTTCCATCCTAGATTCCCCCAGAGGTTCTCCCCCCAGTGTATAGATTGCATTCATATTTTTGCTACCCAAATGCATTATTTTACATTTTTCTACATTGAACCTCATTTGCCATGTAGTCGCCCACCACATTAATTTGTTCAGGTCTTTTTGCAAGGTTTCCACATCCTGCGGAGAAGTTATTGCACTGCTTAGCTTAGTATCGTCTGCAAATACAGAGATTGTCCTGTTTATCCCATCCTCCAGATCGTTTATAAACAAATTAAATAGGATTGGTCCCAGCACAGAACCCTGGGGAACCCCACTACCCACCCCTGACCATTCTGAGTACTCCCCATTTATCATCACCCTCTGAACACGCCCTTGTAGCCAGTTTTCAATCCAGGTACTCACCCTATGATCCATGCCAACGGACCCTATTTTGTACAGTAAACATTTATGGGGAACTGTGTCAAATGCTTTTGCAAAATCCAGATACACCACGTCTACGGGCCTTCCTTTATCTAGATGGCAACTCATCTCCTCATAGAAGGTTAATAGATTGGTTTGGCAAGAACGATTCTTCATGAATCCATGCTGATTACTGCTAATGATATCGTTCTTATTACTAAAATCTTGTATATAGTCCCTTATCATCCCCTTCAAGATTTTACATACTATTGATGTTAGGCTAACTGGTCTGTAATTCCCAGGGATGTTTTTTGGGCCCTTTTTAAATATTGGTGCTACATTGGCTTTCCTCCAATCAGCTGGTACCATTCCAGTCAATAGACTGTCTGTAAAAATTAGGAACAACGGTCTGGCAATCACCTGACTGAGTTCCCTAAGGACCCTCGGATGCAAGCCATCTGGTCCCGGTGATTTATTAATGTTAAGTTTCTCAAGTCTAATTTTAATTCCGTCCTCTGTTAACCATGGAGGTGCTTCCTGTGTTGTGTCATGAGGATAAACACTGCAGTTTTGGTTACTGAAGCCCCCCGATTGACTCGTGAAGACTGAGGAGAAGAATAAATTCAATACCTTTGCCATCTCCCCATCCTTTGTAACCAGATGTCCTTCCTCATTCTTTATGGGGCCAATATGGTCTATCCTCCCTTTTTTACTGTTTACATACTTAAAGAATTTCTTGGGATTTTTTTTGCTCTCCTCCGCTATGTGTCTTTCATGTTCTATCTTAGCCGTCCTAATTGCACCCTTACATTTCTTATTGCATTCTTTATAAAGTCTGAATGCTGAGGATGATCCCTCAACCTTGTATTTTCTGAAGGCCTTCTCCTTTGCTTTTATATGCATTTTTACATTGGAAATAAGCCATCCAGGATTTTTGTTCGCTCTTTTAAATTTATTACCCAATGGGATACATTGGCTAATGCCCTTATTTAATATGCTCTTAAAGCAAACCTATCTCTCCTCCGTATTCTTTGTTCCTAATATTTTATCCCAATTTATGCCTTTTAGCAAGGTTTGTAGTTTAGGGAAGTTGGCTCTTTTGAAATTCAGTGTCTTTGTATTCCCTTTATGTTTCCTATTTGTGTGATTTATACTGAAACTAATTGACCTGTGATCGCTGTTACCTAAACTGCCCCATATTTCCACATCTGTGATCAGGTCTGTATTGTTGGTAATCAGTAGATCCAGTAATGTTTTATTTCTAGTTGGTGCGTCTACCATCTGACCCATAAAATTGTCCTGCAAGACATTAAGGAACTGGCGAGCCTTAAATGAATGCGCGGTTCCCTCCGCCCAGTCTATGTCTGGATAATTAAAATCCCCCATTATGATAACACTTCCCATCCTTGCTGCTAATCCAATTTGCAATAGGAGATCCGTCTCCACTTCCTCCTTCAGGTTAGGGGGCCTATAGCATACTCCCAGTATTATTTTCCCCTTAGCTTCATCCCTTTGGAGCTCTACCCATAAAGATTCCACCTCCTCTCTAGCTCCCTCAGTGATGTCATCTCTCACATTCGCTTGTACATTATTCTTGATATATAGGCATACCCCTCCCCCTTTTTTACCCTCTCTATCCTTGCGGTATAGGGTATACCCTTGAATGTTTGCCAGCCAATCATGAGAGCTGTTGAACCAGGTCTCTGAAATTCCCACAAAATCCAAATCCTCCTTGTACAACAGTATCTCTAGTTCACCCATCTTGTCTGCCATGCTCCTGGCATTGGTGAACATGCCACATAGTTTAGACCGGTCGCATATTGTCCTCGTATTGGGTGTTTCAAAATTGCAACTAGGACTTGCTACTATACTCACCTTGTGTTTTTGTGCTTTGGTTAACCTACCACTAATGCCCCCAACACTACCCCCTGGAATATCTTCCACGCTGGCTATCACTGTCTCTGGACCCTCCCCCCATCGCCTAGTTTAAAAACCCCTCTAACTTTTTGGCCATCTTCATTCCCAGCAGATCTGCACCCTCCTCATTTAGGTGCAGTCCGTCCCTTCTATAGTACCGGTTACCGACTGAGAAGTCGGCCCAGTCCTCCAGGAACCCAAACCCCTCCTTACTACACCAGCTCTTCAGCCACTTGTTTACTTCCCTAATCTCCCTCTGCCTTTCTGGTGTGGCTCGATGTACCGGTAGTATTCCTGAGAATACTACCTTGGAGGTCCTTTTCCTCAATTTAGCACCTAAGTCCCTAAAATCATTCTTTAGGACACTCCATCTGCCTCTGACTTTGTCATTGGTGCCAACGTGCACCATGACAGCCGGGTCTTCCCCAGCCCCTCCCAGTAATCTGTCCACAAGATCCGCGATGTGCCGAACCCGAGCGCCCGGTAGACAACATACTGTTTGGCGCTTCAGGTCTTGGTTACAGATTGCCCTCTCTGTCCTTCTAAGAATTGAGTTCCCTACCACCAGAATCTGTCTTTTCTTTCCCTTTGCTGCCCCCCCACTCTCACTGGAGGAGTTCTTCCCCTGGCAGCTAGGAGAGTGCCTCATCTCCAGCAGTGCTGGTCCCTGATTGGTTTCACCAATGACACTCAATGGAGCATACTTATTGGGATGCTCCAGTCCTGGATCGGCCTCTCTGGCACTTCCCCCTCTACCCCTCCTGACTGTCACCCATCTACTCTTTGCTAGTGCCTGCGCCTCTTTGTCTCCACCCGCCTCTGTGCTGGCCCCTGCCGGCACCTGCCGTGTACATTCCTGGCTCACCTTTAGTATGGAGGGACTTCTCAGTGCTGACAGTTGCTTCCCTAGATTCGGAACCTGGGCTTCCAGGGAAACAATGTGCTTACATTTTGCACAGCAGTATTCACTCTCGATCGGATGATCAAGGAACGCATACATGCGGCAAGATGTACAAAGAGTCGCCTCTCCACACCCACCGGGCATCGTACCTATTAAATTTAGTGAGGATTTGGGGATTTTACCCTGTCCAAATTACCTAACAGCTAGCTTCCTGGCACTAATACTCAAGACAATACACAGGTACACAACAAGACAATACACAGGTACTCACAGACCTACGTGCAATCGCAGAACAGTCGCAGACCTACGTGCACTCGCAATACTCAAGTATACAGTACACAATACACAAGTACTAACGATCCACACACACTACTCAGACAACACTCAGATACTCACACTACACAGGTACTATGACCCCTGTTATAACCTCCTTTTTTAAACTCTAGTTTTTAACTCCCACTTATACCAAGTTCCACTTACACAAAGTTCCACAGCCAAAGACTGAGCACGCTTAGACTGAGTTCTACACCCAGTTAAATAGGCACCTGTGAGCAATTAACCACCCCCCTTAATTGATAGGCTGAAGGAACCAGAGAAAAAAAAAAAAAAAAAGAAAAAAAGCTATTTAAAAAGTGACAGAAAAAGGCAAATGAAAAACTAAAAGGAAAAGCCCCAAAAATGCACCTCAGCAAACCCAGCAATCAACAAGCAAGACTTATTCACTCTATAACTCTAGTTTTTAACTCCCACTTATACCAAGTTCCACTTACACAAAGTTCCACAGCCAAAGACTGAGCACGACTGTGCCTGAAAGACTGCTCATCTCAGGGAGCTTTGTACCTGCCACCTGTCCCCCAGGTTACAATTGGTAATAGTGCTAATTAACTCACCTATTGTGTGTCTGCTAGCAAACCATTGTGGGTTGTGTTCATACTTGTAATAATGTGTATTGTACAGTAAACTGTATTCAGTATTGTAATGTCTGGGAATTCTGACCTGGAATGAGATCTCTGAATAGTCTGGGCGGGCACTGAGTCACCCAGGTGGCTAATTGTGTAATTAATGTAATGTTTATAATATATGTTGGTTGTTTCTTAATTATGTTAATTATATTTCCTTTGTTTACGATAATGTATTCAGGCTCACCTGACCTGGTCTGGTATATATTCTGTGTGAGATTTCAAATAAAGTGTTCCAACTTGTCTAGTTATTGGTTGCTATATGCGGCTATAATATCTGATATTTATGTTAGGACTGGAGGAAGCAGTATAATGATGGAAGCACTCAAGCGGAGTGTGGGAGCGATTCCGTTATAGATGGCCATATTTCTTTCCTGCAACCAAAACAGTATTGACAAGGGACTCCCTCCTGCTGAGCCATTGTGATCTCTTGGCTGGGGGTAGCCGTCCCCACTGGGACAAGACAGTGATTATTGTAAGCAGCCGCTTGCAATGACCGCATGTAAAATCCGTCAGACTGGTTGTACCCAAGTTGATCGATCAATCAATTTGGGTACATTCAGCCTGCTCATACATGGTTTGAATCTTGGCCGGTTAAAAGGGAGGTTCCTGCTGAACTGGTTGAGATTCTAACAGTCTTTGGCCTGGTTAATAGACTACATTTCAGCAGCCAGCATTCAGGATTGATATATAAATCCAATGATCATAAACAATAACTACAATGCAGATCTTTCATAGTATTAACATAAATAATATAAAAAAATACAAAAAGAAATTATTCAAACCTACTAAGTCCAAATAGCTGTAATTTATCTTGTGTAGTCCAAGTGTAACACCCATGTGCTTCAACACAATACAGCGGTGATTTCCAACTGCTGGCCCAATACCAATAATTAAGAGGCTTACCAGAGTAAAAACCTCACACACAGAGATATACTCAGCAATATTATCATGCAGCTGTATCAAAGCATCTGACAAGTACATCTCACAAACACAAAAGATCTTGGCTATGACACCCTTGATCCTGTCATTAGCATCAGGCATCCCAATTATAATACAAATAATAAGGTGCAAGAAAATACGCCAGAAGTGCAGAAAATCCTAGCATTTATTGTGTAAACACATAAAACAAAATAAAAAAACAAGACACTTACATGAAAGCTGCTGCTCACCAGGAGACAGCAGCCACAGACACAGTGCACACAACAAACTTCATCTAATATGTCAGAAGTCAGAGCAGCAATCACTTGAATAGGCAACAAATTGAAAGAGACATGGCAGATTTTGGCTTGCAATACAAATTAGAGTGTGTTATTGAAAAGACCATAGCCAAAAATATTGTTCAGTGGCTGAACAGTATGTAAGCAGATGGTTAGGCCTCAATACAAAATGGAGAGAAAAGATAATAGCTTTATTTACTAGAGTATTATTTGAGAAACAATAGCCATAAGTATTATACAATGACTAGGCGGTATGCAAGCAGCTTGATTAGGCTGCAGTGTAAGATGGAGAGACGAGGCAGGATTTATCTTGAAATAAACATTAGATTATATTATCTTAGAAACAACAGCTACACATTTGTATAGTGGCGAGAGAGTAGGCAGCTTTTTAAAGCCACAGTGTAAGAGGGTGAGACCAGGCAGAAATGACCCCTAATTAAAAATGGTAGTATATTATTTTGCAGACAATTAACCACAAATATTGTACAGTAGCTAGACATGTTAGCAGTTTATGTAGAGCAGAAAGTAAGCACAAAGCAGTTTTATCCTGAAATAAAAATTAGACTGTATTATTTTAGGGACAGTAGCCTCACATACAGTATAATACAGTGGCTAGAGAATATGTAAGTAGCTTAATTAGGTTGCAATGTAAAAGGGAGTAATGAGACAATGTTTATCTTGAAATATAAGTTAGAGTGAGACAATAGCCACAATATACAGTACAGTTGCTGCACAGTATGTAAGCAGCTTGATTGGGCCACAATTTAAGAGGGTGAGAATAGGTAAGTTTTATCTTGAAATAACATTTGAGAGTAAAATTTTTGAGATTCAATAGCCATAAGCATTTTTGAGTGCTGGAGCACTGGAATGAGCCACAAACTAGGAGAAACAGAGCATGATTTACCTTGCAGAAAACATTAGAACATTTGCAGCTGAAGCCCAGCTGCATAAACATTATTTGTGGCACCTTTCAGTGCCAAGCCACTGGAAAAAGGTGGGAGAGGCCACAGGAGCTGTTAATGGTGACAGGTAAGAAGAGGTGGCAGGAGCTGGTAATGGTGACAGGCCAGCAAATGTAGTAGGAGCTGGTGGTGGTGGCAGGCCAGGAGAGGTGACATGAGTTGGTAATGGTGGCAACAGCAGGCCAGGAGAGGAGCTGGTTATATATTATTGTAATGGTTCTCTGTCCCTAAGACAGCACATTCCCTGCAAACCAAAATCTCAAGCACTTACTGTGCAAACTCTGGCCTGTGGTCCAGCCTGAACACCTATTTGTTTTTGGGGTCATCACTTGGAAGAGTTTCTGCTTCAGCCCTGGACCCCATGAAGTCTGACATCATATAGTTTAGGCACTGCCTTTGTCTGCTTCCTTCAGCTGGGTCTGTCTGCTGTGGTTAAAAAAACAAATTAATAGCATTGATGAGGCAGCCACCACTACTTCTTCTTCTTTCACTAATCTGAGAATTGGAGGTATGTAGAGCATGAGAAAGGATTTTGCTATGATCTGGATATGTGGCCCATAGTTTCTTCTGTAGCACCACTTTTAAGCACATTTTTCCCTCTGTGATGGTAGCATGAGATCTTCCATTTTCCCCTTGCATCTGGGATCCAAAAAGGTTACCACCCAATAATGGGTCCTTTCCTACACAGCCTTACTCCATGGGTCCTTGGGTTGACTTCGCCTTGGTCAACATCACAGAGACTTTCTCCTGCGTTCCTGTTTAAAGACTTGCTTGGCTGATTTCCCTTCTGGCTCCAGATCCTGCCTGCTGTTTCATTACACTGACCCCTGATATTCCAAACTATTAGCTATGTTTTGAGTATGTTTGTTCTATTTACTTTTATTATTAAACTAGTGTGATTTAACTGTACTTCTGTTTTGGTCTGATTTCATGGTTTCTGACAGTAGGCGAAGGCCATGAATTCAGAAGATACAGTCAATCCACTTGTTGGTGATATTTTTTCCAAATTGGATGAGCAAGATCACCGCATGGATCAGTTTGCCATGGCATGACAAACACTCCTGAGTCGCACTGCTCACCTGACATCTGCCACTTTGGCTGCTCCGGTACAACCTGTGTTGCAGGCTGTCCCTGCTGCTGCTCCAATCTCTGTGCAGGCACCCGCCTCGAGTATTACCTCTATAAGCGGGATGTCTGGTATGCAGAAGGTTTCTCAACCTGGTTGAGATATACTTTGAGATGCTGTCCCAGGCGTTTCCCACAGACAGAAGCTGGAGAAGTTGATCACGTTTGCCATCCTTATTGACTGCAGACTCATTGAAAGACTCTCTTTTAAGGAGCCCTTGCGGAAGCCTCCTGTACATTTGTCTCCAAGCTTTGAAGTTCCACCCGTGGCTCCCTCACCTCCCATGCCTACTGGTACCAAGTCAGTGAATGTGAACCCATGCACTTGGGTTTCACGAGTCTCTCTGCGGATGAGAGAACCTTTAGGAGGAGGCAGAGATTGTGCCTTTATTGTGGCCAGGCAGGTCACTTTTTGAAGTCTTGTCCTACCCGTCCAGGGAACACCCGAACCTTGAGGTCCGGTCATGGACAGACCTTAGGTGGTGTTGTTTTATCCCCAGTTATCCAGAAGGATAAGCCCCTGGTTTCGGTCACCCTTTCTTGAGCTGAGTCATCCGTCGAGATACAGGCTCTAATCGACTCTGGGGCTGCAGGCCTGCTTATTGGTACTGCCTTTGTATAGAAGCACTTGATTCCGCTGCAGCTGCGTAACACTCCACTTGTCATTGAGGCTCTTGACGGGAGACCTCTACAGACTGCCCATGTGACTCATGAGACTGTTCCATTGTCCGTGGCCTTAGGGCTCTTCACAATGAGATAATCCAATTCCAAGTTATTTCCTCACCTAAGTTTCAGCTGGTTATTGGTTATCCTTGGTTACAGAGGCACAACCCCTCTTTTGATTGGCTCCATGCTGAGGTTCTCTCCTGGTCGCCACAATGCAGTAAGACATGCTTCCAGAAGGTAGCCAAGGTCCTGTGCACCTCTTAACTCCCCTCCCTGCCGGAGGAGTGCCGTGATTTTAGCGATGTCTTTGACAAAGGTCAAGCTGGTAGTTTGCCTCCACACCAGCCGTATGATTGTTCAATTGACCTTCAACCTGGTGCCATACCCCCTCATGGCCAGGTTTACCCTTTGTTGATCTTGGAGGATAAGGCAATGTAGGAGTATGTTGCAGACGCACTTTTTCGAGGTTTCATCCGCAAATCCTCGTCTCCTGCTGGTGCTGGTTTCTTCTTTGTGAAGAAGAACAGTGGTGAACTGAGACCTTTTCACGATTAAGAATGCCTACCCAATTCCATTGATTAGGGAGTTATTTGACTGCCTCAAGAGAGCAACGGTTTCCACAAAGCTTGATTTGAGAGGGGCATATAATCTTTTGAGGATTAAGGAGGGCGATGAGTGGAAAACTGCATTTAATACCAGAACAGGCCATTATGAGTAACTCGTAATGCCTTTTGGCCTTTGTTTTCAAGGAATTTATTAACAATGTCCTCCGAGATTTGTTGCAGTTATGTGTGGTGGTTTATCTCAATGATATTCTCATATTTTCCAAGTGCCTGGAGAGCCACCACACAGATGTCTTTAGTGTGCCTCAGAAACTACAGTCAGGTCCATAAATATTGGGACATTGACACAATTCTAATCTTTTTGGCCCTATACACCACCACAATTGTTTTGCAATGAAACTAACAATATGTGCTTTAACTGCAGACTTCCAGCTTTAATTTGAGGGTATTTTTTTTTTTTAACAAGAAAAAATGTTTATTCAATGTTTACAGTACAAGCGATGCATATACACAATTGTACACAGAAATATTATCACATAAATTGTCACAAAGCAAATGAGCGACATCATGAACAGTATAAACAGGTGCAGAGGTGTCGAGTTACATCACATTAGGATATGAGATCAAAGACAATAGATTCCAGGACTAATAGTTGAGAAGGTCTTGGAGAGGGGAGGGGGGGAGGGGAGGGAAGGAGGGGGGTGGAAGGAAGCAAGGGGGGGGGAAGGGGGGGGGAGGGAAGGAGGGGGGTGGAAGGAAGCAAGGGGGGGGGAAGGGGGGGGGGCCAGGGAAGGACCACATCCATCTTGCTAGGTTCATAGTACTCAAAGCAGGGCTAAACATTCAGAAGATCAGAATAGTGGTAAACTATTATCGGGCGGGTCCAACATCCTCATCGCGGTGGTCATCCTCCCCCAATGTACCCCACGCATCTATCCAACTCGACCATATCTTGTCAAATTTGGCAGGACAGTTTCGGTTAGTATAGGTAAGTTTATACAATGGTAGCACCGAGTTCAATTTAAGGTGCCATAAGGATACTGTGGGTGGGGCAGTGTCCTTCCAGTGAAGAAATATCTCTCTACGAGCGTAAAATGTGGCATAATTCAAAAATAGTCTAGTGTATTTACCCCTTACCCTAGAGTCAAAGACATTAAGCAGCATCGATTTGGGGTCTGTGACCAGTTCTAGAGAGGTAACCCGTCTAAGGGTGTCAGTTATCCCAAGCCAGTAATCCCCAAGGCGAGGACAGGACCATATCATATGAAAGAAAGCAGCAGAGCTCTGACCACACCTAGGACAGGCCACCGGAGTGTTAGGTTTCATAAGTGTTAATCGCTTTGGAGTATAATAGGCCCTGTGGAGGAACTTGACCTACATAAAACGGTCTCTGGCCGAGATCATATTAGTGACAAAGGATGATACACAGGACTCCCATTCCTCCTCTGTCAGATCTGGGATATCTACTTTCCATCTATCATGAGTTTTTTCGAGTTTTTTCAATGGAGCTACGGACAGATGAACATATAAGGAGGAGAGGGGTTTATCTATGACCCTAGCAGTGAGTAGTCCCTCCACAGAGTCTGATTTCAATATAATCTGAGCTGGGAACTGTTTCTTGTACGCGTGCCGAAGTTGATAGTACCTAAACAGCATCCATCCCGGGAGTGAGTAGGCACTTTTGAGATCCGCAAAGGATCTCAGTTTTCCCCCCATCACAATATGTTTCAGTTTTACTATGCCCTTTCCTGCCCAAACCTGGGGATCCGGAACAGTGTTCAGGTGCGGTAAGTTGGGATTACCCCATAAAGGAATATGGGGAGAAAATGTCTCGGGAGAGGCAAAGCGGGCCCTGGCCTTGTGCCACACTGTAATGGTTGTACGCATCAAGTCCGTGATGCCGGGGTGAGACCTCACCCCCCTAAACACCACACTGCTGAGAGAGGAGTATGAGCCCATTATGGCTGCCTCCAAGGTTACCGCCGGATTGTCCCGTAGCTGTGAGAACCACCATCTGACTGTCACCAGAACGGCCGCCCAGAAATAGATCTGAAAATCTGGTAGGGACAGGCCACCCTGGGTGACGGGCAGCTGGAGGGCAGTGATGGCCAATCGCGGGGATCCGCCATTCCAAACAAAGGACGAAATTATACTTTTCACTCTTGCAAAAAATGAGGCCGGAGGGATTAAGGGGGCATTACGAAAGAGGTAAAGGAACTTGGGGAGATAAACCATTTTAATTAAATTTACCCTACCCACGGGTGATAGGGGAAGAGTCCTCCAGGCTGTACATTTTTGTGAAAAATTTTTAAGAAGTGGTTGAAGGTTCAGCTCATAATATGAGGACAATGGAGTCCCAACCCTTACACCCAGGTATTTGAACTCTGATATCCAGTTTAGGGGGGTGCCTGTTGGTGGGTGGGGACTCGCTGGATTCAGCGAGAAAAGAAGGGATTTTCCCCAGTTAATTTTAATACCCGAGAACGATCCGAATTCGTCTATTATTTGTAGTGCGGGTGGGAGGGAAGAAATATCTTTAAGGAAAAGGAGGGTATCGTCGGCGTATAAGGATATTTTATCTGTTATTACACCAACTTGAATTCCTTTTACTGAGGAAGCGGATCTAATACGAGCTGCCATGGGCTCCATGGCCAGCGCGAACAATCCAGGGGATAGTGGGCAGCCCTGTCTGGTACCCCTAGACAGGGGGAACGGTAGGGATAATGAATTGTTTGTGCGTATAAGGGCCGTGGGATTAGAGTACAGCATCTGGACCCAACTAATAAAGCGAGGGCCAAATCCAAACTTGCGGAGGACCGCCCAGAGGTAGCGCCACTCAACTGAATCAAAAGCCTTTTCGGCATCTAGAGAGGCGACAACCTCCGGGCCGTCCCCGCTTGCCCTGGACAGATGCGTTAAGAGACGCCGGATGTTTATGTCGGTCCCCCTGCCCGGCATAAAACCAGACTGGTCCGCATGCACCAGTGCCGTAATCACAGTATTTAAGCGACCAGCCAAAACCTTGGCCAACAGCTTGGCATCCACATTAAGGAGAGAAATAGGACGATATGAAGAGCAGTGCTCGGGAGGCTTGCCTTGTTTAAGAATAACTACGATAACCGCCTCAGCCATTGTCGGGGGCAATGACTTCCCTTCCATGGCGCTTTGGAGCATTCTTTTGAACATTGGCAGGATTTCTTCTGCATATGTCTTAAAGAATTCGGCAGGTATCCCATCCGGGCCCGGCGTTTTGCCGTTTTGTAAGGAGGTCACTGCCTTCTGTACTTCCTCTAACAGGATAGGACCGTCCAAAGCGTCTCTAAACGTGGATGTCAGGCAAGGGAGCTCCACCCCGTCAAGATATGCCGCCAGTTCCGCATCTGTACAATTCATTCTAGAACCGTATAGGTCTCGATAAAATGACGCAAATCTATCATTAATGGATGAAGGATCCGTTAGGGCCGTCCCGTCTAGGTCATAAATGGCGGAAATAGTGACTGGGGAGGAGCTTTCCCTCGCCAGCCATGCCAGCATACTACCAGTTTTTTCCCCGTGCTCAAAAATTCTTTGGGATTGATGTAGAAATTTAGTCTTAGTGGCCGATGTTCGTAGCAGGAGAACATCCCGCAGTGCTGCCTGAAAGTCAGAGTACGCTCTCGGAGTCTGAGACTCCGAGTATTCCTCCTCTAGTACCGCCACCCTCTCCTCAGCCCGTCGGATCCCCTCTCTCAGGTCCTTACGGACCTTACAGATATGAGACTGCAGGTTACCTCTAGTGAAGGCCTTGAATGCGTCCCAGGAAGTGGTCAGAGATATCGATTGGTCCAAATCCCGCCAATATTGTATTGCCTCAGATCTAAATGGTTCCGATATTCTGGAATCATCTAGCCAAAATCTGGACAATCTCCAAAGACTCTCACCCGGTGAACAGGACACGCACAGCCTCAGGGCAAGCGGAGCGTGATCGGATACGCCACGGGGGAGAATGGTGATGTCCCTAACCCTGGGCAGCACAGACCCCCCCGCATAGGCCAGGTCTATGCGCGAGAAGGTCTTATGCGAAGCCGAGTGACACGTGTAGGCCCTTCGGGAAGGGTTCCTCCATCTCCATACATCGGTCAGGTTAGAGGCTTCGGCCCACGAGATCAGGTCTGAAGAGGAGCCGGCTCCGGGTGAGAACCTGTCCATCCCAGGATCCGGCGCCATGTTAAAATCCCTCAACACCACTACATTATCCGTAGCATAGATGGCAATTTTAGAGATAAGCTGATTAAGCAATCTCATGGAGGCCGGGGGGGGGAGGTACAGACCCACCACCACTAGTTCTAATCTATCTACCATGGCATGTAGTATAACAAAACGGCCCTCCGGATCTAGTTCCAGCGCCAACAGTCTAAACGGTAGAGACTTATGAATTAGAATGCTGACTCCCCTAGAGAAGTTGGTGTGAGTAGAGTGATATTGATGTCCCACCCATGGCCATCTGAGGCTCAGAACTTTACTGCCTGTCAGGTGAGTTTCTTGCAGTATACATATTTGGGGATGATAAGTTTTAAGAAATTGAAATACCAATGACCTTTTCACGGAAGAATTTAAGCCTCTAGTGTTCCATGAGACAATAGTACAATCAGCCATAGTCATCTATATGTACATTTTCCAGCTGTGGACCTCTACCCGAATTTAGGTGCAACGCTCGGACCCTCATGTAAGTCAGGGCGTGGCACCCCAAACACTGAGTGACAATTATATCTGCATCGCCTGTGGAAAAAAAACATAAGAACCAAACATAACCAAATAGACCCAACCAACCCCCCCACCCCCCACCCCGCCAACCCCAGCCCCAACTTGGGGGAGGCTTAGGATCCCAATCTCGAACCAAGGCGAACGCGCCTGTAAAGGGGGAACGTGTGCAAAACGGCATCTGCAGTTCAACAATTAGATCTCACATGTAGTCTCTTGCTGGAGACCGGACTGATAAAAGAGCAGGTGCAGGCACCCAGCAGCCGCCGGGGGTACAAACTTGAGAAGTATCGTTACAAGGTAAATTCAAATGATTCAGTCATTACCAGAGGATTCGCCATAGAGTGTTGTTAGGTAATGTAGGACAGGAGGCCCAAAAAGGGCCAATGTATAAGAGAGGCACGTCTTTAAGGCCACACATGGCTAAGGCAATCAGGGGCCAGATCCCGGCTATAGAGATAGTGATAACTGAGTAAATAAGCAGGCAGGAGAAAGCACAATATAGGGAAATCAGGAGAAACATCAATCCGCTTAATCAGCCGGTCAGGTAGATTACTTATCTGGGCGGGAGTGTGTCGATCCAGGCGGAGGCCTCCTCCGGGGATACAAAGAATTGGACAGACTCCCCGTCCTCCACCCTCAGCCTGGCCGGAAACAACATGCTGTATTTAATATGATGAGAGCGGAGCCTCGCTCTAACCGCGTCAAAGGATTTTCTTTGTTTTTGGGTCTCCAGCGAATAATCCGGGAAAATTAGAAGCTTAGCATTCTCGAAGCGGAGCTCACCCTGGGCTCTGGCCTCCCTCATCACAATATCTCTGTCCCGAAAATGAAGGAGTTTGAAGATGAAGGTACGGGGCGGTGCCCCCTGGGGTCCCCTGGTGGTGGGTATGCGGTGGGCCCTTTCCACAGTAAAGAACGGGGAAAAACGTGCTGTAGGGAGTAGTTGTTGTAATAACCGTTCCGTGAAGGCCGTAGGATTTGTGCCCTCCGCCCCCTCAGGGAGTCCCAATATGCGCAAGTTATTTCTTCTGTTGCGGTTCTCTGCATCTTCTGCGCGGGACTCGAGCGTCTTTACCCTGGCTTTAAGTGCATGAATGTCGGCCCCGTGGTCACGCATCGTATCTTCCGCCTGGGAGACCCGCTGCTCCACCTCAGATACTCTTCCCCGAAAGGCATCGAAATCTTTTCTAATAAATTCTACATTCGCCTGTATATGATCCACCTTACCAGTCAAAGTAGTTATGGCCTGTAGAACCGCTCTAAAATCGGCCGCCGTGGCAGGCAGCTTGTCAGGGTCTTCGGCCTGGTTTTCCATCCTGGCAGGAGTCTTAGGCGAGGCCCCGGCTGCGGCCCTGTCTGTAATGTCGGACTTTGTGGCCTTCTTCCGGGATCTGGGCTGACTCTTTCTCCTTTGCATACCCCAGAGAGGGCACTAGAGGTAGAGGGGGACAGGTAGAGCCCACCAGGAGTTCCGATGGTGATTTCCGGACGGGGACCGCGCCGGCTCTGTGAGGCTGCGGGCAGGATTCCTTAGGCGAGTCCCTGGCTTCGGCCTATCCTGCGAGGTGCGGCCTTGTGGCCTCTTTTATGTATTCCAGTCAGCCGATTCCCACGATTAATAGTCCAGGATGATCCCCCCACCAGGAGGGGGTAGGGAGAGCCCACCGGGACTGCAGATGGCGACCTCCGGACGGGGACCGCGCCGGCCGTATGAGGCTGCGGGCAGGATCTTCCAAGCGAGTCCCCGGCTTCGGCCTAGTCCGCGGAGCGCGGCCCTGTGGCCTCTCCTGTGCACGTCAGCCAGCCGATTCACAGCAGAGCAGTCCAGGATGATCCCCCATCAGGAGAGGGCAGGAAGAGCCCACTGGGGTTTTGGATGGCGCCTCCCGGACGGGAACCGCGCTGACCGTGTGAGGCTGCGGGCAGGATTTCCTAGGCGAGTCCCCGGCTTCGGCCTAGTCCGCGAGGCGCGGCCTTGTAGCTTCCCCCGTGGATTCCCGTCGGTCTATTACCCACAAAAGGAGCTAGGACAATCTCCCTAGCAGGAGGGGTCTTGTTGAGGCAGGGTTTTGGGGTCTGCACCCAATAAATAAGGATACTGGTAGCCGGTCTTAGGGAGCTCAGACAAACACGTCTGCTCCCTTTGCCATCCTGGACACGCCCCCCCAATTTGAGGGTATTTACATCCAAATCAGGTGAACGGTGTAGGAATTACAACAGTTTGTATATGCGCCTCCCACTTTTTAACCACTTCCTGCCAGGCCTATAGCAAAATGACGGCTGGGCAGTGGTTCAGTTATCCTGACTGGGCGTCATATGACATCCTTCAGGATAACAGCTGCCGTGCGCCCATGGGGGGCGCGCATCGCGACGATTGATGGAGCGGTGTGTCATTCTGACACACTGCTACACTGACCTCAGTAAAGAGCTTCCAGCGGAGGCTCTTTACCACGTGATCAGCCGTGTCCAATCATGGCTGATCACGATGTAAATAGGAAGAGCCATTGATCGGCTTTTCCTCACTCACGTCTGACAGACACGAGTAGAGGAGAGCTGATCGGCAGCTCTCCTGACAGGGGGGGTCTGCGCTGATTGTTTATCAGCACAGACCCCCCTCAGATGAGCACACTGGACCACCAGGGACACCACTAGGACCACCAGGGAAGGGGGCAACATGTGGATGGCCATATATGTACCCCATGGCCATCCACATGTTCAAATGAATGCCCAACCCGTGCCAATCAGTGCCCCAAATTCACTGCGGCATCGCAGTGCATTGCTGGCTGATGATTGGCCAAGCATGCACTATGACCCGGATGCTTGGCCAATCACAGCGCCATCTGTAGAGAGAGCTGCAATTGGCCAAAGCCAGGGTGGCTTTGGCCAATTATGGCCCAGGGGGTTTAGTACACACCCCACACTATATAAGGCCGCCTTCAGGGCGGCCCTGTGTAGTGTGTTCCGGCGTTGAGAGACAGAGAGACAATGTCATTTGATTTAAGTTAGATAGATTAGGCAGGACAGTCAGTCATTTAGCTGCACTAATGCCCCTTTCACACGATCGGACCGTTCAGGTCCGCCTGTCAGTTCTGACGGCTGACCTGAACGGGCGCTCCTTGTTAGTCTATGGAGCATCGGATTTCTGCGGAGACATGTCCGCTGACATCTGACCCGGTCCGATCCGCTAAAAGCAGACAGATGGCTCTATGTCCAGGTCCATTGCTGGCGGATCGGATCGGGTGAGATCTGATGAAAACGGACATGCTGTCCATTTTCATCCGATCCCTCCATAGGCGGCAGCGGCGCCTGACAAGCCCCTCCCCGCTAAGTGAGCAGAGAGGGACCCGTCATCCGCCGGCTCAGGGAAGATCAACAGACAGATCTCCCACTGAGCCGGCGGACTGAGGCGGGCTTCGTAGAAACAGAGTCCGCCTTGTGTGAAAGGGGCCTTACAAATGTATTGTGTATATATATGCATCCCAGGTGTTGTGTGTGTATGTGTGTATATATATATATATATATATATATATATATATATATATATATATATATATACACACACTGTATTCAGTTTAGCTAGATCCGTTCCTGTTATTATCTTCCTACTGAGAGGTAGGCTTGTGTTGTTACAGTATTTACAGCTACCTGAAGAAAATTGCTGATGTTCTTCTGATCCTATTAGTACCACAGTCAGGCAGCTAGACCATTTACAGTTAGTGTAGTGCGTCCTCCTCACAGTGTTCAGCTAAAGCTACAAGTTAGTTTAGTGTGACCTCTGCACAGTGTTCAGCTAAAGCTACAAGTTAGTGTAGTGCAACCTCTGCACAGTGTTCAGCTAAAGCTACAAGTTAGTGAAGTGCACAGTGTTCAGCTAAACCTACAAGTTAGTGTAGTGCGACCTCTGCACAGTGTTCAGCTAAAGCTACAAGTTAGTGTAGTGCGACCTCTGCACAGTGTTCAGCTAAAGCTACAAGTTAGTGTAGTGCATCCTCTGAACAGTGTTCAGTTAAAGCTACAACTTAGTTTAGTGCACAGTGTTCAGCTAAAGTTACAAGTTAGTGTAATGCGTCCTCCTCACAGTGTTCAGCTAAAGCTACAAGTTAGTGTAGTGCGTCCTCCTCACAGTGTTCAGCTAAAGCTACAAGTTAGTGTAGTGTGACCTCTGCACAGTGTTCAGCTAAAGCTACCTGTAGAACAGGGGTCTCAAAGTACCGGCCCGCGGGCCATTTGCGGCCCGCGGACCGGTTAAAAATGGCCCGCAGGCAGGGCCGATCCAGAACTAGAAGTCGACCGATATTTGCCCATTAGACCGATATATAGCACTGGCCGCCGTTCCTCCTCCCTTCTCCACACTCAGCGCTTGATGCTTGTGTGAAGCTGACATGTAACAGGAGGAGAGAGACAGAGGGATCTGTCAGATTTGAGGTTGATGTCGGGGGTGGGCGGGACCCGGCCGGGGTGGGCGGGACCCGGCCGGGTGGGCGGGACCCAGCCAATATCAAACACCAGCCAATGGGATCTGGGCGGGACGCTACGTGTATGTGGCCCGCCCCTTTTCTTAAGCAGCCCAATCATTGGCTTGTGTTTGATAGCTGCTGGTCCCGCCCACCCCGGCCGTGTCCCGCCCACCCCGACATCAACCTCAATTCTGACAGATCCCTCTGTCTCTCTCCTCTGTGCTACGTGTCAGCTTCACACAAGCATCAAGCGCTGAGTGTGGACAGCTCCTTGTCAGTTTCACACACGGTTACACTCCGCTCAGTGTGAAACCTGCCAGTGCCAATCAGTGCCATCTGTCAGTGCTATCTGTCAGTGCCAGCTGCCAGTGCCACCGCCAATCAGTGCCAGTGCCAACCAGTCTGCCAGTGCCACCTGCCACCTCCAACCAGTACCACCTGCCAGTGCCACCTGCCACCGTCAATCAGTGCCACTGCCAACCAGTGCCTGCCAGTGCCACCGCCAACCAGTGCCCCTGCCAATCAATGCCACCTGCCAGTGCCAACCAGTGCCACCTTCCGCCACCTGCCAGTGCCATGCCAATCAGTGCCACCTGCCAGTGCCAACCAGTGCCACCTGCCGCCACCTGCCAGTGCCACGCCAATCAGTGCCACCTGCCAGTGCCAGGCCAATCAGTGCCACCTGCCAGTGCCAATAGTGCCACCTGCCAGTTCCAAACCAGTGCCACCTGCCAGTTCCAAACCAGTGCCACTTGCCAATGCCTGCCAGTGCCACCTTCCAGTGCCAACCAGTGCCACTGCCAATAAGTGCCACCTGCCAGTGCCATTGCCAATCAGTGCCACCTGCCAGTGCCATCTGTCAGTGCCAATCAGTGCCACCTGCCAATCAGTGCCATGTGCCACCTGCCAGTGCCACTTGCCTAAGCTAACCAGTGCCATCTGTACTGAGGACATCAAGTGTGTGGTAGAGTGACAGGAGCAAGCAGGGAGGAGTGGAGTGGGTGAGGTTTTTTTTTTTTTAAATCAGCCTAAAATATCGGCCACATATATATTGGCCATCGGCCGCCCCAATTTCTAAATATCGGTATCGGCATGGGCCAGAGTAAAACCCATATCGGTCGACCTCTATCCAGGATGTCTTTTTGAACTGCACCCAGGCACCACAGAGGGGGAGGCGCCAAAGAGCTTTACCTCTCCATCTCCTCTGTCCTCTCTGCTGCATGCTGCTGCAGCCCAGAGGGAGAACAGAGCAGAGGAAGGAGCGGAGGAAGGATCCGCTCATCGATCTGCCCACCTAGGCATTGACGATCGACCAGAGCCCCAAACCAGGGTCCTGCTGCCACCTCAGAGTGGGAGATTGTATTCTCTGGGTCCCCTGTTACTAGGCCTGTGTGGAAGCCAGGAGGAGAGGACTTGGGAGGCAGATGATCCTGACTGCCAGGAGAGGTGAGTGAGCCATCACACTGAGGCAAAGTCCTTAGTGGGGTGACTGGGGTAGAAATTTGTGCAGAGTGGGGGGTATTTTATGCAGTGTGGAGGGTGATTGTGCAGTGTGGGGGGTAATTGTGTAGTGTGGGGGTAATTATGGAGTGTGTGGGGTATTTTATGGAGTGTGGAGGGTATTTTATGGAGTGTGGGGGGTATTTTATGGAGTGTGGGGCTATTTGTGCAGTGTGGGAGGGGTAATGCTGGGGGTTAATAATGCGTTTGCTGACACCAATGCTGGGTTAATAATGCGTTTACGGACACAAGTGCTGGGTATAATGCATTTGCTGACACCAATGCTGGGGGTTAATAATGCGTTTGCTGACACCAGTGCTGGGTATAGTATAGTATATTATTGCTGGTATAGTTTATTGCTTTTGAAGTTTTAAAAGTTTGCATGCGGCCCCCCATGGGATATGAAAACTTGTCATGTGGCCCTCAGGCAATTTGAGTTTGAGACCCCTGCTGTAGAAGGTTGGTGGTGTTTACCTGATCCTATCACTACTGCAGGCAGCTACATTATTTTAACTTTAGTGTAGTGCGTCCTCTGCACAGTGTTCAGCTAAAGCTATCTGTAGAAGGTTGGTGGTGTTTTCCTCATCCTATCACTACCGCAGGCAGCTACATTATTTACATGTTAGTGTAGTGCGTCCTCTTCACAGTGTTCAGCTAAAGCTACCTGTAGAAGGTTGGTGGTGTTTTTCTGATCCTATCACTGCCGCAGGCAGCTACATTATTTTAACATTAGTGTAGTGCGTCCTCTACACAGTGTTCAGCTAAAGCTATCTGTAGAAGGTTGGTGGTGTTTTCCTGATCCTATCACTACAGCAGGCAGCTACATTATTTACACATTAGTGTAGTGCGTCCTCTGCACAGTGTTCAGCTAAAGCAGGGATCCTCAAACTATGGCCCTCCAGCTGTTGCAGAACTACACATCCCATGAGGCATTGTAAAACTCTGACACTCACAGACATGGCTAGGCATGATGGGAATTGTAGTTCTTGAACAACTGGAGGGCCGTAGTTTGAAGACCCTTGATCTAAAGCTACAAGTTAGTGTGGTGCGACCTCTGCACAGTGTTCATCTAAAGCTATCTGTAGAAGATTGGTGGTGTTCTCATACTACAGGCAGGCAGTTGATTTTGCTAGCTGCAGTATCAGTATATATATATATATATATATATATATATATATATATATATATCTCCCAGCTTAGTGCAGCTACATCTCACTGCAGGCCATTAGTATGTCTGGAAGGCCAACAAGGAGAGGCAGACAGTCACAAGCCAGTAAAAGAGGGCAAGCAGGCTCTGTGTCTAGAGGCAACAGTGCTGATCGTGGAGACGGTGCATTCTCATCAGCACGTGGCCATGGGACACGCTTGGCCTTTTTTCAGCAGCTGGCCATGTTGAGCCGCAACATGCGGAAGACTTGGTCGAGCGGATGACCAAGCCGTCCTCATCCTCCTCATCCTCTCTCACCCATGCTCAAAGCAGCTGCCAACGTAGCTTCTTCTCTCGGCTCAATGGCATCAGTGACTCCTTCCCTAGCCCCACCATGTCCTCCTGAGGAGTCCCTCAAACTGTTTGACCACAGTGTTGCGTACATGCTCCAGGAGGATTCCCAGCGTTTAGAAGGCTCTGATGATGATACTGAGCTAGATGAAGGCAGTAACATGAGCACGGACAGAGGGAGTGCCCAAGAAGGACAGCAATCTGACAGTCATGCTCCCCCTGCTGCAGCATACTGCCAGGTTTGCTCCAGTGATGAGGAGGCAGGGTATGATAAGGACACTGACTCAACATGGGTGCCTGATAGGAGAGAGGAGGAGGAGGCACATCACCAGCGAGGGAGGATGCCCTCCAGGGGCCAGCCTAAGGGCAGCACACTGACTGCATCACACCACAAAGCTCTGCATGTGCAGGGCGCTGCTGTCTCTGCGTGTTATTCCAAAAGTTCTTTGGTGTGGACCTTTTTTGAGACGAGTGCATCAGATCGCACCGCTGCTATTTGCAACATATGCCTCAAGCGTATCTCGCGTGGACAAAATATCTCCCGCTTGGGCACCACATGCTTGACCTGCCATGCAGTTCATTGGCAAGCGTATCTAAAAAACCCACACCAAAGAAAAAAGAGGACCTCTCCTTGCTCTCCATCAGCTGAGATCTCCAACCCCAGTATACCTTCAGTCCTCTCTGAGACCTGCACTGAGAGGAATGAAGGTGTAGAATTAGGTGTGTCACAGCCAAGTACTTGTGGGCAATCTGCTTTTCGGTACACCAACGTCAGATTGTACCAGGCAGATTTCCCTGCCGCAGCTGCTGCACCGCCGAAAGAAGTTTGCTCCCAGCCATCCACATTCCCAGCGGTTGAATGCTAGCTTGGCAAAATTGCTAGCATTTCAACTGCTACCTTTTCAGTTGGTAGACTCTGCCCCCTTCCGTGAGTTTGTGGAATGTGCGGTTCCTCAGTGGCAGGTATCCAAACGCCACTTTTTCTCACGGAAGGCAATTCCGCCTCTCTACCGGCATGTGGAAGGCAATGTTTATGCCTCGCTGGACAGGGCGGTCAGCGGTAAGGTGCCTATTACCACTGACTCATGGCCCAGCAGGCATGGACAGGGACGTTACCTAAGTTTCACGGCACATTGGGTGACTCTGCTGGCAGCTGGGAAGGATGCAGGACATGGTGCAGTGGTGTTGGAGGTTGTTCCGCCACCACGCCTCCAAAATGCCACTACTAATGATTCTGACACACCTCTCTGCTCCACCCCCTCCTCTTCTTCTTGTTCCTCCATGGACTCTTCCTGTGCTTTGTAATCAGAACCAGCGGTGCTCCGTAGGTATTCAAGGGGCTATTCAAGTATGCAGGCCAAAAGATGCCATGCGGTGCTTGAGCTGGTGTGCTTGGGGGACAGTAGCCACACTGGGGCAGAGGTTCTGTCAACTCTGCAGGGAGGGGTTCAGAGGTGGTTGACGCCACACCAACTTAAAGCAGTAATGGTGGTTTGCGACAATGGCTCCAACCTCCTCTCCGCCCTCCGACAGGGACAAATGACCCATGTGCCCTGTTTGGCTCACGTCCTTAACTTGGTGGTTCAGAAGTTCTTGGGCAGGTACCCAGGCTTACAGGATGTCCTGAGGCAGGCCAGGAAAGTCTGTGTGCATTTTCGCCGGTCATATAATGCCAGTGCTCGGCTGGCAGACCTCCAAAAGGAATTTAACCTGCCCAAGAACTGCCTAATCTGTGACATGCCCACCAGGTGGAACTCAACGTTGGTCACGCTGCAGTGGCTGCACACGCAGCAGAGGGCCATCAATGAGTACCTGTGCGACTATGGCACGAGGACAGGGTCAGGGGAGCTTGGTTTTTTCCATGATCAGGAATGCATGCAATGTCCTGTCACCATTTGAGGAGGCCACGAGGATGGTGAGCAGTAGGGATGAGCTTCGTGTTCGAGTCGAACCCATGTTCGACTCGAACATCGGCTGTTCGACCGTCCGTCGAATTGCGAACGATATGGGCCGTTCGCGCCAAATTCGTGTGGCGCGTCACGGCCCATAATTCACTGCGGCATCGCAGTGCATTGCTGGCTGATGATTGGCCAAGCATGCACTATGACCCGCATGCTTGGCCAATCACAGCGCCGTCAGTAGAGAGAGCTGTAATTGGCCAAAGCCAGGGTGGCTTTGGCCAATTATGGCTCAGGGGATTTAGTACACACCCCACACTATATAAGGCCGCCTGCACGGCGGCCCTGTGTAGTGTGTGTTCCGGTGTGCTGAGCGATAGAGAGAGAGAGAGACAGTGTCATTTGATTTGAGTTAGATAGATTAGGCAGAACAGTCAGTCAGTTAGCTGCACTTACAGTGTATTGTGTATATATATGCATCCCAGGTGTTGCATATATATATATACACTGTATTCAGTTTAGCTAGATCCGTTCCTGTTATCTTCTATCTAGACTATTTACATTCAGTGCAGTGTGTCCTGCTCACAGTGTTCAGCTAGATCCGTTCCTGCTATTTACATTCAGTACAGTGCTTCCTGCTCACAGTGTTCAGCTAGATCCGTTCCTGCTATTTACATTCAGTGCAGTGCGTGCTGCTCACAGTGTTCAGCTAGATCCGTTCCTGCTATTTACATTCAGTGCAGTGTGTCCTGCTCACAGTGTTCAGCTAGATCCGTTCCTGCTATTTACATTCAGTACAGTGCTTCCTGCTCACAGTGTTCAGCTAGATCCGTTCCTGCTATTTACATTCAGTGCAGTGCGTGCTGCTCACAGTGTTCAGCTAGATCCGTTCCTGCTATTTACATTCAGTGCAGTGCGTCCTGCTCACAGTGTTCAGCTAGATCCGTTCCTGCTATTTACATTCAGTGCAGTGCGTCCTGCTCACAGTGTTCAGCTAGATCCGTTCCTGGTATTTACATTTAGTGCAGTGCGTCCTGCTCACAGTGTTCAGCTAGATCCGTTCCTGCTATTTACATTCAGTGCAGTGCGTGCTGCTCACAGTGTTCAGCTAGATCCGTTCCTGCTATTTACATTCAGTGCAGTGCGTCCTGCTCACAGTGTTCAGCTAGATCCGTTCCTGCTATTTACATTCAGTGCAGTGCGTCCTGCTCACAGTGTTCAGCTAGATCCGTTCCTGCTATTTACATTCAGTGCAGTGCGTCCTGCTCACAGTGTTTAGCTACATCCGTTCCTGCTGTTTACATTCAGTGCAGTGCGTCCTGCTCACAGTGTTCAGCTAGATCCGTTCCTGCTATTTACATTCAGTGCAGTGCGTCCTGCTCACAGTGTTCAGCTAGATCCGTTCCTGCTATTTACATTCAGTGCAGTGCGTCCTGCTCACAGTGTTCAGCTAGATCCTTTCCTGCTATTTACATTCAGTGCAGTGCGTCCTGCTCACAGTGTTCAGCTAGATCCGTTCCTGCTATTTACATTCAGTGCAGTGCGTCCTGCTCACAGTGTTTAGCTACATCCGTTCCTGCTGTTTACATTCAGTGCAGTGCGTCCTGCTCACAGTGTTCAGCTAGATCCGTTCCTGCTATTTACATTCAGTGCAGTGCGTCCTGCTCACAGTGTTTAGCTACATCCGTTCCTGCTGTTTACATTCAGTGCAGTGCGTCCTGCTCACAGTGTTCAGCTAGATCCGTTCCTGCTATTTACATTCAGTGCAGTGCGTCCTGCTCACAGTGTTTAGCTACATCCGTTCCTGCTGTTTACATTCAGTGCAGTGCGTCCTGCTCACAGTGTTCAGCTAGATCCGTTCCTGCTATTTACATTTAGTGCAGTGCGTCCTGCTCACAGTGTTCAGCTAGATCTGTTCCTGCTATTTACATTTAGTGCAGTGCGTCCTGCTCACAGTGTTCAGCTAGATCTGTTCCTGCTATTTACATTTAGTGCAGTGCGTCCTGCTCACAGTGTTCAGCTAGATCTGTTCCTGCTATTTACATTCAGTGCAGTGCGTCCTGCTCACAGTGTTTAGCTACATCCGTTCCTGCTGTTTACATTCAGTGCAGTGCGTCCTGCTCACAGTGTTCAGCTAGATCCGTTCCTGCTATTTACATTCAGTGCAGTGCGTCCTGCTCACAGTGTTCAGCTAGATCCGTTCCTGCTATATACATTTAGTGCAGTACGTCCTGCTCACAGTGTTCAGCTAGATCCGTTCCTGTTATCTTCCTACTGACAGGCAGGCTTGTCTGGTTACAGTATATAAAGCTACCTGAAGAAAATTACAGGTGTTCTTTTTGATCCTATTAGTACCACGGTCAGGCAGCTAGACTATTTACATTTAGTACAGTGTGTCCTGCTCACAGTGTTCAGCTAGATCCGTTCCTGTTATTTACATTCAGTGCAGTGCGTCCTGCTCACAGTGTTCAGCTAGATCCGTTCCTGCTATTTACATTCAGTGCAGTGCGTCCTGCTCACAGTGTTCAGCTAGATCCGTTCCTGTTATTTACATTCAGTGCAGTGCGTCCTGCTCACAGTGTTCAGCTAGATCCGTTCCTGCTATTTACATTCAGTGCAGTGCGTCCTGCTCACAGTGTTTAGCTACATCCGTTCCTGCTGTTTACATTCAGTGCAGTGCGTCCTGCTCACAGTGTTCAGCTAGATCCGTTCCTGCTATTTACATTCAGTGCAGTGCGTCCTGCTCACAGTGTTCAGCTAGATCCGTTCCTGCTATATACATTTAGTGCAGTACGTCCTGCTCACAGTGTTCAGCTAGATCCGTTCCTGCTATTTACATTCAGTGCAGTGCGTCCTGCTCACAGTGTTTAGCTACATCCGTTCCTGCTGTTTACATTCAGTGCAGTGCGTCCTGCTCACAGTGTTCAGCTAGATCCGTTCCTGCTATTTACATTCAGTGCAGTGCGTCCTGCTCACAGTGTTCAGCTAGATCCGTTCCTGTTATTTACATTCAGTGCAGTGCGTCCTGCTCACAGTGTTCAGCTAGATCCGTTCCTGCTATTTACATTCAGTGCAGTGCGTCCTGCTCACAGTGTTTAGCTACATCCGTTCCTGCTGTTTACATTCAGTGCAGTGCGTCCTGCTCACAGTGTTCAGCTAGATCCGTTCCTGCTATTTACATTCAGTGCAGTGCGTCCTGCTCACAGTGTTCAGCTAGATCCGTTCCTGCTATATACATTTAGTGCAGTACGTCCTGCTCACAGTGTTCAGCTAGATCCGTTCCTGTTATCTTCCTACTGACAGGCAGGCTTGTCTGGTTACAGTATATAAAGCTACCTGAAGAAAATTACAGGTGTTCTATCCCAGCTTAGTGCAGCTACAGGCCATTAGTATGTCTGGAAGGCCAAGAAGGAGAGGCAGACAGTCACAAGCCAATAAGAGAGGGCAAGCAGGCTCTGTGTCTAGTGCTGGTCGTGGAGACGGTGCATCCTCATCAGCACGTGGCCATGGGACACGCTTGGCCTTTTTTTCGGCAGCTGGCCGTGTTGAGCCGCAACATGCGGAAGACTTGGTCGAGTGGATGACCAAGCCGTCCTCATCCTCCTCATCCTCTCTCACCCATGCCCAGGGTGCTTTGTCTGGCAAAGCAGCGGCCTCTTCCCTCAGCTCAATGTCATCAGTGACTCCTTCCCTAGCTCCACCATGTCCTCATGAGGATTCCCTCGAACTGTTTGACCACAGTGTTGGGTACATGCTCCAGGAGGATGCCCAGCGTTTGGAAGGCTCTGATGATGATACTGAGCTCAATGAAGGCAGTAACATGAGCACGGACAGAGGGGGTGCCCAAGAAGGACAGCAATCTGGCAGTCATGCTCCCCCTGCTGCAGCATACTGCCAGGTTTGCTCCAGTGATGAGGAGGGAGGGGATGATGAGGTCACTGACTCAACGTGGGTGCCTGATAGGAGAGAGGAGGAGGAGGAGGAGGAGGAGGAGGAGGTGGCACATCACCAACTAGGCAGGATGCCCTCCAGGGGCCAGCCTAAGGGCAGCACATTGACTGCATCACACCCCAAAGCTCCACATGTGCAGGGCGCTGCAGTCTCTGCGCGTTATTCAAAAAGTTCTTTGGTGTGGGCCTTTTTTGAGACGAGTGCATCAGATCGCACCGCTGCTATTTGCAATATATGTCTCAAGCGTATCTCGCGTGGCCAAAACATCTCCCGCTTGGGTACCACATGCTTGACCAGACATATGTTGACCTGCCATGCAGTTCGTTGGCAAGCGTATCTAAAAGACCCACACCAAAGAACAAAGACGATCTCTCCTTGCTCCTCATCAGCTGAGATTTCCAACCCCACTAGACCTTCAGTCCTCTCTGCGACCTGCAGTGAGAGGAATGAAGGTGTAGAATTAGGTGTGTCACAGCCAAGTACTTATGGGCAATCTGCTTTTGGTACACCGACGTCAGATTGTACCAGGCAAATTTCCCTGCCCCAGCTGCTGCACCGCCGAAAGAAGTTTGCTCCCAGCCATCCACATGCCCAGCGGTTGAATGCTAGCTTGGCAAAATTGCTAGCACTTCAACTGCTGCCTTTTCAGTTGGTAGACTCTGCCCCCTTCCGTGAGTTTGTGGAATGTGCGGTTCCTCAGTGGCAGGTACCCAAACGCCACTTTTTCTCACGGAAGGCGATTCCGGCTCTCTACCGGCATGTGGAAGGCAATGTCCATGCCTCGCTGGACAGGGCGGTCAGCGGTAAGGTGCATATTACCGCTGACTCATGGTCCAGCAGGCATGGACAGGGACGTTACTTAAGTTTCACGGCGCATTGGGTGACTCTGCTGGCAGCTGGGAAGGATGCAGGACAAGGTGCAGTAGTGTTGGAGGTTGTTCCGCCACCACGCCTCCAAAATGCTGATTGTGACACACCTCTCTCCTCCACCCCCTCCTCTTCTTCTTCCTCCATGGCCTCTTCCTCGGAACCAGCGGTGCTCCGTAGGCGTTCAAGGGGCTACGCAAGTACGCAGGCCAAAAGATGCCATGCGGTGCTTGAGCTGGTGTGCTTGGGGGACAGGAGCCACACTGGGGCAGAGGTTCTGTCAGCTCTGCAGGGGCAGGTTCAGAGGTGGTTGACGCCACGCCAACTTAAGGCAGGAATGGTGGTTTGCGACAATGGCACCAACCTCCTCTCTGCCCTCCGACAGGGACAACTGACCCATGTGCCCTGTTTGGCTCACGTCCTTAACTTGGTGGTGCAGCGGTTCTTGGGCAGGTACCCGGGCTTACAGGATGTCCTGAGGCAGGCCAGGAAAGTCTGTGTGCATTTCCGCCGGTCATATAATGCCAGTGCTCGGCTGACGGACCTCCAAAAGGAGTTTAACCTGCCCAAGAACCGCCTAATCTGTGACATGCCCACCAGGTGGAACTCGACGTTGGCCATGCTGCAGCGGCTGCACACGCAGCAGAGGGCCATCAATGAGTACCTGTGCGACTATGGCACCAGGACAGGGTCAGGGGACCTTGGTTTTTTTTCCCCACGCCAGTGGGCCATGATCAGGGATGCATGCACTGTCCTGTCACCATTCGAGGAGGCCACGAGGATGGTGAGCACTGACAGTGCATGCATCAGTGACACTGTCCCCCTTGTCCACCTGTTGGAGCACACGCTGCGTGGAATAATGGACAGGGCACTTGAGGCAGAACAGAGGCAGGAAGAGGAGGACTTCCTTAGCTCTCAAGGCCCCCTTTATCCAGACAGTGTTCCTGCGTGCCCGCCGATCACACAGGAAGAGGACGAGGAGGAGGAGGAGGAGGAGGAGGAAGATTGTGTCAGTATGGAGGTGGAGCCTGGCACTCAGCATCAGCAGTCTTTAAGGGATCAGTCCCAAGGAACACATGGACTTGTACGTGGCTGGGAGGAGGTGGCTGCGGACGTTGTTGTCCTTAGTGACCCAGAGGACTCCGGACCGAATGCCTCAGCAAACCTACGCTGCATGGCCTCCCTGATCCTGCAAAGCCTGCGTAAGGATCCTCGTATTCGTGGTATCAAGGAGAAGGACCAATACTGGCTGGCAACCCTCCTTGATCCACGTTACAAGGGTAAGGTTGCGGACCTTATCTTGCCATCGCAGAGGGAGCAGAGGATGAAACATCTTCGGGAGGCCTTGCAGAAAGGTCTGTGCAACGCGTTCCCAGAGACTGGGAGGTTACAAACTCCTGTTTCTGGACAACGTGTTGCTGAGGCTTCGGTCAGTCAAAGAAGGAGCGGTGGAGAAGGTGGCCGTCTGACCGATGCGTTCAGACAATTTTTTGGTCCGCAGCCCCAAGGTATGATCGGTTCCAGCAACCATCGCCAGCGTCTGTTTTACATGGTGCAGGAATACCTAGGGGCAAGATCAGACTTGGACACCTTTCCCACCGAAAATCCTCTGGGTTACTGGGTCTTGAGGATGGATCACTGGCCAGAGCTTGCACAGTATGCAATTGAGCTACTGGCCTGTCCTGCATCCAGCGTTCTTTCGGAACGCACATTCAGTGCTGCTGGAGGCGTGGTAACCGATCACAGGGTGCGTCTGTCCACCGACTCGGTCGATCGGCTGACCTTCATAAAAATGAATCAGTCTTGGATCACCACCAGCTACCAAGCACCTGATGCAGATGTAACCGAATAATTTTTTTTGAAATCTCAGATCCCTTCAAAGACTGCCTATGCTGATGCTGAGTGACTATCCCTGAGTAATTATCCTCTTCCTCCTCAATCATCACGCTGATAGCTTGTAAGAACATTTTTGGTTCTGGGCGCCACCACCAGTGCCTAAGGCACAATTTTTCAGCCCCTGTTTAACAGGGGCGTGTAATTACAATTTTTGATGTAATACTTTGCAGCAGGGCTCGTTCCTGCATTCCAACTAGAGTGTCTGTGAGGGGTTGCAGTGTTGTGGCACCAGCACCAGTGCCTAAGACCCAATTTTTCAGCCCCTGTCTAACAGGGGCGTGTAATTACAATTTTTGATGCAATACTTTGCAGCAGGGCTTGTTCCTGCGTTTCAACTAGAGTGTCTGTGAGGGGTTGCAGTGTTGTGGCACCAGCACCAGTGCCTAAGACCCAATTTTTCTGCCCCTGTCTAACAGGGGCGTGTAATTACAATTTTTGATGCAATACTTTGCAGCAGGGCTCGTTCCTGCGTTCCAACTAGAGTGTCTGTGAGGGGTTGCAGTGTTGTGGCACCAGCACCAGTGCCTAAGGCCTAATTTTTCAGCTCCTGTTCAACAGGGGCATGTAATTACAATTCTTGATCTAATATTTCACAGCAGGGCCCTGTGAGGGCTTACAGTGTTTTGGCCACAGCAACACCTAAGGCCCAAATTTCTGCTGAGTATATAGGGCAGGACCCTACTTTCAAACATCTAACTTACAAACGACTCCTACTTGCAAACGGAAGGAGACAACAGGAAGTGAGATGAAATCTACCCCTAAGGAAGGGAAATTCTCTCCTGTAAGAGTTAATATGGGAAAACAATTTTTCCTTTCCACTGATGCTTTCCAATCCTTGTTCCACAAAAAAACACAAATTTTCAAAAAACATTTTTCATTGGGACAAAAAAGTGAGGTGAAATCTTCTGAAGAGGAGGAAAGACGCAAAACAAATGTCACAGGGGTGATAACCCTTCCCTATGTTTTCCAAAAAGCTTAGAAAAGATTTTTTGGCTGGAGCTAAACACATTAAAAATGTTCAAAATTACAAACAGATTCTACTTAACAACAAACCTACAGTCCCTGTCTTGTTTGCACCGCCTGTATACTGCTGTTCAGAGTATATAGGGACCTTTCCTTATTTTAATTTGGGTGCGGGGTTCCCCTTAATATCCATACAAGACCCAAAGGGCCTGGTAATGGACTGGGGGGTACCCATGCCGTTTGTCTCACTGATTTTCATCCATATTGCCATGACCCGACATGACATTAAACCCGCAAGCAGTTTTAAATGAGATTTTTTCCTTTAAAAATGACATTTGGTGCAGGGACTGTTCTAAACATGGGAAACACGCGTCACTTTACAGGCATACTATAGACACCCCCCAGGTACGATATTTAAAGGAATATTTCACTTTTTTTTTTTTACTTTAAGCATCATTAAAATCACTGCTCCCGAAAAAACGGCCGTTTTTAAAAGTTTTTTTTGCATTGATACATGTCCCCTGGGGTAGGACCCGGGTCCCCAAACCCTTTTTAGGACAATACCATGCAAATTAGCCTTTAAAATGAGCACTTTTGATTTCGAACGTTCGAGTCCCATAGACGTCAATGGGGTTCTAACGTTCGTGCGAACTTGCGGTCCGTTCGCGGGTTCTGGTGCGAACCGAACCGGGGGGTGTTCGGCTCATCCCTAGTGAGCAGTGACAGTGCATGCATCAGTGACACTGTCCCCCTTGTCCCCCTGTTGGAGCACACTCTGCGGGGAATAATGGACAGGGCACTTGAGGCAGAACAGAGGCAGGAAGAGGAGGACTTCCTTAGCTCTCAAGGCCCCCTTTATCCAGACAGTGTTCCTGCATGCCCGCCGATCACACAGGAAGAGGAGGAGGAGGAGGAGGAGGATAAGGATTGTGTCAGTATGGAGGTGGAGCCTGGCACTCAACATCAGCAGCAGTCTTTAAGGGATCATTTACAGTCCCAAGAAACACATGGACTTGTACGTGGCTGGGAGGAGGTGGCTGCAGATCATGTCCTCCTTAGTGACCCAGAGGACTTCGGACCGAATGCCTCAGCAAACCTACGCTGCATGGCCTCCTTGATCCTGCAAAACCTGCGTAAGGATCCTCGTATTTGTGGTATCAAGGAGAAGGAACAATACTGGCTGGCAATCCTCCTTGATCCACATTACAAGGGTAAGGTTGAGGAACTTATCTTGCTATCGCAGAGGGAGCAGAGGATGAAACATCTTCAGCAGGCCTTGCAGAAAGGTCTGTGCAATGCTTTCCCAGAGACTGTGAGGTTACAAACTCCTTTTTCTGGACAACGTGTTGCTGAGGCTTCGGTCAGTCAAAGAAGGAGCGGTGGAGAAAGTGGCCTTCTGACTGATGCGTTCAGACAATTTTTTAGTCCGCAGCCCCAAGGTATGATCGGTTCCAGCAACCATCGCCAGCGTCTGTTTTACATGGTGCAGGAATACCTAGGGGCAAGATCTGACTTGGACACCTTTCCCACCGAAAATCCTCTGGGTTACTGGGTCTTGAGGATGGATCACTGGCCAGAGCTTGCACAGTATGCAATTGAGCTACTGGCCTGTCCTGCATCCAGCGTTCTTTCGGAATGCACATTCAGTGCTGCTGGAGGCTTTATAACCGATCACAGAGTGCGTCTGTCCACCGACTCGGTCGATCGACTGACCTTCATAAAAATGAATCAGTCTTGGATCACTACCAGTAGGGATAAGCTTCGTGTTCGAGTCGAACCTATGATCGACTCGGACATCGGCTGTTCGATCGTTCGATGAATTGCGAACGATATGGGCCGTTTGCGCCAATTTGTGTGGCGCATCACGGCCCATTATTCACTGCGGCATCGCAGTGCATTGCTGGCTGATAATTGGCCAAGCATGCACTATGACCCGCATGCTTGGCCAATCACAGCGCCGTCGGTAGAGAGAGCTGTAATTGGCCAAAGCCAGGGTGGCTTTGGCCAATTATGGCTCAGGGGGTTTAGAAGTCACCCCACACTATATAAGGCCGCCTGCACGGCGGCCCTGTGTAGTGTGTTCCGGCGTGCTTACAGAGAGAGAGAGACAGTGTCATTTCATTTGAGTTAGCTAGATTAGGCAGGGCAGTCAGTGAGTTAGCTGCACTTACAGTGTATTGCGTATATATATGCATCCCAGGTGTTGCATATATATATATATACACTGTATTCAGTTTAGCTAGATCCGTTCCTGTTATCTTCCTACTGACAGGCAGTCTTGTCTTGTTACAGTATTTACAGCTACCTGAAGAAAATTGCTGGTGTTCTTTTGATCCTGTTAGTACCACAGTCAGGCAGCTAGACTATTTACAGTTAGTGTAGTGTGTCCTGCTCACAGTGTTCAGCTAAAACTACAAGTTAATGTAGTGAGATGTCTGCACAGTGTTCAGCTAAAGCTACAAGTTAGTGTAGTGCGTCCTGCTCACAGTGTTCAGCTAAAACTACACGTTAGTGTAGTGAGACCTCTGCACAGTGTTCAGCTAAAGCTACAAGTTAGTGTAGTGTGTCCTGCTCACAGTGTTCAGCTAAAACTACAAGTTAGTGTAGTGAGACCTCTGCACAGTGTTCAGCTAAAGCTACAAGTTAGTGTAGTGCGTCCTGCTCACAGTGTTCAGCTAAAGCTACAAGTTAGTGTAGTGTGTCCTGCTCACAGTGTTCAGCTAAAACTACAAGTTACTGTAGTGAGACCTCTGCACAGTGTTCAGCTAAAGCTACAAGTTAGTGTAGTGCGTCCTGCTCACAGTGTTAAGCTAAAACTACAAGTTAGTGTAGTTAGACCTCTGCACAGTGTTCAGCTAAAGCTACAAGTTAGTGTAGTGTGTCCTGCTCATAGTGTTCAGCTAAAACTACAAGTTAGTGTAGTTAGACCTCTGCACAGTGTTCAGCAAAAGCTAAAAGTTAGTGTAGTGTGTCCTGCTCACAGTGTTCAGCTAAAAATACAAGTTAGTGTAGTGAGACCTCTGCACAGTGTTCAGCTAAAGCTACAAGTTAGTGTAGTGTGTCCTGCTCATAGTGTTCAGCTAAAACTACAAGTTAGTGTAGTTAGACCTCTGCACAGTGTTCAGCTAAAGCTACAAGTTAGTGTAGTGCGTACTGCTCACAGTGTTCAGCTAAAGCTACAAGTTAGTGTAGTGTGTCCTGCTCACAGTGTTCAGCTAAAACTACAAATTAGTGTAGTGAGACCTCTGCACAGTGTTCAGCTAAAGCTACAAGTTAGTGTAGTGTGTCCTGCTCACAGTGTTCAGCTAAAACTACAAGTTAGTGTAGTGAGACCTCTGCACAGTGTTCAGCTAAAGCTACAAGTTAGTGTAGTGCGTCCTGCTCACAGTGTTCAGCTAAAACTACAAGTTAGTGTAGTTAGACCTCTGCACAGTGTTCAGCTAAAGCTACTGTACAAGTTAGTGTAGTGCATCCTGCTCAGTGTTCAGCTAAAACTACAAGTTAGTGTAGTGAGACCTCTGCTCAGTGTTCAGCTAAAGCTACAAGTTAGTGTAGTGTGTCCTGCTCAGTGTTCAGCTAAAGCTACAAGTTATTGTAGTGCGTCCTGCTCACAGTGTTCAGCTAAAACTACAAGTTAGTGTAGTGAGACCTCTGCACAGTGTTCAGCTAAAGCTACAAGTTAGTGTAGTGCGTCCTGCTCACAGTGTTCAGCTAAAGCTACAAGTTAGTGTAATGCGTCCTGCTCACAGTGTTCAGCTAAAACTACAAGTTAGTGTAGTGAGACCTCTGCACAGTGTTCAGCTAAAGCTACAAGTTAGTGTAGTGCGTCCTCCTCACAGTGTTCAGCTAAACCTACAAGTTATTTTTTTGCGAGCTCTTCACAGTGTTCAGCTAAAGCTATCTGTAGAAGGTTGGTGGTGTTTTCCTGATCCTATCACTACCGCAGGCAGCTAAATAAGCTGCAAGTTAGTTTTTGGCGAGCTCTGCACAGTGTTCACCTAAAGCTACCTGTAGAAGGTTGGTGGTGTTTTCCTGATCCTATCACTACTGCAGGCAGCTAAATGAGCTACAAGTTAGTTTTTTGCAAGCTCTGCACAGTGTTCAGCTAAAGCTACCTGTAGAAGGTTGGTAGTGTTCTCATACTACAGGCAGGCAGTTGATTTTGCTAGCTGCAGTATCAGTACATATATATATATATATATATATATATATATATATATATATATATATATATATATATATTTATTTATATATATCCCAGCTTAGTGCAGCTACAGGCCATTAGTATGTCTGGAAGGCCAACAAGGAGAGGCAGACAGTCACAAGCCAATAAAAGAGGGCAAGCAGGCTCTTTGTCTAGTGTAGTGCTGGTCGTGGAGACGGTGCATCGTCATAAGCACGTGGCTGTGGGACACGCTTGGCCTTTTTTTCAACAGCTGGCCGTGTTGAGCCACAACATGCGTAAGACTTGGTCGAGTGGATGACCAAGCCGTCCTCATCCTCCTCATCCTCTCTCACCCATGCTCGGGGTACTTTGTCTGGCAAAGCAGCGGCCTCTTCCCTCGGTTCAATGTCATTAGTGACTCCTTCCCTAGCCCCACCATGTCCTCCTGAGGAGTCCCTCGAACTGTTTGACCACAGTGTTGGGTACATGCTCCAGGAGGATGCCCAGCGTTTGGAAGGCTCTGATTATGATACTGAGCTAGATGAAGGCAGTAATGTGAGCACAGACAGAGGGGGTGCCCAAGAAGGACAGCAATCTGGCAGTCTTGCTCCCCCTGCTGCAGCATACTGCCAGGTTTGCTCCAGTGATGAGGAGGGAGGGGATGATGAGGTCACTGACTCAACATGGGTGCCTGATAGGAGAGAGGAGGAGGAGGAGGAGGCAGCACATCACCAACGAGGCAGGATGCCCTCCAGGGGCCAGCCTAAGGGCAGCACATTGACTGCATCACACCCCAAAGCTCCACATGTGCAGGGCGCTGCAGTCTCTGCGCGTTATTCAAAAAGTTCTTTGGTGTGGGCCTTTTTTGAGACGAGTGCATCAGATCGCACCGCTGCTATTTGCAACATATGTCTCAAGCGTATCTCGCGTTGCCAAAACATCTCCCGCTTGGGTACCACATGCTTGACCAGACATATGTTGACCTGCCATGCAGTTCATTGGCAAGCGTATCTAAAAGACCCACACCAAAGAACAAAGAGGACCTCTCCTTGCTCCTCATCAGCTGAGATCTCCAACCCCACTATACCTTCAGTCCTCTCTGAGACCTGCACTGAGAGGAATGAATGTGTAGAATTAGGTGTGTCACAGCCAAGCACTTGTGGGTAATCTGCTTTTGGTACACTGATGTCAGATTGCACCAGGCAAATTTCCCTGCCCCAGCTGCTGCACCGCCGAAAGAAGTTTGCTCCCAGCCATCCACATGCCCAGCGGTTGAATGCTAGCCTGGCACAATTGCTAGCACTTCAACTGCTGCCTTTTCAGTTGGTAGACTCTGCCCCCTTCGGTGAATTTGTGAAATGTGCAGTTCCTCAGTGGCAGGTACCCAAACACCACCAGGACAGGGCCAGGGGAGCTTGTTTTTTTTCCCCATGCCAGTAGGCCATGATCAGGGATGCATGCACTGTCCTGTCACCATTTGAGGAGGCCACGAGGATGGTAAGCAGTGACAGTGCATGCATCAGTGACACTGTCCCCCTTGTCCACCTGTTGGAGCACACGCTGCGTGGAATAATGGACAGGGCACTTGAGGCAGAACAGAGGCAGGAAGAGGAGGACTTCCTTAGCTCTCAAGGCCCCCTTTATCCAGACCGTGTTCCTGCGTGCCCGCCGATTACACAGGAAGAGGACGAGGATTATGTCAGTATGGAGGTGGAGCCTGGCACTCAGCATCAGCAGCAGTCTTTAAGGGATCATTTACAGTCCCAAGAAACACATGGACTTGTAAGTGGCTGGGAGGAGGTGGCTGCGGACCATGTCATCCTTAGTGACCCAGAGGACTCCGGACCGAATGCCTCAGCAAACCTACGCTGCATGGCCTCCCTGATCCTGCAAAGCCTGAGTAAGGATCCTCGTATTTGTGGTATCAAGGAGAAGGACCAATACTGGCTGGCAACCTTCCTTGATCCACATTACAAGGGTAATGTTGCGGACCTTATCTTGCCGTCGCAGAGGGAGCAGAGGATGAAACATCTTCGGGAGGCCTTGCAAGGTTTGTGCAACACGTTCCCAGAGACTGGGAGGTTACAAACTCCTGTTTCTGGACAACGTGTTGCTGAGGCTTCGGTCAGTGAAAGAAGGATCGGTGGAGAAGGTGACCGTCTGACTGATGCATTCAGACAATTTTTTAGTCCGCAGCCCCAAGGTATGATCGGTTCCAGCAACCATCGCCAGCGTCTGTTTTACATGGTGCAGGAATACCTAGGGGCAAGATCTGACTTGGACACCTTTCCCACCGAAAATCCTCTGGGTTACTGGGTCTTGAGGATGGATCACTGGCCAGAGCTTGCACAGTATGCAATTAAGCTACTGGCCTGTCCTGCATCCAGCATTCTTTCAGAAGGCACATTCAGTGCTGCTGGAGGCTTTGTAACTGATCACAGGGTGCGTCTGTCCACCGACTCGGTCGATCGACTGACCTTCATAAAAATGAATCAGTCTTGGATCACCACCAGCTACCAAGCATCTGATGCTGATGTAACCGAATATTTTTTTTTGAAATCTCAGATCCCTTCAAAGACTGCCTATGCTGATGCTGAGTGACTATCCTGAGTAATTATCCTCTTCCTCCTCAATGATCACGCTGATAGCTTGTAAGAACATTTTTGGTTCTGGGTGCCGTCACCAGTGCCTAAGGCCCAATTTTTCAGCCCCTGTTAGACAGGGGCATGTAATTACAATTATTGATCTAATATTTCACAGCAGGGCCCCTTTCTGTGCCCACCAAGAGCGAGTGAGGACTTACAGTGTTGTGGCACAAGCACCACCACCACCACCAAAGGCCCAATTTTTCTGCCCTTGTTCAACAGGGTCATGTAATTACAAAAAAAGTGAAATATTCCTTTAAATATCGTACATGGGGGGTGTCTATAGTATGCCTGTAAAGTGGCGCGTGTTTCCCGTGCTTAGAACAGTCCCTGCACCAAATGTCATTTTTAAAGGAAAAAAAGTCATTTAAAACTGCTTGCGGGTTTAATGTAATTTCGGGTCCTGGAAATATGGATGAAAATCAGTGAGACAAACAGCATGGGTACCCCCCAGTCAATTACCAGGCCCTTTGGGTCTTGTATGGATATTAAGGGGAACCCCGCACCTAAATTAAAAAAAGGAAAGGCGTGGGGCCACCAGGCCCTATATACTCTGAACAGCAGGATACAGGCGATGGAAACAAGACAGGGACTGTAGGTTTGTTGTTAAGTAGAATCTGTTTGTAATTTTGAACTGGTACATTTTTAACGTGTTTAGCTCCAGCCAAAAAATCTATTTTAAGCTTTTTGGAAAACATAGGGAAGGGTTATCACCCCTGTGACATTTGTTTTGCTGTCTGTGCTCCTCTTCAGAAGATTTCACCTCATTTTTTGTCCCAATGATGAATGTTTTTTGAAAATTTGGGTTTTTTTGTGAAACAAGGATTGGTGATAAAGCATCAGTGGAAAGGAGAAACTTTTTTCCCATATTAACTCTTACAGGAGAGAATTTCCCTTCCTAGGGGTAGATTTCATCTCACTTCCTGTTTTCTCCATCCGTTTGCAAGTAGGAGTCGTTTGTAAGTTGGATGTTTGAAAGTAGGGGCCTGCCCTATATACTCAGCAGAAATTTGGGCCTTAGGTGTTGTTGTGGCCACAACACTGTAAGCCCTCACAGGGCCCTGCTGTGAAATATTAGATCAAGAATTGTAATTACATGTCCCTGTTGAACAGGGGCAGAAAAATTGGGCCTTTGCTGGTGGTGGTGCTAGTGCCACAACACTATAAGTCCTCACTCCCTCTTGGTGGGCGCAGAAATGGGCCCTGCTGTGAAATATTAGATCAAGAATTGTAATTTCATGCCCCTGTTGAACAGGGGCTGAAAAATTGTGCCTAAGGCACTGGTGCTGGTGCCACAACACTGCAACCCCTCACAGATACTCTAGTTGGAATGCAGAAACAAGCCCTGCTGCAATGTATTGCAGCAAAAATTGTAATTACATGCCCCTGTTAAACAGGGGCTAAAAAATTGGGCCTTAGGCACTGGTGGTGGCGCCCAGAACCAAAAATGTTCTTACAAGCTATCAGCGTGATCATTGAGGGGGAAGAGGATAATTACTCAGGATAGTCACTCAGCATCAGCATAGGCAGTCTTTGAAGGGATCTGAGATTTCAAAAAAGCTTATTCGGTTACATCAGCATCAGGTGCTTGGTAGCTGGTGGTGATCCAAGACTGATTCAGTCATCGGTGGACAGACGCACCCTGTGATCGGTTACAAAGCCTCCAGCAGCACTAAATGTGTGTTCCAAAAGAACGCTGGATGCAGGACAGGCCAGTACCTCAATTGGATACTGTGCAAGCTCTGGCCAGTGATCCATCCTCAAAACCCAGTAATCCAGAGGATTTTCGGTGGGAAAGGTGTCCAAGTCAGATCTTGCCCCTAGGTATTCCTGCACCATGTAAAACAGACGCAGGCCATGATTGCTGGAACCAATCATACCTTGGGGCTGCAGGCCAAAAAATTGTCTGAACGCATCGGTCTTCTCCACTGCTCCTTCTTTGACTGACCGAAGCCTCAGCAACACGTTGTCCAGAAACAGGAGTTTGTAACCTCCCAGTCTCTGGGAACGCGTTGCACAGACCTTTCTGCAAGGCCTCCCGAAGATGTTTCATCCTCTGCTCCCTCTGCGACGGCAAGATAAGGTCCGCAACCTTACTCTTGTAACGTGGATCAAGGAGGGTTACCAGCCAGTATTGGTCCTCCTTGATACCACGAATACGAGGATCCTTACGCAGGCTTTGCAGGATCAGGGAGGCCATGCAGCGTGGGTTTGCTGAGGCATTCGGTCCGGAGTCCTCTGGGTCACTAAGGACGACATGGTCCATAGCCACCTCCTCCCAGCCACTTACAAGTCCATGTGTTTCTTGGGACTGTAAATGATCCCTTAAAGACTGCTGCTGATGCTGAGTGCCAGGCTCCACCTCCATACTGACACAATCCTCCTCCTCCTCGTCCTCGTCCTCTTCCTGTCTGATCGGCGGGCACGCAGGAACACTGTCTGGATAAGGGGGGCCTTGAGAGCTAATGAAGTCCTCCTCTTCCTGCCTCTCTTCTGCCTCAAGTGCCCTGTCCATTATTCCATGCAGCGTGTGCTCCAACAGGTGGACAAGGGGGACAGTGTCACTGATGCATGCACTGTCACTGCTCACCATCCTCGTGGCCTCCTCAAATGGTGACAGGACAGTGCATGCATCCCTGATCATGGCCCACTGGCGTGGGGAAAAAAAAAACAAGCTTCCCTGACCCTGTCCTGGTGCCATAGTCGCACAGGTACTCATTGATGGCCCTCTACTGCGTGTGCGGCTGCTGCAGCATGGCCAACGTTGAGTTCCACCTGGTGGACATGTCACAGATTAGGCGGTTCTTGGGCAGGTTAAACTTCTTTTGGAGGTCTGCCAGCCGTGCACTGGCATTATATGACCGGCGGAAATGCACACAGATTTTCCTGGCCTGCCTCAGGACATCCTGTAAGCCCGGGTACCTGCCCAAGAACCGCTGCACCACCAAGTTAAGGACGTGAGCCAAACAGGGCACATGGGTCATTTGTCCCTGTTGGAGGGCAGAGAGGAGGTTGGAGCCATTGTCGCAAACCACCATTACTGCCTTAAGTGTGCGTGGCGTCAACCACCTCTGAACCTGCCCCTGCAGAGCTGACAGAACCTCTGCCCCAGTGTGGCTCCTGTCCCCCAAGCACACCAGCTCAAGCACCGCATGGCATCTTTTGGCCTGCATACTTGCGTAGCCCCTTGAACGGCTACGGAGTACCGCTGGTTCTGAGGACAAAGCACAGGAAGAGGCCATGGAGGAAGAAGAAGAGGAGGGGGTGGAGGAGAGAGGTGTGTCACAATCATTAGTAGTGGCATTTTGAAGGTTTGGTGGTGGAACAACCTCCAACACTACTGCACCTTGTCCTGCATCCTTCCCAGCTGCCAGCAGAGTCACCCAATGCACTGTGAAACTTAGGTAACGTCCCTGTCCATGCCTGCTGGACCATGAGTCAGCGGTAATATGCACCTTACCGCTGGCTGCCCTGTCCAGCGAGGCCAAGACATTGCCTTCCACATGCCGGTAGAGAGCCGGAATCGTCTTCCGTGAGAAAAAGTGGCGTTTGGGTACCTGCCACTGAGAAACCACACATTCCACAAACTCACGGAAGGGGACAGAGTCTACCAACTGAAAAGGCAGCAGTTGAAGTGGTAGCAATTTTGCCAAGCTAGCATTCAACCGCTGGGCATGTGGATGGCTGTAAATTAATTTCTTTCGGCGGTGCAGCAGCTGGGGCAGGGAAATTTGCCTGGTACAATCTGACGTCGGTGTACCGAAAGCAAATTGCCCACAAGTACTTGGCTGTGACACACCTAATTCTACACCTTTATTCCTCTCAGTGCAGGTCTCAGAGAGGACTGAAGGTATAGTTGGAGATCTCAGCTGATGAGGAGCAAGGAGAGGTCCTCTTTGTTCTTTGGTGTGGGTCTTTTAAATACGCTTGGCAACGAACTGCATGGCAGGTCAACATATGTCTGGTCAAGCATGTGGTGCCCAAGTGGGAGATGTTTTGGCCACGCGAGATACGTTTGAGACATATGTTGCAAATAGCAGCGGTGCAATCTGATGCACTTGTCTCAAAAAAGGCCCACACCAAAGAACTTTTTGAATAACGCGCAGAGACTGCAGCGCCCTGCACATGCAAGCTTTGGGGTGTGATGCAGTCAGTGTGCTGCCCTTAGGCTGGCCCCTGGAGGGCATCCTGCCTCGTTGGTGATGTGCCGCCTCCTCCTCCTCCTCTCTCCTATCAGGCACCCACGTTGAGTCAGTGACCTCATCATCCCCCCCTCCTCATCACTGGAGCAAACCTGGCAGTATGCTTCAGCAGGGCAGGAGCATGACTGCCAGATTGCTGTCCTTCTTGGGCACGTCCTCTGTCCGTGCTCACATTACTGCCTTCATCTAGCTCAGTATCATCATCAGAGCCTTCCAAACGCTGTGCATCCTCCTGGAGCATGTACCCAACACTGTGGTCAAACAGTTCGAGGAACTCTTCAGGAGGACATGGTGGGGCTAGGGAAGGAGTCACTGATGACATTGAGCCGAGGGAAGAGGCCGCTGCTTTGCCAGACAAAGTACCCTGAGCATGGGTGAGAGAGGATGAGGAGGATGAGGATGGCTTGGCCATCCACTCGACCAAGTCTTCCACATAAAAAATATATAAGAAATGGGATTTTAAAGGTACCCCTGATACAGGAAAGAACACTATCTACTAAAAATATATCAAATATTTATTAAAGCAGTTTTACAAAAAAATTCTGTAAAATGTGAGAACAGTTTTACATTCCCAGTCAAAGGTATTGACAACCTAGTATTGACAATGAAAAGTCAGTTATAATGATGTGCATATTGATACAGCTTTCCATATGTGGATGTAAATTAGTGGTACAATGTTGTAAACAAATTATTGTAAAGTGCAATCATGACCACACCCAAACCTTGGGGAAACCCCTTTTTTTTTTACCCCTCCCCAGGCTCTATTTTCCCTCGTTTTTACCCCCCTGGTTCAGTGCCATTTGATCCCCGTATGGACGCCCAAGGGTGTGTACTAGGTTGGATACACATCCCCCTCGGGCTTTTCTTTCTTGGGGGGTGCCAACCCGGTATACGCCCGCCTTGAGGTCTCCTCATAGTCCTTGGCACACCGGTATAACCGTATCCTACAGCCATTATACCAACTGTCCAAGTTCACTCTTGTGGCTCAGCACTGTCTCGAATGGAAGTCTTAGTGCTGTTTTGGGTATATTATGGAAGTAGTTCTACTTCCGGTCTGTCGTTTCCGGTTCCAGGTAATCAGTCCTTGGACCAGGAACTTCCCCTTTGCTTCTGCTTGGCGCCGGTGCAGTGTGATGACATGCACAGCATTTTAGCGCCATGGGGAGGGATATTTAAACCTCACACATTCAGATGCTTGCTAGCAGTCTGGGAGCTCATGCTAAACATGGACGCCGGCACCAGGTAAAACTAAACATTGACCGTTAGTCGGTCAAGCACTCTGTGATATGCCTAATTGTAAATCAAGCACCACTTTTGGTGCTCTATTTCCTTTTAAACAAACCCTTTTTTTTTCCCTCCAAATATAGGAAGTGATTACCTTTTGTGGCCCATCACCTTGGGGTGCCCCTTCAGCAGCGCCAATAGAAATGTGACGTAGCTTTTTCAAGGTGAGCAGGTGCTCTTGAAGATGTAAAACCACAGTGTACATACGTTTTTTGTCACATTTAAGTTTAATATAGCTACATGCATTTTCATATACTTTTTCAGAAACTGTGGAGCAGCTCTGTCTTCTCCTGCACAGGTGCTCTTTTACAATTGATATTGTGCCATTCAGTCCTCATGAGCTCCTAATACAAATACTCTTCTACTCTTCGGGGGGTTGGTGAGTAGTGTCCACTGTCTAGTTTTTCAGGTGGACTACCTCTCTCTTCACCCGCAATATGTGTGAAATTTTACTATCTATGATATATGTTACAGATACTGTAATCATCTTTCTTGCCTGTGATGGTCTTCATCCATAAGAATATACATCCCTCCCTACGGGTGATCAGGCATCCATCTGGATTACAGGGGGGAGTCAATTCTGGGGGCACCCCTCCTCCCCTCTTCTCTCAGTTGACGCCTCGTATCCTGCGACTTCCCCAGAACTCTATACAGAGGTATGGAGTTGACGCGGGGGTTGTGTTGGGTGGGAGTACTAGGGGAGGGGTGGGTGTGAGCCTGTGTGATGGCGGTTGGTGGTGTGGGGGGGGGAGTGGGATGGGGGGTGGGGTTGTATTGTTCCTGTTTATGTTTTTGGAGGGTGGTTTTGGTGGAGTTATGGTTGCACAAGCTAAAGAGCTATCAAGTTGTATAAATGTGAATGTTTCATGTATATTCTCTCTGTGTATTTACTTCCTTCTTTTTCTCTTTTGAACATCCAAGGTTGTTTTTATCGTGAATATTGTTGTTGAATAATTGAAAAGCCTTGTCCATTTTCCTGATGAAGCCTTCCGGGCGAAACATGTCGAAATTTTGTGGACGTGGTTATGTTCTGAACTCTATGTGACCACAGTTTTTTCATTGTCAATACTAGGTTGAGGATGTATACCTTTGACTGTGAATGTAAAACTGTTCTCACATTTTACCGCATTTTTTTGCAAAACTGCATTAATAAATATTTGATATATTTTTAGTAGATAGTGTTCTTTCCTGTATCAGGGGTACCTTTAAAATCCCATTTCCTATATATTTTTTGGTTTACTACTTTAGGGATGATGGTACATATATAAAAAATGTTTGTAAATACTGATCTCTACCCATTTAGCTTACAAGTCTTCCAAATGTTGCGGCTCAACACGGCCAGCAGCTGAAAAAAAGGTCAAGCGTGTCCCACGGCCACGTGCTGATGAGGATGCACCGTCTCCACAACCAGCACTGTTGCCTCTAGACACAGAGCCTGCTTGCCCTCTTTTATTGACATGTGACTGCCTCTCCTTGTTGGCCTTCCAGACATACTAATGGCCTGTAGCTGCACAATACTGCAGCTAGCAAAATCAACTGCCTGCCTGTAATATGAGAACACCACCAACCTTCTACAGGTAGCTTTAGCTGAACACTGTGCAGAGTTCGCAAAAAACTAACTTGTAGCTTATTTAGCTGCCTGCAGTAGTGATAGGATCAGGAAAACACCACCAACCTTCGACAGGTAGCTTTAGGTGAACACTGTGCAGAGCTCGCCAAAAAATAACTTGTAGCTTATTTAGCTGACTGTGGTAGTGATAGGATCAGGAAAACACCACCAACCTTCTACAGGTAGCTTTAGCTGAACACTGTGAGGAGGACGCACTACACTAACTTGTAGCTTTAGCTGAACACTGTGCAGAGGTCGCACTACACTAACTTGTAGTTTTAGCTGAACACTGTGAGGAGGACGCACTACATTAACTTGTAGCTTTAGCTGAACACTGTGCAGAGGTCTCACTACACTAACTTGTAGCTTTAGCTGAACACTGTGCAGAGGTCTCACTACACTAACTTGTAGTTTTAGCTGAACACTGTGAGCAGGACGCACTACACTAACTTGTAACTTTAGCTGAACACTGTGCAGAGGTCTCACTACAATAAGTTGTAGCTTTAGCTGAACACTGTGCAGAGGTCACACTACACTAACTTGTAGTTTTAGCTGAACACTGTGAGGAGGACGCACTACCCTAACTTGTAGCTGTAGCAGAACACTGTGCAGAGGTCACACTAAACTAACTTGTAGCTTTAGCTGAACACTGTGAGGAGGACGCACTACACTAACTTGTAGCTTTAGCTGAACACTGTGCAGAGGTCTCACTACACTAACTTGTAGTTTTAGCTGAACACTGTGAGGAAGACGCACTACACTAACTTGTAGCTTTAGCTGAACACTGTGCAGAGGTCGCACTACACTAACTTGTAGTTTTAGCTGAACACTGTGAGCAGGACGCACTACACTAACTTGTAGCTTTAGCTGAACACTGTGCAGAGGTCTCACTACACTAACTTCTAGTTTTAGCTGAACACTGTGAGCAACAAGCACTACATTAACTTGTAGCTTTAGCTGAACACTGTGCAGAGGTCACACTAAACTAACTTGTAGCTTTAGCTGAACACTGTGAGGAGGACGCACTACTCTAACTTGTAGCTTTAGCTGAACACTGTGCACTACACTAACTTGTAGTTTTAGCCGAACACTGTGCAGAGGTCACACTAAACTAACTTGTAGCTTTAACTGAACACTGTGAGGAGGACGCACTACACTAACTGTAAATAGTCTAGCTGCCTGACTGTGCTACTAATAGGATCAAAAGAACACCAGCAATTTTCTTCAGGTAGCTGTAAGTACTGTAACAAGACAAGCCTGCCAGTCAGTAGGAAGATAACAGGAACGGATCTAGCTAAACTGAATACAGTGTGTATATATATATATATATATATATATATATATATATATATATATATATGCAACACCTGGGATGCATATATATACACAATACACTGTAAGTGCAGCTAACTCACTGATTGTCCTGCCTAATCTAGCTAACTCAAATGAAATGACACTGTCTCTCTCTCTATCTCTCAGCACGCCGGAACACATTACACAGGGCCGCCGTGCAGGCGGCCTTATATAGTGTGGGGCGTGTTCTAAACACCCTGAGCCATAATTGGCCAAAGCCACCCTGGCTTTGGCCAATTACAGCTCTCTCTACCAACGGCGCTGTGATTGGCCAAGCATGCGGGTCATAGTGCATGCTTGGCCAATCATCAGCCAGCAATGCACTGCGATGCCGCAGTGAATTTTGGGCCGTGACGCGCCACACGAATTTGGCGCGAACGGCCCATAACGTTCGCAATTCGGCGAACGGTCGAACAGCCGATGTTCGAGTCGATTATGGGTTTGACTCGAACGTGAAGCTCATCCCTACCCCTTAATATCCATACAAGACCCAAAGGGCCTGGTAATGGACTTGGGGGTACCCATGCCGTTTGTCTCACTGATTTTCATCCATATTGCCAGGACCCGACATTACATTAAGCAAGCAGTTTTAAATTACTTTTTTTCCTTTAAAAATGACATTTTGTGCAGGGACTGTTCTAAGAATGGGAAACACGCGCCACTTTACAGGCATACTATAGACACCCCCCAGGTACGATATTTAATGGAATATTTCACTTTTTTTTTATTTTAAGCATCATTAAAATCATTGCTCCCAAAACAACGGCCGTTTTTAAAACTTTTTTTTGCATTGATGCATGTCCCCTGGGGCAGGACCCGGGTCCTCAAACTCTTGTTAGGACAATACCATGAAAATTAACCTTTAAAATGAGCACTTTTGATTTTGAACATTCGAGTCCCATAGATGTCAATGGGGTTCTAAAGTTTGTGCGAATTTTCGGTCCGTTCGCAGGTTCTGGTGTGAACCGAACCGTGGGGTGTTCGGCTCATCCCTACCACCCATTAGTATCATCAGTGCCACCCATCAGTGACATCAGTGCAACCCATCAGTGCCACCTGTCATTGCTCATCCATGCCCATCAGTGCCCACCTATCAGTGCCCATCCGTACCACCTATCAGTGCCACCCATAAGTACCCATCAGTGCCGCCTACAAGTGCCCATCAGTGTCGCCTATGAGTGTCCATCAGTGCCACCTATGAGTGCCCATCAGTGCCGCATACCAGTGCCACCTATCAGTACCCATCAGTGCCACCTCATTGGTGCCACCTCATCGGTGCCCACCAGTGCCACCTTATCAGTGCCCATCAGGGCATCCATATCAGTGCCCATCATTGAAGGAGAAAACATACTTATTTAGAAAAAATGTTAACAGAAACAAAGAAAAACTTGTTTTTTTTCAAAATTTTCTGTCTTTTTTTATTTGTTGCGCAAAAAATAAAAATCCCAGAGTTGATCTAATGCCACCAAAAGAAAGCTCTCTTTGTGGGAACAAACTGATAAAAAATTTGTTTGGGTACAGTGTAGCATGATCGCACAATTGTCATTCAAATTGCGACAGCGCTGAAAGGTGAAAATTGGCTTGGGCAGGAAGGTGTCTAAGTGCCTGGTATTGAAGTGGTTAAGGAACTAAAAATAATGGGACAATTGGCTGCTCAGCTGTTCCATGGCCAGATGTGTGTTATTCCCTCATTATCCCATTTACAAGGAGCAGATAAAAGGTCCAGAGTTAATTTCAAGTGTGCTATTTGCATTTGGAATCTGTTGCTGTCAACTCTAAATATGAGATCCAAAGAGTTGTCACTATCAGTGAAGCAAGCCATCAATAGCCTGAAAAAACAAACCCATCAGAGAGATAGCAAAAACATTAGGTGTGGCCAAATCAACTGTTTGGAACATCCTTAAAAAGAAAGAATGCACCGGTGAGTTCAGCAACACCAAAAGACCCGGAAAACCACGGAAAACAACTGTGGTGGATGACCGAAGAATTATTCACCTGGTGAAGAAAACACCCTTCACAACAGTTGGCCAGATCACGAACACTCTCCAGGAGGTAGATGTATGTGTGTCAAAGTTAACAATCAAGAGAAGACTTCACCAGAGTTTTCCTCCACTTCCAAGATGGAGTCGGTTCCGGTTCCTGTGATTCCTCCTGATCGTATTCTGGTTATGGTTCGCACCAGTCTCACTTCTCCTTTGGGTGACAAAATTCTTGCTGCTCAGGTCCATGCTGCTCCTGAGAAACCTTGTGACCGCTGCTTTGCGCCAGACTTACCATTCTCCCAAGGCTGCTGGTCACCCTGGAAGAATCAACTCTTTTGGGCCATTTCCCAACAATTCTGGTGGCCTAGTCTACGTTCCGATGTAACCGCCTTCGTAGCTGCCTGTTTCGTGTGTGCTCAGAGTAAGACTCCACGACATCTTCCAGTGGGCCTTCTACAACCCATACCCAATGGAGAGAGGCCCTGGACCCACCTGTCTATGGATTTAATTTTTGAGTTACCCAACTCCCAGGGCAACACAGTTATCCTTGTGGTGGTTGACCGGTTCTCAAAAATGTGTCATTGTATTCCACTTGGGAAGTTGCCCACTTCTAAGGAACTGGCTTCCATTTTTGCTATGGAGATCTTTCTCTTACATGGGCTACCCAAGGTGATTGTCTCATACAGGGGTAGTCGGTTTGTGTTCCGGTTCTGGCTAGCCTTTTGTACACAGTTGGGAATTCAGCTTGCTTTCTCCTCACATGCAGTCTAATGGGGCCGCGTGAATGAGTCAATTAGTCCTTGGAGCAATTCCTACATTGCTATATTTCTGACCATCATAACAACTGGTTAGACCTATTACCGTGGGCAGAGTTTGCTCACAACAGTGTCTTGAATTCTGCTTCCTGATTGTCGAATTATGGCAAATTATGGTTTCCAACCTTCCATGTTGCCTGACTTATTTGTTCTGCAGAGTATTCCTGCGTTAGAGGAGCATCTTCGTGGTCTTCGTTCCACTTGGGCACAAGTCCAGGAGGCTTTGCGACATGCTAATGATAGGTACAGACTCCAGGTTGAGGACAGGGACTGGCTGTCATCTTGCAACCTTCAACTTCATGTTCCCTGACTGAAGTTAGCACCTTGGTTTATTGGGCCTTTCCGTATTCTTCGCAGGATTAACCCAGTGGCTTACGCATTAGACCTTCCTTCTAATATGCGTATTTCAAATGTATTTCATGTCTCCTTATTAAAACATTTTGTCTGCAACTGCTTTACCACCTCAGTGCCACGTCCTCACCCTGTACAGGTTGAGAACCATGAGAAGTATGAAGTACAGTCCATTGTTGACTCCCGTAGGTTTCGTGGGCGCATACAGTACCTGGTGAATTGGAAAGGGTACGGTCCAGGGAAACGCTCTTGGGTCTCATCCTCGGATGTACATGCCCCTGTCCTCCTCCGTGATTTCCACAGACATTTTCCCCTCAAGCCTGGTGGTTCTCTGAGGGGGAGGGGTCATTGAGGAGGGGGTGCTGTCAGGGCTGGGCTCAGACCTTCCTTCTCTGAGCTGGCCACTCAGCTGTCGGCTAATTGCCAGCTCCTATCTCTCCACAGTTACTCAGCTGTTGATGATATCCCACTTGTCAGTCCTGCCTACTTAAGCCATCCAGCCCAGAGGATCTCTGCCTTCGCCTTGGTCAACATCACATCTCCTGCGTTCCTGTGTAAAGACTTGCTTGGCTGACTTCCCTTCTGGCTCCAGATCCTGCTTGCTGTTTCACTACACTGATCCCTGACCTTCTGGCTTGGCTGACTATCCGTTCTGGTTACCGAATTATTGGCTGTTTTGACTATGTTTGTTCTATTTACTTTTATTATTAAACTAGTGTGATTTAACTGTACTTCTGTCTTGGTCTACTTTCATGGTTACTGACAACTACATAGAGTCCTAACTTGCCCTATAAAACCCCAACCCGCCCTATACCACCCCGACCACGACCTTCCCTGTGCCACCCCAACTTGCCCTATACCACCCCAACCTGCCTTGTACCACTCTACACTGCCCTGTACTACTTCAACCTGCCCTGTGCCACCCTACCCTGCCCTGTACAACCCCAACCTGCCCTGTACCACCCTAACCTGCCCTGTACCACCTCAACCTGCCCTATACCACCTCAACCTGCCCTATACTACCCTAACCTGCCCTGTACCACCCTAACCTGCTCTGTATCATGCTAACCTTCCTTGTACTACCCCAACCTGCCCTGTACCACCCTAACCTGCCCTGTAACACCCCAACCTGCCCTGTACCACCTAAACATGCCCTGTACCACCCTAACCAGGGGCACCATATTTAGTAAAACAGCCAAAGGTTTGGTTCCAGGTTTTACCACTTAAAGGAACACAATGTCACTAAAAATGTGAACTGCTGCTCTAGACCACCTTTTGTGGGATTCCAGTAGGGGGTTCCAGAGTATGGACTTTTGGTTTCCAGGGACTAATGGAACCACTCACCTATTCAAGGTTAGACCACCCAAAAGGGGCACCAGGATACTTACTTGGGGCAGCAGGAAAACAAGGGGCACTATTGAATTTCGAAGACATCTTGTGTTGACTGTTCATTTGTTACACTTAAATACAGTGGGCTCCATTCGCAGAATAAACTTGCATGAGATATTTGATTCAGGACACATTTTGGCTAAATATCTCATGCAATCCTGAAACTGTCAATTCACAAGAACTTTTGTACGGTATTTACCAAAAAAACGATGAAAACGCTCAGTAAATACAACATGAATAGGCGTTAAAATCCATTCACAGAAGGAAATAAATAATTAAATGCATCCAGAAATTAAGTAGTGGTCCAGGCATGCGACATTTGTGGAATGTGTACCGGTTGTTACGCAAACATCATGGATGTTAAGGAGTGGACGGTCCCTGCTGACAACAATCTAAAAGAATGGAAAAGGAAAGAGACAGAGCTATTTCCAAATTAAAAGGATTTTTATGGAGATAATATGTCTGTTACAGAGGCAAGCACCAAAGACAACAATTATTAAAAAGGTATACATTTATTAAATAGTATCAAAGTTAAAATAAAAACAAGAAGCAGCCAAAATACATAGTTTGGACCATAAATTATAGGTATTTGAAATCAGATCAGATACGTAGATGTGCAAAAGTAGCCAACATTAATGGCAAAGCGCTTCATCAAGGCACTATATACATCTATGTTTTCATCTGTATTACATGAGACATAAACATGTCATTAATACATCATGTAACATACAATTTGTAAAAAAGGTTCATACATTTTGTAAATATTCAGCATCAATAGAGATTAGGTAGGCTCACCTGGTCCTTTTACAGTAGACAATTCAGCAAAACCTCAAAGTACACCCATCCTGATATACACTAACTTGGGCTCAATACTGATGGAAGCCAGATCGAAATGGTATAGCCAGTGGGAAAACTGGATCGTGGTTATTGCCGAGATCATGTGTGATAAACAATCTAGGGATTAAATTGGATTGCGAAATAATAATCAAGATAATTATTGTACACCAGCAACAAGAATACTAATCGTTATTGTTTAAGATGGTGCACACAGCAATTGTGTTATAGTAACACCAAAATAGGTGACCATAGCATCTGCTTAATATTGATAAGATAGTGTAATATGAAAGAAATGGTGGCTGAAATTCCCTTGTCACATATAATACTATGATATTTTGCCACTAAATGTTGTTTATCATTAGTTTGTGTTTAAACTTTGTTTTTATATTAATATTAAGTGCCAGGGAAGAGGCAAGTACGAATACATGGGTCAGAAATATATAATTTAAATGTAGATGAACAAGTATTTAATCAGAAGTATATAACATGCATAGCAAAATATATAAGCTACCCGAGGAGCCTATGTAGAAGTAAATTGCAGCATTACTCATTCATAATGAACGTTGGTATAGGGGATGTATCCCATCTCCTTCCAGCTTACACATTGCCCACAACAACCAACCAAATATTACAAGAGAAGGTTAACATACCTGGTACATTAAGTCATGCGTTTGGAGATATGCCTAAATACCAAGATACCGGCAGTGACATAGCGCACAAGACGCTAGTGACAAGATGCGTGTGTCGGCATACATGCCGGCACTGCCATCTTATATATTCATGATCCCACTGGAAGTGAAGGGTCGAACCTGACCCCCTGACATCACTTCCGGTGCGGGGGTCCCTGCAAGCGCACCTGCGCACCAATCCCGGGAATGGTGCGTCAGACTGCTCAGTCACACGCTGTGTAGCATGGACGGGAAGCGAGGAGGGAGAAAAGGGGGAACCTCCCTCCTCTATACAGGGACGCACGTGTGTCCCCACTACTGGCCTGGAACCACAGGGTGCATCATGGACAAGCACTGAGAGACAGCACCACATTCATTCACTGAAAAAGACCCAAAAATCCATTCATTACATAAATAATTAAAGAGATCTCAAGTAGATCCACATTTTTACCCAAAAATAGGGAATAAAAATAATAAAAATTATTCACATTAGAAAATTTGTATGCAGTGTGTCTCTATTTGTAATGGCCATATCAGCATCCCGGGAGGTTCTCCAACCTTATTAACTCACACAAGCCTTATACCATCTATATTGAGGTAAGAGCTTAAAGAATACTAAAGTGATATACACGAAGATTTCACTGTCGAAGATTTACACATTTGAAGAATCCACCTGAAGCAACATTTGCACTGTCTGCACTTCTTGCACTTTTTGCACTTTTTTCACCTCCTAGTTTTTGCCATCTTTGTTATTTTTATCACTATCTCATTCATTGAGATAGCTGGATTCTGACTATTTGGGATAATAAATATTTATAATTTTATTTATTCTCACACCCTTACACATTTTTATTTATTTATTGGATTTGTACATAATTGAGTATACGTGTATTGTATAGGATTGTTTTTACATATTATTGCATCTTTGCACATCATTGCACATTACTATTTATATTTTGCACAGATATTACCTCATGATTGTAGTTTTATTAGTTACCTACTACAGTGCACTGTATACACTTTAGATCTAGCTAGATCTAGACAAGATTAACTTATTTATTAGTTTAATATTAGATTCACTGTGATAGCACAAGGGCCTTTATTATCATTCATTCATTTTCACTATACAAACCTACCTTTGCGGCCATCATGGATGTGTTCTCTTTTATGGATCACAGAAATGTGAATCTAGATGAGGTATTTCATTCACAAAATAAAACCAAAGACACAGACGTAGAAAGTCTGGTAAGAAAACTAGGGCATAACATGGAGAAAAAAGTTAGTCTCTGGTTGGACACAAATACATTTGATCACTATATTAAAGAAAAAATTGTACCTAGGAGATTATGGTGGGAATGACCTCTAAATTATGGTTTAATTGATAGTGAATCAATAGATGAATGGTTCCATTTTTTAAATGATAAAAGTCTAGAAGGTCTGGCTTTCCTCTTAAAGAGAAAACAAAAGAAAATGAAAATCATTGACCAACAAATTGAGGAGACTAAAAGTAAACTAGACCCATATAAAGAATCTGCAGAATTTAATTGACTTGCCTTTCAATTGAACAAAGATTAAATGGCTAAAGATCTGGAAGTACAACACAGAAAAATGAAAAAATTATAACGGGATGTGGCAGATTATAAAACAGATCAAGTATTTAAGTGGCAAACCAAAGTTGAAAACCCAATACCAAATAAATAAATGAAGTTGCGCTACGTATATTGTGAAGCATAACATGAAAAACAATCACAATGTGCCATAAGTAAAGTCCACAATATATATCATAGATGGATAAGTGCACACAACCAATGTGTAGTAGTTCCACGGTGGGAAAAAAAAAAAAAACAATCACAATGTGCAATAAATAAAGTTCACAATGTATATCATAGATGGATAAGTGCACACAACCAATGTGTAGTAGTTCCACGGTGGGAAACGATACAGTAAAATATGGAAAACTTCCAGGGACTTGGATAATGGATGAATGAATCACAATGACAGAGCGGCAATCTGTGTGTGCAGACCCTTACCAGAAAAGGTGGACCCCCTCCAGCGCAGGGTCATATAAGCAGACAGATTACCCTCTGTAAGGAGCTGTAGGTATGTTGGTATCCGGTGTCTCAGATCTCCGGTTCTCTCTGGTTGATAGAGATGTCAGGAGGGGAGCGGAACAAAAATCTATATACTGGTCTCTCAGGCTCTGAAAAGAGACACACTCTGGCTCCGGGCCCAGAGTGTATAAAACGAGAGAATAGGGGACGCTGATAGTGTAGTCGGAAGCGAGTATATTAAGAAGCGTGCGGACTGACATTACAAATAAAACAAAACAAACAGTAAAAGCCGGCTAGACAGAAACTAAAAACAAAACACCCGCGTGCCGGGGTCACATGTGGCGTGAAGACGTCAGCACAACGCACCGTCCTACATTTTTCGCAATACCGTGCGTCTTCCTGGGGCACAGGCGATGTGCTGAACCATCACTTAAATAACATACAGCCACAACCAAGCCTCATTTTGACTTGGGCGCCATATTGGACATCAAGAATAAGTGGAGCGCAGAGGAGAGCCAGACCTCGACCAAGCCTCATTCTGATTTAGATGCCATATTGGGCATAAAAAATAATTAAATGAAACACAGAAGAAAACCAGACCTCGATCTGACACAGAGATTCTTCCCACAAGATGCGCCCATGTCGTCACGGGTGTCATCTCGGAAGAATTAAATAAACAGGCTAAATAGATACAAAGGGGAAAGAAAAGAGATCTTTCTAAAATATTTCCCACACGAGTGTTCATAGACTTCCAATGGAAGAATATATATAAACACTTATATAAAGTACTTAACTTATTTAGAAGTTGCATATAAAAATTGCATACAGAAAATTCCCTACAATTTTTTTTTTCTTTTTCTACATATATAAGAGGTCATGTGCAATAAAAGGGACCAGATAAATTAATAAAAAATGTATATATATGAAAGGTACTTATTTAGAACCAGGATAAAATCAAGGTAAGGATCCCCTCTGTGCGCAAAAAGAAGACATACAGTATAGAATTCAAATTAAAATTTCTAAATGAGTTCAAGAATTATCAATAAAAGCATTGATTTCTATGTCGACTGTGACGGGAGGGCCCGTGGAACTCAGAATCCCTTGAAAAGTAGGGGATGTCCTTGTTTCAGCTCCCCATATACCTCTTATGTCTAAGTCGCCCTGTGCTATCCTGGCACAGGGTGAGTGAGAAAATATATCTTGGACTACTTAAAATGGGACCGTAATATTTGTCCACAATATCTCCCAGGATGTATGTAGATACTATTATTGGTTTGTTTGATTCTGAACTCAACCTGTTAATTGAGTGAGCTGATCACATTAGCCTCCAGGACTGGCTAGGAGACAAACTGTTGATGACTAGGCTGAGGAGGGGGGGAGATTATTGTTTGTATTGTTAATTGTAATTAGCTCCTGCTGTTGTGTTTATACTACTGTGTGAAGCTCGGTGCCCACAAGTCTGTGTCCTACAGGTCATGTCTCTGAGTCATCTGGTCTGGGTAAATTTTTTAGTAAATTAGCTCATGTTAATTAGGTTAGCTTTGAGTCATCTTGCTGTATAAATTTGTGTGAGATCTCAAATAAAGAGTTAGTCCTGATGTACTCCAAGACTGGTGTTGTCTAGTTCTTGGGGGTTTCTATAGCCAGATCCATTGGACTCGTGTTCCAGAACTTAGGAAGCGGTATACTGACGGAAGCACTCAAGCGGAGTGTGGGACGTTCCTGAGACATCAACGTTCAATCCTAAGGGTCTAAGGCATTTAAGTTTTATGAATCAAATTCATTTCTAATTTGGAAATGGCCCTTCTTTTAGATCCCCCTCTCCGGGGTAATTTTAATCTATCTATGCCAACCATAGAAGTATCCTGAGGGTTTTGTTGGTGGGCCTCTAAGTAGTGTTTGGAGAGTGGGTGGCCCTTAAAACCTCTCCTGATATTGCCCAGGTGCTCATTTAATCTGACTTGCAAGGGGCGTACCGTCCGGCCAACATAATGAAAACCGCAAGGGCAGGTCAGGAGGTACACCACACATGAAGTAGAACATGTTATGAAAGACTTAATTGGAAAAGTGTGATTAGTAGTTCCAGAGGTAAATTCAGTGGTCTTTCTAGCTTTAATAGCATTGATGGAACAGACCGCACAGTTGTTGCACCTAAAAAAAACAACCAGATTCTGAAAGAACATGGGCTTATGTGTGGGTGGGTTACAAACTGTGGGGGCCACTAATAGTTTAATAGGAGGGGCTCCCCTGAATACAACGCATGGTTTATCGGGAAGCACATTACCAAGTACAGGATAATTTTTTTATTATGTGCCAGTGTTTCCGTATCAGATTCTTCACAGAGAAATGCTGTTGGGAATAGCGTGTAATGAAAGGACAGACCAGATTGTCTGAATCTCATCCAGGCAATATAGGTCTGTCAGCTAGGAGAGACTCGCGATCCAGCCTACGAACCTCCTCAATTTTATCATTTAGGGTAATGGGGTCGTAACCCTTATCGCTCAATCTGTCCTTTAGTATCCTAGCTTGTGCATCAAAATCATCAGTTCGAGTACAATTTCTTCCCATACGGATGAATTGACTCTTAGGGACTGAATCTAACCATGGATGATAATGGCAACTGTCTCTGGGTATAAAAGAATTACGGTCAGTGGCTTTGAAGTATGTGGAGGTGACTAAGATGTCACCCTCACTTCGAATATTTAGATCCAAAAAATTAATAGAATGCTGACTGGCCTCATATTTAAATTCAATGCCACGGTCATTGTTATTTAAAGAGATCATAAAAGACTAAAGAGACTCTCGGGTGCCATCCCATAGGAGGAGGACATCATCTATGTACCTAGCCCACAGGACCAACTCTGGTCTCTTGTTGGCATAGATGATGTCCTCCTCCCATTTGCCCATAAAAAGATTGGCCAGGCTGGGGGCAAACTTGGCCCCCATAGCTACACCCTTTCTCTGAAGGAAATATTTATTCTCATGCCAGAAAAAATTATGCGTGGTGGCATACTCCAAGAGCTCCATAACAAACTGTTTTTATCTAGAGGGTAGAGTGGCATCTTTCTCCAAGAAATAATTCACTGATCTCAGGCCCCAATTGTGTGGGATTATATTGTACAGGGATGTCACATCTGCCGTAACCAGCCAGAGACCCTCTTTATACCCACAGTCTCTTAAGATGTTAATCGTATGTTTCGTATCGTTGATATAGGCAGGAAGTGATCTTACTAGCAGTTGAAGAAATCCATCTATGTATTTGCTGACCCAGGCAGTAAGGGAATCAATCCCACTGATGATGGGTCTGCCGGGGGGATGAACCGGGTCCTTGTGGACCTTAGGCAAATATTATATAATGGGGATTCTAGAAGCAATGGGTACAAGAAAAGATTTCTCCTTTTTATTGAGGATACCTGAATCAAAACCATATTTGACGATGGTCTCAAGTTCTTTTTTATATCTAAAGCGTGGATCAGAGGGGAGTGGAATATATGTTTCCCTATCCTCAACTATCCTATTCAATTCTGCAAGATAGTCATTTTAATTTAGAACCACAATTCGATAATCTTTATCAGCGGGCCTGATGACCAACTCTTTCTGTTTGCATAGTTGGTCTAACCCTAACTGAAGTTGTCGGGACATCCTAGCTTGTTTGACTTTGACATGGTCCAAGTCTCTCAAAACCACATCCCTGAAAACTTTGATGGATTATGAAAGGCCACATGCAGGATTGAATAGGGAAGCATTAGCAAGACCAGAGTGCCTAATGTTAGTGGGGTCTGACTTCCTTGTACTGATGGGATTGGATAACATATATCTCTTAATATTGAGCTTCCTGGTATATTTGTGAATCTCCATGTATGTCTCAAATTTATTTAAGGCTCTAGGGGGTGCAAATTTAAGGCCTTTATCTAGGAGGGAGATCTCAGCTTCAGTAAGGGCAACGTTACTTAAATTAAAAATTCCCTATCCCTTCACTCTCTCTTCCTTTGCGTTTTGACCACTGCCCCCCTCTGACTCCTCTTTGCATTCTATGGGTCTTTGTGCATTTTCTTCCACTGTGGGAAAACCACAATGTTGTGACTGGATATGTTCATCCCATTGCCGATCATGGGGAGGGCCCCTTTCATGTTCTCTGTTACGTGAATATGATGGCTGGTACCAAGGAGGTTGATCAGGCCTCCTACCCCTGATTGGGGTGTTGGGCCTTCTACCGCGATTCGGAGTGTAATGTTCTCCATATTGGTTTTCCCTATATGAATAGTATCTACTATTGTACCAATGGTCATTGTTCCTGAATGGTTGGAATCTATTTTGCGTGGGGACAGTGTATTGATCCTCAAAGTATGGTGGTCTTGATGAACTATGGCCATATTGGTCCCCCTCATATGAACCATCATTGTATTCTTTATTCTGTTTATAGTGAGAGGGTTTTTTGTTCTTTTTTGATTTTCGATTAGAGGGTTTTTTTGGGGGGTCGTTCATGGGGCATCTAGGTGTCATAAGATGCGGAGGAAAGGATCCTTTGTGTCTGACTGGTGATCTGTAAGACACTCTTCTTGTGTTTGTGGGATGGAGTTGGGTAGGACCAGGTACAGTATATAGGGACTATTATTCCTATTCTCTATTCGGCCCACAGATGCTGGGTCACTTAAAGGGGGGGCCCATTTGGACAGGTTGCACAATCTCCTTCGCCTACCAGGAATTTACTCTACCAGTTGAAGACTGCACCCCTCTTATAATCTCCCATATCCCTATTATACTTTTTATTTTTTTTTATTTTTTTGTTCCATTTCTTCTTTTCTAATAATTTCTTTAGGGCACTAGAGCATTCTTTATACTCTTCGCTAGTAGTATGGGCTAAAAGTTTCTCTTTAATCAACTTAATTTCCTCATCTAAGCGTGTTAGTTTATTATTCTTCCTTTTGAATCAGGAATCCTAAAAACTTCACGCCTATAGAGTTGAAGTATTTAAACCACTCCTCTAAATCAACTTCTCCCCTTTGGGGACTTACATCCCATCGGAGACTGCGGGGAACCATAGAGTCAGTGACATATTGTTCCACTGGGTATGTATTTCGGATACCATGAGATTTTTAAGTCTCATAAAGAGACCCCCCAATTCTCCCTCCGGTTCCCCACTAGCCTCAAAAACATCATCCTTATTCACAACTCTTGAGGATCTGTATTCAAAGACATCCATTCTCTAGAATAGTTCCTCTTCTCTTTTAAAACTAAAATACCAGGTAAAAGGATATGGTGATAAAAAGGAAAAAAGTTTTTTTGAATACACAATATGAATGACCTATAGTGTAAACGTGCTCAACCGGGTGAATAAAAATGTAGATCCAGCAGCTAGTATAGCGATATTACACAAAGATAATTAAAATTAAAAGAAAAAAATACCGCGCTAAATAGTGTGTATAGAGCAGCAACTAGAAACCATATAATATCTCCATGGTGAAAAAATCAAATAAATAAATGAAGTTGCGCTAAAAAAATTAACATGTGAAAGAATACATATGCATGACTATCTAGATGCACTACGTATATTGTGAAGCATAACGTGAAAAACAATCACAATCTGCCATAAGTTTTTTTTTTCTTCCCCCACTACTACTACACATTGGTTGTGTGCACTTATCCATCTATGATAGATATTGTGGACTTTACTTATGGCACGTTGTGATTTGTTTTTCACGGTATGCTTCACAATATACGTAGTGCATCTACAGTAGATATTCATGCATATGTATTTTTAGAAATTCTTTCACAAGTTAATTTTTTTAGCGCAACTTCATTTATTTATTTGATTTTTTCACCATGGAGATATTATATGGTTTCTAGTTGCTGCTCTATACACACTATTTAGCGCTGTATTTTTTTTCTTTTAAAAACCCAATACCAGCCTCCACGTATTCAACACCTGAGAGAGAGGTTAGAATTCAACAACCGGAAATTAATCCGTTACCAATTAACCAACAATAATTTTATCCAAACTGCTGTACAACAAACCAAGGCATATCTTAAAGACACTAAGCATGTTTTACAACTTTTAAAAGAAGTCCCTGTACTTGAAGGAAGAACATTATTAGCCACAGCAGATGTGGCGTCATTGTACACCATTGTGCAACATCACCAGGCTCGCAATGCCACTAAATGGCTAATAAGAAAATACACAACCCTTATATGGAAGCAATGAAAATTCTTAGTGAAGTGCATTGAATTTTGTTTAAAATACTACTTTTCACAATTTTTTTGCACAATCAAGTCTTTTATAAACAAATTACAGACATTTATGGCACAATGGGAGGAAAGAGCCGTCTATGAAAATCCCCCGGTGGAATCGACCTTTTATGAAAGATTTATAGATGATCTTATCATCGTATGGAATGGGAGTAGAGAAACATTAGAAAACTTTTTATGCCAACTTAATCAGAATGACAAAAACATCAAACTGGTTTGAAACATAAGTGGCAAACAGGTTAATTTTCTGGATCTTGCTATTACCTTGGTGGGGGACCAATTGATCAAAAAAACACACTTTAAAGACACCAATAGCTATTTTTCAATGAGCAGCTGCCATTTCAAACCTTGGCTATTTAACATTCCTAAAGGCCAATTAGGATTAGGAGAAACTGTATGAACGAAGACGATTTCTTCACCCAAGCAACATTTTTAGGAAACAGATTGATGGATGGATCAATGGATAGAATTAAGATGCTACAAGACACAACCCTGGGTCAACGAAATATGGATGCACCTTTTATAGTTTTAGATTTTAACGTCCAACACAAAGAAGCGGAGAAGCTAATTAAGAAACTTTGGCACATATTGAAAAGTGATAAACATTTGAAACAGATCCTACCAGAGACACCTAACATGGTATATAAAAGGGTTCCCACACTGCGTGATATTATTGTGAAAAATGTAGTGGAGCCATCACCTCCAAGAGGGTACACAATTTTTAAAGGAAAAGGGTTTTATCCCTGTAAGCAGTGCTTCGCATGTCGATGCTCCAAAAAAAACACAAATCAAAATAAAATAAATTTAAATCTACCCAAACAGGTCAAAACTACTCCATTAAAGATTCCATTAGTTGCCATCCAGAGGGGGTAGTTTATATTATATAATGCAGCTGCAATTTACAATATGTGGGTAGGACACAAAGAGCATTAATGGTCAGGATGAGGGAACATATCCAAAACATGCTAAATGGGTTCCCAAAACACAATGTAAGTAGACACTTTTCACAGGTACATAACAAAGACCCCTCGCAATTAATATTTTGGGGTATTGAGAAATACAAGAGACCATGGAGAGGGGCCCATAAGATTAGGTGTATCAGTCAGAAGGAATCCAAATGGATACACTCTCTCCATACTTTAGTGCCAGATGGACTCAATGTGGAATTTGATCTGAACTGTTTTTTAAACAATTTTTAAAGTGATGTTATTTACCTCTCCTCTATACAACATTTCCGGTTTCATATATATATATATATATATATATATATATATATATATATATATATATTTTTTTTTTTTAATTTGTATTTACCTACTGGATGAACACACACTACTTACCTTGGTTATACAGGTATATCTAAGATGGATTTGAATATCAGTCCATTTTATTGCAAATATACATCATAAATTTAAAATATAATCAGTGCGCATGTGCCTGACTTCCAGAGCGTCACGCTAGCTGCGGAGACACCAAAACCATGCAAGGTATAGCTGCCCCTCCACCTCCTTCCCTGCCTTATCCAGCCACAGTGAGCGATTCACAAGGAATTCAGGGCTTCCTTACATCCCCGGCCTCCACAGCTTCACTTCTGGGCAGATTACAGGATGGAATTCTCCCCTGACACATACCCCAAGCAGCCTCTCTGACTCATTACAGGTTTCCCCCAGGCCGCCCAATTATCCCCCAGATATGGCCCAGCTTTTAAGCAGCTTCTCTGATATGCTGGCTGCTGGTCTAGCTCAAAACGCAGCACAGATCACTTCCTCAATCAAAGCAGACCTCCAGAGCCTAGGGGCCAGAATGGATGCAATTGAACAGGCCGTAGATGACTCTGCAGCATGCACAAATTAGAACACCTCATGCATCCAGTCCCTTCAAGATCAACTTGAAACTGCCCTCTCTAAGTTAGATGATTTAGAGAATAGGAGCAGACGATATAACTTCCGCGTTCGTGGAATACCTGAATCTAACACAGACATACACGATACCGTTAAATCCTTAATCAAGGATATTATCCCGGACATCCCGGACCACAAGCTTGAAATCGATAGGGCTCATAGAGTACTGCAACCCCCCCGCCAAGATGGTCTCCCTCGGGACATTGTTGTCAAACCACATTTCTTTGGGGTTAAGGAGGAGATCATGAAGAGGGCTCGCAACCGGGATAATATTACTATTCAGGGCAATAAAATCCAAATTTTCGCTTACATCTCTCCTGCCACTATCCAGAAAAGGAGATCACTAAGACCTCTGCTTGATGTCCTCTCCCAGAAGATGATAAAATACAGATGGGGCTTTCCCTTTTGTCTACAGTTCCAGTACAAGGACAATTCCTACAGCTTTACGAACTTCCAAAATGGTGAACGTATTCTTCTTCAACTTGGATTTATATCGCAGGGACTTCCTAACCTCCACTCTGAGAACTGTCCAAGCTCAGCCAAAAGACCCCCCCAACTAGTCCCCTCACTCCACTGTGGATGAAACAATAACCCAAAAGAATTTGTGACTCTCACCCCCCAAGATGAACTTCAGGCCCACCCGACCCCTTAGGGGTCTGATTCTAAAATTTCTGTCCTACCAGGATTCCTAGAAGATGTGAGGTCTTATCCCACACCCATCTAGTCCCGCACGGGACTATCTGGATGTTTATATTGTATATTTTCTGTCTCCCAAGGCTTACTCTCCCACTCTACCCCCAATCCCTCAGTTACTGATAATACCCTGGTCTCGGACGTCATGGTCTAGATCAGTCATTGATATAGATCTCTTTTCCTTAACCCCCCTTACCCTTACCCTAGTCTGCCCTCCCCTTCCCCCCTAATCTTTTCCCTTCTCCCCCCTACCCTTTCCCCTTCCCTTTATCCCCCAATACTGTGCCGATAAGGCTGTCTTAAAAGCTTATATAATGTTTAATCATTTTATTGTTTTGTCTCAGGTCAGAAGATTCTTCCTTACCTTTTCTTTTTTTTTAAGCTTGCTTGTTCTGATGACACCTATGACATAATGTACGGCTTCTTCTTTTGGGGATCACCCTTTGTTGTTATTTCCCGGGGTGCCCTGCGGCCGGAGCGGGGCTGCTTGCCTCTCCACCTGTTGTTACCTAGAGGAGGTTTTTTTCCCTGTGGTGACTCCAGGTCTGCAACCCTATATTGGATTGTCCTCTTTCCGTTCCCTAAAACTTTTTAGGGCTTCGGAGCAGGTCTTGGCCTTCCAACCCTGCTATTGAAAAGTCCAGGACATTTCATATGTTGGACTTTTCTTCTCTCATTCTCTTCTTCTCTTTATTTTCCTCCTGGTCTTTCCTTTCTCCCTTCATGTCTCTTTCTCCCCTTTTCCAGGTGCCTTCAAGAAGATGAGTGGTTCGGGTAAGACAAATATACTTTCATTTGCTTCCTTCCCCTTGTGTCCATGACTGATATCTCCCACAAACAGACGTCTCTTATAATAGCTTCCCACAACACCCAGGGTCTAAACTCCCCGATTAAAAGACGTAAGGCCTTCCATAATTACCACTCCAGGGGCCTAGACATCGTCTTAATCCAGGAGACCCATTTTCCTAAGAGCTATGACCCTTCCTTCTTGCATCGTAGTTACCCCACCTTTTTTCTTGCCAATGCAGAAAACAAAAAGAGAGGGGTTGCCATTCTCATCTCCAAACGCACGCCATTTTCGCTCTCCCAAACTATTAAGGACAGAGATGGCAGGTACATCCTAGTGAAGGGGAATATTAATGGGACGCTATTCTCCATCATCTCATACTATGCCCCTAATAAAGGCCAAGCTTCCTTCTTTTCTTCCATGCTAACCTTCCTCTCCCCCCACCTTGAAGGTAAGGTAATTATGAGCGGCGACTCTAACGTGGCCTTTGATCATCTCCTAGATAAAACAACACAAAATAAATCCCAACTCAAACGACCCTCCAACCAGAGCCTTCGGATAGCCAGGCTATTCCATTCACTAGGTATAATAGACTCTTGGAGGGAACTACATCCTTCAACCACAGATTACACCCATTTTTCTGCCCCTCATAGGACATATGCTCGCATTGACCATGTTTTCCTCCATGCCTCAGACAACTACTTAGCCTCCCAGGCCTCTATAAGTGAGGTCCCATGGTCGGACCACTAACTGGTCTCCATTAAAATCTCTGGTTTCTTAAATCAAGCAAGGCCCCCTCAATGGCTTTTTAATGAAAATGTACTCACAAATCCGGTTCACTCCACTATGATCGAAAATGATTTAAAGGAATACTTCAGATTAAATGACACCCTGACATTTCTCCTAGCTCTTTATGGGGAGCCCATATAACGGTCATTAGTGGTAATATCATTCAGCTAGCATCGCTTCTCAAGCGTGAGAAGCAAATGGACATAGTTAATCTAGAAAAAAACTTTCAAACCCTTAGCAAGACACATAAAAACAACCCCTCTCCCACCTCCCTGGCTCTGTTGGATGCAGCTAAGATAGCCCTAAACACAGCTCTCACTTCTAGCGCCGAAAACCATCTAAGATGGGTGAGCGGGAGATTTTATCTCCAATCGGACAAATTTGGCCCCCAGCTTGCTGCTAAGCTCTCGCCCAAACACAGGGTTCATACTTTACCCCAAATTAAATCTCTAAAGGGCCTCCTAACCCAGAACCCAAAACAAATTCTTGAAACACTCCATTCTTTCTACTATAACCTATATTCCGAACAACAGACTGACACCACACATCTTATTAAACCCTTTCTGGATGATCTCCCCCTTCCCAAAATCTCTGATCAACATCGCTCCATAATGGAAGATCCCATTTCTGAAGATGAAATTAGGGAGGTCCAAAAAGAGCTTAAAAGGGGTTCAGCCCCAGGCCCCGACGGCTTTTTTACACAGTACTATAAGACTTTCTCTGAGACACTGATCCCTTATCTGGTCCGGTTCTTCAACTCCCTAAACAAAGACTCACCCTTAGACTCAAATGCGAATTTAGCTTATGTTACGGTCATTCCCAAACCAGGTAAGGACCAAAGTCTAGTAAGCAATTACAGACCTATATCATTAATTAATAATGACCTAAAAATCATGACAAAAATTCTAATAGGTTGGGCACCTTTATAGGGTCCTATGTGCATAAAAATCAGGTGGGGTTCATACCGGGGAGGCAGGGCCCGGACCAGATAAGGAGAGCCATAGACATCATTTCCCTCTTGAAGTCCGGTTGGGACGGCAGTCCTGCACAAGCAGGATTTCTCCTATTCATAGACCTTCAGAAGGCATTTGATACGGTTACTTGGTCATATCTTTTCAATATTTTAGAAAGGTGGGTATTTGGATCACACTTTATTTCCCTTCTAGGTGCTCTATACTCTACACCGAAGGCCCAGATTAAAATTCAAGGACATCTATCGGCCCCCTTTCCCATCTTCAAGGGAACGAGACAAGGCTGCCCGCTATCCCCCCTCCTTTTCGCCATAGGAATAGAGATGTTAGCTATTGCCATTAGGAATCATACTGACATTCACGGAGTAAAATGCGGCCATACCACACACAAATGCGCGCTCTTTGTGGACGATGTCCTTCTTTTCTTAACCTCTCCCCTCATTTCCACTCCTAATGTCCTAAAACCTCTTCATAATTTTGGTCAGGTTTCAGGATTAATAATTAATATGACTAAATCAGTTGCCCTTAATATTTCTGCTCCTGAGTCCTTGGTTGATAGGTTAAGGAACCACTTCCCCTTTGCTTGGAGTAATTCCTCCATACCTTACCTGGGCGTACACCTAACTCCCAACATTGACCAACTATATAAATACAATTATCCTACTATGTTCAAAAAGCTTAAGATTGATCTTGAACAATGGTCGCTATACAAACTGTCCTGGCTAGGTAAGATAAATGCTATCAAAATGACCCTCCTCCCAAGGTTACTCTATTTATTTCGCTCCCTTCCTATACCGATCCCAAAACTCCAGATTCAGAATCTAGAGTCTTCCATAATTAGATTCACATGGGGCAAATCAAACCACAGACTTCCTAAGAAGACCCTTTTCAGGCCCAGACGGAAGGGAAGATTAGGTTTACCTAATCTCTGGTGGTATTACCAGGCAGCTCAATTTAGCCAGATATCAGCTATTTACTCCAGAGGTCCTAAGCCAGATTGGCTAAGAATAGAAAGACAGGCTGTCCCCCACTTTACTATTTGGCTTCCCTCTAAAGCTAGACCCCGATACTATCCCCCACCCTTTCTCACTCTTTAGCTCTATGCAGATCTCTACACAAATTTAATAATCTTACATCCAGGTGGCAACCCCTAGCCCACATTTTCAATAATCCCCTGTTTAAGCCAGGACTGAAGATCAAGGCATTTCAATGGTGGCTTGACAAAAAGCCTATTTCGAATAGGACACTTTGTCAATTCAGGTGGCCCACTTAAACTGGCCCAATGTGTTTCGAAATTTAAAATGCCCGCCACAGAAAAATTTCGCTTCCATCAGATAACCCACTTTCTACAATCCATACTTTCCCGGGATACGCTCCCCTTAACTGTTACCCCTTATGAACAATGGTGTTCCTCGGACATGGACATGAGGGGAGGTATCTCCTTGATTTACTCAGCCTTGTCAGAACCAACTGATAAAACGTCATATATACTGAGTTGGGAACGTGACCTTGGGATTAGTTGGGACCTAGACACCTAACACTCACATCTCTCATGAGCCTTCAAGGGGATTCTAAACATTTCCCTAATTGAAGCAGATCTCAAGGTTCTATGACGCTGGTATCTGGTCCCAACACGCCTAGCCAAATTTTATCCTCAGTCTTCCCCTCTATGTTTCAGGGGATGTGGACATTTGGGGTCACTCCTTCATATCTTATGGGAATGCCCCAAGATTAGGGGCTATTGGAATAAACTTTTCCAGCAACTCCGCAGGGTCACGGGCTCTGTAGTCCCCCAAATTCTGACAATAGCCCTCCTGAACCAGAAAATTTCCAAACTATCTAACAATAATCAAATATTATCCCACTATATCTTAACTGGAGCTAAACTGACAATTGCTCGGGCTTGGAAGTCCCCAAAGGATTCCATGCATTTAACCAAACAGAAAGTTACATGGATCATGTTTCAGGAAAGTACCTCTAACATGATCCTCGATAAAACTGAAAAATTTAAACGAATTTGGGAACCCTGGGCCAATTATGTTGGGATTCCCCTTTAGTCTGGAATCTATTCATTTGTCCTGAAAAGTTCCTGTAAGTAACCCTCTATGCTTGTTACAGCTCTTCTTGAAGCAGGCACCTCTCCTGTCCTAACCCTTCCATGCTCCCCCCCTTCTGTTACCCCTTCCTCTTTTTCTATCTGCCTTATTCTACCTTCTTCTCTCTTCTCTTCTTTACTTGTTTATCCACTCCCCTTATCAGCTCCTGCTGATGAGTAGATTGAAGATGATAATTCTTAAAATCCCTCCCTCCAGCATTTTCACTCCCATAGGTTTTTGGCATAAGTTGTAGTGGTTTTGCCATTCTGCATTATCTCAGTTACCACCGGAACAGACCCAAATACTATACTCGTTAATATTTTCATGAGGAAGACTCTCTGGTTAGGCTCTCAATAGGGGGGCTTTTTTTATGTTCCCCCTAAAAATGCTGGGTGGCCCTGCGGCCCTCTCACAGTTTGATCCCATATGGGGTGTTAGGGCCTCAGGGCAAACAAAGCTTTATAATCTAACTGTCTAGGTACATTTAGCCTTGCCTGCAAATTTGTCTCTCTCATTTCTATCCTTGTCTTAATAAAAAAAGTGGATCTGTCCAGGCATTATTTAATATCTTTGTCCTTTTATGGTATTTATTGTTAATCTGTATACCACTATTAACTTTTATATTTACTGTTTTCATTTATGTTTTCTCCTCTGGAGATTCCCCTGCGAGGGATATTTCATGTTACATGTACCCTTTGTTACAATAAATATTTTAAAATTAAAATATATATATATATATATATAATAAATTTAACACGCTATTTATATAGTAATTTTTTACTTCATTTATGTCAATAATAATATCAATTTCATATTAATTATTACCTTTTTAATGATTTTAACCACTTGATTATCCACTTACTTTTTTAATAAATGATCGCAACATTAATTCATACACTAAAACACGGCCGTCATTATCAACATAAAAACTATATCTGTTTCTGAACCAAGCAAAAAATGGCCGCTCCTATGTTGAAGACTAAACTCAAACAAAATGGCTGACAACACACTTTCTGCTAGCTCACATAAATACACTTGACATTCAAGCAATCCAGTTCCCCTGATGAAGACACGTGGTGTGCCGTAATGCATTGGGATTGACCCGAAGCCGCGAGTACCGAAAGTGATGTAAGAGGTGCCTGTAATGCTGTTAATATTACAGATCTGCCGTTTTTGTTTTCATTGTTGTAAGTGCCAATTTGGCTTTTTATTAATAAATTAGCTTGTTCATACAGTACTGCTCTATGGGAGATTCTTTCTCATCCCTTACATATTCCTGCGGTATGTTAACATCCGTAATATTACATCAAAACCATTACCTGGATTAAAGGACTAGAAGAGGCACTATCCACTACCATTAGATCCCGGGAGGTTCTCCAAACTTATTAACCCACACAAGCCTTATACCATCTATATTGAGGTAAGAGTTTAGAAAACACTAAAGTGATATACATGAAGATTTCACTGTGGAAGATTTACACATTTGAAACATCCACCTGAAGCAACATTTGCACTGTCTTGCACTTTTTTTCACTTTTTTCACCTCCTAGTTTTTGCCATCTTTGTCATTTTTATCCCATTCATTGAGTTAGCTGGATTCTGACTATTTGGGACTACAACTATTTATCATTTTATTTATTCTGTCACCCTTACACATTTTTATTTATTTATTTATTTAGTGGATTTGTACATAATTGAGTATATGTGTATTGTATAGGATTGTTTTTGCATATTATTGCATCTTTGCACATCATTGCACATCATTGCACATTACTATTTATATTTTGCACACATATTGAGATATTACCTCATGATTGTAGTATTATTAGTTGCGCTGATCGCCTCTTTTACTTTTACCTACTATAGTGCTGTACTGTATACACTTTAGATCTAGCTGCAATTAATTAATTTATTTATTAGTTTAATATTAGATTCACTGTGATAGGGCGAGGGCCTTTATTATTATTCATATCAGCATCAGGTATAATATCCTTCATGCAAAAATGAATGACACCAGAAACACACCCATACGAATCATACTAAATAAATCTGAACACGAAAAACAAAAACAAAAAACAAAACAAAAAAAAAACATTTATTAAAGAAAGGGTTTAAATGATAATGCTGTGTTGAGCCCCAGTGGATAGGTGGCCTTCTGATTAAAAATCCACTTGGCCTCCTTTTGAAGGATCCTTTGATTAAACTCCCTTCCCCTTTCCAACTTTGGAATAACTTAAAGTGCCAAAAAGCAAATATAAGATGGATCGCAACTGTGGTAAAGCCCCACGTGCTTACATATTGGTGTATTTAACAATCCTGCGTCTAAATAGTATAAATGGTCTTGTATCCGTTTGGCAAAGGGACGTTTCGTCTTGCCAATGTAAAACGCGCCGCATCGGCACATAACAATCTTTGGTGTGCTAGCCACATATTTAGAAATAATGGGATCCTCAGAAAGGAAGTGCCATTTACTACCGATCAGTTTAAACAACATCCTGGTGGTTAGTAAAGGTAGTGATGAATTTCGGAGTGGAATGGTTTTCCAGGGCCCTCGACTTAAAGATAAGTGATTCCCATGTATTTTGTTTCACCCTATTATAGGCTTTCTTAAGGACTTTTTTGCTGTACCCCCTGATTTGCAATCTTAGATACAGCGTCTTCGCCTCAAGCTCAAAATCCTCCTCCCTTTGACTGCCGGTAATACGATATTGCATTACTCCAGCTCACATCCTCGCTCTATGGTACGAAGCATACCGTTTAACCAATATTTAAGGTTGCGTCGCAACTGTGCCAGGGAGGAGGATTTTGAGCTTGAGGTGAAGGCGCTGTATCTAAGATTGCAAATCAGGGGGTATAGCAAAAAAGTCCTTAAGAAAGCCTATAATAGGGTGAAACAAAATACACGGGAATCACTTATCTTTAAGTCAAGGGCCCTGGAAAACCATTCCACTATGAAATTCATCACTACCTTTACTAACCACCAGGATGTGTTCCGCAAACTGATCGGTAGTAAATGGCACTTCCTTTCTGAGGAACCCATTATTTCTAAATATGTGGCTAGCACACCACAGATTGTTTACAGAAGATCCCGATCCATTAGGGACAGTCTTGTGCACAGCCACCTTCCCCCTGTCGCTCCCAGCACTGGGAGGAAATGGGACCTTCAAGTGTGGTCAATGCACACAGTGCCCGTGGATTAGGGAAGGTGTAGGATGCCCTCTTCCAAGAGGTGGCGTTCATAGACTTAAAGGTTATGCTGATTGCCGCACTATAGGCATTGTTTATTTAGCTATGTGCCGATGCGGTGCATTTTACATTGGCAAGACGAAACGTCCCTTTGCCAAGCGGATACAAGACCATTTATACTATTTAGACACAGGATTGTTAAATACACCAATATGTAAGAGCGTGCGGCTTTACCACAGTTATCTTATATCTTATATATCTTATATCTTATATCTTATCCATCTTATATTTGCTTTTTGGCACTGGAAGTTATTCCAAAGTTGGAAAGGGGAGTTTGATCAAAGGATCCTTCAAAAGGAGGCCAAGTGGATTTTTAATCAGAAGGCCACCTATCCACCCGGGCTCAACACAGCATTATCATTTAAACCCTTTCTTTAATAAATGTTTATTTTTTAAATTTTTTGTTTTGTTTTTGTTTTTTGTGTTCGGATTTATTTAGTATGATTTGTATGGGTGTGTTTCTGGTGTCATTCATTTTTGCATGAAGGATATTATACCTGATGCTGATATGGCCATTACAAATAAAGACACACTGCATACAAATTTTCTAGTGTGAATAATTTTATATTTTTTATATTTTTATTCCCTATTTTTGTGTAAAACTGTGGATCTACTTGAGATCTCTTTAATTATTTATGTAATGAATGGATTTTTGGGTCTTTTTCAGTGGATGAATGTGGTGCTGTCTCTCAGCACTTGTCCATGATGCACCCTGTGGTTCCAGGCCAGTAGTGAGTACACTCGTGCGTCCCTGTATAGAGGAGGGAGGTTCCCCCTTTTCTCCCTCCTCGCTTCCCGTCCACGCTACACAGTGTGTGACTGAGCAGTCTGACGCACCATTCCCGGCCTCCGGAATTAGTGCGCAGGTGCCCGCACCGGAAGTGATGTCAGGGGGTCAGGTTCGACCCTTCACTTCCGGTGGGATCGTGAATATATAAGATGGCAGTGCCGGCATGTATGCCAACACACACATCTTGTCACTAGCGTCTTGTGCGCTATGTCACTGCCGGGATCTTGGTATTTAGGCATATCTCCAAACGCATGACTTAATGTACCAGGTATGTTAACCTTCTCTTGTAATATTTGGATGGTTGTTGTGGGCAATGTGTAAGCTGGAAGGAGATGGGACACATCCCCTATACCAACGTTCGTTATGAATGAGCAATGCTGCAATTTATTTCTACATAGGCTCCTCGGGTAGCTTATATATTTTGCTATACACGTTATATACTTCTGATTAAATACTTGTTCATCTACATTTAAATTATATATTTCTGACCCCTGTATTCGTACATGCCTCTTCCCTGGCACTTAATATTAATATAAAAACAAAGTTTAAACACAAACTAATGATAAACAACATTAAGTGGCAAAATATCATAATATTATATGTGATAAGGGAATTTCAGCCACCATTTCTTTCATTTTACACTATCTTACCAATATTAAGCAAATGCCTATTTTGGTGTTACTATAACACAATTGCTGTGTGCACCATCTTAAACTATAATGATTAGTATTCTTGATGCTGGTGTACTATAATTATCTTGATTATTATCTTGCAATCCAATTTAATCCCTAGATTGTTTATCACACACGATCTCGGCAATAACCAAGATCCAGTTTTCCCACTGGCTATACCGTTTTCATCTGGCTTCCATTGGTATTGAGCCTCAGTTAGCGTGTATCAGGATGGGTGTACTTTGAGGTTTTGCTGAATTGTCTACTGTAAAAGGACCAGGTGAGCCTACCTAATCTCTATTGATATTGAATATTTACGAAATGTATGATCCTTTTTTACAAATTGTATGTTACATGATGTATTAATGACATGTTTATGTCTTATGTAATACAGATGAAATCATAGATGTAAACAGTGCCCTGATAAAGCGCTTTGCAAAACATGTTGGCTACTTCTGCACATCTACGTATCTGATCTGATTTCATATATCTATAATTTATGGTCCAAACTATGTATTTTGGCTGCTTCTTGTTTTTATTTTAACTTTGATACTATTTAATAAATTTATACCTTTTTAATAATTGTTGTCTTTGGTGCTCACCTCTGTAACAGACATTATCTCCATAAAAACCCCATTAATTTGGAAGGAGCTCTGTCTCTTTCCTTTTTCATTTTTTTAATCAATCTCAAGGATTGTGAGAACCTTGGCTGTTTCCGGAAATTGTCCAACGATTATATTCATATGACAACAATCTAAAAAAAAGAACTGCCAGCAATAAGAAAATTGGGAAACCTTTGGGTCTGGTATGGATTTTGAAGGGAACCCCCTAAAATCAATTCCAGACCCTTATCCGAGCATGCAATCCGGCAAGTAAGGAAAAGGAGGGGACGAGAGAGCGCCCCCCCCTCTCCTGAACCATACCAGGCTCATCCCCCCCATAGCACCTTGTCCACATGTTGATGGGGCAAGGGCCTCTTCCCAACAACCCTGGCCAGTGGTTGTGGGGTTCTGCAGGCCTTAATGGAATCTGGAAGCCCCCATTAACAAGGGGCCCCCAGATCTTGCCTCCTGTATGTGAATAAGTATGGGGTAATGTGTAGTGTAAAAAGACATTAGACAGTTTTTGACAAGTCCTTTATTTGAAAAATGAAAATAAATGTCCCCTGGTGTAGATCCATCGTCAATCAAAAAAAGAAAAAAAAAACAGGTCAGATCATGCTGAAGGCTGCCACTGACTGTTAGCTCCACCGTCTGACAATTCTTAAATAAAAAGGGGCGGGGTCACTCAGGAACATCACTGGATGACCCTGCCCTCTTGTGACATCATGCATGTTGGGTCTGCTCGTCCCTTCACTCTCCTGACCTGCTGGGCTGCATGCTCAGATAAGGGTCTGGTATGGTTTTTCGGGGGGATCCCACGCCATTTTTTACAAAAAATGTTGGTGTGGGGCCTGCTCAGTTAAATTAAATTTCAGTTATCTGTACTTTAAAAAGTCTCTTAAACTTTTCACTGGCCACAAGTGGTAAAAATCTACTATCCCAAGTATGGCAGTACTGCTATCGTGTTGCAGGGGCATAGACAGATTTTACAAATGCTTTTTTTAATGTTTAAAAAAATATGTTGTGGTGTCCCCTCCCAAAATTGGACCTCAGTACATCAGGCTTTCAGAATAATATCTACTTGGCAGAGACTTCCAATGCAGATAAGCACTTTGCATCTTCAGCATCTCCAGTGCCCAATGTGGTATGCGAGCAGTGTGCAGGGTACTATGGGAAATTATACCCCATCCATCCTGCACAATAAAGTGGTAAGTAAGGTCATTCCTCAGAATGCATACCTAATCATCTAAGGAATTCAAAAGCCAAAAATTACTGTGCAGTGCAATGTTTAAGATTTTTTGCAGAATAACCAAGCCACTTTTTCAGTTCCAGGTCCAAACTTCCCTGACCCCTCAAAACATCTGGAGTTTCTGGTGGTTACACAATCTAGGCCTCAAACTCAGGTCTTTTCTGAGTCACACGGTCACCCTTTCAGGAAGCAGTTCTAAGGGAATTCAACAGCTAAACACATCCTCCCCTCGGCAGGAGGCCCAGGGAAGAACTGACTTCCCAAGGTCACTCCATAAATGTTTTATACCCTCTCCCAGCCTGCACCACTGGAAATAAACCTCTAGTTGTTGCCTAGGGAGAGATAAATATTCTGAGTTCTAATTAGTGCAGCTCTCATACTATTACTAAAGGTTACAGCAACAGACAGAAACTAAGGGTGACCACAGTCTAGGAGAAACCTAAGAAAGCTGAACTTTCAATTCAGCTAAGCTGACTGCAGCTTAGCACCACTAAATTTGAGTAGTCCCACCTGTTTTCAGCAGGTTGGCTACACTTTAGAAATGCAGTCGGGGTGTTTTCTGAAAGCAGTGGGCCTGTGTGCAAGACAATAAGGTGGACCTCCTTGACTGAGATGTGGCTCACGCAGTGCACATGGCAAAAACTGGCATGTTTCTTATTGCAAGTATTGATGTGGCTTATAGAGATATAGTTACATAGAGTCTGATTTGACTTACATAGTATAGAATGAGACAGTATTGAATAGGGAATGTACAGCATTATATCTGTGGAAGTAACATTAGAGGGGCTTCCTGAATTCCACGTCAATTACTATTGAACTCTGATCTCTGTGCCGCTTACTACTGACCCCTGAACTCTGCATCACTTACTACTGAAACCTGATCTCAGCGTTACGCACTACTGACCCGAATCATTACTGACCTTTGAACGCTACATCACTTACTACTGACCCCTGAACTCTGCATCATTTGATTCTCTTATGCCGCGTACACACGGTCAGACTTTTCACCTACAAAAGTCTGACGGACGCCGCCGGACTAAATACGGCGAACAATCCGACCGTGTGTGGTCTCCATCGGACTTCCGACGGACTGTTTCGGTCAGAAATCCGACGTACTTTAGAATTGAAACTTGCTTCAAATCTTTACGTCGTAACTCCGCCAGACTCATTTCCTGACGGAAAGCCCGTTCGTCTGTATGCTGGTCCGACGGACCAGATACGACGGAGGAGCAGGGTACTGCGTCTCGCTGCAATAGGAAAAACAAAATTCGGACCGGGTCTGGTATGGATTTTGGGGGGACCCCCACACCGGTTTTTCGGCGTAGGGGGTTCCCCTTAAAGTTCCATACCAGACCTAAGGGCCTGGGTGCCTGCGACGGGGCTTGCAAGGTTTCAATCTTTAAAAGCGGCGAGATTGACTTCCTTTTCTAGTCCCGTCGTACCCGAGTCACGTTCAAAATGAACGGACTTGTCCGTGTGTGGGAAAGTCCGTTCATTCTGAAAGTCCGGCGGAAGTCCGGCGGGAAGATCGGGTTCCGGAAAGTCCAGTCGTGTGTAGGCAAGTCCGTCCGTTCAGAAAGTCCGGCGGTAGTCCGCCGGAAGTCTGGCGGCAAGTACATCGGACCTAGTTTCCCAGAAAGTCCGACCGTGTGTCCGCGGCATAACTCCCGACCCCTGAACTGCGAGTCACGTAATACTGACCCCTGAGTCATTACTGATCTCTGAACTCTGCAGCACTTACTACTGACCCCTGAACTCTACCTCACTTACTACTGACCCCTGAACTATGCTTCACTTACTATTGACCCCTGTTATAACTGACCTCTAAACTCTGTGTCGATGACTACTGACCTTTGCATCGCCTACCACAGAGTTCGGGTGTTAAAAGTGAGTGATGCAGAGTTCAGAGATCAGTAATGACACAGAGTACAGAGTGCAGTAGTAATAATATACACAGACACAGGGTGCCTTGCAGCTTACGCGTGCATTTGCAAATGTGTGCTAATGAAACCCCTGTTTTTAACACAGACTGTTGGACAGGTTAATTTGGTGGGACAGTATTTCTGCGTGCTAAAACCACAGGGTGAGAGGTATAGGACTGAGAGTGAGGGGTGCTACCAGAGGGAGCATTCCAGTACCATCCAGCATCATGTTAAGTGGAGGACACTAAGGCTGTTTTTGATTCTGTGGTGGGGTCAGATATTAGAGGTGAGCAGGAATTTTACCTAAAGGTGGTGGGCACTGAACACGTTGGATACAACCATTGATTGGCACTATAATCACATTACGGTGGAAGTGTACAAATGGGACTTTGATTTAAGATTTTTTGGTTAAACACAACATGATATAACCAGTTTTGGATTTTGTTATTTATTTGTTTGTTTGTGACAAGCACAGTTGCAGTGGAGACACAGAAGAGGGGAACAGAATGGGATTTCCCCACATAAGTTGTGCAATATGTGAGGGCACAGTGGGCCCCACAACCTTCGGGACCCGTGTGCACCACACACATTGCACTCATAGAGAATACACCACTGAAGTCAATATCCCTTGCCACCCTTTTAAAATTAATGATCTGTGCTTTTTCCTTTTTAGCCACAAGATGGTGGTGATCATATAGGTATATGCTATATGCTCACCATCATCTTGTGGCTGAAAGGAAAAAAACACAAATCATTCATTTTGAAAGGGTGTCAAGGGATACTGATCTTAGTGGTGCATTTTCTATGAGTGCAATGTGTGTGGTGCATACGGGTCCCAAGGGTTGTGGGGCCCATTGTGCCCTCACACATTGCACAACAAATATCCTGACAGAAATACAGAGGGAAAAAATGCTGACTTTCATTTTAAGAAAGAGAAGCCAGCAATGGCAGATTGCATACTGTACTTCTTACATGGTAGGTTTTTTATTAATAGACATTCAGTATATAATACTCTTTCTCTACCCAAACAGAAGCAGCGGTACCCCCGTAGGGGCTGCTGAGAATTGTGGTCCGTCTGTCATCCTGCCCAGCCAGGCACACACTTTTACACTCCTCAGAGACAATAAAGCAGTCCTTGCATTTTGTTTGTATTTGTTTTTTTGAGGGATATTAAACTTGGATAGGAGTGGGGACTTATGAGATGCCCCAGTGATCAGAACATTGCATTCTGGGACTATATATACATCCAGTATATACATCACTCCATTTCTCCTCCTGCACATCGCTTCCTCTCTACTGAGTATCACTCCATACTCCTTCTGCACATTGCTTCCTCTCTACTGAGTATTATTCTATAGTTCTCCTGCAAATCAATTCCTCTCTGTTCCTCTCCATACAAGCTAGCACTGATTTGATAGGCCTGACACTGTTTCAGCCAGGCCTAAAGCAAGTGCCCTTTACAGGCAGGGACTGTGGGCCCCTATGGCGTAGCAATAGAAAAGTCCCAGTGCTAGCTGTCCCTGTGGCTACTGCTCCCAGCACCACCTCTGCTGGCACTGCCAACCCCCCCTGGCTGCAGCTGCTCCTTTCCACTGAGCAAACCACCCCAATCCTCCAGACTGGCTCTGCACTCATCCCAGACTGGTCCACAACAGTCCTCTCAGGCGTGCCTACCCAGTCCTCCCGATTGTGTGCACACTCACCAGCCCTCCTGGAGACTTGCCCGGCAGTGTTCTCCTGCTTACCTTTCTTGCTCCTCCTGTGCTTTCTGTCCAGGACACCTCCGTGCTTCCTTGGAGGGCCCCATCCACACCCAAGCCCAGGCCCAAGGTCACCCCCCCTTCCCAGGCTGGGGAGCTCCCTCAAAGGCCCCACAGCTTAACACTCAATCTCCATGCTTCCACCCGATCAACCAACTCCTCCCCAACCTGGGCTGACCCTGGGCATTTAAGGAGGCCTGCCCCCTGCCAATCCAAGTTGGGGATTGGCCAGGGCTCCTTAGAATACCCCAGATGGCCCCAACTCCCCTCCAGCCTCTCTTTCTAGAAAACACTGGAACATTCTAGAAAGGAGTAGGAGGTCTTAGTGATGCCACCTGTGAGTCACCCAGCACTTATTCTGAGCCACTCCCAACCCAGATCACAAAACACACCCAGGCTTGGCTACCAGCCAAGCCTGGAAATGTACCTGTACTCTGAAAAAACTTACACTAATTCCCTAGCACACTAGAGAGTGCTACACAACAAGACAAGCAATGGTTGTGCTTTCAATGTTCTGAAAAGGCTTTCCACAAGCTTTAGAGTTTGTCTCTGGGAATGTGTGTCCATTCGGCCACACAAGCATTTGTGAGGCCAGGTACTGATATTGGAGAAGACCTGCCTTGCAATTGGCATTGCAGATGTTCATGATAGTTGAAGTCTCTATGCAGGTCTCTCAAGTTTCCCCACAACAAACTCATGAAATCATGCCTTTTTAGACCCGGTGCGTGTAAGGATCAATCATGCTGGAATAGGACCTTCCTCAAACTAATTCCACGAGGTTGAAAGCATACAATGCAGTAGCATTAACAGAACCCCTCCCTGGAAACACCTGAACATTTTGGAGGGGTGTACACATACCATTGGCTATATATTATGCTTAATGCTCAGGTTTCCACAAACATTCGACCATGTAATGTATTTGTCCATAGTCGCACCAAGGTATTGCAATTATAGAATGCACTTTGGCTGAATCCAATTTTCTTATACAATAAAAATCACACCTGGTAAAAATACAGGATCAGAACTATGAACAGGCCATAACATACTATTTATAGTCCTAAACAGACCCTACTTGTGGTTTTTTTCTTTAACATAAATTTTTTTATTCAGTTGTAATTGTCAATTCAATTGCACCAGTCAATTCCCTAGAACAACCCTCTCCTTCTTCTGGTAGTGTCTAAGTACCCTCTGTGCTGGGTTAACTACTGGTAGCTACTGGGGGAGGAAGAATACGTCAGAGTCTCACTTGAGTGACAGCTCTGAGTCTGCTGGGGCTGCAGACATTACATCCAAGATGGCAGAACCCAGCAGCAGTCTCAGGGCTTTTGTACATCTACACAAAGGAAGCTTTTATAGGTAAATACATTAAATGCATATAATATATTATAGGAAATTTTTTTGTTGAAATTGATGGTCTGGGGACAGGGTCTCTCTACTCTCACTGGTGGAGTGGTCATTGCTTAAAGTACAACTGATGGTTCCTGTGTATCAGTCTAAACAATTACCAAATCTAGTTAGCATGTGTTGCAGAAGCCTCATAAAGTCAATAAAAAACTTATTTTACCTTCTGTGACTGGGCCAAATCCTTCCTTATTTATGCTTTACATGCTTGTCCTCCCACACACTGCAGCTCAGAGTGAGAGGGTTTCAGCAACAGAGGTACTGCTGCCAAAAGGAAGTAGTAGACACGACCAGGTATGGTCAGGTGCTGATTGACAACTACAGCAGAGGCAATGCTGATAACCATGCCCTCTATAATATTGATGTCTATATGATGAAACGCATTGGGTGAAGCTGGATCACGTCACCACGAATGAAGGTTGGCCATTTTGTTAGATTGCAAAATTCCCTTGTGTCTAATGATCTACGTTTAAGTTTTTAGCAGATGTTTGGTGAGTGCAATTTATGGATTTTAAATAAAATTAGTTGAATGCTGCACAATGAAGTTTTTCTGCTGATTTCTGAACCCCACATGCTCTGAGATTTGATTGTGGAGGAGTACCCTATATAGTGAGGATTGTTGCTACCAGGTGTTTCTGCCGTTGGGGAGCCACATTAATCTCACAAAGAGGGCCGAGCCTCTTTGTGTGATTTGTTGTTTTTTTAAGTTAAAAAAAAAACATTTTTTTGCTAGAAAATTACTTAGAACCCCCAAACTTTATATTTTTTTTTCTAACACCCTAGAGAATAAAATGGCGGTCATTGCAATACTTTCTGTTACACCATATTTGCGCAGCGGTCTTACAAGCGCACTTTTTTTTTAAAAATACACTTTTTTTAAATTAAAAAATAAGACAACAGTAAAGTTAGCCCAATTTTTTTTATATTGTGAAAGATAATGTTACGCCAAGTAAATTGATACCCAAAATGTCACGCTTCAAAATTGCGGCCGCTCGTGGAATGGCAACAAACTTTTACCCTTAAAAATTTCCATAGGTGACATTTAAAAAACTTGTACAGGTTGCATGTTTTCAGTTACAGAGGAGGTCTAGGACTAGAATTATTGCTCGCACTCTACCGATTGTGGTGATAACTCACATGTGTGGTTTCAACATTGGTTTCATATGCGAGCGCTACTCACGTATGCGTTCACTTCTGCACGAGAGCTCGGCGGGACGGTGCACGTTTAAACATTTTTTTTCTTATTTATTTTACCTTTTATTTTTTATTTTCACACTGTTCTTTTAAAAAAAATGTGTGACTTTTATTCCTATTACAAGGAATGTAAACATCCCTTGTAATAGAAAAAAAGCATGACAGGACCTCTTAAATATGAGATAAGGGGTCAAAAAGACCTCAGATCTCATATTTACACTAAAATGCAATAAAAAAAAATGGTCCTTTAAGAGCTATGGGCGGAAATTACATTTGACGTCGCTTGCGCCCTGCAATGGTATGGAGACGGGTGGGGACCATCTTCCCCTCACTGGTCTCCATATCCAGCATGGAACAACATCCGATCACCTCTGCCGGCGGCTCCGGTAAGCGTCAGAGGGCACCGAAGCATGGCGGGAAAGGGGAGGCCCTATGCCGCCGCCGATAAAAGTGATCTCGCGGCAAATCCGCCACAGAGACCACTATTATTGGAAACCAGACCACTGGCTGAAAAAGAGGATACCAGGGTTATGGCAGCTAGCTGCTGCCATAACAACCATATTCCTCTTCAAACTTAGGACGTATATCGGCGTGCGGTGGTTGGGAAGTGGTTAAGTGCATTTGACTACTATACAAATAGTGGTCCACCCCTGATGGTAAAGGTCAGCATGTGCATTACTGTCGGTGGAGGATCTATCCTAGCACTTTGGCCTAGAATCTGCACCTGTTGGACTCTCTACCTTGAATCTCTATTTGAGCCATCAATAAGGACTTTTCGCATGTTTCTGAACCACTTCACCTCTATATATTATATACAGTTATTTGCTACCAGTAGATTGTGCTAGCCACTTCTATATATTGCTATTGTAAGCGCGGGTTAAGTGTGTTTTATATAAGTTTTGCTGGATGACGTCTATATGATGAAATGTGTTGGATTGAGCTGGATCACGTGACGTTGTCACGCATGGAGGTCGGCCATCTCATTTGTTGGAAATATTCCCTTGTGTCTAAGGATCTACATGCACATTTTTATCAGCTGCTTGGTGAGTGCAATTTATGGATTTTGAATAAAATTGGTTGTTTTGAATGTTGCACAATGAAGTTTTTCTGCTTATTTCTGAACCCCATATGCACTGAGATTCGGCTTGGAGGAGTACCCTATACCATGAGGATTGTTGATACCAGGTGTTTCTTGCTTTTGGGAGCCATGTTAAGTGCATTTGACTACTATACAGATAATGGTCCACCCCTGATGGTAAGGGTCAGTGTGCGCATTACTGTCGGTGGATGATCTATCTATCTAGCACTTTGGTTTGGAATCTGCACCTGTTGGACTTTCTACCTTGAATCTCTTTTAGAGCCATCAATAAGGACTTTTCTCATTTTTCTGAAGCACTGCACCTCTATATATTATAGTTCAGCATTATTGCTATACCTTCACAGGAAGCTGCATTAGGTGACCTTCACTGGCAGACTCAGCGGGTGTATATGGGTTTTGCAGGGAGGCTAAGAGAAAACCATCAGTGCAGATACACTTACTGTATAATTAAGTGCTGCAACACATATTCGTAGTCAGTCTTTAGTTCTTCTTAAAAAAGGCAAACAATTAACCGATCAGTCTTTAAAAAAATGTTTTCCACAGACGTCCTGACTTATTTCATTTTTTTGCTTTAACCAGGACTAGATTTTTGCAACGCTAATGTAGGCCATAGCCAAGGGTGGGAGGGCACACAGGGGGGCACACAGCCACCTACACATCATTCTGCTGATTGTTGGTAGCACATTACTGTATATAATACATGGTTGCAGACTCCTTCCATGGCTGCGAGTGCCAGATCATGGATCCTCACTGTTGTTGTTCCTGCATAGTTTGTGCATTGGTGTTTTTAGAACTGTTTAGCTACAGCTTGTGTGCATTCACCTAAACCTGATCTGACAACATAGTTGGGAGACAGCTTCCCTTAAAGTTTTAGTCTTCCAGAGTAGGTGTACTGACAAAAGGTGGGCAAAGCGCCCCTTTTCCACATCACTCAGACAGCATTTTTTGGCACTAAAACACTATTTATACAGCCTTCTGTACTGTAAAGAGATAGCAACCTAGAAAACATCCTTACCTGCTGACACTAATTTGTCCTTTTATAATACATAAGCTGTGTCTCTAAGGATGTCAGCATCTCTGGATAGTATTGTATATTCTTTTTTGTTCCCATTCTTTTCTCTTCCAAGCTTTCCCAGCAAAGTGCTCTGAATGGCAATGTTTAAGAGACTGGGGAGTTTAAATAGAAATGTCCGCCAGGAAGAAAATAAAAATCAGAAACGCTCACATAAGTGATTCCGACTTACTACTTATTCTGTGCTGTTGATTATCTAGCATAAGCACTCTCCCTGCAGATGCTTTGAAAAGCGGCATGGTGCCACCTCACAACACAAATGAGTTTTGCATCCAAATGTACTTTCACTGTTGCATAGACATTGGCTGTGACAGCTCAAATTGTACACGTGAATTAGGAAAAAAATCATCTCGGCCAAGGGAAGCAAAAAGGGAGAGATTTATAAAAATGCTAATAAGTGCTGAATTACCCCTAGGCACCTTCTGCTGTGTAAAAGTTCCTGACCCTTTTATGTTTTATGTTAATGGTTTCTTTCCTGGCATTTCACTACATTCTGACAAGATGGATCTCTCTACTGTGGGTGCTGAGCACTGCACAGTTTATCCACTGGCAAGATGAATGGCATCATTACTGGTGTGGCATGCTGAGAATTAACCCTGAGAGCTGAGTGGGCACAGTGGGATAGTCAGTCTCTTAGTCCTTGTAACATATGTGCCAGTCTGGTTTGGGGATCTGGGTGGTTATATATCATTTTGCTGCACAATTTCACAGAGGTGCCCATGGATAGCAATAAGCTAATGTATTTTATGATGGACAGACTTCCTTAAGTAGTTTTAGACTTAGATTATGTTAACATGGTTTTCAGGACCATCTAAGTGTTTTTGTATTTAAAGCAGTAGTAAACCGCTTGAAATAAAACAAAAAACTGACCCCTTCAGGCATTGAATACTAGCACATTATCACAGACTTAGGTTAAAATTGAGCCCTCCAGCAGCGTGTTGTCACCGCTGTCAGAGCTTCCATCTTCATTCTGTTAGCTGGTGACGGCCTGCCTATTCATGGCCACAGTCCCAGCACCCCTAACATAAAAGGCTAACATTCTCAGGCATACCAGTCCTTGTTCTGTATACTCCACTCTCTCTCTCTCCCTCGATGTGCAGGTAGGGCTGGTGACCAGATCCTCTGCCCACCCTTCTGGTTGCATTGCTGTACCCCTCACTCCCAGGTATATCAAGATCCTAGCCTACTTCTCCCAGTACTCAAAAGCCAGGTGATCTTCACTGTAACTGTACTCACTCACTTCATCTGCTGAATTATCTGAAGAGCTCACACAGAGGCCACATGCAGATAAACTTCTTCTTTACTGAAGACTTGCCATGTTCAATAGTCAAAAAGGCCTTGGGCCAAACACAGTTAAAAATCTGTCTTTTTTCCGGGTTAGAGGGCGATGCCCATTTATTTATTTATTTATTTATTTTTATTCTTTATTTTATTTTATAAAAATGTCATCGTACAATAATACAAAACACATATCAAATTACGTCCTAAATAATTACATAACATTTTTCTATTTACCCACCCCCCCGCCCCATCCCCCCACTCCCTGCCTCTCGCTTCAGGGATGATTACATTAGCTATTATTTTCCCCCATTTCGACCAGGACCCCCTTCTATTCTTGACCCAGTACTTCGACATACCTCCACGTCTTTTTAAACTCTTTCCAACTTTCACATTTGTCCTTTAGGTCTGCCCCATCTTTTTCTTCCCAACTATAATTTAAACTCTCCGGGTTATATATTTCATTTATACCGAGTATCCAATCCCGGATTTTAGGGCTGTCAGCTTCCTGCCATTTTTTGGGTATAAGACTTTTTGCTACATTAATCAAAGTGGGGATTACAGATGCTTTATATTGTTTAACGGAGCCATCCACCCCATGGAACAAACATGTCCAGGGGTCTTAATTTATTAGTAATTTATTAGTAATTTCCTTTATTAGTTGTAAAATCTCTTGCCAGTATTTTTTAATTATGGGGCAGTCCCACCACAATGGGCCATTGTTCCTACTGCCTTACACCCTCTCCAGCACTCTAAGTATTTCCCCGGTTGAAATGTATTTATTTTATCTGAAGTCACGTACCACCTTGCCAGGCACTTGTAGTTCATCTCGACCATCTTTGTATCTACAGCAGAACTATGTATTAGTTTCATAATTTTTTCAATAGTGTGTTTATTGCTTTGTGATCCCAATTCATTTTCCCATATTTTGATATATGGCGGAACCTCCAGATCGTCCCCGGCTGATAGTATTTTGTAAATACGAGCTATGTTATTCTTTGATTTTTCCCTCATACAAAGCCGCTCCAACGGCCTATAGTCTTCCCCATATCTTATTGGGTGAGGCAATTTCTCCACAAAGTGCCTTAACTGGAGGTACCGCCATCTATCAGTTACCTGACACAGACAATCTGTGTCAAATATTAATTCTTGATAAGTGCATATTTTACCCATCTTTAATATATCTTTCAACTGTGCATTATCTTTTTGTATCCAATTCCCCCCAATAGACCTTTTCCCTGGTGCAAAATAATCATTTTCCTTAAAGAAAATCAAAGGTGAATTATATGTCCATTTATTTTGTGTATGAGTCGTATCCCAAATTTTTAGTGCATTTCGTGTCATTTCATGCGTTTTTTCTCCCAGTGCCCTATATTGTGGGGGGTTCTATATTATATTCCTTAATTGTGTGTTACTCATTTCATTTTCTAAATTAACCCATCTCTTTTCATTATCCTCCTTAGCCCATTCCACCACCCGTGTGAGTGCCACAGCATTATAATACTTTTTAAGATCGAGGACGGCTAAGCCCCCTTGTTTTTTCCCCCTTCCAAGTACCGCAGATGCGATTCTTGTTTTTTTACTTAGCCATATAAACTTCAATATTATACTCTTTAAAGTTTTAAAGTATTGTGGTGGTAGTGATAGCAGCAACATTTGGAACTTATAAAAAATTTTCGGAACCAATACCATCTTAACCGTAATAATACGCCCTATCCAGAAAAGAGGTTGAGTTGATATTCTTTTTATTTCCTTCCTAATTTCATCTAACAAGGGGATGTAATTTATTAAGTACATTTTCCTTAAAGAGGTAGTTAATCTGATTCCCAAATATTTTAAATCCTTCCTCCATAGGAAATGGAATTCTTTTTGCAGTTTCGCTTCTTCCTGTCTACTGATATTTATATTTAAGTTCTCAGATTTACTCAGGTTTACTTTAAAGTTTGAAATTTCTCCATACTGTTTTAATATCCTTTGCAAGTTTGGAATCGTAATCCTTGGGTTTGAGATGAAGAACATCACATCGTCAGCAAATGCTGCCAATTTGTGCTCCCCCACCTCAATCCCTTTGATATCTGGGTTGTTATGAATTGAAGCCAGCAGGGGTTCCAGAGTCAGCACAAACAAAAGTGGTGACAGCGGACACCCTTGTCTGGTTCCACTTTCCATAACAAAAGGGGGGGTGACGCACCGTTCACCTTTACAGTGGCAGAAGGAGGAGTGTACATTACACCGATTCATTGGAACATTCTTGGGCCCACGCCCAAGACTTCCAATGTTTCTATCATGAGTCCCCAGTCTACCCTGTTGAATGCTTTTTTGGCATCTACCGACAGGAATAGACCTGGGGACCCACTGGTTTTAATGGTCTGGAGGAGGAGCAACGTTCTCACACCATTGTCCCTCCCCTCTCTCCCTGGGATAAATCCGACCTGGTCCAGATGAGCGACAGCCATTTTAATGGCTGAGCCACAATGAGTCATGGCCATGGCACAGCTCTATTGAGAGCACAGTGTGCATACGCCGTTGACATCACAAGCTGCTACTTAAGTAAATATCTGCCTACAGGTAAGCCTTATTATTATTATTACCTGTAGGCAGTGGTGGCTGGTGCTCCATTTTTTGGGGGGGCAAACAAACCAACACCCCGTCGCTTGCCCGCCATAGGGCCTATGGTGGGTTATGATCCCAGTGTCCCCCAATACATACTGGTATAGAAGGTAGAGTGCACAGTAGCTCTGGGAAGACGGCGGGGTCATCATTCTCCTGCTCCTGCTCAGTGCAGCCTCACTTCAGTGTCCGTCCGGTTGTTGGGGGATGGGAACGTTGCTGGGCTCGGTTACCCAGAGGAAGGAACGGGTAGGGAGGTATTTATGCCTCGATTCCTGTATCAGGCCAGTCCCCGGGCTCCCAGCTCCAGAGAATCCATCCACAGGAGAAGCACGGGGTCCCCAATGCCCAGATGGAAGAAACCAGCTTGGCCAAGTGATGGGGGGACACAGAGCCCGACCAGTCACCGGAGCAGAGGAGCGGAGGACGTTCTGGAGACCTGACAGTCACTTCTCCTTCCAGCTAATTTGGTCTTAAGTCCCGCTTCCTGATTGGCCAGGAGGAGAAGCAAGAAGACAATAGCGAATATTATTACACTAATGTCACATCAATGATTTACGCCCCAAGCCCACCCTTTTTGAAGCCAATTAGAGCCTGCATGGAGATTAGGGGCTGGGCACATGGAGATTGGGGAGGCGGTGCCCCTGCACCCCTAATGAAACTGCTACCACTGCCTGTTGGTATAAATATAATAGCAGACTTTTCTACTGCTTTAACACTGGCAGGGGGAGATTAAAATGTTCTTCTTGATAAATGCAGCTTTTAGCATAGATGTTGATTGGGCATGTAAATAATATGAAATAGATCATGGAGCATCTCAAGTGTGGTCAAATCCATTGCAATGGATGACATTAAAGGTCCTTTGGGTATTTCTTGATAGATAATGAAAAATGTAGTGACTAGATCAGCCTTTCTCCAACAATGAAGCACTCTTTACCAATAATCTATATCACAGGTAAGGTAAGACAAATAGGTGGCAACTAACTACTAATTTTCTAAAATGAACACTGGAATTCATAATTGCGGAATAGTCTTCAGTATTGTGGGTCTTTTCCCCTAGAGACAAGCCTGGACAGCACCAGAGCCAGAGAAGTGGCAGAATGGAATGGTGCAAAAGTCAGACATTTAAAAATTTGAATTTCTTTTGTGAACCTCCCAAATTTACCTTTAATGAAGTTTAAAAAGTGCTAACCGAGAGGGAGAGCTCTCTCTGTTACCATTTCTGAGCCCAGCTAATGAGACAATATCTAGAGGACAGCCTTGCGATAAGTACATTTGATGTTCTTTTGCTATATGCTCTGTAATATTTAGTGTTTTCATGTTAACATTTTGCCTATTTTCTTGAGAAATAAATAAGACATTGTTTTACTAAGCTGTGTGTTTGTTTTCTGCCCAATTTTTCTGCCCCTGTTCAACAGGGGCGTGTCTTTACAATTTGTGATCTAAGATTTCACAGCAGGGCCCATTCCTGCACCCACCAAGAGTAACTGTGAGAGCTTACAGTGTTGTGGCAACACCACTACACCACCACCAAAAGCCCAATTTTTCTGCCCCTGTTCAACAGGGACATGTAATTACAATTCTTGATCTAATATTTCACAGCAGGGCCCGTTCCAGCACCCACCAAGAGTAACTGTGAGGACTTACAGTGTTGTGGCACCAGCACCACCACCATCACCAAAGGCCCAGTTTTTCTGCCCCTGTTCAACAGGGGCTTGTAATTACAATTCTTGATCTAATATTCACAGCAGGGCCCTGTGAGGGCTTACAGTGTTGTGGCAACACCAACACCTAAGGCCCCAATTTCTGCAGAGTATATAGGGCAGGCCCCTACTTTCAAACATCCAACTTACAAATGACTCCTATTTGCAAACGGATGGAGACAACAGGAAGTGAGATGAAATCTACCCCTAGGAAGGGAAATTCTCTCCTGTAAGAGTTAATATGGGAGAAACGTTTCTCCTTTCCACTGATGCTTTATCACCAATCCTTGTTTCACTAAAAACCCCAAATTTTCTAAAAACATTTGTCATTGGGACAGAAAGTGAGGTGAAATCTTCTGAAGAGGAGCACAGACAGCAAAACAAATGTCACAGGGGTGATAACCCTTCCCTATGTTTTCCAAAAAGCTTAAAATAGATTAAAAATGTACCAGTTCAAAATTACAAACAGATTCTACTTAACAACAAACCTACAGTCCCTGTCTTGTTTGCACCACCTGTATACTGCTGTTTAGAGTATATAGGGCCTGGTTTCCCCACGCCTTTCCTTTTTTTAATTTGGGTGCAGGGTTCCCCTTAATATCATTGCAAGACCCAAAGGGCCTTGTAATGGACTGGGGGGTACCCATGCCGTTTGTCTCACTGATTTTCATCCATATTGCCGGGACCCGACATTACATTAAAGCCGCAAACAGTTTTAAATGACTTTTATTCCTTTAAAAATGTTATTTTGTGCAGGGACTGTTCTAAGCACGGGAAACATGCGCCACTTTACAGGCATACTGTAGACACCCCCAGGTACGATATTTAAAGGAATATTTCACTTTTTTTTACTTTAAGCATCATTAAAATCACTGCTCCCGAAAAAACGGCCGTTTTTAAAACTTTTTTTGCATTGATACATGTCCCCTGGGGCAGGACCCGGGTCCCCAAACCCTTTTTAGGACAATACCATGCAAATTAGCCTTTAAAATTAGCACTTTTGATTTCGAACGTTCGAGTCCTATAGACGTCAATGGGGTTCTAACATTCGTGCGAATTTTCAGTCCGTTCGCAGGTTCTGGTGCGAACCGAACGGGGGGTGTACGGCTCATCCCTACCTGCCACTGAGGTACCGCACATTCCACAAATTCACGAAAGTGGGCAGAGTCTACCAGCTGAAAAGGCAGCAGTTAGAGTGCTAGCAATTTAGCCAAGCTAGCATTCAACCGCTGGGCATGTGGATGGCTGGGACCGAATTTCTTTCGCCGGTTTAGCAATTGGAGTAGGGAAATTTGCCTGCTACAATCGGATGTTGGTGTAGCGATAGCAGATTGCCCGCAAGTACTTGGCACACCTAATTCTACACCTTCATTCCTCTCAGTGCAGGTTTCTGAGAGAACTGAAGGTATAGTGGGGTTGGAGATCCCAACTGATGAGGAGCAAGGAGAGGTCCACCTTGTTCTTTGGTGTGGGTCTTTTAAGTACACTTGCCAACGGACTGCATGGGAGTTCGACATATGTCTGGTAAAGCATGTGGTGCCCAAGTGGATGCTGTTTTGGCCACGCTTGAGACGCTTCAGACATATGTTGCAAACAGCAACGGTGCGATCTGCTGTACACGTCTCAAAAAAGGCCCACACCAAAGAACTTTTAGAAAATGCACGGAGTCAGCAGCACCCTGCACATGTGTAGCTCTGCGGTGTGATACAGTCGGTTGGCTGCCCTTAAGCTGGGCCCTGGAGGGCATCCTGTCTCATTGGAGATGTGCCTCCCCCTCATCCTCCTCCTCCTCTCCTCTCCTATCAGGCACCCACGTAGAGTCAGTGACCTCATCATCCCCTCCCTCCTCATCACTGGAGTAAATCTGGCAGTATGCTGCAGCTGGGGGAACATGACTGCCAGTTTGTTTCCTTCTTGGGCACCCCCTCTGTCTGGGCTCACGTTACTGCCTTCCTCAATCTGGGTACCATCATCGAAGCCTTCAAAACGTTGCGCATCCTCCTGCAGCATGTACCTAACACTGTGGTCAAACAGTTCATTGGCAGCCAAAGTACCCTGAGCCTGGGTGACAGAGGAAGAGGAGGATGAGGATGGCTTGGTCATCCACTCTACCAACTCTTCTGCATGTTGTGGCTCAACACAGGCAGCTGCCAAAAAAAAAGGACAAGCGTGCCCCATGGCCATATTCTGAGGATGCACCGTGTCCACGACCAGCAATGTTGGCTGCAGACGCAGAGCCTGCTTGCCCTCTTTTGGTAGCCTGTGAGCATCTGCCTCTCAATGTAGGCCTTCCAGACATACTGTATTTGATTTATTTGTAATGTATTTGAATAGGTACACCAGGAATGGCCTGCAGTGAGATGTAGCTGCAAAAAGCTGGAGTGTATATATATATATATATATATATATATATATATATATATATATATATATACATATATGTATACTGTTTCTGAATATACTGTAGCTACCTGAATCAACTTTTGCCTGTAGTAAATTAGGAAGAGAACAACAGGAATGGTCTGCAGTGAGATCTAGCTGCACAGGATACAGTACAGAATATACTGCAGCTAACTGAATCAACTGCCTGCCTGTAGTATATTAGGAATAGAACATCAGGAACGGTCTGCAGCGAGATCTAGTTGCACAGGATACAGTACTGAATATACTGCAGCTAACTGAATGAAGTGCCTGCCTGTAGTATATTAGGAACAAAACAACAGGAACGGTTTGCAGTGAGATCTAGCTGCACAGGATACAGTAATCAATATATACTGCAGCTAACTGAATGAACTGCCTGCCTGTAGTATATTAGGAACAGAACAACAGGAATGGTCTGCAGGGAGATCTAGCTGCACAGGTTACAGTACTGAATATACGGCAGCTAACTGAATGAAATGCCCAAGTGTGAGAGCACCATCGGATTGGAGAGTCACATCGAGGCATGGTTGTGTGGGTTAGGCGCTCCGCGCCGATTGGCTAGATACACGAACACATGATCCTGTATTGGGATGCACGCCGTGTATCCAGGAAGTCAGTCTGCACGCTGTGAATTCAGCTGTTCTGGTGCCACAAATTAAAATATTTATATATAAACATGGTAGGGGCAAGATGGTACATACCCAAGCAGAAGTCTTATCAGACGAAACGCGTAGGGTCGTTTTTGCTGTACCCAGCCACCTGTTTACCATGCTTTTATATGATTGGAAAAAAACTTTTAATATTTTTGGAATCGATTCTATTTGGACATGCCTGTATTGATGATCGGATGACTCTGATGTATTCAATAAATTGATTTTCCGGATTTACACGATGTGGAGGCTCCCTGTTTTTGTTTTTCTACATATGGCGATTACACGGCTAAGCTAGAAGATTTCACCAACCACCTGGGTCGATACCTGATACCTAACGGAGGAGGAGGATTTTGTTCCCACACACCGCATCCGCACTGTCATTTGGTGTATGACAGACTAAGCTTTGATGACTCACCGCCCCCGGTTTGTGAGTCCACCAATGCTGGTAAGAGTACCTCATCTTTTCTCTATGTTGGGGACCGCCACTGGGAAGAACAGTATCTCACCTTTGGTTCATCATTTCTTGGTTTGAGCAGCATATGAAGCATTATGGGACTGTCACTTTGTAATTGTTGAACCCATTTTTAGAATCAAATTACCATATCTGATTTCCATATATGTTTTTGATGCTAGTACGGTTTCACTTGGTACATTTTGCATATTGTATGTTCACTTCACCAACCTTTTTTCTATCACAGCCTGATTTGAATATTGACTCATGTTCACCTGCATAAGGGGGTTGTTTTATGTTCATTTTTGTAAATGTGACCTACACACACTTACTCACTTTACCATATCGGCTTATGTAACACTAACCCAATTAAATTTTTTGGTGAGATTTTAGGTCATCACCCTTGTTGTTTTATTTTGTGATTACTGATAGTTCTACACACGATAACCCCCTTTTTCTCTTTTGGGGGCTACTGCCCTGGTTATTTTGACGCTGCATTAGCGCTACACTTTGTTATTTTTATATCACCCGTACACAATTTGTCTGATTGTAGTGTTAGCTGCTTTTCCTTTTGTTTATGATTGGCGCGGTACTATTCTTCTATTTTTTTAAACTGAATGAAATGCCTGCCTGTAGTATATTAGGAACAGAACAACAGGAACGGTCTGAAACGAGATCTAGCTGCACAGGATACAGTACTGAATATACTGCAGCTAACTGAATGAACTGCCTACCTGTAGTATATTAGGAACAGAACAACAGGAACGGTCTGCAGAGAGATCTAGCTGCACAGGATACAGTACTGAATGTACTGCAGCTAACTGAATGAACTGCCTGCCTGTAGTATATTAGGGACAGAACAACAGGAACGGTCTGCAGTGAGATCTAGCTGCACAGGATACAGTACTCAATATATACTGCAGCTAACTGAATGAACTGCCTGCCTGTAGTATATTAGGGACAGAACAACAGGAATGGTCTGCAGCTAGATCTAGCTGCACAGGATACAGTACTCAATATATACTGCAGCTAACTGAATGAAATGCCTGCCTGTGGTATATTAGGAACAGAGCAACAGAAACAGTCTGCAGCGAGATCTAGCTGCACAGGATTAGGGATGAGCTTCGTGTTCGAGTCGAACCCATGTTCGACTCGAACATCGGCTGTTCGGTCGTTCGCCGAATTGCGAACGATATGGGCCGTTCGCGCCAAATTCGTGTGGCGCGTCACGGCCCATAATTCACTGCGGCATCGCAGTGCATTGCTGGCTGATTATTGGCCAAGCATGCACTATGACCCGCATGCTTGGCCAATCACAGCGCCGTCAGTAGAGAGAGCTGTAATTGGCCAAAGCCAGGGTGGCTTTGGCCAATTATGGCTCAGGGGATTTAGTACACACCCCACACTATATAAGGCCGCCTGCACGGCGGCCCTGTGTAGTGTGTGTTCCGGTGTGCTGAGAGATAGAGAGAGAGAGAGACAGTGTCATTTGATTTGAGTTAGATAGATTAGGCAGAACAGTCAGTCAGTTAGCTGCACTTACAGTGTATTGTGTATATATATGCATCCCAGGTGTTGCATATATATATATATACACTGTATTCAGTTTAGCTAGATCCGTTCCTGTTATCTTCTATCTAGACTATTTACATTTAGTGCAGTGTGTCCTGCTCACAGTGTTCAGCTAGATCCGTTCCTGCTATTTACATTCAGTGCAGTGCGTCCTGCTCACAGTGTTCAGCTAGATCCGTTCCTGGTATTTACATTTAGTGCAGTGCGTCCTGCTCACAGTGTTCAGCTAGATCCGTTCCTGCTATTTACATTCAGTGCAGTGCGTCCTGCTCACAGTGTTCAGCTAGATCCGTTCCTGGTATTTACATTTAGTGTAGTGCGTCCTGCTCACAGTGTTCAGCTAGATCCGTTCCTGCTATTTACATTCAGTGCAGTGCGTCCTGCTCACAGTGTTCAGCTAGATCCGTTCCTGCTATTTACATTCAGTGCAGTGCGTCCTGCTCACAGTGTTCAGCTAGATCCGTTCCTGGTATTTACATTTAGTGCAGTGCGTCCTGCTCACAGTGTTCAGCTAGATCCGTTCCTGCTATTTACATTCAGTGCAGTGCGTCCTGCTCACAGTGTTCAGCTAGATCCGTTCCTGGTATTTACATTTAGTGCAGTGCGTCCTGCTCACAGTGTTCAGCTAGATCCGTTCCTGCTATTTACATTCAGTGCAGTGCGTCCTGCTCACAGTGTTCAGCTAGATCCGTTCCTGCTATTTACATTCAGTGCAGTGCGTCCTGCTCACAGTGTTCAGCTAGATCCGTTCCTGGTATTTACATTTAGTGCAGTGCGTCCTGCTCACAGTGTTCAGCTAGATCCGTTCCTGCTATTTACATTCAGTGCAGTGCGTCCTGCTCACAGTGTTCAGCTAGATCCGTTCCTGGTATTTACATTTAGTGCAGTGCGTCCTGCTCACAGTGTTCAGCTACATCCGTTCCTGCTATTTACATTCAGTGCAGTGCGTCCTGCTCACAGTGTTCAGCTAGATCCGTTCCTGCTATTTACATTCAGTGCAGTGCGTCCTGCTCACAGTGTTCAGCTAGATCCGTTCCTGGTATTTACATTTAGTGCAGTGCGTCCTGCTCACAGTGTTCAGCTAGATCCGTTCCTGCTATTTACATTCAGTGCAGTGCGTCCTGCTCACAGTGTTCAGCTAGATCCGTTCCTGGTATTTACATTTAGTGCAGTGCGTCCTGCTCACAGTGTTCAGCTACATCCGTTCCTGCTATTTACATTCAGTGCAGTGCGTCCTGCTCACAGTGTTCAGCTAGATCCATTCCTGCTATTTACATTCAGTGCAGTGCGTCCTGCTCACAGTGTTCAGCTAGATCCGTTCCTGCTATTTACATTCAGTGCAGTGCGTCCTGCTCACAGTGTTCAGCTAGATCCGTTCCTGGTATTTACATTTAGTGCAGTGCGTCCTGCTCACAGTGTTCAGCTACATCCGTTCCTGCTATTTACATTCAGTGCAGTGCGTCCTGCTCACAGTGTTCAGCTAGATCCGTTCCTGCTATTTACATTCAGTGCAGTGCGTCCTGCTCACAGTGTTCAGCTAGATCCGTTCCTGGTATTTACATTTAGTGCAGTGCGTCCTGCTCACAGTGTTCAGCTAGATCCGTTCCTGCTATTTACATTCAGTGCAGTGCGTCCTGCTCACAGTGTTCAGCTAGATCCGTTCCTGGTATTTACATTTAGTGCAGTGCGTCCTGCTCACAGTGTTCAGCTACATCCGTTCCTGCTATTTACATTCAGTGCAGTGCGTCCTGCTCACAGTGTTCAGCTAGATCCGTTCCTGCTATTTACATTCAGTGCAGTGCGTCCTGCTCACAGTGTTCAGCTAGATCCGTTCCTGCTATTTACATTCAGTGCAGTGCGTCCTGCTCACAGTGTTCAGCTAGATCCGTTCCTGGTATTTACATTTAGTGCAGTGCGTCCTGCTCACAGTGTTCAGCTAGATCCGTTCCTGCTATTTACATTCAGTGCAGTGCGTCCTGCTCACAGTGTTCAGCTAGATCCGTTCCTGCTATATACATTTAGTGCAGTACGTCCTGCTCACAGTGTTCAGCTAGATCCGTTCCTGTTATCTTCCTACTGACAGGCAGGCTTGTCTGGTTACAGTATATAAAGCTACCTGAAGAAAATTACAGGTGTTCTTTTTGATCCTATTAGTACCACGGTCAGGCAGCTAGACTATTTACATTTAGTACAGTGTGTCCTGCTCACAGTGTTCAGCTAGATCCGTTCCTGTTATCTTCCTACTGACAGGCAGGCTTGTCTGGTTACAGTATATAAAGCTACCTTAAGAAAATTACAGGTGTTCTTTTTGATCCTATTAGTACCACGGTCAGGCAGCTAGACTATTTACATTTAGTACAGTGCGTCCTGCTCACAGTGTTCAGCTAGATCCGTTCCTGTTATCTTCCTACTGACAGGCAGGCTTGTCTGGTTACAGTATATAAAGCTACCTGAAGAAAATTACAGGTGTTCTTTTTGATCCTATTAGTACCACGGTCAGGCAGCTAGACTATTTACATTTAGTACAGTGTGTCCTGCTCACAGTGTTCAGCTAGATCCGTTCCTGTTATCTTCCTACTGACAGGCAGGCTTGTCTGGTTACAGTATATAAAGCTACCTTAAGAAAATTACAGGTGTTCTTTTTGATCCTATTAGTACCACGGTCAGGCAGCTAGACTATTTACATTTAGTACAGTGCGTCCTGCTCACAGTGTTCAGCTAGATCCGTTCCTGCTATTTACATTCAGTGCAGTGCGTCCTGCTCACAGTGTTCAGCTAGATCCGTTCCTGCTATTTACATTCAGTGCAGTGCGTCCTGCTCACAGTGTTCAGCTAGATCCGTTCCTGGTATTTACATTTAGTGCAGTGCGTCCTGCTCACAGTGTTCAGCTAGATCCGTTCCTGCTATTTACATTCAGTGCAGTGCGTCCTGCTCACAGTGTTCAGCTAGATCCGTTCCTGGTATTTACATTTAGTGCAGTGCGTCCTGCTCACAGTGTTCAGCTAGATCCGTTCCTGGTATTTACATTTAGTGCAGTGCGTCCTGCTCACAGTGTTCAGCTAGATCCGTTCCTGCTATTTACATTCAGTGCAGTGCGTCCTGCTCACAGTGTTCAGCTAGATCCGTTCCTGCTATATACATTTAGTGCAGTACGTCCTGCTCACAGTGTTCAGCTAGATCCGTTCCTGTTATCTTCCTACTGACAGGCAGGCTTGTCTGGTTACAGTATATAAAGCTACCTTAAGAAAATTACAGGTGTTCTTTTTGATCCTATTAGTACCACGGTCAGGCAGCTAGACTATTTACATTTAGTACAGTGCGTCCTGCTCACAGTGTTCAGCTAGATCCGTTCCTGTTATCTTCCTACTGACAGGCAGGCTTGTCTGGTTACAGTATATAAAGCTACCTTAAGAAAATTACAGGTGTTCTATCCCAGCTTAGTGCAGCTACAGGCCATTAGTATGTCTGGAAGGCCAAGAAGGAGAGGCAGACAGTCACAAGCCAATAAGAGAGGGCAAGCAGGCTCTGTGTCTAGTGCTGGTCGTGGAGACGGTGCATCCTCATCAGCACGTGGCCATGGGACACGCTTGGCCTTTTTTTCGGCAGCTGGCCGTGTTGAGCCGCAACATGCGGAAGACTTGGTCGAGTGGATGACCAAGCCGTCCTCATCCTCCCCATCCTCTCTTACCCATGCCCAGGGTGCTTTGTCTGGCAAAGCAGCGGCCTCTTCCCTCAGCTCAATGTCATCAGTGACTCCTTCCCTAGCTCCACCATGTCCTCATGAGGATTCCCTCGAACTGTTTGACCACAGTGTTGGGTACATGCTCCAGGAGGATGCCCAGCGTTTGGAAGGCTCTGATGATGATACTGAGCTCAATGAAGGCAGTAACATGAGCACGGACAGAGGGGGTGCCCAAGAAGGACAGCAATCTGGCAGTCATGCTCCCCCTGCTGCAGCATACTGCCAGGTTTGCTCCAGTGATGAGGAGGGAGGGGATGATGAGGTCACTGACTCAACGTGGGTGCTTGATAGGAGAGAGGAGGAGGAGGAGGAGGAGGAGGAGGAGGTGGCACATCACCAACTAGGCAGGATGCCCTCCAGGGGCCAGCCTAAGGGCAGCACATTGACTGCATCACACCCCAAAGCTCCACATGTGCAGGGCGCTGCAGTCTCTGCGCGTTATTCAAAAAGTTCTTTGGTGTGGGCCTTTTTTGAGACGAGTGCATCAGATCGCACCGCTGCTATTTGCAACATATGTCTCAAGCGTATCTCGCGTGGCCAAAACATCTCCCGCTTGGGTACCACATGCTTGACCAGACATATGTTGACCTGCCATGCAGTTCGTTGGCAAGCGTATCTAAAAGACCCACACCAAAGAACAAAGACGATCTCTCCTTGCTCCTCATCAGCTGAGATTTCCAACCCCACTAGACCTTCAGTCCTCTCTGAGACCTGCAGTGAGAGGAATGAAGGTGTAGAATTAGGTGTGTCACAGCCAAGTACTTGTGGGCAATCTGCTTTTGGCACACCGACGTCAGATTGTACCAGGCAAATTTCCCTGCCCCAGCTGCTGCACCGCCGAAAGAAGTTTGCTCCCAGCCATCCACATGCCCAGCGGTTGAATGCTAGCTTGGCAAAATTGCTAGCACTTCAACTGCTGCCTTTTCAGTTGGTAGACTCTGCCCCCTTCCGTGAGTTTGTGGAATGTGCGGTTCCTCAGTGGCAGGTACCCAAACGCCACTTTTTCTCACGGAAGGCGATTCCGGCTCTCTACCGGCATGTGGAAGGCAATGTCCATGCCTCGCTGGACAGGGCGGTCAGCGGTAAGGTGCATATTACCGCTGACTCATGGTCCAGCAGGCATGGACAGGGACGTTACTTAAGTTTCACGGCGCATTGGGTGACTCTGCTGGCAGCTGGGAAGGATGCAGGACAAGGTGCAGTAGTGTTGGAGGTTGTTCCGCCACCACGCCTCCAAAATGCTGATTGTGACACACCTCTCTCCTCCACCCCCTCCTCTTCTTCTTCCTCCATGGCCTCTTCCTCGGAACCAGCGGTGCTCCGTAGGCGTTCAAGGGGCTACGCAAGTACGCAGGCCAAAAGATGCCATGCGGTGCTTGAGCTGGTGTGCTTGGGGGACAGGAGCCACACTGGGGCAGAGGTTCTGTCAGCTCTGCAGGGGCAGGTTCAGAGGTGGTTGACGCCACGCCAACTTAAGGCAGGAATGGTGGTTTGCGACAATGGCACCAACCTCCTCTCTGCCCTCCGACAGGGACAACTGACCCATGTGCCCTGTTTGGCTCACGTCCTTAACTTGGTGGTGCAGCGGTTCTTGGGCAGGTACCCGGGCTTACAGGATGTCCTGAGGCAGGCCAGGAAAGTCTCTGTGCATTTCCGCCGGTCATATAATGCCAGTGCTCGGCTGACGGACCTCCAAAAGGAGTTTAACCTGCCCAAGAACCACCTAATCTGTGACATGCCCACCAGGTGGAACTCGACGTTGGCCATGCTGCAGCGGCTGCACACGCAGCAGAGGGCCATCAATGAGTACCTGTGCGACTATGGCACCAGGACAGGGTCAGGGGACCTTGGTTTTTTTTCCCCACGCCAGTGGGCCATGATCAGGGATGCATGCACTGTCCTGTCACCATTCGAGGAGGCCACGAGGATGGTGAGCACTGACAGTGCATGCATCAGTGACACTGTCCCCCTTGTCCACCTGTTGGAGCACACGCTGCGTGGAATAATGGACAGGGCACTTGAGGCAGAACAGAGGCAGGAAGAGGAGGACTTCCTTAGCTCTCAAGGCCCCCTTTATCCAGACAGTGTTCCTGCGTGCCCGCCGATCACACAGGAAGAGGACGAGGAGGAGGAGGAGGAGGAGGAGGAAGATTGTGTCAGTATGGAGGTGGAGCCTGGCACTCAGCCTCAGCAGTCTTTAAGGGATCAGTCCCAAGGAACACATGGACTTGTACGTGGCTGGGAGGAGGTGGCTGCGGACGTTGTTGTCCTTAGTGACCCAGAGGACTCCGGACCGAATGCCTCAGCAAACCTACGCTGCATGGCCTCCCTGATCCTGCAAAGCCTGCGTAAGGATCCTCGTATTCGTGGTATCAAGGAGAAGGACCAATACTGGCTGGCAACCCTCCTTGATCCACGTTACAAGGGTAAGGTTGCGGACCTTATCTTGCCATCGCAGAGGGAGCAGAGGATGAAACATCTTCGGGAGGCCTTGCAGAAAGGTCTGTGCAACGCGTTCCCAGAGACTGGGAGGTTACAAACTCCTGTTTCTGGACAACGTGTTGCTGAGGCTTCGGTCAGTCAAAGAAGGAGCGGTGGAGAAGGTGGCCGTCTGACCGATGCGTTCAGACAATTTTTTGGTCCGCAGCCCCAAGGTATGATCGGTTCCAGCAACCATCGCCAGCGTCTGTTTTACATGGTGCAGGAATACCTAGGGGCAAGATCAGACTTGGACACCTTTCCCACCGAAAATCCTCTGGGTTACTGGGTCTTGAGGATGGATCACTGGCCAGAGCTTGCACAGTATGCAATTGAGCTACTGGCCTGTCCTGCATCCAGCGTTCTTTCGGAACGCACATTCAGTGCTGCTGGAGGCGTGGTAACCGATCACAGGGTGCGTCTGTCCACCGACTCGGTCGATCGGCTGACCTTCATAAAAATGAATCAGTCTTGGATCACCACCAGCTACCAAGCACCTGATGCAGATGTAACCGAATAATTTTTTTTGAAATCTCAGATCCCTTCAAAGACTGCCTATGCTGATGCTGAGTGACTATCCCTAAATAATTATCCTCTTCCTCCTCAATCATCACGCTGATAGCTTGTAAGAACATTTTTGGTTCTGGGCGCCACCACCAGTGCCTAAGGCACAATTTTTCAGCCCCTGTTTAACAGGGGCGTGTAATTACAATTTTTGATGTAATACTTTGCAGCAGGGCTCGTTCCTGCATTCCAACTAGAGTGTCTGTGAGGGGTTGCAGTGTTGTGGCACCAGCACCAGTGCCTAAGACCCAATTTTTCAGCCCCTGTCTAACAGGGGCGTGTAATTACAATTTTTGATGCAATACTTTGCAGCAGGGCTTGTTCCTGCGTTTCAACTAGAGTGTCTGTGAGGGGTTGCAGTGTTGTGGCACCAGCACCAGTGCCTAAGACCCAATTTTTCTGCCCCTGTCTAACAGGGGCGTGTAATTACAATTTTTGATGCAATACTTTGCAGCAGGGCTCGTTCCTGCGTTCCAACTAGAGTGTCTGTGAGGGGTTGCAGTGTTGTGGCACCAGCACCAGTGCCTAAGGCCCAATTTTTCTGCCCCTGTCTAACAGGGGCTTGTAATTACAATTTTTGATGCAATACTTTGCAGCAGGGCTCGTTCCTGCGTTCCAACTAGAGTGTCTGTGAGGGGTTGCAGTGTTGTGGCACCAGCACCAGTGCCTAAGGCCTAATTTTTCAGCTCCTGTTCAACAGGGGCATGTAATTACAATTCTTGATCTAATATTTCACAGCAGGGCCCTGTGAGGGCTTACAGTGTTTTGGCCACAGCAACACCTAAGGCCCAAATTTCTGCTGAGTATATAGGGCAGGACCCTACTTTCAAACATCTAACTTACAAACGACTCCTACTTGCAAACGGAAGGAGACAACAGGAAGTGAGATGAAATCTACCCCTAAGGAAGGGAAATTCTCTCCTGTAAGAGTTAATATGGGAAAACAATTTCTCCTTTCCACTGATGCTTTCCAATCCTTGTTCCACAAAAAAACCCAAATTTTCAAAAAACATTTTTCATTGGGACAAAAAAGTGAGGTGAAATCTTCTGAAGAGGAGGAAAGACGCAAAACAAATGTCACAGGGGTGATAACCCTTCCCTAATGTTTTCCAAAAAGCTTAGAAAAGATTTTTTGGCTGGAGCTAAACACATTAAAAATGTTCAAAATTACAAACAGATTCTACTTAACAACAAACCTACAGTCCCTGTCTTGTTTGCACCGCCTGTATACTGCTGTTCAGAGTATATAGGGACCTTTCCTTATTTTAATTTGGGTGCGGGGTTCCCCTTAATATCCATACAAGACCCAAAGGGCCTGGTAATGGACTGGGGGGTACCCATGCCGTTTGTCTCACTGATTTTCATCCATATTGCCATGACCCGACATGACATTAAACCCGCAAGCAGTTTTAAATGAGATTTTTTCCTTTAAAAATGACATTTGGTGCAGGGACTGTTCTAAACATGGGAAACACGCGTCACTTTACAGGCATACTATAGACACCCCCCAGGTACGATATTTAAAGGAATATTTCACTTTTTTTTTTTTACTTTAAGCATCATTAAAATCACTGCTCCCGAAAAAACGGCCGTTTTTAAAAGTTTTTTTGCATTGATACATGTCCCCTGGGGTAGGACCCGGGTCCCCAAACCCTTTTTAGGACAATACCATGCAAATTAGCCTTTAAAATGAGCACTTTTGATTTCAAACGTTCGAGTCCCATAGACGTCAATGGGGTTCTAACGTTCGTGCGAACTTGCGGTCCGTTCGCGGGTTCTGGTGCGAACCGAACCGGGGGGTGTTCGGCTCATCCCTACACAGGATATAATACTGAATATTCTGCAGCTAACTGAATGAACTGCCTGCCTGTAGTATATTAAGAACAGAACAACAGGAATGGTCTGCAGCGAGATCTAGCTAAACTGGATACAGTATACTGAATATACTGCAGCTAACTGAATGAACTGCCTGCCTGCAGTATATTAGGAACAGAACAACAGGAACGGTCTGCAGTGAGATCTAGCTGCACAGGATACAGTACTCAATATATACTGCAGCTAACTGAATGAACTGCCTGCCTGCAGTATATTAGGAACAGAACAACAGGAACGGTCTGCAGCAAGATCTAGCTAAACTGGATTCAGTATACTGAATATACTGCAGCTAACTGAATGTACTTCCTGCCTGTAGTATATTAGGAACAGAACAACAGGAACGGTCTGCAGAGAGATCTAGCTGCACAGGATACAGTACTGAATGTACTGCAGCTAACTGAATGAACTGCCTGCCTGTAGTATATTAGGGACAGAACAACAGGAACGGTCTGCAGTGAGATCTAGCTGCACAGGATACAGTACTCAATATATACTGCAGCTAACTGAATGAACTGCCTGCCTGTAGTATATTAGGGACAGAACAACAGGAATGGTCTGCAGCTAGATCTAGCTGCACAGGATACAGTACTCAATATATACTGCAGCTAACTGAATGAAATGCCTGCCTGTAGTATATTAGGAACAGAACAACAGAAACAGTCTGCAGCGAGATCTAGCTGCACAGGATATAGTACTGAATATTCTGCAGCTAACCGAATGAACTGCCTGCCTGTAGTATATTAAGAACAGAACAACAGGAATGGTCTGCAGCGAGATCTAGCTAAACTGGATACAGTATACTGAATATACTGCAGCTAACTGAATGAACTGCCTGCCTGCAGTATATTAGGAACAGAACAACAGGAACGGTCTGCAGTGAGATCTAGCTGCACAGGATACAGTACTCAATATATACTGCAGCTAACTGAATGAACTGCCTGCCTGCAGTATATTAGGAACAGAACAACAGGAACGGTCTGCAGTGAGATCTAGCTGCACAGGATACAGTACTCAATATATACTGCAACTAACTGAATGAACTGCCTGCCTGTAGTATATTAGGAGCAGAACAACAGGAATGGTCTGCAGCTAGATCTAGCTGCACATGATACAGTACTTAATATATACTGCAGCTAATTGAATGAACTGCCTGCCTGTAGTATATTAGGAACAGAACAACAGGAATGGTCTGCAGCGAGATCTAGCTGCATAGGATATAGTACTGAATATTCTGCAGCTAACTGAATGAACTGCCTGCCTGTAGTATATTAGGAACAGAACAAGAGGAACGGTCTGCAGTGAGATCTAGCTAAACTAGATCAACTGCCTGCCTGAAATAGATTCCAAATAGTACAGCAGGAACAGTCTGCAGTGAGATCTAGCTTAACTGGATCAACTGCCTGCCTGAAGTATATTAGAAACAGTACAGCATGAATGGTCTGCAGTGAGATCTAGCTAAACTGGATCACATGCCTGCCTGAAGTAGATTAGAAATAGTACAGAAGGAATGGTCTGCAGTGAGATCTAGCTAAACTGGATCAACTGCCTGCCTGAAGTGGATTACAAATAGTACAGCATGAACGGTCTGCAGTGAGATCTAGCTAAACTGGATCAAATGCCTGCCTGAAGTAGATTAGAAATAGTACAGCAGGAACGGTCTGCAGTGAGATCTACCTAACTGAATAAACTGCCTGCTCAAAGTAAATGAAATGACACACTCTCTCTCTCTCTTTCTCTCTATAACGCCAGCAACACACTACACAGGGCCGACGTGCAGGCGGCCTTATATAGTGTGGGGCGTGTACTTAACCCCCTGAGCCATAATTGGCCAAAGGCACCCTGCCTTTGGCCAATTATGGCTCTGTTTGCTTACAGCGCTGTGATTGACCAAAGCATGTGGGTCATAGTGCATGCTTGGCCAATCATCAGCCAGCAAACCACTGCGATGACGCAGTGCATTATGGGCTGTGATGCGTAGCTCGAATTTGCCGCAAACGGCCCATAATGTTCGATCTTCGTCAAACGACCGAACAGCCGATGTTTGAGTCGAACTCATGTTCGACTCAAACTCGAAGCTCATCCCTAGTGAGGAATTGAAAGAAGGGAAATATGTTTTTGTGTGTGGCATATATTGGCATAACCAAATTGATATGATGTAGATGCCCAGGAGGCTGACACTTAGGCATAGTAAGATCTCTATTGACCAAACTAGGGAGCTCCAAATGACACATCAATGGGGTGAAAATTTCCTTGTGGGGGTGGTATCTCAGTCTTATCAGTCCTATATAGAGATATATATAAGGATACTGCGCTATAAAAACAAAAACAAAGAAAGCTGCAACTAAAAAGTGTTATACTACACCAAACAGATATGTAAAAAACAAAAAGTCGCGCAGGTAACTAAGTAATGTGAGTTGGGGGGCATAAACTGAGATATATAACGTGACACCAATATCCCAAAATACAACTGTTAACAAAAATAAATACCAGAAAAAAAATAGGTGTGTCTACCAGCACATATCCATTGTGCATAAACTGTGCAAGTGCAAATTCGGTCGATATAGAAATTGTGACACAAGAAAAAAATACAAATAACAGAAGTCCATAAGTAAATTATGAAACAAAAATCAATCCATAGGTGAAAAAATTAAATCCATGTCATGAAAAATAAACCATCAGAAAAATTGAATAGTGACTACAAGTCCACAGTGATATATAGTGAGGTTCCACACTGAAGTGATAAGTGCAATATGAAGATCTCCGCCACCACTGAAAAATACTGCCGCTTACCGGAAATCAGCAGTCCCTTATTATAGGGGACCACATTGGGAAAATGGCTGTAACCCCAGCCCTGGATCTTTCTGGCAAGTACTGGACTCCAAAAGCGTCAGCGGGAGTAGTCAGCAGAAGAGTCGGTACTCGGACATAGTGTAAATCCTTATATATTTATTGAAGGTAAAAAGACAAGTGGTAACTTACAAAACACAGCATAAAATTGGCATGGACATAAAAAGTGTCATCCCGTGACCACGTTCGCTAGTGACGAAACGATGTAGGGAGGAGGAGCTACGTTCTGACGTCACCGCTGCAGTCCCAGAAGCATACGGGCTTTGTGGAAGCCGGCGGCTCACCTTTTTATGTCCATGCGCATTTTATCCTGTGTTTTGTAAGTTACCACTTGTCTTTTTACCTTCAATAAATGTATAAGGATTTACACTATGTCGAGTATTTTTGTTTTTTTGGTGCAAACACTGTCCGAGTACCGACTCTTCTGCTGACTACTCCCGCTGATGCTTTTGGAGTCCAGTACTTGCCAGAAAGATCCCAGGCTGGGGTTACAGCCATTTGCCCAATGTGGTCCCCTATAATAAGGGACCGCTGATTTCCGGTAAGCGGCAGTATTTTTCAGTGGTGGAGGAGATCTTCATATTGCACTTATCACTTCAGTGTGGAACCTCACTATATATCACTGTGGACTTGTACTCACTATTCGATCTTTCTGATGGTTTATTTTTCATGACATGGATTTAATTTTTTCACCTATGGATTGATTTTTGTTTCATAATTTACTTATGGACTTCTGTTATTTGTATTTTTTTCTTGTGTCACAATTTTAATATCTACAGCATTTGCACTTGCACAGTTTATGCACAATGGATATGTGCTGGTAGACGCACCTATTTTATTTCTGGTATTTATTTTTGTTAACAGTTGTATTTTGGGATATTGGTGTCACGTTATATATCTCAGTTTATGCCGCCCAACTCACATTAATAGTTACCAGCACGACTTTTTGCTTTTTACAGTTCTATATAGAGGCTTTCAGTTACTGGACACCAGAATTGGACACGGGGATGGTACGCCTGGTTGATGTCTCACCTGAGAGGTTGAAACCCTGCACAGGTAATGCCAGTGACTATACACAGGGGCATGCTCCGTTAGAGGAGGAGGAACCACTACAAATAAATCTAAGCTCTTCCCAAACACTGGCTACCAGGGTACAGTATGTCTTCAGCACATGGCACTTCAACATCTCACAGTGGTTGATAAAATCTTATTACCCTGTATGTGCTGAATATACACTGAATCAAGTGCGTTCGTTATATCAGTGGCTTACTCCAAGAGATGTGCGGACACAGAATGAGGTTCATGCAGGACACTTATTTCTGAGGGATAACAGAAAGAGGAGGGATGTATTCAGCACTATATTGGGGGGAATAGGAGCTGGGATGGGTGTTGTTAATGGAGAGGACACTGACTAACTTGTAGTTTTAGCTGAACACTGTGCAGAGGTCACACTACACTAACATGTAGCTTTAGGTGAACACTGTGCAGAGGTCGCACTACACTAACTTGTAGCTTTAGCTGAACACTGTGAGGAGGACGCACTACACTAACTTGTAGTTTTAGCTGAACACTGTGCAGAGGTCACACTAAACTAACTTGTAGCTTTAGCTGAACACTGTGAGGAGGACGCACTACACTAACTTGTAGCTTTAGCTGAACACTGTGTGGAGGTCGCACTACACTAACTTGTAGTTTTAGCTGAACACTGTGAGGAGGACGCACTACACCAACTTGTAGCTTTAGCTGAACACTGTGTGGAGAAGGCACTACCCTAACTTGTAGCTTTAGCTGAACACTGTGCAGAGGTCACACTAAACTAACTTGTAGCTTTAGCTGAACACTGTGCAGAGGTCGCACTACACTAACTTGTAGTTTTAGCTGAACACTGTGAGGAGGACTCACTACACCAACTTGTAGCTTTAGCTAAACACTGTGAGGAGGATGCACTACCCTGACTTGTAGCTTTAGCTGAACACTGTGCAGAGGTCACACTAAACTAACTTGTAGCTTTAGCTGAACACTGTGAGGAGGACGCACTACACTAACTTATAGTTTTAGCTGAACACTGTGCAGAGGTCACACTAAACTAACTTGTAGCTTTAACTGAACACTGTAAGGAGGACGCTCTACAATAACTGTAAATAGTCTAGCTGCCTGACTGTGGTACTAATAGGATCAAAAGAACACCAGCAATTTTCTTCAGGTAGCTGTAAATACTGTAACAAGACAAGCCTGCCTGTCAGTAGGAAGATAACAGGAACAGATCTAGCTAAACTGGATACAGTGTATATATATATAGATATATATATATATATATACAACACCTGGGATGCATATATATACACAATACACTGTAAGTGCAGCTAACTCACTGACTGTCATGCCTAATCTAGCTAACTCACATGAAATGACACTGTCTCTCTCTCTCTCTAAGCACGCCGAAACACACTACACAGGGCCGCCATGCAGGCGGCCTTATATAGTGTGTGGCGTGTTCTAAATCCCCTGAGCCATAATTGGGCAAAGCCACCCTGGCTTTGGCCAATTACAGCTCTCTCTACCGACGGCACTGTGATTGGCCAAGCATGCGGGTCATAGTTCATGCTTGGCCAATCATCAGCCAGCAATGCACTGCGATGCCGCAGTGAATTATGGGCCGTGACGCGCCACGCGAATTTGGCGCGAATGGCCCATATAGTTCGCAATTCGGCGAACGATCAAACAGACAGTGTTCGAGTCGAACATGGGTTCGACTCCAACGCGAAGCTCATCCCTATTCTTTTGTTATTTGCTCTATAATATTTTCCTTTAGTGTTTTCATGTTAACATTTTCCTATTTTCTTGGGAAATAAATAAGACGTTGTTTTACTAAGCAGTGTGTTTGTTTTCATAGCTAACCTTAGATCATTTTGCTTATCAACAGTAACATTATTAGAGTTTTAATAGACTAACTATAGGAATAGACAAGTTAATACATATATGCAATAAATAAAGGGAATCTATAACCACACTGGGATAATATACCGTATATACTCGAGTATAAGTCGAATTTTTCAGCACATTTTTTGTGCTGAAAGTGCCCCCCTCGACTTATACTCGAATCAAGCACTTTTCTGCAGCAAAAAATTTCATTTTCCGAACCGACTTTGGGGCCCCGTATCTCAGGGCCACTTGGTGCTAGAAACCCCGAATTTGGTATGCAAACCCAGTGGACCTGGTACCACAACATATCCAAAGCTGAAGTTCCTAGCCCTAAGTGGCCCCGAGATACGGGGCCCCAAAATCGGTTCGGAAAATGTCATTCTCTGCTACAGAAAAGTGCTTGACATTTTCTGAACCGATTTTGGGGCCCCATATCTCAGGGCCACCTGGTGCTAGGAACCCCAAATTTGGTGTGCAAACCCAGTGGAACTGGTACCATAACATATCCAAAGCTGGGGTTCCTAGCACCAAGTGGCCCTGAGATACGGGGCCCCAAAACTGGTTTGGAAAATGTCATTCTCTGCTGCAGAAAAGTGCTTGACATTTTCTGAACTGATGTTTGGGGCCCTGTATCTCAGGGCCACTTGGTGCTAGAAACCCCAGCTTTGGAAATTGTATGGTGCTAGTTCCACTGGGTTTGCACACCACATTTGGGGTTCTTAGCACTAAGTGGCCCCGAGATACGGGGCCCCAAATTCGGTCAACTGTGTCTATCTGCAGCAATGTCATTTCGGGACCCTTTGGGTTCAGAGACCCCAAATTTTGGCTGCAGCTAGGAGGCATCTAGGAACCCTTAACTACTGAGTTTGAAGTTCAGGGGACCTATGGCTGCAAATGGGCACAGTGAGGCATGCAAATGGGCACAGTGATGCTGCAAATGGGCATTGTTGACCCTCTTTTCCACTTACAGAAGCTGTGCATTTCTCACCCTCGTCTTAAACTCGGGTCAATAAGTTTTTCCCATTTTTTTTGTGGTAAATTAGGGCCTCGACTTATACTCGGAACGACTTATACTCGAGTATATACGGTAATAATAATATTATTTTAGCATTTTATTTCACACTTAGAACTGCATTCCCCAGGAGCCCTTTCCCTACACACAGTGTGGGGGCACTGCACAGGCACTTGAGAGACAAAGCAGCCTGGATAGGCATCATTGTTTTCCAACATATTTTACAAGGTGATGTCTGACAGGAAGTTTAACCATACCCACACAACCAAAACCCAAAAAATTATTGAGTTATATTTTAAGTGTCTTTGTCTATAATAGTTATGATGCAGGTGTACAGTCTTCTATGAATATTATATGCAAGCAGTGCAATAGGAAATGTATGCACTTACTTTTTTATGGATCCTTTGGAATCCTATATATATATTGTAAAGGACCCGATAGATCTATTCTATTTACATTTTCTCAAAGCCACAAATCATATAAAAACTTTAAATGTGCTTGGTGACTAAGGGGAAGCAATATTGGACCCTCAAAAATTCGTGAAAAAGGGTCCCAACTGCTAGGAACATTGCATTTAAAAGGGTGTGTAGTTTCTCTGCATTTTAATATTATTTACGAGTTATCAAAGACTGAATGGGCTGTTGAGAGAGGTTAGGCATGTTCTGTTTAACCACCTCAGCTCCGAAAGGTTCACCCCCTTTCCTGACTAGGCCATTTTTTGCAATACGGCACTGCGTTACTTTAATTAACAATAGCGTGGTCGTGCAACGCTGTATCATAATGAAATTGATGTACTTTTTTTATATAGAGCTTTCGTTTGGTGGTATTTGATCACCTCTGCAGTTTTAATTTTTTGTGCTGTAAACAAAAAAAGACTGCCCATTTTGAAAGAAAATAATATTTTTTACTTTCTGCTATGAAACACATCCAATAAAAACATGTAAAAAAATCTAATTTCTTCATCAGTTTAGGTTAATATGTATTTTGCTACATATTTCTGGTAAAAAAATTCCAATAAGTGTATATTGATTGGTTTCCGCAAAAGTTATAGCATCTACAAACTATGGAATGTTTTTATGGATATTTTGTTTATTTATTTATTACTAGTAATGGCAAGGATCAGCGATTTTTAGCAGGACTCCAACATTGTGGTGGACAAATCGGACACCTAACTGATATATTTGACACTTTTTGGGGACCAGGGACACTAATACAGTGATCAGTGCTAAAAATCGATCAAAGGGTTAAATATGTCCCTTGGGGGTGCTTTCTAACTGTGGGGGGAATGCTTTGACTGGGAGAAAACAGAGATTCATATTTCTGAAACACAAGAACTCCATTTTCCCCCCTGGCAGAACGGTGATCTGCCTTGTTTACATAGGCAGACCACCGTTCTACCTCTCCTCAGAACAATCGGTGGGTCTTGGCGGACATCGTGTCCAACCCCAGACTCAGGTATATGAGTGGCACCTATCCCTCAATCACTTGCAGATCACTTGATTCCTCCTCCTTGCTAGGTCTTGCTTGGACAAGCAGAGAGGATGGACGGGGCCTGTGAGTGCAGGCAGAGCCAGAGAAGATGGGTGGAGTGGGTGGGGACTGCTCCCATGAGTGCGGGTGGAGAGGATGGGTAGAGAGGCTGGGCATAGTGGGCTCAGGGAGCAGAGCGGGTGGAGAGGATGGGTAAAGTGGGTGGGGACTGTGCCCGTGAGTGCGAGAGGAGAGGATGGGTGGAGAGGTTAAACAGAGGGGGGGACTGTGCAGTGTGCCATGAGTGCGGGCAGGGAGGATGGGCGGAGAAGCCAGGTAGGATGGGAGGAGCAGAAAGGGACTCCCCATGAATGACCAGTGCAGTAGTGTACTATTTCCCAAGCGGCACAGTGGTGTAGTGGGTAGCACTCTCACCTAGCAGTAAAAAGGGTCACCGGTTCAAATCCCAACCACGACACTACCTGCCTGGAGTTTGCATGTTCTCCCTGTGCCTGCGTGGGTTTCCTCCCACACTCCAAAGACATGCTGGTAGGTTAATTGGCTTCTGTCTAAATTGGCCCTAGTATATGAATGTGAGTTAGGGACCTTAGATTGTGAGCTCCTTGAGGGTAGGGACTGATGTGAATGTACAATGTATATGTAAAGCGCTGTGTAAATTGACAGCGCTATATAAATACCTTAAATAATAATAGTTGCCTTTTCCCAAGAAAAGTTTTCAGAAATTACATCAGGGTAAGTTATTTGATGCAAAATTGTTTAATAGAGCAGTTTATTAAATATATGTAACTAGAATTGTTTTTAGAGTGGTATTTAAAATATGATCCATTCAGTCAGTAGAAATGTAAAATGTAAAAATTATTGGGACATTATCTATACAAGCAATGTATACAGAGATTCTATGGGCCTAGTGCACTAAATATCTTTTGAAGAATGGGACACAGCTGGCCCAAGCTCCAAATTGGCCAGTGTCCCCATGATAAAAAAAAACGGCAACCACTCCAACCTATAAGCTTTTGCAGTAAGGTGCACAAATCTTTGAATGGTGACTGTAACATTGGGAGAAAACGATTGAGGCTGGGTTCACACTGCTGTGCGGAGTGGCTCACAGCAGGGGCCCGGTGCGTCCCTGTTCTCCGTTTCAGGGATGATTTAGGCCCAAATTTTGGGCTGGATTCGGACCTGAAATGGACCAGAATAGGAACAGGAGTCTTCTGCAAACCGCTCCGCAGCCATCCCAGGGCTGTGAGATCCGGCTCCATTGTGAGACGGTCACAGTCTCCTGACATGCGAATTGGATGTGGGGAAACCTGTATCCAATTCGCAATTGTGTGAACCAAGCCTTGATCTTAGGTCTCTAAAGAAGAGTGGCCACACAATGAATTTGGCCGAGAAGCAGGTCAATCTTAAACTGCATAAGGGTTCAGTAAGGAAGTGAAACTCCCTTCCACAGTTGGTGGTGTCAGCAGGAAGTGGTGATGAATTTAAAAAAAAACTTTTAGATACGTTTCTTAGTATACATAGGGATATTGTAATAATAATGTTGTACAGGGATGTTGAAAATGGTAGTGACATACACACACACAGACTCAGGTTGAACTAGATGTATTGGTGTCTTTATTTAACCTTACCAACTATGTAACTATTTCATTATGACCCAAAGCAAGACTCTCTGGCCCTTCCAATCCCCCCATTCATAATTTTTGAAGGATTGATCACCTCAAAGCACTGACTATTTTGTTGAAGCTATTGTTTGTAACTATATACATTTTCTATAACAAGAACAATAGAGAAAATATTAGCTTGAGACAGACATTTGGGGACTGTGATGGTTATCGCCTTTCTAAGCAAAAAGTTCAATCATCATTGTATATTTAGAATTCACCATGTACAGCAGCTGAATCTCTGCAAGCTAGCATTAAAAATGAGAATTATATTATACCTAACATAGTAGCCATAATGATGCATTCATATATGTGAAGATCAACATAGGCTTCCATCCATAGGTACTGTATATTGTATATCACAATTAGTACTTATGTTATGACAAGTCAATGAAATAGTAGATACAGTATTTGAAATATTAGATATGTTACATCTAAAGTAATCTGAGTAAGCAGCTATTCTCTGTGAAGTATAGTAACCCCAACTTGTTCAAATGTTTCAGAATCAAAGCTAAATCACAGCTGCAACTCATCAGCACCCTTGCAGTTCATTCAGAACTACAAGCTGCCTGCCGCAGTGGCTGATGGTACTTGTAGTTAATTCATACACAGGAAACTGTAAATGAATGACACGGCTGTGTGGGCAGAGCCCTGCACGACCAAGCTATATTTGAATTGTGACAGCGGGAGCAGGGAGGGGGGGATTGGGGGAGAGGTGATAGGAGCTGGAACATGTTACATGTTCCACCCTAAGTATGGGTGGAACATATAACATGTTCCAAAAGGTGAACTTATACTTATACTATACCTAATATAACCTCTCACAAAATCAGCAAGCCTCAGTCCTTGGGTTTATTTTTATTTTTTCAATGATTCTTTTAGCAAGCTTCTAGATGTGACATAGCCAGGCCTGGACTGGGAATAAAAACCAGCCCTGGAAATAATTTCATACCAGCCCCATAGTATTTTTATACCAGCCCAACCGCATAACATCGTTATTTTCTTGTTCACAAAAGGGAAAACCATGCATATTAAAGCACATTTGAAGAGTGTATTATATATAGATAAGAGAGACATGGCTTTTACAAACAGCAGCAATTTTTTTCAAGGCAAAAATCATGCCATTTACTGGCACATTTTTTATTGACACTGCAAAAAAAAGGTGCCGTAAATGACAGTTTTCAGTGCAAATATCAATATTTAAGCTATAAACTGCTATTAGCAATGTGTTAAGTTAAACAAAAGTCAAAAACCATATTTCTCCATTTACATGAAAGTCAGATTAATATAACCCAACACAGAATTCCCCCCATATATCAGGAGGATTCCCCTTTACAGTGCAAGGGAACTCTGACACAAAGGGGAACATTGCAGATCATGATCTAAGCGGGAACTCTGATATAAAGGGGGGGCACTGGTGACCAGAGACCCCACTTATCTCAGAGTCCACTGCATTCCTCTTTACATCAGAGTTCCCCCTTGCACTGTAAGGTGGAATCCTGCAGACTATGATGTAAAGGGGAACTCTGGGAATGTGGAGAGGACTCTGGTGACCAGAGACTACCTTCCGCAGAAAGAAAACACTAAGGTACGGGGGTTTACTGATATAAGGGGGGAAACCTATATATCAGTGCCCCCTTACAATATTGTATTGACCCCCCCCCCCTCAGGTAGGCCTGGTGGCGCTGTCACTGACCTCCTCTCAGGTGCACCTTACAGGGCTCAGTCAGTCGGCTCCAGCTCGGTGGCTCTGGTTTTATCCCATAGTTTCCTCTCCACAGTCCATACATGTCTGACTTCTCCCATGACCCCCATCCCTGAGGCACTCCCACTCTTGACTCCACTCCAGACTGCAGTCGTGATATAAGACAAGAGATGGTCAGAGGCTGCGGATGGTACAGGAGAGGTCAGAGGCTGTGGATGGTACAGGAGAGGTCAGAGGCTGCGGATGGTACAGGGAAGGTCAGAGGCTGCGGATGGTACAGGGGAGGTCAGAGGCTGCAGTGGGTACAGGAGAGGTCAGAGGCTGCGGATGGTACAGGAGAGGTCAGAGGCTGCGGATGGTACAGGGGAGGTCAGAGGCTGCGGATGGTACAGGAGAGGTCAGAGGCTGCAGATGGTACAGGAGAGGTCAGAGGCTGCGGATGGTACAGGAGAGGTCAGAGGCTGCAGATGATACAGGAGAGGTCAGAGGCTGCGGATGGTACAGGGGAGGTCAGAGGCTGCGGATGGTACAGGGGAGGTCAGAGGCTGCGGATGGTACAGGAGAGGTCAGAGGCTGCGGATGGTAGATGGTACAGGGGAGGTCAGAGGCTGCCGATGGTACAGGGGAGGTCAGAGGCTGCGGATGGTACAGGGGAGGTCAGAAGCTTCCGATGGTACAGGGGAGGTCAGAGGCTGCCGATGGTACAGGGGAGGTCAGAGGCTGCGGATGGTACAGGGGAGGTCAGAGGCTGCGGCTGCTACAGGAGAGGTCAGAGGCTGCCGATGGTACAGGGGAGGTCAGAGGCTGCCAATGGTACAGGGGAGGTCAGAGGCTGTCGATGGTACAGGGGAGGTCAGAGGCTGCGGATGGTACAGGGGAGGTCAGAGGCTGCGGATGGTACAGGGGAGATCAGAGGCTGTGGATGGTACAGGGGAGGTCAGAGGCTGCGGATGGTACAGGGGAGGTCAGAGGCTGCGGATGCTACAGGAGAGGTCAGAGGCTGCCGATGGTACAGGGGAGGTCAGAGGCTGCCGATGGCACAGGGGAGGTCAGAGGCTGCGGATGGCACAGGGGAGGTCAGAGGCTGCGGATGGTACAGGGGAGGTCAGAGGCTGTGGATGGTACAGGGGAGGTCAGAGGCTGCGGATGGTACAGGGGAGGTCAGAGGCTGCGGATGGTACAGGGGAGGTCAGAGGCTGCGGATGGTACAGGGGAGGTCAGAGGCTGCGGAGGGGACGACAGGAGGGGTCAGAGGCTGCGGGGGGGAGGACAGGAGAGGTCAGAGGCTGTGGAGGGGATGACAGGAGAGGTTAGAGCCTGCGGAGGGGATGACAGGAGAGGTCAGAGGCTGTGAAGGGGATGACAGGAGGGGTCAGAGGCTGTGGGGGGGACAACAGGAGATCAGAGGCTGCGGAGGGGACGACAGGAGAGGTCAGAGGCTGCGGGGGGATGACAGGAGGTCAGAGGCTGCGGGGGGATGACAGGAGGTCAGAGGCTGCGGGGGGATGACAGAAGGTCAGAGGCTGCGGGGGGATGGCAGGAGGTCAGAGGCTGCGGGGGGCATGGCAGGAGGTCAGAGGCTGCGGAGGGGAGGGGGGATTACAGGAGGTCAGAGGCTGCGGGGGGGATGACAGGATGTCAGAGGCTGCAGGGGAATGACAGGAGGTCAGAGGCTGCGGGGGGGGACAGGAGGTCAGAGGCTGCGGAGGGGAGGGGGGCGGACAGGAGTCCAGAGGCTGCGGGGGGGGACAGGAGGTCAGAGGCTGCGGAGGGGATGACAGGAGAGGTCAGAGGCTGCGGAGGGGATGACAGGAGGGGTCAGAGGCTGTGGGGGGGACAACAGGAGATCAGAGGCTGCCGAGGGGATGACAGGAGAGGTCAGAGGCTGCGGAGGGGATGACAGGAGAGGTCAGAGGCTGCGGAGGGGACGACAGGAGAGGTCAGAGGCTGCGCAGGGATGACAGGAGGTCAGAGGCTGCAGGGGGATGACAGGAGGTCAGAGGCTGCAGGGGGATGACAGGAGGTCAGAGGCTGCGGGGGGATGGCAGGAGGTCAGAGGCTGCGGGGGGATGGCAGGAGGTCAGAGGCTGCGGAGGGGAGGGGGGATTACAGGAGGTCAGAGGCTGCGGGGGGGATGACAGGAGGTCAGAGGCTGCGGAGGGGAGGGGGGATTACAGGAGGTCAGAGGCTGCAGGGGGATGACAGGAGGTCAGAGGCTGCGGGGGGGGGGACAGGAGGTCAGAGGCTGCGGAGGGGAGGGGGGCGGAGAGGAGGCCAGAGGCTGCGGGGGGGACAGGAGGTCAGAGGCTGCAGGGGGATGACAGGAGGTCAGAGGCTGCAGGAGGGACAGGAGGTCAGAGGCTGCAGGGGATGACAGGAGGTCAGAGGCTGCAGGGGGATGACAGGAGGTCAGAGGTTGCAGGGGGATGACAGGAGGTCAGAGGCTGTGGAGGGGAAGACAGGAGGTCAGAGGCTGCGGAGGGGAGGGGGGCAGACAGGAGGTCAGAGGCTGCAGGGGGGGGGACAGGAGGTCAGAGGCTGCGGGGGGATGACAGGAGGTCAGAGGCTGCAGGGGGGGGACAGGAGGTCAGAGGCTGCAGGGGGGGGACAGGAGGTTAGAGGCTTGCAGCGGGGGGACAGGAGGTCAGAGGCTGTGGATGGTACAGGGGAGGTCAGAGGCTGCGGATGGTACAGGGGAGGTCAGAGGCTGCGGATGGTACAGGGGAGGTCAGAGGCTGTGGATGGTACAGGGGAGGTCAGAGGCTGCGGATGGTACAAGGGAGGTCAGAGGCTGCGGATGGTACAGGGGAGGTCAGAGGCTGCCGATGGTACAGGAGAGGTCAGAGGCTGCGGATGGTACAGGGGAGGTCAGAGGCTGCGGATGGTACAGGGGAGGTCAGAGGCTGCGGATGGTACAGGGGAGGTCAGAGGCTGCGGATGGTACAGGGGAGGTCAGAGGCTGCGGATGGTACAGGGGAGGTCAGAGGCTGCGGAGGGGACGACAGGAAGGGTCAGAGGCTGCGGGGGGGACGACAGGAGGGGTCAGAGGCTGCGGAGGGGATGACAGGAGAGGTCAGAGGCTGCGGGGGGGGATAACCGGAGAGGTCAGAGGCTGCGGAGGGGATGACAGGAGGGGTCAGAGGCTGCGGGGGGGCCAACAGGAGATCAGAGGCTGCGGAGGGGATGACAGGAGAGGTCAGAGGCTGCGGGGGAATGACAGGAGGTCAGAGGCTGCGGGGGGATGACAGGAGGTCAGAGGCTGCGGGGGGATGACAGGAGGTCAGAGGCTGCAGGGGGATGACAGGAGGTCAGAGGCTGCGGGGGGATGGCAGGAGGTCAGAGGTTGCGGGGGGTATGGCAGGAGGTCAGAGGCTGCGGGGGGATGACAGGAGGTCAGAGGCTGCAGAGGGGAGGGGGGATTACAGGAGGTCAGAGGCTGAGGGGGGGATGACAGGAGGTCAGAGGCTGCAGAGGGGAGGGGGGATTACAGGAGGTCAGAGGCTGCGGGGGGGATGACAGGAGGTCAGAGGCTGCAGGGGGATGACAGGAGGTCAGAGGCTGCAGGGGGGGGACAGGAGGTCAGAGGCTGCGGAGGGGAGGGGGACGGACAGGAGGCCAGAGGCTACGGGGGGGACAGGAGGTCAGAGGCTGCAGGGGGATGACAGGAGGTCAGAGGCTGCATGGGGGGACAGGAGGTCAGAGGCTGCAGGGGATGACAGGAGGTCAGAGGCTGCAGGGGGATGACAGGAGGTCAGAGGCTGCAGGGGGATGACAGGAGGTCAGAGGCTGCAGGGGGATGACAGGAGGTCAGAGGCTGCGGAGGGGAGGGGGGCAGACAGGAGGTCAGAGGCTGCAGGGGGGGACAGGAGGTCAGAGGCTGCGGGGGGATGACAGGAGGTCAGAGGCTGCAGGGGGGGACAGGAGGTCAGAGGCTGCAGGGGGGGACAGGAGGTCAGAGGCTTGCATCGGGGGGACAGGAGGTCAGAGGCTGCAGGGGGGGGCAGAAGGTCAGAGGCTGCAGGGGGGGACAGGAGGTCAGAGGCTGCAGGGGGGGACAGGAGGTCAGAGGCTGCAAGAGGGTGACAGGAGGTCAGAGGCTGCAGGGGGGTGACAGGAGGTCAGAGGCTGCGGAGGGGGGATGACAGGAGGTCAGAGGCTGCAGGGGGGTGACAGGAGGTCAGAGGCTGCGGAGGGGGGATGACAGGAGGTCAGAGGCTGCAGGGGGGGATAGGAGGTCAGAGGCTGCAGGGGGGTGACAAGAGTTCAGAGGCTGCGGGGGGAAGACAGGAGGTCAGAGGCTGCAGGGGGGGGACAGGAGGTCAGGGGCTGCAGGGGGGGGCAGGAGGTCAGAGGCTGCAGGGGGGCAGGAGGTCAGAGGCTGCAGGGGGGGCAGGAGGTCAGAGGCTGCAGGGGGGGCAGGAGGAGAGAGGCTGCAGGGGGAGTAGGAGGTCAGAGGCTGCAGGGGGGGACAGGAGGTCAGAGGCTTCAGGGGGGAAAGGAGGTCAGAGGCTGCAGGGGGGGACAGGAGGTCAGAGGCTGCAGGGGGGCAGGAGGTCAGAGGCTGCAAGGGGGGGGCAGGAGGTCAGAGGCTGCAGGGGGGGCAGGAGGTCAGAGGCTGCAGTGGGGGCAGGAGGTCAGAGGCTGCAGTGGGGGCAGGATGTCAGAGGCTGCCATGGGGGCAGGAGGTCAGAGGCTGCAGGGGGGCAGGAGGTCAGAGGCTGCAGTGGGGGCAGGAGGTCAGAGGCTGCAGTGGGGGCAGGAGGTCAGAGGCTGCAGGGGGGGTAGGAGGAAGAGGCCACCAGAAGAGTACTCACTGCAGTATTTTTAAAAATGGCGCCGCTCGGCGCCATCGTGTCACTGCGCATGCGCCCGCATTTCCGAGAATTGCCGAGTGTGTACGGACTTTCCCGAGCACGGCTAGCTCGGGAAAGCCCTGCACACTTCCAAGAATAGCGCTAGCGCATGCGCAGTTGCATGTCAGCCTGGCGGCCCCGCAGCAATATTTCTTTCAGGCGCCGCTGCCCTCACAGCGGCACCAGGGGCAGCCAGACAGCCGGCCCACCGGGGGATTTCCCGGTATCCCGGTAGGCCAGTCCGGCCCTGGACATAACCACTGCAGATCACTTAATTTGAGCTTTCAGGATCAGTTGACTTCTTGGATAAGCCCTGAGGGACCGTACCTGGACTCCGCTAAGAAAAAGATATGGGGCAGGCTTGTGATGTTGCTTTGAGAACTTGATTCTTCATTATCTGCTCACCTACAGTAAGCACATTCTACAGCATACAGGTCCAAGGGCCCAGTCCATCTGCAGGTGGAGCCCTGTCTCTGCTGACCACTTAGGGTATACAGTATGCCGACCGGTGAAAACTTGAATGGGGCTTGTCCCTAGCATCCTCTTTCTTTGCTGGAAGGACTGCAAGTCTGATGTGGTAAGTGAGAGCTTTTTACCCTACACTGGAGCCCAAGGTGCTGCTTCTCTGGTCCCCTTGTGGCTTAATTACAGAGCATTGGCTGCAACACGTTAAGTTTGTCGCAACTTGGAGTGGGAGCGCTAGTTCCTGTCCCCTGTCATTTCAGATGTTTGGCCCAAAGAATTATATCCGGGGGCTACAAACTAGATACCTGCCTCCACCCCACTTCATGCTATCACATTTGCCATCCTCCCTGCAAAACCAGGTGGATCTATCAAATCTCTATGTTGTTCTCCCCTGCAGCTCCTCTCTGATTGACCCCGTCCCAAACAAAGAAATACTCCAGAGGTTTTTAACTCAAACTTGTTCACTCTTCCCAAGGCAAAAGAAGGCATTTGCCCCATTTCGAATCTAAAGTTTCTCAACAGATTTCTTTGTGTTCAAATGTTATGCATAGTACACCACTGCAAGAAATATTACTTTGTAAAATACCAATCTATTTAACACAGGACTCTTTCTACATCCCCCTCAGGATTGCTCTTGGAAGTTTCTGTCTTTTGGCTCCTACTTTGTGCTTTTGTAAGTAAGTTTTGTCAAGTAAGGTTATCTATGCCTGGTTTACAGGCTTCTCTGTTTGCTTGCTGTTCCAAACTTCTTTTTTCTCTCTTCGTCATCAATGTTACTTCTGAATTTTATTTGCACTTACAAGACTAGAGTCAGTGTCACGGCTGACACCTTGAGTCCTTGTTCTCTATACTGTTCCTGGAACATAGCCTCGGGGGTCCTTACATCCATGCTTCATTCTTTGATATTAGTCCCATGTAAACTCACCTTGCAGTTATATGCACCTGATATAGGGATTGATCCATTAATGTCCTAATTATGTCACTCTAATTTGGATCCATATACTTTAATCTATTGTGAGTACTAGCAGTGATCTGTTTGTTTGCTCTCTTATGTTTATATTTTGTTAAAACTTCAATAAAACCTATTAAAAAAATAAATAAAATGAAGCATGAAATCTGTCAGTCATTGCCTTTCTTCATCGGGTGGATCTTGTGGCATCTGTGGACATCAAGGATTACTACTTATACATACCCATTTTCCCACTCCATCAAAGCTACCTACATTCTGCTGTGGGTACACAACTTTACCAGTTTTTTGCCCATCCCTTTGTCCTGTCCACAGCACCTTGGGTCCTCTTTATGGTGTTAACTAGGGATGAGCCGAACACCCCCCCGGTTCAGTTCGCACCAGAACCTGCGAACGGACCGAAAGTTTGCGTGAACTTTAAAACCCCATTAAAGTCTTTGGGACTCGAAAGTCAGAAATCAAAAGGGCTCATTTTAAAGGCTAATATGCAAGTTATTGTCCTAAAAAGGGTTTGGGGACCCGGGTCCTGCCCCAGGGGACATGTATCAATGCAAAAAAAAAAGTTTTAAAAATGGCCTTTTTTGGGAGCAATGATTTTAATGATGATTAAAGTAAAAAAAAAAAGTGAAAAATTCCTTTAAATATCATACCTGGGGGGTGTCTATAGTATGCCTGTAAAATGGCACGTGTTTCCAGTGCTTAGAACAATCCCTGCACAAAATGACATTTTTAAAGGAATAAAAGTCATTTAAAACTGTTAACAATGTAAGCCCTCACAGTTACTCTTGGTGGGCACAAGAATGAGCCCATGCACCTGTTGAACAGGGGCAGAAAATTTGGGCCTTTGGTGGTGGTGAATACTGTAAGCCCTCACGGTTACTCTTGGTGGGTGCAGGAATGGGCCCTGTTGTGAAATATTAGATCAAGAATTGTGATTACATGTCCCTGTTGAACAGGGGCAGAAAAATTGGGCCTTAGGCACTGGTGCCACAACACTGCAACCCCTCACAGATGCTATAGTTGGAGCACAGGAATGAACCCTGCTGCGAAGAATTGCATCAAAAATTGTAATTATATGCCCCTGTTGAACAGGGGCTGAAAAATTGGGCCTTGGGCACTGGTGCTGGTGCCACAACACTGCAAAACCCTCACAGATACTCTAGTTGGAGCGCAGGAATGAGCCCTGCTGCAAAGTATTGCATCTAAAATTGTAACTATATGACCCTGTTAACCACTTGCCGACCGCCTAACGCAGATATACTGCGGCAGAATGGCACGGGCAGGCAGAATCACGTACCCGTACGTGATCTGCCTCCCGCGGGCGGGAGGTCCGATCGGACCCCCCCGGTGCCAGCGGCGGTCGGCTTGTGACTGGGAGCGTTGAGAGGCAAGGGGGAGACCATCCGATCGTGGCCCCCCCTCGCGATCGCTCCCAGCTAATGGGAATCCTCCTCTGCCTGTGTGTAGTTTCCGTTCCAGCGCCGAGGAGAGAAGACATGTGAGTGCACAACACACACACACACACACAGTAGAACATGCCAGGCATACTTTACACCCCCGACCCCACCCCGATCGCCCCCCGATCTCCCCCCAATCACCACCCGTCACAAACTGACACCAAGCAGTATTTTTTTTTTTTTCTGATTACTGCTAGGTGTCAGTTTGTGACAGTTAGAAGTGGTAGGGCAGTGAGTGGTAGCCCCCTGTAGGTCTAGGGTACCCCCCTACCCCCCCTAATAAAGTTTTAACCCCTTGATGACCCCCCGTCACCAGTGTCACTAAGCAATCATTTTTCTGATCGCTGTATTAGTGTCGCTGGTGATGCTAGTTAGGGAGGTAAATATTTAGTTTCTCCGTCAGCGTTTTATAGCGTCAGGGACCCCATATACTATCTAATAAATGTTTTAACCCCTTGATTGCCCCCTAGTTAACCCTTTCACCCCTGATCACCATATAACCGTTGCGGGTGACGCTGGTTAGTTCGTTTATTTTGTATAGTGTCAGGGCACCCGCCGTTTATTACCGAATAAAGGTTTAGCCCCCTGATCGCCCGGCGGTGATATGCGTCGCCCCAGGCAGCGTCAGATTAGCGCCAGTACCGCTAACACCCACGCACGCAGCATACACCTCCCTTAGTGGTATAGTATCTGAACGGATCAATATCTGATCCGATCAGATCTATACTAGCGTCCCCAGCAGTTTAGGGTTCCCAAAAACGCAGTGTTAGCGGGATCAGCCCAGATACCTGCTAGCACCTGCGTTTTGCCCCTCCGCCCGGCCCAGCCCAGCCCACCCAAGTGCAGTATCGATTGATCACTGTCACTTACAAAACACTAAACGCATAACTGCAGCGTTCGCAGAGTCAGGCCTGATCCCTGCGATCGCTAACAGTTTTTTTGTAGCGTTTTGGTGAACTGGCAAGCACCAGTGGCTAAGTACACCCCGGTCGTAGTCAAACTCGCACTGCAATAACACTTGGTGACGTGGCGAGTCCCATAAGTGCAGTTCAAGCTGGTGAGGTGGCAAGCACAAGTAGTGTCCCGCTGCCACCAAAAAGACAAACACAGGCCCGTCGTGCCCATAGTGCCCTTCCTGCTGCATTCGCCAATCCTAATTGGGAACCCACCGCTTCTGCAGTGCCCGTACTTCCCCCATTCACATCCCCAACCAAATGCAGTCGGCTGCATGAGAGGCATTTTCTTTATGTCCTCCCGAGTACCCCTACCCAATGAACCCCCCCAAAAAAGATGTTGTGTCTGCAGCAAGCGCGGATATAGGCGTGACACCCACTATTATTGTCCCTCCTGTCCTGACAATCCTGGTCTTTGCATTGGTGAATGTTTTGAACGCTACCATGCACTAGTTGAGTATTAGTGTAGGGTACAGCACTGCACAGATTAGGCACACTTTCACAGGGTCTCCCAAGATGCCATCGCATTTTGAGAGACCCGAACCTGGAAATCGGTTACAGTTATAAAAGTTACAGTTACAAAAAAAAGTGTAAAAAAAAAAAAAAAACACAAACAAAAATATAAAATAAAAAAAAAATAGTTGTCGTTTTATTGTTCTCTCTCTCTCTCTCTCTCTCTATTCTCTCTATTGTTCTGCTCTTTTTTACTGTATTCTATTCTGCAATGTTTTATTGTTATTATGTTTTATCATGTTTGTTTTTCAGGTATGCAATTTTTTATACTTTACCGTTTACTGTGCTTTATTGTTAACCATTTTTGTGTCTTCAGGTACGCCATTCACGACTTTGAGTGGTTATACCAGAATGATGCCTGCAGGTTTAGGTATCATCTTGATATCATTCTTTTCAGCCAGCGGTCAGCTTTCATGTAAAAGCAATCCTAACGGCTAATTAGCCTCTAGACTGCTTTTACAAGCAGTGGGAGGGAATGCCCCCCCCCCCAACGTCTTCCGTGTTTTTCTCTGGCTCTCCTGTCTCAAAAGGGAACCTGAAAATGCAGCCGGTGATTCAGCCAGCTGACCATAGAGCTGATCAGAGGCCAGAGTGGCTCCAAACATCTCTATGGCCTAAGAAACCGGAAGCTACGAGCATTTCATGACTTAGATTTCGCCGGATGTAAACAGCGCCATTGGGAAATTGGGAAAGCATTTTATCACACCGATCTTGGTGTGGTCAGATGCTTTGAGGGCAGAGGAGAAATCTAGGGTCTAATAGACCCCAATTTTTTCAAAAAAGAGTACCTGTCACTACCTATTGCTATGATAGGGGATATTTACATTCCCTGAGATAACAATAAAAATGATTTAAAAAAAAAATGAAAGGAACAGTTTAAAAATAAGATAAAAAAAAAAATAATAATAAAGAAAAAAAAAAAAGCACCCCTGTCCCCCCTGCTCTCGCGCTAAGGCGAACGCAAGCGTCGGTCTGGCGTCAAATGTAAAAAGCAATTGCACCATGCATGTGAGGTATCACCGCGAAGATCAGATCGAGGGCAGTAATTTTAGCAGTAGACCTCCTCTGTAAATCTAAAGTGGTAACCTGTAAAGGCTTTTAAAGGCTTTTAAAAATGTATTTAGTTTGTCGCCACTGCACGTTTGTGCGCAATTTTAAAGCATGTCATGTTTGGTATCCATGTACTCGGCCTAAGATCATCTTTTTTATTTCATCAAACATTTGGGCAATATAATGTGTTTTAGTGCATTAAAATTTAAAAAAGTGTGTTTTTCCCCCAAATAATACGTTTAAAAAATCGCTGCGCAAATACTGTGTGAAAAAAAAAATGAAACACCCACCATTTTAATCTGTAGGGCATTTGCTTTAAAGAAAATATATAATGTTTGGGGGTTCAAAGTAATTTTATTGCAAAAAAAATTATTTTTTTATGTAATCAAAAAGTGTCAGAAAGGGCTTTGTCTTCAAGTGGTTAGAAGAGTGGGTGATGTGTGACATAAGCTTCTAGATGTTGTGCATAAAATGCCAGGACAGTTCAAAACCCTCCCAAATGACCCCATTTTGGAAAGTAGACACCCCAAGCTATTTGCTGAGAGGCATGTCGAGTCCATGGAATATATTATATTGTGACACAAGTTGCGGGAAAGAGACAATTTTTTTAAATTTTTTTTTTTTGCGCAAAGTTGTCACTAAATGATATATTGCTCAAACATGCCATGGGAATATGTGAAATTACACCCCAAAATAAATTCTGTTCCTTCTCCTGAGTACGGGGATACCACATGTGTGAGACTTTTTGGGAGCCTAGCCGCGTACGGGACCCCGAAAACCAAGCACCGCCTTCAGGCTTTCTAAGGCCGTAAATTTTTTAATTTCACTCTTCACTGCCTATCACAGTTTCGGAGGCCATGGAATGCCCAGGTGGCAAAAAAAAACCCCAAATGACCCCATTTTGGAAAGTAGACACCCCAAGCTATTTGCTGAGAGGTATAGTGAGTATTTTGCAGACCTTGCTTTTTGTCACAAAGTTTTAAAAATTGAAAAAAGAAAAAAAAAATTTTTTTTCTCGTCTTTCTTTATTTTCAAAAACAAATGAGAGCTGCAAAATACTCACCATGCCTCTCAGCAAATAGCTTGGGGTGTCTACTTTCCAATATGGGGTCATTTGGGGGGGGGGTTGTGCCACCTGGGCATTCCATGGCCTCCGAAACTGTGATAGGCAGTGAAGAGTGAAATCAGAAATTTACCCCCTTAGAAATCCTGAAGGCGGTGATTGGTTTTCGGGGCCCCGTACGCGGCTAGGCTCCCAAAAAGTCCCACACATGTGGTATCCCCATACTCAGGAGAAGCAGCTAAATGTATTTTGGGGTGCAATTCCACATATTTTTTGTCATTATTCAATCACTTGGGACAAAAAAAATGAATATTCAATGGGCTCAACATGCCTCTCAGCAATTTCCTTGGGGTGTCTACTTTCCAAAATGGGGTCATTTGTGGGGGTTTTGAACTGCCCTGCCATTTTAGCACCTCAAGAAACGACATAGGCAGTCATAAATTAAAGGCTGTGTAAATTCCAGAAAATGTACCCTAGTTTGTAGGCGCTATAACTTTTGCGCAAACCAATAAATATACACTTATTGACATTTTTTTATACCAAAGACATGTGGCTGAATACATTTTGGCCTAAATGTATGTCTAAAATTGAGTTTATTGGATTTTTTTTTAGAACAAAAAGTAGAAAATATCATTTTTTTTCAAAATTTTCGGTCTTTTTCCGTGTATAGCGCAAAAAATAAAAATGCCAGAGGTGATCAAATAACATCAAAAGAAAGCTCTATTTGTGGGAAGAAAGGATGCAAATTTCGTTTGGGTACAGCATTGCATGACCGCGCAATTAGCAGTTAAAGCGACGCAGTGCCAAATTGTAAAAAGTGCTCTGGTCAGGAAGGGCGTAAATCCTTCCGGGGCTGAAGTGGTTAAACAGGGGTTGAAAAATTGGGCCTTGGGAACTAGTGCTAGAGCCAAAAATGTTCTTACAAGCTATCATCATGAAAATTGAGGAGGAAGAGGATTGTCACTCAGCATAACATGATAGCCATTCAGCATCAGCATAGGCAGTCTTAAAGGGATCTCTCATTAAAATCTCACATTAGAATCAGCATCAGGTGCTTGGTAGCTGGTGATCCAAGACTGATTCATTTTTATGAAGGTCAGCCGATCGACCGATTCGGTGGACAGGCGCACCCTGTGATCGGTTACAAAGCCTCCAGCAGCACTGAATGTGCATTCTGAAAGAACGCTGGATGCAGGACAGTCCAGTAGCTCAATTGCATACTGTGCAAGCTCTGGCCAGTGATCCATCCTCAAGACCCAGTAACCCAGAGGATTTTTGGTGGTAAAGGTGTCCATGTCTGATCTTGCCCCTAGGTAATCCTTCACCGTGTGGATCAGACACTGGTTATGATTGCTGGAACTGATCATACCTTGGAGCTGCGGACTAAAAAATTGTCTGAAGATGTTTCATCCTCTGCTCCCTCTGCAATGGCAAGATAAGGTCCGCAACCTTACCCTTGTAATGTGGATCAAACAGGGTTGCCAGCCAGTAATGATCCCTCCCCTTGATACCACGAATATGAGGATCCTTCTGCAGGCTTTGCAGGAACAGGGAGGCCATGCAGCGTAGGTTTGCTGAGGCATTCCGTCCAGAGTCCTCTGCGTCACTAAGGACGACATGATCCGCAGCCACCTCCTCCCAGCCAAGTCCATGGGTTTCTTCGGACTGTAAACGATCCTTTGAAGACTTCTGCTGATGCTGAGTGCCAGGCTCCACCTCCATGCTGACACAATCCTCCTCCTCCTGTTCCTCATCCTCTTCCTGTGTGATCGGCGGGCATGTAGGAACACTGTCTGGATAAAGGGGGCCTTGAGAGGTAAGAATATTCTTCTCTTCCTCCCTCTGTTCTGCCTCAAGTGCCCTGTCCATTATTCCACGCAGTATGTGCTCCAACAGGTGAACAAGAGGAACAGTGTCACTGATGCATGCACTGTCACTGCTCGCCATCCTCGTGGCCTCCTCAAATGGTGACAGGACAGTGCATGCATCCCTGATCATAGCCCACTGGCGTGGGGAATAAAAAAAGCTCCACTGACCCTGTCCTGGTGCCATAGTCACATAGGTACTCATTGATGGCCCTCTGCTGCGTGTGCAGCCGCTGCAGCATGGCCAACGTTGAGTTCCAGCTGGTGGGCATGTCACAGATTAGGCGGTTCTTGGGCAGGTTAAATTCCTTTTGGAGGTCAGCCAGCCGAGCACTGGCATTATATGACCCGCGGAAATGCACATAGACTTTCCTGGCCTGCCTTAGGACATCCTGTAAGCCCGGGTACCTGCCCAAGAACCGCTGCACCACCAAGTTAAGGACATGCCAAACAGGGCACATTGGTTAGTTATCCCTGTCGGAGGGCGGAGAGCAGGTTGGTGCCATTGTCGCAAACCACCATACCTGGCTTAAGCTGGCGTGGCGTCAGCCACCTCTGAACCTGCCCCTGCAGAGCTGACAGAATCTTTGCCCCAGTGTGGCTCCTGTCCCCCAAGCACACCAGCTCAGGCACCGCATGGCATCTTTTGGCCTGCATGCTTGCGTAGCCCCTTGAACGCCTACGGAGCACCTCTGGTTCCGAGGACAAATCAGCACAGGAAGAGGCCATGGAGGAAGAAGAAGAGGAGGGGGTGGAGGAGAGAGGTGTCCCTGTCCATGCCTGCTGGACCATGAGTCAGCGCTGACCGCCCTGTCCAGCGAGGCCAAGACATTGCCTTCCACATGTCGGTAGAGAAACCCAGAATTGCCTTCCATGAGAAAAAGTGGCGTTTGGAAACCTGCCACTGAGGAACCGCACATTCCACAAACTCACAGAGGGGGGCAGAGTCTACCAACTGAAAATGCAGCAGTTGAAGTGCTAGCAATTTAGCCAAGCTAGCATTCAACCACTGGGCATGTGGATGGCTGGGAGCGAATTTCTTTCGGCAGTGCAGCAGCTGGAGCAGGGAAATTTGCCTGGTACAATCTGACATCGGTGTACCGAAAGCAGGTTGCCCGCAAGTACTTGGCTGTGACACACCTAATTCTACACCTTCATTCCTCTCAGTGCAGGTTTCAGAGAGGACTGAAGGTATATGAAGGACACAGTACACTAACTGTAAATACTGCAGCTGCCTGCCTGTGGTATTAATAGGATCAGAACAACAGCAATTGTCTTTAGGTAGCTCTAGGTGCACACTGTGCAGAGGACACAGTACACTAACTGTAAATACTGCAGCAGCCTACCTGTGGTACTAATTGTCTTCAGGTAGCTTTAGGTGCACACTGTGCAGAGGACACAGTACACTAACTGTAAATATTGCAGCTGCCTGCCTGTGGTACTAATAGTATCAGAAGAACACCAGAAATTTTCTTCAGGTAGCTTTAGGTTCACATTGTGCAAAGGACACAGTACACTAACTGTAAATACTGTAAAAACACCTGCTTGCCTGTCAGTAGGAAGAGAATAACAGGAACGGATCTAGCTAAACTGAATACAGTGTATATAGCATAAAAAAGTACCAGCATCCAAATTGACATACAGAAAAAAGGGGAGGTGAAGATGTGAGGACAGTTGCCAAGGCTGACCAACCCACATGGACACCCAAAGAAAATTGAATGGACTTTCTCGGTACTGAAACAATGACAATATTGATTTAGTAAAATCTAAGTTTTATTTTTATTCTATACTAGTATACAAACAACATTTGGTTAAAAATTATAACACGCGAGCAGCTACGGGGCGTGGCCTGGACATGGCTGTGTGAAGCTGCTTTTTCTCGGAGCTCCCGGCCTGTCCCGAAAACCCCGGCTAAATACATCTTGCCAGAGGCATGCTACCGACTAAACGGCACAGGACAAGAGCATCTACACGGGGTACACCCGTCGGAAAGAGCCCAGGAGAGATCCGCCACTATTTTCAGCGGCTACAGTGCACTTCCCCGGGAGCCACCGCAACTACGCCGCGAGGCCTGCCACGCGGGGAGAAGCAGAAGGCCCCCAGACAGAACAGACATCCAGCTGCATCCTGCCTGCTAGACTCCGGTAGCAGCTCCCTGGATACTACCGGAGACCCTACGAGAGGCGCAATGGCATCCCCCCGATCCCCGGAACCCGTCGTGCTCGATCAGGACATTCGAGCCCTACTACAGGCCCTCCCCACACGCACCGACATTGAGGCGCTCATCCTCAAGTTGGAAGAGACCCACAGGAGGGATATGCAGGAGGTGCGGGGAGAGGTGGCTACGCTGGCGGATCGCATGACCACAGGTGAGGCTTCAGTATCCTCTTTGGAGGGGAGAGTCTCAGCGCTCGAAAGAGAGAGAGACTTACACCGAGAATCTGCCATCGCCCTGCAGCTACATTTGGAAGACATCGAGGACCGGAGTCGCAGGAACAACCTGCGACTCCGGGGGATCCCAGAAGACACAGCTACGGAAAACCTGGGGGACACTGTTACAGAGATATTCCGCACCGTGCTGGGGGCCCCTGAGATCAACATCGAACTAGACAGAGTACATAGAGCCCTAGGCCCCAGATCTGAAGACCCGAGTAGGCCACGTGACGTCATCTGTAGACTACATCGCTACACTCAAAAGGAGTCTATCCTCAGATGTGCCTGGGAGCATGGAGATGTGGAGGTGAGAGGCAGACAGGCCAGAATACTGCCAGACCTGTCGAGGGCCACGCTAAGACGCAGAGCACTTCTCCGCCCACTCCTGGAGCTGGCCAAGCAGAAAGGCCTGACCTACAGATGGGGTTACCCGCTGTCGGTTACATTCCGAGGCGACACCGGGTCTTTCTCCCTCCACACAACCGCAGACCTACCAGCGCTGTTCAGATTCATGGAGGCAGAACCAATACAGGTACCCGATTGGCTTCAGCTCCTTCCGCGCTTACAAGGCCGATCGGGCTCCCTGAGACTGCATGGCCCCCTCCCCCCTCGTCACCAGAGGAATAGAAGGAGACGCAGGACGGCATCAGAGGGAGAACCGCGTGAGTAGGCCGATGGCCACCCCTTCCTTGTCCAGCATTACGTTTCCTAAACAGACCGCACGGAACTGAGCCTTCACATATGGGAGTCTTTGAAGTGGTCACCTCTGTCACTTGGTGGGTGGGAGAGATACCTAAACCCTGTACCTGCGCCCCATTGCCCAACCTACCCCCACTCCCCCCTCTCTGCTCTCCGGGAACATGTTAGACCCGTTGGGGGACGGAACCGAGACTTGGGGGATCCCTAGAAGGGCTAAGGGGAGTCAACTAACATGACATTGAAAGATACCCACCCCACCCCTGGAACTTGGCCGCGCCAATATTTGTTTGAATTGGGGCAAGGCAGCTGTCTACTATGGGCCGCCGACACAGGTCTACCCCCCCCCCAACTACCTGCAGAGGGAAGTTTGTAAAACGCGCAGAAACACCTCTGGTTTAACTAAGCAGACTCATGCAGAATGTGAATCCATAGGAAGCTAAGTGACAAGGAGACGGCAAGAGGAGACATCCCCACCGACACTTACCATTGCTCACCTTATTATTGGGGATAGGAACACCAAAGATTTCATACCGAGAAAGAGACTTCACACACTGAGACACTCCGACTATAAGCATCAGACCCTGCTACTAGTCATACCGCTAGGGAGCAAATTGACATTCTAGACCTGCTCTCTGAACTGGAAGTGTAAGTGAGAATCCCCCAAAGGACTGCCGGTTATGAGTTCTCTGGTCACGAACGGATCCGACCACTTTACCATTGCCCCATAAGGAACTGATCTCTCATGACCCGGAGGTCTTGATCAATATATAAAAGTTGCAATTTCAGAATAGATGCACCAGTTACTTGATAGTTTATGTTAAGTACATTCCTCATGGCTCACACACCCTTGCAAGCTGCTGGACGGGGAGGGGAACATGACAATATGTTACTGCACTTGTTAAAGTTAATATGTTCAAGCACTTGCACTCGTTGGGCTCCAGATATGAGAGCTCCTCTTTACCTCATTACATTTTTCTTTTAATTAGCTTTATTATGTTTATAGCATGCCTTTCTGATGGTTTTTGTTCAGAATATTATTGTGTCTAGGTGACTGCTAATGGCACTGAACGTTTACACATTTAAATTACAGATAGCCGGGGGTGGAGGGGAGGGTACGGGAGCTCTCTACCCGGCCCTGTCCATCCACTGTCCCACTTAGGACAACGCTCCAATTCCAGTACATTCTCTGGGGAGCGTAATAGCCTGATTGGCTAATTTAGTATTCGCACTAAGCTGCACTATCTAGTGACAGCCTTTCTATTCTCCTCTCTACTCTCTCTTGAGTTCATTCATTTTCCTTCTCCTATCTGACCTGCTTTTCACCTTATCTACCCACCCACGACTAATACCCCCCCCCCCTCAACTCCCCCCCCCCCCCCTCACCCCCCTACCCTCCCCCCTCTGGGATTCAGTTTGTAACCTTTTACAAACCCACCACACGCGACCATGACCTCCATAAAAGTAATCTCCTTTAATGTAAAGGGCCTAAACACACCTGAAAAAAGACGAATGCTAACCAATGACATGAGACGTATGAAAGCAGAAATAGTTTTCTTACAGGAGACCCACTTTAGGGAGGGCTCCTTACCGACATTACAGAGCAAATTTTTCCCAGTCGCATACCATTCGAGATACACCGAGACTAAATCCAGAGGAGTCTCCATCCTAATCTCATCTACATTACCATGGTCACTTACAGAAATAAAGAACGACGGGGAAGGTAGATTCCTCTTCGTAAAGGGGAAGATAGGAGACACAAAGGTGACCCTGGCTAACCTTTACGCTCCCAATACACAACAAGACAGATTCCTAAAACGACACCTGGACCTACTATCACAATTCTCAGACGGACATTTGATTTTGGGAGGAGACCTCAACGTCCCCCTCACCCCTACAGAGGATACTTCCACTGGAACTTCCTCGACATCGCGAGACTTACGCAAACGTATCGGAACGACGTTACAGAACTCACAGCTGATCGACGCTTGGCGTCTTTTTCACCCAGGGGAAAGAGATTACACTTTCTTTTCCAAACCGCACCAGACATACTCTAGAATCGACTATTTCCTGATTCCCCACAGAGACTTACAAGCGATTAAAGAGACTACTATAGGACCAATCACGTGGTCGGACCATGCCCCGATCACATTGCGTTACACTCTCCCAGACGTAAGGTCGACACAAAAACCACCGTGGAGACTAAACGAAGGACTACTGAAAGATCCAGAAGTCCTAGCGGACGTAATCAGAGAAATAGGACACTATTTCACCACTAATTCCACACCTGACTGTGACACAGGATTAGTGTGGGAGGCACATAAAAGCGTTATCAGGGGGATACTCATTAAACATGGAGCACGACTCAAACGACTAAGAACTGCTCAATTAAACACGTTGCTTGGAAAATTAGAATCACTAGAAACACGTCACAAACAGACGCCCACCAAACAACTGGAAATAGAGTTAGACACGACCCGTACACAGATCACTGACCTTCTACGCTTTAAAGCGAAAGCGGCGATACAAATCAGCAAAAGAAAACATTACGAATCTGGCAACAAATGCGGGAGACTGTTAGCCCAATCACTCCGAGAACAGAAAATAGCTTCATATATACCCCACATTTTGTCCCCGACGGGCCGTAAGGCCTCGCTACCGCAACATATTGTACAAGAGTTTAGCTCCTTCTATTCTTCTCTATACAATTTAAAAGAGTCACAAACCCCCCCTGAAAAAATAACAGAATATATATCATCCTCCTTAATGCCCACCCTCCCTGACGACGTTAAAACCTTACTAGAGGACCCCATCACGCTGAGCGAACTACAGACCGCTCTAAAAAATTCTAAATCGGGTAAAGCTCCGGGCCCGGACGGACTCACAATTCCTTATTACAAAGCCCTCCTCCCCTCCCTTGGCCAACATCTGGTTAGACTCTACAACAATTTAGGCTCTGGAGGAAAATTTCATAGATCAACACTACAGGCACAGATTTCTGTCATACCAAAAGAGGGCAAAGACCCGGGCCAATGCGGCTCCTACCGTCCGATCTCATTGTTGAATACGGACTTAAAACTCTTCACAAAAATCATCTCCAACAGGCTACAACAACATCTTCCCTCACTGATCCACCTAGACCAAGTGGGCTTTGTCCCAACCAGGGAAGCTAGGGACAACACGATTAAGGTCCTTAACCTACTCCATTTAGCTAACAGTACCAAATCCCCATGCATTCTACTAGGTACGGACGCTGAAAAAGCTTTCGATCGGGTCAGTTGGAGGTTTATGTTTGCAACGCTGAAACACATAGGACTAGGAGACAAAATGATGCAGTGGATCTCTGCTAGTTACTCAGATCCCTCGGCCAGAGTGAGAGCGAATGGCGTACTCTCGGAAGTTTTCCCAATTACTAATGGAACCCGTCAAGGTTGCCCCCTATCACCATTACTTTTCGCGCTATCCTTAGAACCTTTCCTATGCCACATTAGACTAAACCCAGACATCACAGGAGTTGAAGTAAATAAGGAACAATTTAAAGTCTCTGCATACGCTGACGACTTGATGTTTTCCCTCACAAACCCAACCATCTCCCTCCCCAACCTGATGAAAGAATTTCACATCTATGGCCAACTAGCTAATCTAAAAATTAACTTCAGTAAGTCTGAAGCGATGGGTCTGGGAATTCCACAACCACATCTCACACAGCTTCAAAACAGCTTCCACTTGAAGTGGACCACTATAGCCCTAAAATATTTAGGTACACACATACCCCCGAACTTTTCCCAATTGTTCAAACTGAATTTCCCACCTCTGTTAAAAAAAGTAAAACAAATACTAGACAAACACACAGGGGGGCTCCATTCCTGGTTCGGACGTTGCAACATCCTTAAAATGACAATCCTACCCAAATTCCTCTACCTCCTACAGACCATCCCAATACACATACCAGTAGAATACTTCACTCAGGCAAGATCAATATTTATCAAATTCCTTTGGGCCGGGAAAAGACCACGTCTAAACAGGAAGACTCTCTCGCTACCTAAACGATATGGAGGATTGGCAATGCCCGAACTCCAGTCCTATTATAAAGCTACGCATCTATGTAGGCTCATTGACTGGTGCCGACACACCAACACAAAGCTATGGACGCAACTCGAACAAGCACAATGCGCACCTCCTATACACAGGATCCCATGGTGTTATAATGCTCTCCCGACAGACCTCAAACGCCACCCATTAATAGGCAACACGGCACGCATATGTGCGCGACTGATCGACACGTCCCCCCTCTTTGCCCGTAACTCACCACTCAAGCCCATTTTGGGGAACCCTTCATTTAAACCAGGGATGGAGGATGGGAGATTTCGAGAACTAAGGGAAGCGGGAATATACCAAGCTTCACACTTCAGCAGTGGAGGTAGATGGAAGAATATCACAGAGCTGTCTGATCCTGAAGGACAGTTTCGCCTAGACTTCTTGCGCTCGCTTCAGCTCCACCACTATCTAGGTAGTATGCCACCACCCACAGTCACTGACCAAACCCTCCCACCCATGGAGGAGTTATGCTCCGGTATAGACCCCTTACTACACTCTCTCTCTATAACATATAGTATGCTTATCACTCCACCAGGTGATTATAAGTTACAGGGTCTCTCCAAATGGGAAAAAGATTTGAAATGTCACTTTTCCACCAACAAAACACAACACATCCTGCAATTCACCCACAAATCCTCCATATGCACCAAAATTCAAGAAACGAATTATAAAATCCTTACTCAATGGTATAGAACCCCAGCACTGCTTCACGCAATCTACCCCTCGTCATCGGATGTCTGTTGGAGATGCCAAGAGGAAAAGGGCACACTCCTCCATATCTTCTGGTCCTGTCCCAGGATCCAGAGCTTCTGGAGAGAAGTCCGCCAGATAACACAAAAATTCACAGACCGGGTTGTACCAGAGGACCCGGCATACTTCCTCTTGCATGCCAATGACACCCCTGCAAAGGTTTACAAAAAATCAGTGGTACGACACCTGCTAGATGCAGCGAAATCCTGCATACCAATCCTATGGAAATCCACCCAATCACCAACCTTAGCACTCTGGATACAAAAGGTAGAGGAAATCAATCAATTTGAGGACCTAATCCTCACCAGCCAAAACAGACAAGAAAGATACACCAAAACCTGGCAACTATGGAATATGTTCAAGTACTCAGACGAAGGTCAGGCACTTCTAGGTAGCTGAGAATATAATACACTCTGTTTTCATATATAAACGCAGTCACAAACAAAGATTGGTGAACCACCAACCGATTCCCCCACCCCCCCCCTTTTTCCCCCCCCCTAAGCATAATACCCCCCCCCCCCCATTCCCCCCTTCACCCCCTCCTTCTCTCACTTTATCTGTCTTCTCTCCACTCTATTAATCTACTCTACACCTGACTAGACTCCCTCTCCCCTTTCTCTTCTTCTCCCCTTTTCTATACTGCTTTCTCTCTTATAAACCTAAAATAAATGGAGGACCGCTTGAGCCGGGATTAAATTACATTATAGCTCTGAAGACACATGCAGAATACACTAAAAGACATAGAACTAATAGAAAACATGAGATGGAAGGTTCCACCACTTAATACCATTCATTAAGAATTTGTTCTGGGAGAAAATGGTAGCAATACCTATACACTGTCACCACTGAAATATGCTGCCAAACCCTCCAAACAAAGAATAGAGATGTTATAATTCTCATCAATATCTGTATATGATATGCACTGCTTCTAAGCCTATGTATGTGTTTTTGTTGATTACAGTCACACTATTGCTGTATGTCCCGGTGAACCGGTTTTCTACTATAAATAAATAATTTTGAAAAAAAAAAAAATTATAACACGGTATACACCACACATCAACTGACTAATAACGGGCCCCCCGTAAATTTCTGTCAAGGTGGGGTATAAATATTCCTCTACCGGTTTTGTGGAATGACCGCTTCTTCAGGAGGATAAAGAGTCTACGAAAGAATAATATATTAAAACCATACAAAATAGTTGAATAAACAATAATTACAAGTCAGACTAGATACAATAGTATTAATACAAAAGAAGGCCTGCTCACCCGGGTGGACCAAAAAATGGCTAGTGGCAGGATCCCACAAGAGGACACAGTACACTAACTGTAAATACTGCAGCCGCCTGCCTTTGGTTTTAATAGGATCAGAACAACAACAATTTTCTTCAGGTAGCTTTAGGTGCACACTGTGCAGAGGACACAGTACACTAACTGTAAATACTGCAGCTGCCTGCCTGTGGTATTAATAGGATCAGAACAACAGCAATTGTCTTTAGGTAGCTTTAGGTGCACACTGTGCAGAGGACACAGTACACTAACTGTAAACACTGCAGCTGCCCGCCTGTGGTACTAATAGGATCAGAAGAACACCAGCAATTTTCTTCAGGTAGCTTTAGGTGCACATTGTGCAGAGGACACAGTACACTAACTGTAAATACTGCAGCTGCCTGCCTGTGGTATTAATAGGATCAGAACAACATCAATTGTCTTCAGGTAGCTTTAGGTGCACACTGTGCAGAGGACACAGTACACTAACTGTAAATACTGCAGCTGCTTGCCTGTGGTATTAATAGGATCAGAACAACAGCAATTGTCTTCAGGTAGCTCTAGGTGCACACTGTGCAGAGGACACAGTACACTAACTGTAAATACTGCAGCTGCCTGCCTGTGGTACTAAAAGGATCAGAAGAACACCACCAATTTTCTTCAGGTAGCTTTAGGTGCACACTGTGCAGAGGACACAGTACACTAACTGTAAATACTGCAGCGGCCTGCCTGTGGTACTAATTGTATTCAGGTAGCTCTAGGTGCACACTGTGCAGAGGACACAGTACACTAACTGTAAATACTGCAGCTGCCTGCCTGTGGTACTAATAGGATCAGAAGAACACCACCAATTTTCTTCAGGTAGCTTTAGGTGCACACTGTGCAGAGGACACAGTACACTAACTGTAAATACTGCAGCTGCCTGCCTGTGGTATTAATAGGATCAGAACAACAGCAATTGTCTTTAGGTAGCTTTAGGTGCACACTGTGCAGAGGACACAGTACACTAACTGTAAACACTGCAGCTGCCTGCCTGTGGTACTAATAGAATCAGAAGAACACCAGCAATTTTTTTCAGGTAGCTTTAGGTGCATACTGTGCAGAGGACACAGTACACTAACTGTAAATACTGCAGCTGCCTGCCTGTGGTATTAATAGGATCAGAACAACAGCAATTGTCTTTAGGTAGCTTTAGGTGCACACTTTGCAGAGGACACAGTACACTAACTGTAAATACTGCAGCGGCCTGCCTGTGGTACTAATTGTCTTCAGGTAGCTCTAGGTGCACACTGTGCAGAGGACACAGTACACTAACTGTAAATACTGCAGCTGCCTGCCTGTGGTACTAAAAGGATCAGAAGAACACCACCAATTTTCTTCAGGTAGCTTTAGGTGCACACTGTGCAGAGGACACAGTACACTAACTGTAAATACTGCAGCTGCCTGCCTGTGGTATTAATAGGATGAGAACAACAGCAATTGTCTTTAGGTAGCTTTAGGTGCACACTGTGCAGAGGACACAGTACACTAACTGTAAACACTGCAGCTGCCTGCCTATGGTACTAATAGAATCAGAAGAACACCAGCAATTTTTTTCAGGTAGCTTTAGGTGCACACTGTGCAGAGGACACAGTACACTAACTGTAAATACTGCAGCTGCCTGCCTGTGGTACTAATAGGATCAGAAGAACACCAGCAATTTTCTTCAGGTAGCTTTAGGTGCACATTGTGCAAAGGACACATTACACTAACTGTAAATACTGCAGCTGCCTGCCTGTGGTATTAATAGGATCAGAACAACATCAATTGTCTTCAGGTAGCTTTAGGTGCACACTGTGCAGAGGACACAGTACACTAACTGTAAACACTGCAGCTGCCTGCCTATGGTATTAATAGGATCAGAACAACAGCAATTGTCTTCAGGTAGCTCTAGGTGCACACTGTGCAGAGGACACAGTACACTAACTGTAAATATTGCAGCTGCCTGCCTGTGGTACTAATAGGATCAGAAGAACACCACCAATTTTCTTCAGGTAGCTTTAGGTGCACACTGTGCAGAGGACACAGTACACTAACTGTAAATACTGCAGCTGCCTGCCTGTGGTATTAATAGGATCAGAACAACAGCAGTTGTCTTTAGGTAGCTCTAGGTGCACACTGTGCAGAGGACACAGTACACTAACTGTAAATACTGCAGCTGCCTGCCTGTGGTACTAGTAGGATCAGAAGAACACCACCAATTTTCTTCAGGTAGCTTTAGGTGCACACTGTGCAGAGGACACAGTACACTAACTGTAAATACTGCAGCTGCCTGCCTGTGGTATTAATAGGATCAGAACAACAGCAATTGTCTTTAGGTAGCTTTAGGTGCACACTGTGCAGAGGACACAGTACACTTACTGTAAACACTGCAGCTGCCTGCCTGTGGTACTAATAGAATCAGAAGAACACCAGCAATTTTTTTCAGGTAGCTTTAGGTGCACACTGTGCAGAGGACACAGTACACTAACTGTAAATACTGCAGCTGCCTGCCTGTGGTACTAATAGGATCAGAAGAACACCAGCAATTTTCTTCAGGTAGCTTTAGGTGCACATTGTGCAGAGGACACAGTACACTAACTGTAAATACTGCAGCTGCCTGCCTGTGGTATTAATAGGATCAGAACAACATCAATTGTCTTCAGGTAGCTTTAGGTGCACACTGTGCAGAGGACACAGTACACTAACTGTAAATACTGCAGCTGCCTGCCTGTGGTATTAATAGGATCAGAACAACAGCAATTGTCTTCATGTAGCTCTAGGTGCACACTGTGCAGAGGACACAGTACACTAACTGTAAATACTGCAGAGGCCTGCCTGTGGTACTAATTGTCTTCAGGTAGATTTAGGTGCACACTGTGCAGAGGACACAGTACACTAACTGTAAACACTGCAGCTGCCTGCCTGTGGTACTAATAGAATCAGAAGAACACCAGCAATTTTCTTCAGGTACCTTTAGGTGCACACTGTGCAGAGGACACAGTACACTAACTGTAAATACTGCAGCTGCCTGCCTGTGGTACTAATAGGATCAGAAGAACACCAGCAATTTTCTTCAGGTAGCTTTAGGTGCACATTGTGCAGAGGACACAGTACACTAACTGTAAATACTGCAGCTGCCTGCCTGTGGTATTAATAGGATCAGAATAACATCAATTGTCTTCAGGTAGCTTTAGGTGCACACTGTGCAGAGGACACAGTACACTAACTGTAAATACTGCAGCTGCCTGCCTGTGGTATTAATAGGATCAGAACAACAGCAATTGTGTTCAGGTAGCTCTAGGTGCACACTGTGCAGAGGACACAGTACACTAACTGTAAATACTGCAGCTGCCTGCCTGTGGTACTAAAAGGATCAGAAGAACACCACCAATTTTCTTCAGGTAGCTTTAGGTGCACACTGTGCAGAGGACACAGTACACTAACTGTAAATACTGCAGCTGCCTGCCTGTGGTATTAATAGGATCAGAACAACAGCAATTGTCTTCAGGTAGCTCTAGGTGCACACTGTGCAGAGGACACAGTACACTAACTGTAAATACTGCAGCGGCCTGCCTGTGGTACTAATTGTCTTCAGGTAGCTCTAGGTGCACACTGTGCAGAGGACACAGTACACTAACTGTAAATACTGCAGCTGCCTGCCTGTGGTACTAATAGGATCAGAAGAACACCACCAATTTTCTTCAGGTAGCTTTAGGTGCACACTGTGCAGAGGACACAGTACACTAACTGTAAATACTGCAGCTGCCTGCCTGTGGTATTAATAGGATCAGAACAACAGCAATTGTCTTTAGGTAGCTTTAGGTGCACACTGTGCAGAGGACACAGTACACTAACTGTAAACACTGCAGCTGCCTGCCTGTGGTACTAATAGAATCAGAAGAACACCAGCAATTTTCTTCAGGTACCTTTAGGTGCACACTGTGCAGAGGACACAGTACACTAACTGTAAATACTGCAGCTGCCTGCCTGTGGTACTAATAGGATCAGAAGAACACCAGCAATTTTCTTCAGGTAGCTTTAGGTGCACATTGTGCAGAGGACACAGTACACTTACTGTAAATACTGCAGCTGCCTGCCTGTGGTATTAATAGGATCAGAATAACATCAATTGTCTTCATGTAGCTTTAGGTGCACACTGTGCAGAGGACACAGTACACTAACTGTAAATACTGCAGCTGCCTGCCTGTGGTATTAATAGGATCAGAACAACAGCAATTGTCTTCAGGTAGCTCTAGGTGCACACTGTGCAGAGGACACAGTACACTAACTGTAAATACTGCAGCTGCCTGCCTGTGGTACTAAAAGGATCAGAAGAACACCACCAATTTTCTTCAGGTAGCTTTAGGTGCACACTGTGCAGAGGACACAGTACACTAACTGTAAATACTGCAGCTGCCTGCCTGTGGTATTAATAGGAACAGAACAACAGCAATTGTCTTCAGGTAGCTCTAGGTGCACACTGTGCAGAGGACACAGTACACTAACTGTAAATACTGCAGCGGCCTGCCTGTGGTACTAATTGTCTTCAGGTAGCTCTAGGTGCACACTGTGCAGAGGACACAGTACACTAACTGTAAATACTGCAGCTGCCTGCCTGTGGTACTAATAGGATCAGAAGAACACCACCAATTTTCTTCAGGTAGCTTTAGGTGCACACTGTGCAGAGGACACAGTACACTAACTGTAAATACTGCAGCTGCCTGCCTGTGGTATTAATAGGATCAGAACAACAGCAATTGTCTTTAGGTAGCTTTAGGTGCACACTGTGCAGAGGACACAGTACACTAACTGTAAACACTGCAGCTGCCTGCCTGTGGTACTAATAGAATCAGAAGAACACCAGCAATTTTTTCAGGTAGCTTTAGGTGCACACTGTGCAGAGGACACAGTACACTAACTGTAAATACTGCAGCTGCCTGCCTGTGGTACTAATAGGATCAGAAGAACACCAGCAATTTTCTTCAGGTAGCTTTAGGTGCACATTGTGCAGAGGACACAGTACACTAACTGTAAATACTGCAGCTGCCTGCCTGTGGTACTAAAAGGATCAGAAGAACACCACCAATTTTCTTCAGGTAGCTTTAGGTGCACACTGTGCAGAGGACACAGTACACTAACTGTAAATACTGCAGCTGCCTGCCTGTGGTATTAATAGGATCAGAACAACAGCAATTGTCTTCAGGTAGCTCTAGGTGCACACTGTGCAGAGGACACAGTACACTAACTGTAAATACTGCAGCTGCCTGCCTGTGGTACTAAAAGGATCAGAAGAACACCACCAATTTTCTTCAGGTAGCTTTAGGTGCACACTGTGCAGAGGACACAGTACACTAACTGTAAATACTGCAGCTGCCTGCCTGTGGTATTAATAGGATCAGAACAACAGCAATTGTCTTCAGGTAGCTCTAGGTGCACACTGTGCAGAGGACACAGTACACTAACTGTAAATACTGCAGCGGCCTGCCTGTGGTACTAATTGTCTTCAGGTAGCTCTAGGTGCACACTGTGCAGAGGACACAGTACACTAACTGTAAATACTGCAGCTGCCTGCCTGTGGTACTAATAGGATCAGAAGAACACCACCAATTTTCTTCAGGTAGCTTTAGGTGCACACTGTGCAGAGGACACAGTACACTAACTGTAAATACTGCAGCTGCCTGCCTGTGGTATTAATAGGATCAGAACAACAGCAATTGTCTTTAGGTAGCTTTAGGTGCACACTGTGCAGAGGACACAGTACACTAACTGTAAACACTGCAGCTGCCTGCCTGTGGTACTAATAGAATCAGAAGAACACCAGCAATTTTTTTCAGGTAGCTTTAGGTGCACACTGTGCAGAGGACACAGTACACTAACTGTAAATACTGCAGCTGCCTGCCTGTGGTACTAATAGGATCAGAAGAACACCAGCAATTTTCTTCAGGTAGCTTTAGGTGCACATTGTGCAGAGGACACAGTACACTAACTGTAAATACTGCAGCTGCCTGCCTGTGGTATTAATAGGATCAGAACAACATCAATTGTCTTCAGGTAGCTTTAGGTGCACACTGTGCAGAGGACACAGTACACTAACTGTAAATACTGCAGCTGCCTGCCTGTGGTATTAATAGGATCAGAACAACAGCAATTGTCTTCAGGTAGCCCTAGGTGCACACTGTGCAGAGGGCACAGTACACTAACTGTAAATACTGCAGCGGCCTGCCTGTGGTACTAATTGTCTTCAGGTAGCTTTAGGTGCACACTGTGCAGAGGACACAGTATACTAACTGAAAATACTTTAGCTGCCTGCCTGTGGTACAATTAGTATCAGAAGAACACCAGCAATTTTCTTCAGTTAGCTTTAGGTGCATATTGTGCAAAGGACACAGAACACTAACTGTAAATACTGTAAATAAACACCTGCTTGCCTGTCAGTAGGAAGAGAATAACAGGAAAGGATCTAGCTAAACCAAATACAGTGTATATAGCATAAAAAAGTACCAGCATCCAAATTGACATACAGAAAAAAGGGGAGGTGAAGATGTGAGGACAGTTGCCAAGGCTGACCAACCCACATGGACACCCAAAGAAAATTGAATGGACTTTCTCGGTACTGATACAATGACAATATTGATTTAGTAAAATCTAAGTTTTATTTTTATTCTATACTAGTATACAAACAACATTTGGTTAAAAATTATAACACAGTATACACCACACATCAACTGACTAATAACGCCCCCCCCCCCCCCGTAAATTTCTGTCAAGGTGGGGTATAAATATTTCTATACCGGTTTTGCGGAATGACTGCTTCTTCAGGAGGATAAAGAGTCTACGAAAGAATAATATATTAAAACCATACAAAAAAGTAGAATAAACAATAATTACAAGGCAGACTAGATACAATAGTATTAATACAAAAGGATCAGAAGAACACCAGCAATTTTCTTCAGGTAGCTTTAGGTGCACATTGTGCAGAGGACACAGTACATTAACTGTAAATACTGCAGCTGCCTGCCTGTGGTATTAATAGGATCAGAACAACAGCAATTGTCTTTAGGTAGCTTTAGGTGCACACTGTGCAGAGGACACAGTACACTAACTGTAAATACTGCAGCTGCCTGCCTTTGGTATTAATAGGATCCGAACAACAGCAATTGTCTTCAGGTAGCTTTAGGTGCACACTGTGCAGAGGACACAGTATACTAACTGTAAATACTGCAGCTGCCTGCTGTGATACTAATAGGATCAGAAGAACACCAGTAATTGTCTTCAGGTAGCTTTAGGTGCACACTGTGCAGAGGACACAGTACACTAACTGTAAATACTGTAGCTGCCTGCCTGTGGTACTAATAGGATCAGAACAACACCACCAATTTTCTTCAGGTAGCTTTAGGTGCACACTGTGCAGAGGACACAGTACACTAACTGTAAATACTGCAGCTGCCTGCCTGTGGTATTAATAGGACCACAACAACAGCAATTGTCTTCAGGTAGCTTTAGGTGAACGCTGTGCAGAGGACACAGTACACTAACTCTAAATACTGCAGCTGCCTGCCTGCGGTACTAATTGTCTTCAGGTAGTTTTAGGTGCACACTGTGCAGAAGACACAGTATACTAACTGTAAATACTGTAGCTGCCTGCCTGTGGTACTAATAGGATCAGAAGAACACCAGCAATTTTCTTCAGGTAGCTTTAGGTGCACACTGTGCAAAGGACACAGTACACTAACTGTAAATACTGTAAATACTGTAAAAACACCTGATTGCCTGTCAGTAGGAAGAGAATAACAGGAATGGATCTAGCTAAACTGAATACAGTGTGTATATATATATATATATATATATATATATATATATATATATATATATATATATATATATATATATATATATACAACACCTAGGATGCATGCCTGCCTACTAATGTAAATCAAATGACACTGTCTCTCTGTCTACCTCTTTCAGCCGCAACAAACTACACAAGGCCACCACGCAGGCAGCCTTATATAGTGTGGGGCGTGTGCTAAACCCCCTGAGCCATAATTGGCCAAAGCCACCCTGGCTTTGTCCAATTACGGTTCTCTGTACAGACGGTGCTGTGATTTGCCAAGCATGCGGGTCATAATGCATGCATGGCCAATCATCAGCCAGCAATGCACTGCGATACCGCAGTGAATTATGAGCTGTGACGCGCCCCTCGAATTTGCCGCAAACGGCCCATAACGTTCGCAATTGGATGAACGGTCGAACAGGCGATGTTCGAGTCAAACATGGGTTCGACTCGAACTCGAGGCTCATCCCTAGTGTTAACACTTGTCCTAGTTCTGCTTAGATCTGAAAGTATTCACATAGTGGGAATGCCTGCACAAGCTCCTCCTAAAAGAACAGCCATTCCAGGTTCTGTCAGCCAATGTCCAGTGGACAGTGCAGCTTCCACAGTGATTCTCGTGAATCCTCAATTTTCAACAGTGAAGTTTCACACCAGGCCATTGCAACTCAATATTCTGGCTGCATGGGATGAAGAGACTCAATCCTCAAATCACATTGTGTCTATGACCAACATTGCCAGACTCTCCCTGGCTTTTTGGTTTTCCTGTCTATTGCTGGAGTCAAGCAAATCTTTTCTTTCAATGGCTTAGAAGATACTCATGATGAATGCAAGCCTGTTGGGCTTAGGAGAATTCCTGGATACCTTCTTGGTAACAGGAAAAGGCAGCTCAGCATCCAATGAGCATACTAGAGCTCAGGACAACTTTGTCCCTTCAATGCTGTATCTCTCATTAGTGCCACAGCAGTTGCTTACATCAACCCCCAGGAAGGCACCAAAAGTGTATCTCATTCTGGTTGTGGCAGATCTCCACATTCTGGCCCCAACCACTGTGTACATCCCAGTTGTGGGAAGAGAGATGCCGCTCTAGTAAGGGTGTCTGGAAATGTAGCTCTCCTCAGAATGTAGCTCTCCTGGCTAAGCATAGGTAATTGGATGAAGAGAAGATTATGGACAGCCACACTCAAAATCAAATGCCTTTATTAAAAAAAGAGGTAATAATCCAAAAAGTACAAGCCACATCAAACAACGGATCACAGGACTGACGCGTTTCACACTTTCAAAAGTGCTTATTCATAGCTAAAGAACCACAAACATTAACCACAATATATACACACTGATATCTATTAAACATGTGACCCAAACCTGTGAATAAATTACTCTAATTAGTTAGTTGATAGGTGAAGTGGGTTGATTAGTGTATAGCTAACATGTGTGGTTAAATGTGAGAGCACAACTAAGTATTCTAAAAGATAAAAACAAAAAAACAAAAATGTGTAAAAGTGGATGTGCATAAAAATATATATATCATAAACCAGTGTTTAAACGTTATCACGCTATGTGAGTTTCTTTACTCCTCACATGGCATATGAACACTCGTATGGCTTTTATTGGAATGTTTATGGATTTGGAAGTCGTATTGCCATTTTTCCTTCTGCTACATACTGAGGACATCTGAAGAGACGTATCATCCAGACCGGTTGATCAATAAGCCTTTCTGACTTGTATGACGTATGTCTTTTCAAGTCATTGAGTTCCGGTAAGCCTCTTGATGTCTCCGGTGATGGCCCCTGCACCACTTTAGATCTTTTGTCCACACGTGGTTTTTCTACAGCTCATTCACCTGCCAGATCCAGTGGATTCTCTTTACTTGAAAATCTGGGGAGCTATTGATCTACCATTTTTAGTGTTTAACCTCCATAGACCCCTGGTGGTGGTTTTCTCTTCACATTTTTTTCTACAATCAACATTGTGGATGTTTATGTTTCAGAACATTTTTATTTACAAAGACTTAGACTTATTGGACCTTTACGGTCTCCCAGTTATATTTTATTAATATTCACATTGATAGTTTATATTTATCACCAGTATTCTATTTTACACTGTTTTGATTTACTAGCACAATGTTACTTTTATGGTTTATTTTATATTCTATGGTTACACTTTAAGGTGGTGATATACTTTCACATATTGTTCACATTTGCATATTGAGTGTTGTCCTGATTTATATGACTGTAAAATATATTAGTTTTGACACATTTTTTTTGGGTCTATAGCGCTACACTTTTTCGTTTTATTGTCTTTTACCTTGAGTCTATAGGTGTGATGGCTGCTATTCTTCCCCTTTTTTAGCGCAGCGCTGTACTCAATCTCCTTTTTTTTCATAAAAGTATATATGAATATATATATCAATATATATATACCCTGTTTCCCCAAAAATAAGACCTAGCGTGACTGTTGGTGATGGCTGCAATATAAGCCCTACCCCCCAAATAAGCCCTAGTTAAAGTCCTTGTAGGTCTTATTTTCAGGGTAGGGCTTATTTTCGGGGAAACAGGGAAGGCCTTTTTTGGGGGGTAGGGCTTATATTGCAGCCATCACCGGCAATCACGCTACATGCAATCACGCTTATTTTCGGGGAAACAGGGTATATATATCTATCTATCTATATATATATAGATATATATATCTATATATATATAGATATATATATATATAGTAAAATATATATGTTTGGAAGATGTTATCTGCAAAAACCCAAAAACATTTAATGAAACATCCATTGAATAAAATCAAAAAATGAAAAATACTTATTGTTGCATATTAAACCAAAGTGCATATGTGTTGGAATAAAAATAAATATAAAAATACTCAATATAAAATATATCCATATAGACATTTATATAGTGTAGAATGTGAAAATGAGGATATGTATTATAAATAGAGAGGTGAACTACCATGAAAATAATATGAAAAAAGGTGAAAAATGTCAAGTGGAATGATGTAATGGTAAACGAATATCCGTGTCCATATAGACATGCGTATCTTCAGGTAAGGAACACTAAACATGTGAGCATACACATATATGTGCGTTGATATATAACAAAAAACTACATATGAAAATATGAAAATATGGGAGCATGAAAATGCCAATGACCACCCATCTACACAGACATGTATTAAACAAAGGATGCAATTGCATTCAAGAAGTTGTCTTGTGTCTGTGGCCTATGTATAAATACGAAAACTTCATTAGTAAAATTATTACTGAAAATGAGTATGGCTTTTATATATATATATATATATATATATATATATATATATATATATATATATATATATATATATATATATATATATATATGTGTATATATATGTATATATATATATATATATGTATATATATGTATATGTATATATATATATATATATATATATGTATATATATATGTATATATATATATATATATATATATATATATATATATATATATATATATATATATATATATATATATGTATATGTATATATATATATATATATATATATAGGAATATAAGTGGCATGTAAATGTAAACTATACAGAAAATGGCTACTACCTATAAAATTCTTCTACTATTTCATACATAATTGAATGTACATAAACACACATATCATTACTAAAACCTTGAATTTAAAACATTAGATATTATAAACAAATATCACAAATATATGCACTAGATTTTATTGTGCCTCCTTGTCTATTTACCTATTTAAGTGTCCCTATTTGTTTAGCTCAAAAGTTTTTTTCCACATAAAAATATGTTAGGGTCACTACACCTCAGAAACCATGGTATGAGCATATGTGTACTTGAAATGAACAATTTTAGAAAGACATGGAGAAAAATGAGGCAGAACTGGATGTTACTGTATATTCACTAAGAAATGTATGTCGATATACTAAGAAATATAGCATATTAACATCTACCCTCCTCAGAATCCTCAGAAATGCAGGATCCCTCTGGCTTCAGCTTTTCTTTAGTTCAGCCTTATATACAGGCCGTAAAATCAGGCTGGGAAGAAACTGAGACTACCGCTAAAAAGTAGTCCTTTCCTGAAGCAGCATATCTCTTTTTTTCCCCTAATGGAGGAAATTAAAGATATTATCGAAGACGAGTGGAAGAAAACGGAAAAGAGATTTCCCCTCAACCGTTTGGGAAAACTCTAACCAATGTCAGAACAGGACTCAGCAATATTAGCAACCTAACCTCCTTTTTTAACCTAACACAAGGGACACAAACCACCACTCACTCCAACGGCAATACGCTCTACCTTGTATTTTCCATCGCTGAACTCCCTGCAACCTCTCTAACACCCCCTTTCCTCTCTCTGATCACAACCTTATCTGTTTCATACTCTCCATGTCTCCTACCTCCCATGCTGCCAACCCACAAACCACTACCCGCAGAAACCTTCGCTACCTCAAACCTTTCCTTCTTCATTCTGCTACTGGTGGCCTTTATGATGAAATCGCACCCCTGTCCTGCCCAGACCTAACCACTTCCATCTACAACAACACACTGTCATCCTCCTTAGACGTACTTGCTCCTCTTTCTACGCGCAGAACCAGGCCCCATCTGCCACAACTTTGGCAAACAGACGACACCAGAAGTCTCAAGAGACGCAGCCGTGCTCTTGAGTGAGCATGGCGTAAATCTAAACCCCTGCAAGTCTTTACTCTCTACAAATCTGCCCTTCTCAAATACAATTCCTGCCTCTACACTGCTAAACAAACTACTACAACACTCTCATCAAAACCCTCTCATCCAAACCTCCTCAACTCTTTTCTACCCTTAAATCCTTACTTTACCCCCCCCACTGCCCCCACCCACCAACTTGCTTACCGCTCATCAGATTGCCAACCATTTTAAAAGCAAAATCGACATAATTCGCGAGGAGATATCCAACATTTAACCTCCTCCCCTACCCAACACATCAGTTCCAACACCGCACTCAATACCCTCCACTTTCTGCCCAGTTAGCAGTTGATAAACTCTTCTCCATGGCCCACCTCACCACCTGTCCCCTGGATCCCATCCCCTCACAAATACTGCGACCACCTTCCCGCTATATCCTAAACTCCCTAACCCACATCTTCAACCTCTCCTCCGGCACCTTTCCTTCCCCGCTCAAACATGCACTGGTTACCCCCATACTTAAAAAACCCTCACTAGACCTCACCTGTTTGAATAACTGAAGACACATCTCCCTACTCCCGTTTGCCTCCAAGCTCATTGAATGCCTTGTCCATGACCGAATGAGTCGCTACCTCTTGGAAAACAACCTTCTCAACTCTCTACAGTCCGGCTCCTGTCCAAAACATTCCACTGAAACTGCCCTACTAAAACTCACCAATGACCTACTAACTGCTAAAACCAATGGCCATTACTCCATACTCATAATCTTAGACCTCTCTGCTGCCTTCGACACAGTTGACCACATGCTCCTCCTCAGCAAACTACACTCCCTTGGCCTCCGTGATTCTGCTTTATCCTGGTTCTCCTCCTACGTATCTCAGTGCACTTTCAGTGTCACTTACAACTCCATCTCCTCCGCTCCTCTTCCTCTTTCTAAAAAAAGAGCAAATAAAGCCCAGCGCTCAGGGTATTATAAAAATAAACTGCAACAGTCATAAATGAAAAAAACTGAGTAGTTTAATACAACCAAAAATAGTTATAAAATATCAATAATAGTTGGTGAATTGTAACCCAAGTTATAAAAACAAGAATCAATATTACAATTGAACCCACAGTAGCACAATGTTGTAATGTTATATTGCACTAAATATCAGCATCTGAATATGCACTTAAAATAAAAGACAGTCAGCCTTTAAACAACAGGGAACTAGCACGGAAGATCCATCCAAAGCATGCCCCAACAAAAGGCAATGGGCAAGCTGGTGAGAGCCGAACAAGGTGCTCAAAAAAAGGTTTAGAAAACTTACACCTTCCTCGCTGGATGTGGGGTCTGGAGCCCTGCAGAGTGGCTCACCGGCTCCAATGAACAGTGTACTCTCCGTGGAGTGGACAGAGCCGATGCTCCGCCGTGAGGAGCGGAGCCTCACCGAGGCTTCGTGACGATGGATGATGACGTCAGCACAGGGGAGCCGCCGGAGTGTCAGCTGATAGAAGCAGACCGCTGGCTCTCCAGACTGTGTCTCCACAAGGGTGAAATTTCTCAATAGTGGATGGTGTCAATGCACAGATTCCAATGATGGATCTGAGAGGCCGATCAGGGTAAAAATGTTGCTGCCAACAGGCTGATGGAACTCACATCTGTCTAAACTCCCTGCGGCCCCTCAGGATGGAATTTATTCACTCCTTGATTATTTCCCGCCTTGACTACTGCAACTCTCTCTTTAATGGCCTACCCTTACGCAGGCTATGACCCTTCTGTCTATTATGAATGCTGCTGACTAATGCACCTCACTAACCGATCCATGACTGCTGCTCCCCTCTGCCAATCCCTTCACTGGCTTCCCCTACCCCACCGTATAAAATTCAAAATGCTAACCACAACATACAAGGTCATCCACAACATCGCCCTCAGCTATATCACCAACCTCATCTGCAGATATTGCCCAAATCATCCCCTCCGCTTCTCCTAGGACCTCCTGCTCTCTGGCTCCCTTATTACCTCCTCCCATGCTGCTCCAGAGCTTCTCCCATCCTTTGGAACGCCCTGCCCCGGTATGTCTGATCCATCCCTAACATGTGCACCTTTAGGAGATCCCTGAAAACTCACTTATTCAGGAAAGCCTATCCCACACCCAGCTAACAACTGTCCCCGAGCCACCCCCATCAAATCATTCCCCGCATCTATTACCTTTTGTACCACCACCCCCTTCCTTTAGAATGTAAGCTCTACGAGCAGGGCCCTCCTGTCCCTTCTGTATTGAACTGTACTGTAATTGTGCTGTCCCCCTCTACATTGTAAAGCGCTGTGTAAATTGTTGGAGCTATAAATCATGTATAATAATATAATAATATTAGATGGCTCGCCGGCAGTAGACCAAGCTGTAGTTCGTCTAGCAAAAAATATCACTCTTCCAATATATGATTCAACTTCTTTTAAGGACCCTTCCCGTAGGCGAATAGATCTTGACTTGAAAAGAGCATACCAAATGGCGAGAAATGCATGCAAACCAGCGATTGCCTTAACATCAGTATCCAACGCCCTGCGGACATGGATGAAAAATATAGAGACAGCTATTCGTCAGGATAGTCAGGAAGATATGATAAAGGCTCTGGATGAACTTAAACTCTCAGCAGACTTCATAGGCGAGGCAGCAATTGATACCATCAAATGCTCAGGAAAGTCAATGCTACATGCTGTAATGGCTAAACGGGCCCTATGGCTGAAACCTTGGGCGGCTGATACTGCGGCTGATACTGCATCCAAAAGAATTGGTGCAAAATACTTTTTGATGGAAAAGCACTTTTTGGTGAAAAATTAGAAAAAGACATTTCCCGGGTCCCAGGGGGAAAATAAGGTCTTCTTCCCCAAGACAGAGGAAATAGACACCCCAGAGGGCCGCCTTCTAGATTTCAGCAGTTCAGAACAAGAGATTATAGACAGCAGAGACAGGGAAAGAACACCAGGAGAAATTGGAGGAGTGCTCAATCCACCTTCCTGAAAGCGCACAAGCAGAGAGCCTTGCCCAACCCGCAAGACTCTACTAAATCCTTTTGACGCCAGACCATCCCAGGAGATCCTGGTAGGTTCAAGGCTCAGGCACTTCTCTAGGACATGGAGGAGAAACTAGAAGGAAACTGCAGAGCAACCTGAGAGACTTAAGAGCAGTCTTTCTTCAAGGTCACCTGAACAGAAGAGCCGATCTCCTATCCCCAAGCTTCTTAGACCCCAACGACTGGTCTCTACACCTGAGAATATTCAGTTGGATAGTGCACAGGTGGGGCCTTCCCTAACTGGATCTATTTGCATCAGTATTCAATACGAAACTACCAGAGTTTATCTCACGTCTGACTCACCCTTGAGCAGAAGCGATGGATGTCCTGTCAAGTCTCTGGCCATATAACCTAGCTTATGCCTTTCCTCCATGACCTCTTATATCGAGATTACTTTCCATATTAGTAACAGAGAACACAGCGGTCATAGCCGTCCTACTGTATTGGCCGAGACGTCCATTGTTCTTAATGGCAATATACCTGAAGATACCTTCAATAACATTCCTTCTGTCACAAGGGCATCACACCCATCCGAACCCCCAGAAGCTGAACCTCCACATCTGGATATTGAGCGGCAAAGGTTCCAGACCCTAGGTTGTTCCTCAACCATTATCTCAACTCTACTCAAGGCTTGCAAGCCCTCAACAAATACCATGTACAACAGAGTCTGGAACAAATTTAGATTCTTTGCCACTGGAAAAAGCTTCAACCCCAATCCTCTTCCCAAAGTCTAGATTTTCTCCAAGCAGGTCTAGATTTGGGCTTAGGGCTGAGTACCTTAAAAGTACAATTAGCAGCAATTCCTGCTGCAACCGGTAGCAGATGGGCAGAGGACCCACTAGTGGTGCAATTTTTTAAAACAGTCAGGAAGATCTGTCCACCTATCAGACAGTTATTCCCCTCCTGGGAAATCTCCATTGTCCTAGAAGCCTTATCTGACAAACCATTCACTCCTTCAGAAACAACGTCACTATGGAACCTAACTCTGAAACCATCCTTTTTAATTGCAGTAACATCCGGCAGAAGGGTTTTAGAGCTTCAAGCCTTTGGAGCAGATGACAACCATATCGTCTTCTACCCAGACAGGGTAGAATTTAGGACTGTTCAAGGGTTTGTACCCAAAGCATCTTCCTCTACTAGTCTCTCGGAGCCCTGGACCCTACCAGCCTTTCCCAACCAAGATGCGGAGTCTCTTCATGAGCTTGATATAACAACTATTCTGAAACACTACCTCTGGGCCACAGCCACCATCAGAAGCTCATCCAAATTATTTGTTATTCCTTGGGGAAAAGATAAGGGCTAGGAAACAATGGCTATGACAATTGCGTCAAGGGCGAACGTATCAGTTGAAACCATCTGTAGAGCAGCGTCATGGTCATCTCAGCACACGAGACTAAACAATAGTCTCTTCTAAATAAATTCATTTCTAAGCATGAATTCACCCATCTAGCTAGTTATTTGTCATGGGTATGCTACCATGGAGGCACCAGGAAAACAGAAAATTGTATCATATTTACCGTAATTTTCTTTTCCTCGTGCCTATCCATGGCAGCATACGAATCCACCCATGGTATGCTATATTATGTAAGAATGCTGGAGGGTGCCGATGTGCGTCGCCGGTGGTCGCGATGACCGCCGGCCATGCGTGATCTTTGGCACGAGAGCGAGAACAGGGACGTGTGTGTGTAAACACACAAATCCCTGTTCTGTGAAGAGAGGAGAGACAGATAGTGAGTTCCTACTGGCTAAGAACAACGATTTGTCATTTCCTCCAGGCACTCCCATCCCCCTACAGTTAGAACACACACTAAGGACCACAGTTAACCCCTTGATCCCCCCCCTTCTCTGCCAGTGACATTTACACAGTAATCAGTGCATTTGTATAGCACTGATCGCTGTATAATTGTCAGTGGTCCCAAAAAAGTGTCAAAAGTGTCCGATCTGTTCACCATAATGTCCCAGTCCTGATAAAATCGCTGATCACCGCCATTACTTTAAAAAAAAAAATAATAATAAAAATGCCATAAATCTTTCCCCTATTTTGTAGATGCTATAACTTTTGCGCAAACCAATCAATTTATGCTTATTGCAATCTTTATTACCAAAAATATGTAGAAGAATACCTATCGGCCTAAACTAAGGAAAAAATTTGCTTTTTAAAAAAAAAAAAAAATTGGGGATATTTATTATAGCAAAAGTACAAAATATTGTGTTTTTTTCAAAATTATTGCTCTTTTTTTTTTGTTTATAGTGCAAAAAATAAAAACCGCAGAGATGATCAAATACCACCAAAAGAAAGCTCTATTTGTGGGGAAAAAAGGGACATCAATTTTGTTTGGGTACATTGTCACACGACTGCGCAATTGTCAGTTAAAGCGACGCAGTACCGTATCGCAAAAAATGGCCTTGTCATTGAGCATCCAAATCTTCCGGGGTTGAAGTTAAAGATATTCACTGATCCTGAAGGAGGAGCCAAGGTGGAGCTTGTCGTGGGTTTGCTGCCATGGATAGGCACCAGGAAAATAAATTTACGGTAAGTATGATACAATTTTCTTTCATTTTAGATAGATAGAGCAAGGGAGGGTTTTAACCCCTGTCAGATTTTTCTTTGCTACCTGTGTCCCATTGCGGAGATTTCCCTTTATTTCCTGTCCCATAGCCAAACAGGAAGTGGGAGGAAATCCCTGAAAATTATGGGAATTTCTTGGGGAACCACAGTTCACCAGAACTGTGTCCCCATTGGGGAATTTACCCTCTATTACTTTTCTGGGGACAACCCAAAATTTTGGATTTTATTTTACTTTCAATGATAATGGTAAACAGGACAGATAGAGAGGGTGAATCCCCCTAACGGGGACACAGACAGCAATAAAAACTGACAAGTAGGGATGAGCCGAACACCCCCCGGTTCGGTTCGCACCAGAACCCGCGAACGGACCGCAAGTTCGCACGAACGTTAGAACCCCATTGACGTCTATGGGACTCGAACGTTCGAAATCAAAAGTGCTCATTTTAAAGGCTAATTTGCATGGTATTGTCCTAAAAAGGGTTTGGGGACCCGGGTCCTACCCCAGGGGACATGTATCAATGCAAAAAAAACTTTTAAAAACGGCCGTTTTTTCGGGAGCAGTGATTTTAATGATGCTTAAAGTAAAAAAAAAAAAGTGAAATATTCCTTTAAATATCGTACCTGGGGGGTGTCTATAGTATGCCTGTAAAGTGACGCGTGTTTCCCATGTTTAGAACAGTCCCTGCACCAAATGTCATTTTTAAAGGAAAAAATCTCATTTAAAACTGCTTGCGGGTTTAATGTCATGTCGGGTCATGGCAATATGGATGAAAATCAGTGAGACAAACGGCATGGGTACCCCCCAGTCCATTACCAGGCCCTTTGGGTCTTGTATGGATATTAAGGGGAACCCCGCACCCAAATTAAAATAAGGAAAGGTCCCTATATACTCTGAACAGCAGTATACAGGCGGTGCAAACAAGACAGGGACTGTAGGTTTGTTGTTAAGTAGAATCTGTTTGTAATTTTGAACATTTTTAATGTGTTTAGCTCCAGCCAAAAAATCTTTTCTAAGCTTTTTGGAAAACATAGGGAAGGGTTATCACCCCTGTGACATTTGTTTTGCGTCTTTCCTCCTCTTCAGAAGATTTCACCTCACTTTTTTGTCCCAATGAAAAATGTTTTTTGAAAATTTGGGTTTTTTTGTGGAACAAGGATTGGAAAGCATCAGTGGAAAGGAAAAATTGTTTTCCCATATTAACTCTTACAGGAGAGAATTTCCCTTCCTTAGGGGTAGATTTCATCTCACTTCCTGTTGTCTCCTTCCGTTTGCAAGTAGGAGTCGTTTGTAAGTTAGATGTTTGAAAGTAGGGTCCTGCCCTATATACTCAGCAGAAATTTGGGCCTTAGGTGTTGCTGTGGCCAAAACACTGTAAGCCCTCACAGGGCCCTGCTGTGAAATATTAGATCAAGAATTGTAATTACATGCCCCTGTTGAACAGGAGCTGAAAAATTAGGCCTTAGGCACTGGTGCTGGTGCCACAACACTGCAACCCCTCACAGACACTCTAGTTGAAACGCAGGAACAAGCCCTGCTGCAAAGTATTGCATCAAAAATTGTAATTACACGCCCCTGTTAGACAGGGGCTGAAAAATTGGGTCTTAGGCACTGGTGCTGGTGCCACAACACTGCAACCCCTCACAGACACTCTAGTTGAAACGCAGGAACAAGCCCTGCTGCAAAGTATTGCATCAAAAATTGTAATTACACGCCCCTGTTAGACAGGGGCAGAAAAATTGGGTCTTAGGCACTGGTGCTGGTGCCACAACACTGCAACCCCTCACAGACACTCTAGTTGGAATGCAGGAACAAGCCCTGCTGCAAAGTATTGCATCAAAAATTGTAATTACACGCCCCTGTTAGACAGGGGCAGAAAAATTGGGTCTTAGGCACTGGTGCTGGTGCCACAACACTGCAACCCCTCACAGACACTCTAGTTGGAATGCAGGAACGAGCCCTGCTGCAAAGTATTACATCAAAAATTGTAATTACACGCCCCTGTTAAACAGGGGCTGAAAAATTGTGCCTTAGGCACTGGTGGTGGCGCCCAGAACCAAAAATGTTCTTACAAGCTATCAGCGTGATGATTGAGGAGGAAGAGGATAATTACTCAGGGATAGTCACTCAGCATCAGCATAGGCAGTCTTTGAAGGGATCTGAGATTTCAAAAAAAATTATTCGGTTACATCTGCATCAGGTGCTTGGTAGCTGGTGGTGATCCAAGACTGATTCATTTTTATGAAGGTCAGCCGATCGACCGAGTCGGTGGACAGACGCACCCTGTGATCGGTTACCACGCCTCCAGCAGCACTGAATGTGCGTTCCGAAAGAACGCTGGATGCAGGACAGGCCAGTAGCTCAATTGCATACTGTGCAAGCTCTGGCCAGTGATCCATCCTCAAGACCCAGTAACCCAGAGGATTTTCGGTGGGAAAGGTGTCCAAGTCTGATCTTGCCCCTAGGTATTCCTGCACCATGTAAAACAGACGCTGGCGATGGTTGCTGGAACCGATCATACCTTGGGGCTGCGGACCAAAAAATTGTCTGAACGCATCGGTCAGACGGCCACCTTCTCCACCGCTCCTTCTTTGACTGACCGAAGCCTCAGCAACACGTTGTCCAGAAACAGGAGTTTGTAACCTCCCAGTCTCTGGGAACGCGTTGCACAGACCTTTCTGCAAGGCCTCCCGAAGATGTTTCATCCTCTGCTCCCTCTGCGATGGCAAGATAAGGTCCGCAACCTTACCCTTGTAACGTGGATCAAGGAGGGTTGCCAGCCAGTATTGGTCCTTCTCCTTGATACCACGAATACGAGGATCCTTACGCAGGCTTTGCAGGATCAGGGAGGCCATGCAGCGTAGGTTTGCTGAGGCATTCGGTCCGGAGTCCTCTGGGTCACTAAGGACAACAACGTCCGCAGCCACCTCCTCCCAGCCACGTACAAGTCCATGTGTTCCTTGGGACTGATCCCTTAAAGACTGCTGATGCTGAGTGCCAGGCTCCACCTCCATACTGACACAATCTTCCTCCTCCTCCTCCTCCTCCTCCTCGTCCTCTTCCTGTGTGATCGGCGGGCACGCAGGAACACTGTCTGGATAAAGGGGGCCTTGAGAGCTAAGGAAGTCCTCCTCTTCCTGCCTCTGTTCTGCCTCAAGTGCCCTGTCCATTATCCCACGCAGCGTGTGCTCCAACAGGTGGACAAGGGGGACAGTGTCACTGATGCATGCACTGTCAGTGCTCACCATCCTCGTGGCCTCCTCGAATGGTGACAGGACAGTGCATGCATCCCTGATCATGGCCCACTGGCGTGGGGAAAAAAAACCAAGGTCCCCTGACCCTGTCCTGGTGCCATAGTCGCACAGGTACTCATTGATGGCCCTCTGCTGCGTGTGCAGCCGCTGCAGCATGGCCAACGTCGAGTTCCACCTGGTGGGCATGTCACAGATTAGGCGGTTCTTGGGCAGGTTAAACTCCTTTTGGAGGTCCGTCAGCCGAGCACTGGCATTATATGACCGGCGGAAATGCACACAGACTTTCCTGGCCTGCCTCAGGACATCCTGTAAGCCCGGGTACCTGCCCAAGAACCGCTGCACCACCAAGTTAAGGACGTGAGCCAAACAGGGCACATGGGTCAGTTGTCCCTGTCGGAGGGCAGAGAGGAGGTTGGTGCCATTGTCGCAAACCACCATTCCTGCCTTAAGTTGGCGTGGCGTCAACCACCTCTGAACCTGCCCCTGCAGAGCTGACAGAACCTCTGCCCCAGTGTGGCTCCTGTCCCCCAAGCACACCAGCTCAAGCACCGCATGGCATCTTTTGGCCTGCGTACTTGCGTAGCCCCTTGAACGCCTACGGAGCACCGCTGGTTCCGAGGAAGAGGCCATGGAGGAAGAAGAAGAGGAGGGGGTGGAGGAGAGAGGTGTGTCACAATCAGCATTTTGGAGGCGTGGTGGCGGAACAACCTCCAACACTACTGCACCTTGTCCTGCATCCTTCCCAGCTGCCAGCAGAGTCACCCAATGCGCCGTGAAACTTAAGTAACGTCCCTGTCCATGCCTGCTGGACCATGAGTCAGCGGTAATATGCACCTTACCGCTGACCGCCCTGTCCAGCGAGGCATGGACATTGCCTTCCACATGCCGGTAGAGAGCCGGAATCGCCTTCCGTGAGAAAAAGTGGCGTTTGGGTACCTGCCACTGAGGAACCGCACATTCCACAAACTCACGGAAGGGGGCAGAGTCTACCAACTGAAAAGGCAGCAGTTGAAGTGCTAGCAATTTTGCCAAGCTAGCATTCAACCGCTGGGCATGTGGATGGCTGGGAGCAAACTTCTTTCGGCGGTGCAGCAGCTGGGGCAGGGAAATTTGCCTGGTACAATCTGACGTCGGTGTACCAAAAGCAGATTGCCCATAAGTACTTGGCTGTGACACACCTAATTCTACACCTTCATTCCTCTCACTGCAGGTCGCAGAGAGGACTGAAGGTCTAGTGGGGTTGGAAATCTCAGCTGATGAGGAGCAAGGAGAGATCGTCTTTGTTCTTTGGTGTGGGTCTTTTAGATACGCTTGCCAACGAACTGCATGGCAGGTCAACATATGTCTGGTCAAGCATGTGGTACCCAAGCGGGAGATGTTTTGGCCACGCGAGATACGCTTGAGACATATATTGCAAATAGCAGCGGTGCGATCTGATGCACTCGTCTCAAAAAAGGCCCACACCAAAGAACTTTTTGAATAACGCGCAGAGACTGCAGCGCCCTGCACATGTGGAGCTTTGGGGTGTGATGCAGTCAATGTGCTGCCCTTAGGCTGGCCCCTGGAGGGCATCCTGCCTAGTTGGTGATGTGCCACCTCCTCCTCCTCCTCCTCCTCCTCCTCCTCTCTCCTATCAGGCACCCACGTTGAGTCAGTGACCTCATCATCCCCTCCCTCCTCATCACTGGAGCAAACCTGGCAGTATGCTGCAGCAGGGGGAGCATGACTGCCAGATTGCTGTCCTTCTTGGGCACCCCCTCTGTCCGTGCTCATGTTACTGCCTTCATTGAGCTCAGTATCATCATCAGAGCCTTCCAAACGCTGGGCATCCTCCTGGAGCATGTACCCAACACTGTGGTCAAACAGTTCGAGGGAATCCTCAGGAGGACATGGTGGGGCTAGGGAAGGAGTCACTGATGACATTGAGCTGAGGGAAGAGGCCGCTGCTTTGCCAGACAAAGCACCCTGGGCATGGGTGAGAGAGGATGAGGAGGATGAGGACGGCTTGGTCATCCACTCGACCAAGTCTTCCACATGTTGCGGCTCAACGCGGCCAGCTGCCGAAAAAAAGGCCAAGCGTGTCCCATGGCCACGTGCTGATGAGGATGCACCGTCTCCACGACCAGCACTAGACACAGAGCCTGCTTGCCCTCTCTTATTGGCTTGTGACTGTCTGCCTCTCCTTCTTGGCCTTCCAGACATACTAATGGCCTGTAGCTGCACTAAGCTGGGATAGAACACCTGTAATTTTCTTCAGGTAGCTTTATATACTGTAACCAGACAAGCCTGCCTGTCAGTAGGAAGATAACAGGAACGGATCTAGCTGAACACTGTGAGCAGGACGTACTGCACTAAATGTATATAGCAGGAACGGATCTAGCTGAACACTGTGAGCAGCACGCACTGCACTGAATGTAAATAGCAGGAACGGATCTAGCTGAACACTGTGAGCAGGACGCACTGTACTGAATGTAAATAGCAGGAACGGATCTAGCTGAACACTGTGAGCAGGACACACTGCACTGAATGTAAATAACAGGAACGGATCTAGCTGAACACTGTGAGCAGGACACACTGTACTAAATGTAAATAGTCTAGCTGCCTGACCGTGGTACTAATAGGATCAAAAAGAACACCTGTAATTTTCTTTAGGTAGCTTTATATACTGTAACCAGACAAGCCTGCCTGTCAGTAGAAAGATAACAGGAACGGATCTAGCTGAACACTGTGAGCAGGACGCACTGCACTGAATGTAAATAGCAGGAACGGATCTAGCTGAACACTGTGAGCAGCACGCACTGCACTGAATGTAAATAGCAGGAACGGATCTAGCTGAACACTGTGAGCAGGACGCACTGCACTGAATGTAAATAGCAGGAACGGATCTAGCTGAACACTGTGAGCAGGACGCACTGCACTGAATGTAAATAACAGGAACGGATCTAGCTGAACACTGTGAGCAGGACACACTGTACTAAATGTAAATAGTCTAGCTGCCTGACCGTGGTACTAATAGGATCAAAAAGAACACCTGTAATTTTCTTCAGGTAGCTTTATATACTGTAACCAGACAAGCCTGCCTGTCAGTAGGAAGATAACAGGAACGGATCTAGCTGAACACTGTGAGCAGGACGCACTGCACTGAATGTAAATAGCAGGAACGGATCTAGCTGAACACTGTGAGCAGCACGCACTGCACTGAATGTAAATAGCAGGAACGGATCTAGCTGAACACTGTGAGCAGGACGCACTGCACTGAATGTAAATAGCAGGAACGGATCTAGCTGAACACTGTGAGCAGGACGCACTGCACTGAATGTAAATAACAGGAACGGATCTAGCTGAACACTGTGAGCAGGACACACTGTACTAAATGTAAATAGTCTAGCTGCCTGACCGTGGTACTAATAGGATCAAAAAGAACACCTGTAATTTTCTTCAGGTAGCTTTATATACTGTAACCAGACAAGCCTGCCTGTCAGTAGGAAGATAACAGGAACGGATCTAGCTGAACACTGTGAGCAGGACGCACTGCACTGAATGTAAATAGCAGGAACGGATCTAGCTGAACACTGTGAGCAGCACGCACTGCACTGAATGTAAATAGCAGGAACGGATCTAGCTGAACACTGTGAGCAGGACGCACTGCACTGAATGTAAATAGCAGGAACGGATCTAGCTGAACACTGTGAGCAGGACGCACTGCACTGAATGTAAATAACAGGAACGGATCTAGCTGAACACTGTGAGCAGGACACACTGTACTAAATGTAAATAGTCTAGCTGCCTGACCGTGGTACTAATAGGATCAAAAAGAACACCTGTAATTTTCTTCAGGTAGCTTTATATACTGTAACCAGACAAGCCTGCCTGTCAGTAGGAAGATAACAGGAACGGATCTAGCTGAACACTGTGAGCAGCACGCACTGCACTGAATGTAAATAGCAGGAACGGATCTAGCTGAACACTGTGAGCAGGACGCACTGCACTGAATGTAAATAGCAGGAACGGATCTAGCTGAACACTGTGAGCAGGACGCACTGCACTGAATGTAAATAACAGGAACGGATCTAGCTGAACACTGTGAGCAGGACACACTGTACTAAATGTAAATAGTCTAGCTGCCTGACCGTGGTACTAATAGGATCAAAAAGAACACCTGTAATTTTCTTCAGGTAGCTTTATATACTGTAACCAGACAAGCCTGCCTGTCAGTAGGAAGATAACAGGAACGGATCTAGCTGAACACTGTGAGCAGGACGCACTGCACTGAATGTAAATAGCAGGAACGGATCTAGCTGAACACTGTGAGCAGCACGCACTGCACTGAATGTAAATAGCAGGAACGGATCTAGCTGAACACTGTGAGCAGGACGCACTGCACTGAATGTAAATAGCAGGAACGGATCTAGCTGAACACTGTGAGCAGGACGCACTGCACTGAATGTAAATAACAGGAACGGATCTAGCTGAACACTGTGAGCAGGACACACTGTACTAAATGTAAATAGTCTAGCTGCCTGACCGTGGTACTAATAGGATCAAAAAGAACACCTGTAATTTTCTTCAGGTAGCTTTATATACTGTAACCAGACAAGCCTGCCTGTCAGTAGGAAGATAACAGGAACGGATCTAGCTGAACACTGTGAGCAGGACGTACTGCACTAAATGTATATAGCAGGAACGGATCTAGCTGAACACTGTGAGCAGCACGCACTGTACTGAATGTAAATAGCAGGAACGGATCTAGCTGAACACTGTGAGCAGGACACACTGCACTGAATGTAAATAACAGGAACGGATCTAGCTGAACACTGTGAGCAGGACACACTGTACTAAATGTAAATAGTCTAGCTGCCTGACCGTGGTACTAATAGGATCAAAAAGAACACCTGTAATTTTCTTCAGGTAGCTTTATATACTGTAACCAGACAAGCCTGCCTGTCAGTAGGAAGATAACAGGAACGGATCTAGCTGAACACTGTGAGCAGGACGCACTGCACTGAATGTAAATAGCAGGAACGGATCTAGCTGAACACTGTGAGCAGCACGCACTGCACTGAATGTAAATAGCAGGAACGGATCTAGCTGAACACTGTGAGCAGGACGCACTGCACTGAATGTAAATAGCAGGAACGGATCTAGCTGAACACTGTGAGCAGGACGCACTGCACTGAATGTAAATAGCAGGAACGGATCTAGCTGAACACTGTGAGCAGCACGCACTGCACTGAATGTAAATAGCAGGAACGGATCTAGCTGAACACTGTGAGCAGCACGCACTGCACTGAATGTAAATAGCAGGAACGGATCTAGCTGAACACTGTGAGCAGGAAGCACTGTACTGAATGTAAATAGCAGGAACGGATCTAGCTGAACACTGTGAGCAGGACACACTGCACTGAATGTAAATAGTCTAGATAGAAGATAACAGGAACGGATCTAGCTAAACTGAATACAGTGTATATATATATATGCAACACCTGGGATGCATATATATACACAATACACTGTAAGTGCAGCTAACTGACTGACTGTTCTGCCTAATCTATCTAACTCAAATCAAACACTGTCTCTCTGTCTATCTCTTTCAACGCCGGAACACACACTACACAGGGCCGCCGTGCAGGCGGCCTTATATAGTGTGGGGCGTGTACTAAATCCCCTGAGCCATAATTGGCCAAAGCCTCCTTGGCTTTGGCCAATTACGGCTCTCTGTTCAGGCGGCGCTGTGATTGGCCAAGCATGCGGGTCATAGTGCATGCTTGGCCAATCATCAGCCAGCAATGCACTGCGATGCCGCAGTGAATTATGGGCCGTGACGCGCCACACGAATTTGGCGCGAACGGCCCATATCGTTCGCAATTCGACGGACGGTCGAACAGCCGATGTTCGAGTCGAACATGGGTTCGACTCGAACACGAAGCTCATCCCTACTGACAAGTGTTCTAATCCCTATCCACTCTCCACTCTATCCGAAACTAAAAGAAACAGAAAATTTTATCATACTTACTGTAATTTTATTTTCCTGGTGCCTATCCATGGCAGCATACATATGATAGTAGACCCACCTACTTCCACCCACAGGACCAGTCAATAGCTATAAAAAGTTAACACCCACACAACAGCCCATTCCCTGTACATCGCTAGGAACAAACTGGGTGGGTTTGGTATGCTGCCATGAATAGGCACCAGGAATAGAAAATTACGGTAAGTATGATACAATTTTCTGTTTTCCTGGCGCCTTCATGGCAGCATACATATGATAGATCAATAACTAGCTATCAGGGTGGGAAGCTTCAGCAAATTCTTTCATAAAACATTGAGTAGGCTACTGGCTTCATGCCAAAGACAAGTGTAGTGAGGACTACTAAGCCCATCAGTAGTGCTGAAAGAATGCGTCATAATAGAACCAGATTGGCTCCCCTGCCTGTCATGTTGGCTGACATCTCTGCATAAGGTGTCCATGATGTTCAGATGCTGCTGGGGGAATGTACAGCAATTACTTTCTGTGGTTGCAGCCCACCCATATAGCGGGACCTTAGAATTAACTCTAGGAACCACAAGGTGATTGTGCACTGGAGCCTTCTACCATTGTTGGTTTCTAAGGAGCTAGCTATAGCTACTTTGGCTAGCTAATGCTTATTTGCAAGTGTGCCATCGTTGATCTTGATGTATTGAAGGAGTACTTCAGTCGGACAAAGCAATCCCACTACAGGATAGGCAAACAAACACCCCTAGGATCCTGATGCTATGACAACAGCAAGGCTGTGAACTTCTTGTGGCTTGAAGAGCTTCCTCAATAATTCTTATACCAGGAGCTGGCTTTAGATAAGAGCGAAAAACAGTTGAGCACCATACGCAAAACCCTCCCCATGCACACCAATATTAAAATCCCCAGGACAGGCCCCGGAGTGCACCCCCTCAAGAGGACACGCCCCCAAAGCCTGCCCCAAAAACCACAGCGCAGATGGAAAAAGGACAACAGACAGCACCCAAATGCTCCCGCAGCAAGTGTGTTTATCTAGCTACAATCACCCCAAGCGCCTGGCAGAACAGGATAGAAGCCTGCTTGGCCAATCACAGTGCCGTCTGTACAGAGAGCCGTAATTGGCCAAAGCCAGGGTGGCTTTGGCCAATTATGGCTCAGGGGGTTTAGTACACGCCCCACACTATATAAGGCCGCCTGCACATCGGCCTTGTGTAGTGTGTCCTGGCATTGAGAGAGAGATAGAGAAAGAGAGAGACAGTGTCATTTGATTTAAGTTATATAGAGTAGGCAGGCGAGTCAGTTAGCTGCACTCACAGTGTATTGTGTATATATGCATCCTAGGTGTTGTGTATATATATATATATATATATATATATATATATATATATATATATATATATATATATACACTGTATTCAGTTTAGCTAGATCCGTCCCTGTTATTCTCTTCCTACTGATAGGCAGGCAGGTGTTTTTTTTTTTTTTTGCTGGTGTTCTTCTGATCCTATTAGTCCTATTAGCTACAGTATTTACAGTTAGTGTAGTGCGACCTATGCACAGTGTGCACCTAAATCTACCTGAAGAAAATTGGTGGTGTTCTTCTGATCCTATTAGTACAGCAGGCAGCTGCAGTATTTACAAGTTAGTGTAGTGCGTCCTCTGCACAGTGTGCACCTAAAGCTACCTGAAGAAAATTGGTGGTGTTCTTCTGATCCTAATAATACCACAAGCAGCTGTGGTATTTATAAGTTAGTGTAGTGCATCCTCTGCACAGTGTGAACCTAAAGCTACCTGAAGAAAATTGGTGGTGTTCTTCTGATCCTTGTAGTACCGCAGGCAGCTGCAGTATTTACAAGTTAGTGTAGTACGTCCTCTGCACAGTGTGTACCTTATGCCCTGTACACACGATCGGACATTGATCGGATATTCCGACAACAAAATCCATGGATTTTTTCCAACGGATGTTGGCTCAAACTTGTCTTGCATACACAGGGTCGCACAAAGTTGTCGGAAAATCCAATTGGTCTGAACGCGGTGACGTAAAAACACGTACGTTGGGACTATAAACAGGGCAGTAGCCAAAAGCTTTCGTTTCTTAATTTAATCTGAGCATGCATGGCACTTTGTGTGTCGGATTTGTGTACACACGATCAGAATTTAACCGATCGGATTTTGTTGTCAGAAAATTTTATAGCCTGCTCTCAAACTTTGTGTGTCGGAAATTCTGACTGAAAAAGTCAGATGGAGCCCACACACAATCGGAATTTCCAACAACACAATCCGATCGCACTTTTTCCGTCAGAAAATCCGACTGTGTGTACAGGGCATAAAGCTACCTGAAGAAAATTGGTGGTGTTCTTCTGATCCTATTAGTACCGCAGGCAGCTGCAGTATTTACAAGTTAGTGTAGTGCATCCTCTGCACAGTGTGCACTTAAAGCTACCTGAAGACAATTGCTGTTGTTCTGATCCTATTAATACCACAGGCAGGCAGCTACAGTATTTACAGTTAGTGTGCTGTGTCCTCTGCACAGTGTGCACCTAAAGCTGCCTGAAGAAAATTGGTGGTGTTCTTCTGATCCTATTAGTACCACAGGCAGGCAGCTGCAGTATTTACAGTTAGTGTACTGCGTCCTCTGCACAGTGTGCAGAGGACTACGGGCAGGCAGTTGATTCTGCTAGCTGCAGTATCAGTATATATATATATATATATATATATATATATATATATATATATACATCCCAGCTTTGCGCAGCTACATCTCACTGCAGGCCATTAGTATGTCTAGAAGGCCAACAAGGAGAGGCGGACAGTCACAAGCCAATAAAAGAGGGCAAGCAGGCTCTGTGTCTAGAGGCAACAGTGCTGGTCATGGAGATGGTGCATCCTCATCAGCACGTGGCCGTGGGACATGCTTGTCCTTTTTTTTGGCAGCTGGCCATGTTGATCCGACATGAGCCACACTGTGGCCAAGATTCTGTCAGCTCTGCAGGGGCAGGTTCAGAGATGGTTGACGCCACTCCAGCTTAAGGCAGGTATGGTGGTTTGCGAGAATGGCATCGACCTCCTCTCCGCCCTCCGACAGGGACAACTGACCCATGTGCCCTGTTTGGCTCACGTCCTTAACTTTGTGGTGCAGCGGTTCTTGGGCAGGTACCCGGGCTTACATGATGTCCTGAGGCAGGCCAGGAAAGTCTGTGTGCAATTCCGCATATAATGCCAGTGCTCGTCTGACTGACCTCCAAAAGGAATTTAACCTGCCCAAGAACCGCCTAATCTGTGACATGCCCACTAGGTGGAACTCAACGTTGGCCATGCTGCAGCGGCTGCACATGCAGCAGAGGGCCAACAATGAGTTTCGATGCAACTATGGCACCAGGACAGGATCAGGGGAGCTTCAATTTTTTCCCCCATGCCAGTGGGCTATGATCAGGGATGCATGCACTGTCCTGTCACCATTTGAGGAAGCCATGAGGATGGTGAGCAGTAACAGTGCATGCATCAGTGACACTGTCCCTCTTGTCCACCTGTTGGAGCACACGCTGAGTGGAATAATGGATAGGGAACTTGAGGCAGAACAGAGGAAGGAAGAGGAGGACTTCCTTTCCTCTCAAGGCCCCCTTTATCCAGACAGTGTTCCTGTGTGCCCGCCGATCACACAGGAAGAGGAGGAGGAGGAGGATTGTGTCAGCATGGAGGGGGAGCCTGGCACTCAGCATCAGCAGCAGTCTTCAAGGGATCATTTACAGTCCCAAGAAACCCATGGACTTGTACGTGGCTGGGAGGAGGTGGCTGCGGATCATGTCGTTCTTAGTGACCCAGAGGACTCTGGACCGAATGCCTCAGCAAACCTACGCTGGATTGCCTCCCTGATCCTGCAAAGCCTGCAGAAGGATCCTCGTATTCATGGTATCAAGGGGAGGGATGATTACTGGCTGGCAACCCTCCATGATCCACATTACAAGGGTTATCTTGCCGTTACAGAGGGAGCAGAGGATGAAACATTTTCGGGAGGCCTTGCAGAAAGGTTTTTGCAGCGCGTTTCCAGAGCCTGGGAGGTTACAATTTTCTGGTCCTCCTGGACAACATATTGCTGAGGCTTCGGTCAGTCACAGAAGGAGTGGTGGAGAAGGTGGCCATCTGACAGATGCGTTCAGACAATTTTTTAGTCCGCAGCCCAAAGGTCTGATCAGTTCCAGGAACTGATTCCAGCATCGCCAGCGTCTGATTCACATGGTGCAGGATTACCTAGGGGCAAGATCAGACTTGGACACCTTTCCCACCGAAAATCCTCTGGGTTACTGGGTCTTGAGGATGGATCACTTGCCAGAGCTTGCACAGTATGCAATTGAGCTACTGGCCTGTCCTGCATCCAGCGTTCTTTCGGAACGCACATTCAGTGCTGCTGGAGGCTTTGTAACCGATCACAGTGTGCGCCTGTCCACCGCTTCGGTCGATCGGCTGACCTTCACAAAAATGAATCAGTCTTGGATCACCAGCTACCAAGCACATGATGCTGATGTAACCGATTGATTTTTTTTAATGTGAGATCCCTTCAAGATTGCCTATGCTGATGCTGAGTGATTATCCTGTTATGCTGAGTTATAATCCTCTTCCTCCTCAATTTTCATGCTGATAGCTTGTAAGAACATTTTTGGTTCTGGGCACCGCCACCAATGCCCAAGGCCCAATTTTTCAGCCCCTGTTTAACAGGGGCGTATAATTACAATTTTTGATCCAATACATTGCAGCAACGCTCATTCCTGCGCTCCAACTAGAGTATCTGTGAGGGGTTGCAGTGTTGTGGCACCAGAACCAGTTCCCAAGGCCCAATTTTCAGCCCCTGCTTAACAGGGGCGTGAAATTACAATTTTTGATGCAAAACTTTGCAGCAGGGCTCATTCCTGCGCTCCAACTATAGCATCTGTGAGGGGTTGCAGTGTTGTGACACCAGTGCCTAAGGCCCAATTTTTCTGCCCCTGTTCAATAGGGACATGTAATTACAATTCTTGATCTAATATTTCACAACAGGGCCCATTCCTGCACCCACCAAGAGTAACTGTGAGGGCGTACAGTGTTGTGGCAACACCACCACCACCAAAGGCCCAAATTTTTTGCCCCTGTTCAACAGGTGCATGTAATTACAATTCTTGATATAATATTTCACAACAGGTTCTGTTCCAGCGCCCACCAAGAGTAACTGTGAGGACTTACAGTGTTGTGGCACCAGCATCACTACCCCCACCACCAAAGGCCCAATTTTTCTACCACTGTTCAACAATGGCATGTAATTACAATTCTTGATCTAATATTTCACAGCACGGCCCGTTCCTGCGCCCACCAAGAGTAACTGTGAGGGCTTACAGTGTTGTGGCAACACTAACACCTAAGGCCCCAATTTCTGCAGAGTATATAGGGCAGGCCCCTACTTTCAAACATACAACATACAAATGACTCCTACTTGCAAACGGAAGGAGACAACAGGAAGTGAGATGAAATCTACCCCTAGGAATGGAAATTCTCTCCTGTAAGAGTTAATATGGAAAAAACGTGTCTCCTTTTCACTGATGCTTTATCACTAATCCTTGTTTCACTAATAACCCCAAATTTTCAAAAAACATTTGTCGTTGGGACAGAAAGTGAGATGAAATCTTCTGAAGAGGTGCACAGACAGCAAAACAAATGTTACAGGCATGATAACCCTTCCCTATGTTTTCCAAAAAGCTTAAAAATATATTTTTTTGGCTGAAGCTACACTTTTAAAATGTACCAGTTCAAAATTACAAACAGATTCTACTTAACAACAAACCTGCAGTCCCTGTCTTGTTTGCACCGCCTGTATACTGCTGTTCAGAGTATATAGGGCCTGGGGGCCCCACTCCTTTCCTTTTTTCAATTTGGGTGCGGGGTTCCACCATAATATCCATACAAGACCCAAATGGCCTGGTAATGGACTGGGGGGGTACCCATGCCGTTTGTCTCACTGATTTTCATCCATATTGCATTACATTAAAGTCACAAGCAGTTATAAATGACTTTTATTCCTTTAAAAATGTCATTTTGTGCAGGGACTGTTCTAAGCATGGGAAACACATGCCACTTTACAGGCATATTATAGACACCCCCCCAGGTACGATATTTAAAGGAATATTTCACTTTTTTTCCACGTTAAGCATCATTAAAATCACTGCTCCTGAAAAAACTGCCATTTTTAAAACTTTTTTTTGCATTGATACTTGTCCCCTGGGGCAGGACACGGGTCCCCAAACTTTTTTTAGGACAATAAATTGCATATTATCCTTTAAAATTAGCACTTTTTATTTCGAACGTTCGAGTCCCATAGACTTTAATGAGGTTCTAAAGTTTGCGTGAATTTTGGTCCGTTTGCAGGTTCTTGTGCAAACCGAACAGGGGAGTGTTCAGCTCATCCCTACTCAGGATGCATGCATAGATTTAGTAGAGTTTATTTTGTCAGGATAGGAAGGAACCTAAACCCTAGACCATGGAGTTGGTTGATGGTCTGCTGAGTCAATTTGACATGTTGGAGCTAGAAAAAACAGATCATCAGTACAGGATCCATCTTGAAATACAAGAGGAAAGTAAAAGGCTGAGAGATCAACTTTCCAACATGACCACATCCAACCAAGAGATGGAATAAGAATGAATAAGGATGTCCTGTTTGAGGAGACAAACCGGAGCAAGATGGAGAACTGGGTTCTAACAACCTTGTCTTATGGTAAACCTGTGAAAGGTTTCATGCCAGTCAAGGTCACCAGTCTTGCACAGTCACCTCCCCAACTGAAGGCTATGAGTGAAGTACCTAAGATCCCACAAAGTCACATGGGCAACAATATTAAGAGCTGAATGCTGACCTAGGCTCAGCTGCAGGAGAGGATTTATCCAGCGAAGAAACTTTTGGGTAGAAAGTCCTAAGCCTTACACCAAGATAAGCAATCACCACATGTCCAGTAATAGATTTAACATGAAGAAGTTGACCTCCCTGAATGGCATTAAGGGATACCTAGACTCCACGATGCCCAGTCTCAAAATTTGAGCTTCAATTATCAAGCTGTCAAAGGCAGCTTGAAGCTGGATGGCAAAACACATTTCTTGGGAACAGATGATCCTGATCCAGTAGATTCTTTGGAGCAACTGTCCAGCACCCCTTTTAGGTTAGTATACCACATCTGCCTGGATCAGCCTGGAACACCGGAATACTTTCCATTTTGAACATGCGAGACAAACAAAGAAAGGAAGTACTAAAATTCACAGGAGCATCCTACCAGAGGACCAATGCACTTGAGCCAAAACTGCCTAGCCTGTAATTTGACCTCAGGGGTCTGGTAGTCAACCTCTGAAGTTGCCTACCTGGGACACACCTCCAGGAATAGCTCCAGGGGTAGAAATCAATCTCACAGGTTTAGGTACTGCTGTCAGATGCAGTCTGCCTGCCAAGATATATCCCTGGAATGCTCATGCCTGACAAGGCTGGAGCCTGATTTTTTGCCAAGGATACCAATCTAGTCTTTTGCTTGAATTGAAGTACGCCACCTTTATGGCATTGTCTGCTTGGATCTAGATTTTATAAAACAGCCCAGAACTTATGGATGTTACCATGGTAAACAAGACGCCAAAGACAACCAAGCCCCTTGATATGAAGGGTGTCTAGGTCTGTTCCCCAGAATGAACCACAGTCTGAGGTGTCTTTCCATGGGAATTCCTTAAAACAGGAAGAGAACACTTCCTTGCTCGAGAGCCAGACCCCTGAGCCTCAGCAATAAGGAAGCACCTGACCAAAGGCAACTTGTACCTCGAAGAACAGAGGCCTGTAAAAGCCTGGGGTTAAACCAGACCAAAGGAATTGCCTCACATGAGGCTACCCTCAGTTCTAGGCCTCTCATACAAAAGTGGAGATCCAGATCACTCCTGGTACAGACAGCGTGAATCTGTCTTGAGCTGTGAGTAGGGCCATCCAGACATTCCCAAGGTGAGTCAGTTTCAGCGACGATCTCTGAAAGCTCTTAACCTATCCTAATTACTTGAATATCTGGAGGACCATGTCAGGTTGCTCGATAAAGCCTGCACCAATTATTTCCCATCTAAGGATCTCTCTATGAGAATATTTCAGGAAGGCAATGAGACTAGTACTGGGTCCAGCATCCTAATACATGATGTGCTGACCAATAGACAAGGATTTCAGAATGGTAGTGCATGGGTTCAAAAGCAAGACACAGAAATTGCTTAAAATGATTGTAAAATGTTGTTTAGAAAAAAAACAAAAATAAACATGTTATACTAACCTCCTCTGTGCAGTTGGTTTTGCATAGAGCAGCCCAGATCCTCCTCTTCTCAGGTGCTCCTGGCCCCTCCCTCCTACCGAATGCCCCCACTAATAGCAGCTCTCTATGGGGGTACCCGAGCCAAGTCAGAGCTCCGTGTATCCATTCAGACACGAAAGCTCGACCCGGCACTGCCCCTCTCTTCCCTTATTGGCTGACTGACTTTAATTGACAGCCACGGGAGCCAATGGTGCTTCTGCCTAGTCCCAGCCAATCAGGAGGAGTGTCCTGGCCTAGACACTGATACACATTGCTGGATAGAGATGGGGCTCAGGTAAGTAATTGGGGGTGCTGCTACACACAGAAGGTTTTTTTATCCCAATGCATAGAATGCATTAAGACAAACAAACTTCTGCCTTTACAACTCCTTTAAGAGATGGGGATAGAGATGGGAACAATAATTATCTTTTATACATCCTAGGCAAAAGGAGACAATTCAAATTTTGTAATTTTCTATGAAAAACTTGCATTTGAACCCAGCCCTTCAAAGCTTCAAGATGCATACCGGATAATGCTACCATGGGCTTTTGGATAGTGAACTGTTTGCCACCACAATTGGGGCAGAAGTACCTTGACTCAGAAAACCTATAAAGGATATGCAGAGACCACAAATGGAGAAGACGCTTCTAAACAATTAGAAGGAGAAAAAGTCCTTGCAATCTGTACGCTAGCCTTCTTCCACTAGCAATGACAAGTGTTCAACTTCAGCCACATCTCTAATGCTGTTGACCTGGATAGTCTCAAAGAGAACCTGTCTCTGGAAGGCCATGCAGGCTACTTCTTCCGACTGAGGAAATGCTGTAGCAACTTTCTTACCTAGAGCCTGCTCTGGCTTCTTACCTGGCCCCTCTGGTTTTTCTCCACTTATGGTACTCCACTCCACTCCACTCATATCTGCCTTAACTACTTGCCCAACACGCGCCGTCGTTTGGCGGCGGCGGCAGTATGGCACTCCTATGCGAATCGACGTAGCTGTATGGAAGGCGCTTTAAGGAGTATAAGGGGCACGCGCGCTGTGTGACATAGGAGCCAATGAGCGTGGCCAGTGGCTGCGATGGCTGCCAGCTACCCGCAATTGCTCCTGAGAAGGGCAGAATGGTGATCTGTCAATGTAAACAGACAGATCACCATTCTGTCAGGGGAAAAGAGACAGATCGTCTGCTCCTAGTACTTAGGAGTAGGGATGAGCCGAACACCCCCCTGTTCGGTTCGCACCAGAACATGCGAACAGGAAAAAAGTTCGCTCGAACACGCGAACACCGTTAAAGTCTATGGGACACGAACATGAATAATCAAAAGTGCTAATTTTAAAGGCTTATATGCAAGTTATTGTCATAAAAAGTGTTTGGGGACCTGGGTCCTGCCCCAGGGGACATGGATCAATGCAAAAAAAAGTTTTAAAAACGGCCGTTTTTTCAGGAGCAGTGATTTTAATAATGCTTAAAGTCAAACAATAAAAGTGTAATATCCCTTTAAATTTCGTACCTGGGGGGTGTCTATAGTATGCCTGTAAAGGGGCGCATGTTTCCTGTGTTTAGAAAAGTCTGACAGCAAAATGACATTTGGAAGGAAAAAACTCATTTAAAACTACCCGCGGCTATTGCATTGCCGACAATACACATAGAAGTTCATTGATAAAAACGGCATGGGAATTCCCCACAGGGAAACCCCGAACCAAAATTTTAAAAAAAAAATGACGTGGGGGGTCCCCCTAAATTCCATACCAGGCCCTTCAGGTCTGGTATGGATATTAAGGGGAACCCCGGCCAAAATTTTTTTAAAAAATGACGTGGGGTTCCCCCTAAATTCCATACCAGACCTGAAGGGTCTGGTATGGATTTTAAGGGGAACCCCGCGCAAAAAAAAAAAAAAAAACGGCGTGGGGTTCCCCCAAAAATCCATACCAGACCCTTATCCGAGCACGCAACCTGGCAGGCCGCAGGAAAAGAGGGGGGGACGAGAGTGCGCCCCCCCCCCTCCTGAACCGTACCAGGCCACATGCCCTCAACATTGGGAGGGTGCTTTGGGGTAGCCCCCCAAAACACCTTGTCCCCATGTTGATGAGGACAAGGGCCTCATCCCCACAACCGTGGCCGGTGGTTGTGGGGGTCTGCGGGCGGGGGGCTTATAGGAATCTGGAAGCCCCCTTTAACAAGGGGACCCCCAGATCCTGGCCCCCCCCCTGTGTGAAATGGTAAGGGGGTACTTACCCCTACCATTTCACTAAAAAAGTGTCAAAATAGTTAAAAATGACAAGAGACAGTTTTTGACAATTCCTTTATTTAAATGCTTCTTCTATCTTCCTTCATCTTCTTCTTCTTCTGGTTCTTCTGGCTCTTCTGGTTCTTCCTCCGGCGTTCTCGTCCAGCATCTCCTCCACGGCGTCTTCTATCTTCTTCTCCTCGGGCCGCTCCGCACCCATGGTATTGAGGGGAGGCTCCCGCTCTTCTCTTCATCTTCTTCTTCATCCTCTTCTCTTCTTTCTTCTTCTCTTCTTCTCTTCTTAATTTTCTTATCCGGGCCGCTCCGCATCCATGCTGTAGCATGGAGGGAGGCTCCCGCTGTGTGACGGCGTCTCCTCATCTGACGGTTCTTAAATAATGGGGGGCGGGACCACCCGATGACCCCGCCCCCTCTGACGCACGGGACATGACGGGACTTCCCTGTGGCATTCCCCGTGACGTCACAGGGAAGTCCCGTCAAGTCACCGTGCGTCAGAGGGGGGCGGGGTCACCGGGTGGCCCCGCCCCCCATTATTTAAGAACCGTCAGATGAGGAGACGCCGTCACACAGCGGGAGCCTCCCTCCATGCCACAGTATGGATGCGGAGCGGCCCGGATAAGAAAATTAAGAAGAGAAGAAGAGAAGAAGAGAAGAAGGAAGAAGAGAAGAGGATGAAGAAGAAGATGAAGAAGAAGATGAAGAGAAGAGCGGGAGCCTCCCCTCAATGCCATGGGTGCGGAGCGGCCCGAGGAGAAGAAGATAGAAGACGCCGCGGAGGAGATGCTGGACGAGAACGCCGGAGGAAGAACCAGAAGAGCCAGAAGAACCAGAAGAAGAAGAAGATGAAGGAAGATAGAAGAAGCATTTAAATAAAGGAATTGTCAAAAACTGTCTCTTGTCATTTTTAACTATTTTGACAGTTTTTTAGTGAAATGGTAGGGGTAAGTACCCCCTTACCATTTCACACAGGGGGGGCGGGATCTGGGGGTCCCCTTGTTAAAGGGGGCTTCCAGATTCCGATAAGCCCCCCGCCCGCAGACCCCCACAACCACCGGCCACGGTTGTGGGGATGAGGCCCTTGTCCTCATCAACATGGGGACAAGGTGTTTTGGGGGGCTACCCCAAAGCACCCTCCCAATGTTGAGGGCATGTGGCCTGGTACGGTTCAGGAGGGGGGGGCCGCACTCTCGTCCCCCCCTCTTTTCCTGCGGCCTGCCAGGTTGCGTGCTCGGATAAGGGTCTGGTATGGATTTTTGGGGGAACCCCACGCCTTTTTTTTTTTTTTTGGCGCGGGGTTCCCCTTAAAATCTATACCAGACCTGAAGGGTCTGGTATGGAATTTAGGGGGAACCCCACGTCATTTTTTTATTTTTATTTTGGCCAGGGTTCCCCTTAATATCCATACCAGACCTGAAGGGCCTGGTATGGAATTTAGGGGGACCCCCCCACGTCATTTTTTTTTTTTTTAATTTTGGTTCGGGGTTTCCCTGTGGGGAATTCCCATGCCGTTTTTATCAATGAACTTCTATGTGTATTGTCGGCAATGCAATAGCCGCGGGTAGTTTTAAATGAGTTTTTTCCTTCCAAATGTCATTTTGCTGTCAGACTTTTCTAAACACAGGAAACATGCGCCCCTTTACAGGCATACTATAGACACCCCCCAGGTACGAAATTTAAAGGGATATTACACTTTTATTGTTTGACTTTAAGCATTATTAAAATCACTGCTCCTGAAAAAACGGCCGTTTTTAAAAAAAATTTTTTACATTGATCCATGTCCCCTGGGGCAGGACCCAGGTCCCCAAACACTTTTTATGACAATAACTTGCATATAAGCCTTTAAAATTAGCACTTTTGATTTCTCCCATAGACTTTTAAAGGGTGTTCCGCGGCATTCGAATTTGCCGCGAACACCCCAAATTGTTCGCTGTTCGGCGAACTTGCGAACAGCCAATGTTCGAGTCGAACATGAGTTTGACTCGAACTCGAAGCTCATCCCTACTTAGGAGCAGTGATCAGTCTCCTCCCCCAGTCAGTCCCATCCCCCCACAGTTATAAACACACTGAGGGAACACAAGTAACACCTTGATCGTCCCCTAGTGTTAACCCCTTCCCTGCCAGTGACATTTATACAGTAATCAGTGGCTATTCTTAGCTCTGATCACTGTATAAATGTCAATGGTCCCAAAATAGTGTCAAAAGTGTCCGATCTGTCCGCCGCAATGTCACAGTGCCGATAAAAATAGCAAATTGCCGCCATTACTAGTGAAAAAAATTAGTGATAAAAATGCCATAAATGTATCCCCTTTTTTGTAGGCGCTATAACTTTTGCGCAAACCAATCAATACATGCTTATTGCGATCTTTTTTACCAAAAATATGTAGAAGAATACACATCGGCCTAAACTAAGGAAGAAATTTTTATATATATTTTTGGGTGATATTTATTATAGCAAAAAGTAAAAAATATGGGGGCATGTCCAAGATGGCGCTGGGAGCGGACGTTTAGTACCAGAGCTCCCGCTCCGGACGTATCTCCTTCTAATATCCTGGTGTGGATTTTGCATCTAACTCCCTGCCATATATTACCAGAGGCCCCCGGTGACTCGGGGAATGGGCAGGTACAAAAAAGGGGCACAGAAACCGCGAGCTCCTAAGCATACAAGAACGCTGCCAAAGTTTGGGCCTTCCCCTCCTAAGGCCTGCCACATGGAGACGCAGACCTCTGCCCCGCCGGACGGCGCGATCCAGGCTGGATTACAGGCGTTTGAGGCTCTGATGCACGCTATTTTCACTTGCCAGTCCACTCTCACCATCAAAATAGACCATGTCCAGGAGGAAACTGCCCTCATTCGATGTGACATGGATCGATTTAGGGAGCGAGTGGGGGAGGCGGAACGGCGGATCTCCACTACGGAAGATGTGCAGAGAGAACACCATGAGGACATACAGATCCTAAAATCGAAGGTGAAAGCACTTGAATTTAGGGCCGAGGACGCCGAGAACCGGAACCGGAGGAATAATCTCCGGGTTCTCGGCCTCCCGGAAGGCGCAGAGGGGACGGATCCGGTCGGTTTTATGGAGAAACTACTCCCAACCCTTCTACCGAAAGCGCAATTTTCCCCGCACTTCTCTATCGAACGCGCCCATCGAATGCCTGCCAGCAGAGGCCCGCAGGGAGCGCCACCACGCACATTCATTTTCAAACTCCTTCATTACAGAGACAGGGACACTGTGCTCCGTTCTGCCCGCATGCAAGGAGAATTACACTATGAGAACATGAAATTACTTATTTTTCTGGATTACTCTGTGGAGAAAAAACCTTGGGTAGGTCATCACTACCACTCTACTTACTCCAATTTTGCTAGAGGGGTTAGTATTTTGGTCCTGAAAACTCTCCCTTTTAAGCTCCTAGATTTGGTTCTAGATCCCGTTGGGAGATATGTATTAATACATGCTCTGATATATAACTTACCATGGGTGCTGGTGGGGGTATATCTGCCTCCCCCGGCTTCCTTCAGAATCCTCAATTTAATCTCGGGTGAGCTGGCTCGATTCCCCCCGGATAATGTTGTGTTGATGGGTGATTTTAACCTTGTTCCGGACTCTGGGTTGGACAGGAGCACAGTGGGGGATACTACTCGCCGCGATTTGGCAGACTGGGCTGACACATATGGCCTGGTGGATGTATGGAGGTGGAAGCACCCTCAAACCAAGGCCTTTACTTGCCACTTGGCCACACATAGATCCTTCCCCTCGCATAGACCTGGCCTATGTTGCAGCCCCTGTCCTCCACAGAGTTCGGGACATCAGCATTCTTCCACGGGGGATTTCGGACCACGCCCCGCTGTTGCTATCCCTGGAACTGATGGCGGATCCGTCGGATAGACTCTGGCGGTTGTCCAGGTTCTGGATATCCGATGTAGATGTTGACTCTCAGTTTCGGGAAAAGGTGCAGCAATTTTGGGAAGTCAACCCAGGAACAGCCTCTGACAATACTGTTTGGGAAGCCTTTAAGGCCTCATCAAGGGGGCATTACCAATGCATTATTGCCAGAGTAAGGAGACTTCGTAGGGCAAAACTTACCAGACTAGAGGCTGAGGCGATTAGACAGGAGGCCCTATATGTCCGTTCCTGAGATCCACGAGACTATACAACACTCCAATCTCTTATCCAACAAACTTTACTGCTACAGACCTCCCTGACACAAAAAAAGCTTTTATACCAATCCCAGCGCATATTCGAACAGGGGGAGAAGACAGGTCGTCTTTTGGCCTGGCTGTCCAGGGAACAATCTGGGGTGATGGCAATAGCGCAGATTAGTGACCGGGATGGAACACTTCACTCTTCCCCAGCGGAAATTAATCGATGCTTCACTAATTATTACCAGCAATTATATAGCTCACGAGTAGTATATGATCAACAGGACCTTACTGATTACTTGGAGGAAATTGACATCCCAGTCCTTACACCCACCACAGCAAACACACTTGACGCCCCCATTCAATTAGAGGAGATACAAAAAGCCCTCAAAATGATGCAGACAGGGAAAACTCCAGGTCCGGACGGATTCCCTGTGGAGTTCTATAAGATTTACATGAAAGAGATAACCCCTAGATTGCAGACAGTTTTTGCTTCAGCTTTAAAAACTGGGACCCTCCCAGCCTCGATGAGCGAGGCGGTTATAGTACTTATCCCCAAGCCGGGGAAGGACCCTACCCTCTGTGCATCTTACCACCCTATCTCTCTCCTAAATGTTGACGCAAAGGTCCTTGCCAAAATCCTAGCCAACCATCTAAACAAAGTTATTAAGGCCCTAACACATCCGGACCAAACGGGGTTCATGCCCGGAAGAGGCACAGATATAAATATACGTAGATTACATACTCACATTGCGGTGGCTGGCCCGGGGAACCCTGGGGTGGTGGCCTCACTCAACGCAGAGAAAGCTTTTGACTCGGTCGAGTGGGGCTACCTGTGGAGGGTCCTTTCCAGATTTGGTTTTGGCCCGATCTTCCTCACATGGATTCAGATGTTGTATGCACAACCTAGGGCTCGCATACGCACGGGTGGTACTCTGTCGGAGCCCTTTCTCTTGGAGAGAGGGACCTGGCAGGGATGTCCCCTATCCCCGGAATTATTTGCCTTGGCCCTGGAGCCCTTGACGGCTCATATTAGAAGCGATCGAGCTATTAAGGGCATTAAAGTAGGCCCGTTAGAGGAGAAATTGTTCCTTTATGCCGATGACTCCCTCCTCTATTTGGCTGATGCCTCTGAATCCCTGAGGGCTGCCTTGTCTCAGTTTGATACTTTCAGCTGTTTTTCAGGAGTCCGTATCAACTGGGACAAATCGGTCCTTTTCCCACTTCACCCATCCATGCCTCGTATTGATACCCAAACCCATCTCCGATGGGTCGAAGAGTTCACATATTTGGGCGTAAAGGTAGCCTTGTCTTTGGACGGATACCTGGATCATAATGTACTTTCGGTGGTGGACAAACTTACCAAGCAATGCTCCACTTGGCGTAAACTTCCTCTTACGCCAGTGGGCAGAGGAAATGTAATCAAAATGGTCTATTTACCTAAATTATTATATTTCTTTCATCACACCCCTGTCCGTATACCACCGGTCCGTGTTCCGGAGACTGGACAGCATTGTGAATGATTTTGTCTGGGCTGGTAAACCTCCTAGAGTGGCCAGGCGGACCCTTTATCTTCCCCTCTCTGGAGGTGGTCTTGCCCTACCGAACCTCCTTATATACTACTGGGCGGCGGTTTTGGTTACCGTCCGCTGGTGGTTCTCCCAGCCCAGACAGAATCCAGCGGTTACCCTTGAAGCAGCAATCCTTGGTTCATATGCAGCCCTTTCTAACTTAGTCTTCAGGGGGTGTAAAGCACACCCGGGTGTTACGGTCCCTATGAAGACCACAATTCGGGTTTGGCAATGTTCCCGGGCAGCCCATTGTGATCCCTCACACTCCCCCTATGGGGCAACCCCCTTCTTCCCCACCTGAATACAATACCTGATCCGGCGGCGTGGGCAATGAGGGGTATCGTCACCCTCAAGCAAGTAATGCCGGGTGGTAAGATCCTAACATTCCTAGAATTAAGACAAGCATTTAGACTCCCTCGTTCTTTCCAGTTTAGATACTGGCAGCTCCGGCATGCCCTTACCGCCCAGTTCCCTGGCCCAATCACTTTAAATTCAGATTCTATCGAGAGACTCCTCACTTCGGAGCTCCTGCTCAAACCACTTTCCACCCTCTACATGTATCTCACAGTGGCTCATGACACGGACACTTCACATGTGCTGGCCAAATGGAGGGAAGATATTCCCAACCTAGTTGAAGACACATGGGAAGAGTGTGTCTCTACATTTATTTCCTCTATGATAGCCTCTAGAGACTGTTTTGTACAATTAAAATTTTTACATAGGGCATACTATACCCCACAAAGGTTGGCATCCATTTACCCCTCTCTCAGCCCACTCTGCACGAGATGCTCCACTGAGCAAGGCTCCTTCTTTCATATGGTTTGGACTTGCAACAAGATCCATCCTTACTGGAGAGGGGTGGCGGATGTATTAACAGAAGTATGCGGCACCACATTGACACTGGACCCTCTTGTCTTTTTGCTCAGTTACCTCGGGGAAGTGGAGGGTGACCGTTATACTAAATTATGCTTGACTTTTGCCCTTTACTATGCTAGGAGAGAAATCCTGTTGAGATGGAAGGGTACAGACCTCCCTACAGTCGCCTCATGGCGAAGTGCAATTAATAAAGTCCTTCCATTATAAAAGATCACATATGAAAGTAGGAACTGTCCTGTGAAATTTGAAAAAATATGGTCACATTGGTCTGAGGCTTGAGTGAACTCCTGTTATATGCAAGTGTTACTGTATCGTATATATTAGCTAATAGGAAGCTGGGAGTAATTGCGGAGCAGCCCGCTGACTTCTCGTCCCCCCCCTCACCCCCCCCCCCCCCCCTCACCCCCCCACCCCTTTTTTTTTTTTTTCCCCTCCCCCCAAATGAAAGTATTTCCCTCTCTATATACCTCCAGCAGAGGAACGTTAGCATTAATATAGGACTACCATTTGCTTTAAAGAGTATACACACCCCTCTTCTTGTACTGTATTATTGGATATTTGTAATGAACCACAGACATAGTCTTATATTACAGACTGCTTTTCACCCTTAGGTACCCTGACTTCAATACCGCCTGGTAATAGCTACATTCCATAGAGATGTAATCTGGTGGCAAATACTGTACTGTTTATGTTATTGCTGTTTTGTATTTTATGATTTCTAAATAAATAAAAACTCTTACTGTCAAAAAAAAAGTAAAAAATATAGTTGTTTTTTTTCAAAATTGACAGTCTTTTTTTGTTTATAGCGCAAAAAATAAAAACCGCAGAGGTGATCAAATACCACCAAAAGAAAGCTCTATTTGTGGGAAAAAAGGACATCGATTTTGTTTTAGTACAACGGCGCACAACTGCGCAATTGTCAGTTAAAGCGACGCAGTACCTATGCAAAAAATGGCCTGGTGGGGAGGCTAGGGATGTGACGTGCTTGTTTCGGGGGAGGGACCTGACGGTGGGGTGGTGGAGGTGAGCGGTGGAGTGAAGGATGATGGCGGGAGGGACGGCGTGGGGTGAGAGCTCACGCTGGTCCCGTTAAGTGGCCACATCTATACAGCGGGAGCATTACACCCAAAGAGGAGGCCGGCGTGTGTGCAGACATCACAGGAGGGAGGCTCACTGACAGCTCCCGGTCTGCCTTGAGGGGATCGACACATCTCGCTGACACATCTCCCCGGATCCCGGCTCCCTGTCCCTGTTCGCGCCCCCTCCCCTCCTCCTCTCATCCACAGACGTAGTCGGAAAGAGAACTGACGGTCTGCTGCCCTCTGCTGCCTGTACAAAAGCAGAGAGGAGACTGACCCCGAAGTCTACAGAATCCTAAGTCTTCTCCAGAGAATGCTCCTGTCCTCCCCCGCCGCTCTCGTGAAAAGCCTAGAACGCTGCCTGACTCCCTCCCTAAGACCAGACGGCCCCAGGTAGGATCAGCAGATGCTGAACTCTATTTTAATAGTATTCGCCTATGTCCCTCAGAGGTCTTATGCTTCCTTTAAAAAAGAGGTAATGCTGTATTGAAAAATAACACGGGGGCTCAGTAGAACCGGAGAAAAAAAAGAACTGTTTAGACTGAGTGAATATGGTCGGCATGCGTAGTGTTGAGAGTAGCGCATTAGCTTAAAGGTCCCACAAGCAGGAAATAAAGAAGTGGCGCTGAGCGGGGGGGGCGAAGAAAAAGAAAGGACGCTCACATAAGGCATCTGAAGCTAAAAAAATCTAGAGACAGCTTAAACTCAAGCTCCATTCAAAAATATTTAAAAGTGCAATCTAAAAGCCTGATTATGGACAATAGGCAACAAAGCTCGAAAAATAAGAAGAAAGATTCTGCAAAACATAAAGGAGCCCTAGTGGGGACCCCCAGAGGTGAGACACTCATGGGAGCTGACCTAGATCTAAGCACAGAAGCATATATGGATGTACCACCAACAAAAACAGAGATGCAGGACATGTTTTCTAAATTAGAGACCGCCTTAAAGGCAGAGATCCTTAATGTAAGGACAGATATGGGGCACCTCTTGAAGCGTGTGGAAACAGTGGAGGAGACAACAGAACAACAAGCGCTTGTGATCTTAGATCTAAAAAACCAAGTCAAAAAATTACAGTCAGGTCAGCGGGAGTTGATTGGACAAATTGGAGAAACAGGAAAATCAAAGCAGGAGGCAAAATTTGAGGATCAGATCCATCCCAGAACAGAGAGGTGAGGATTTGTTCTCCAAGATGAAAGAAATATTTAATCCACTCCTGGGAAGAAGTTTAGAAGAAGAACTAAAATTGGACCACGTCCATAGGATAAGAAAACTCCCAAGCGTAAGAGAGGACATACCCAGAGACGTTATTGTAAGGTTTCATCAATATGAGGACAAGGCAAAGATTCGGAGTAAATTAAGAGGCGTTGGAGGGCGTGGCCAAGATGGCGCTGTAAGCGGCGGTTTTTTCAGAGGGCTCCGCCGATCCGCACAGAAATCCGGATCCATCGCCTCTAAAACCGCTCCAAATTCACTCCTGCTGCCTAGTAGGGGATAGGGGACCCTATCCCTGCTGAGATCTGGGGCGAGTTTGTTTTTTTTGGTGTGAGATTGGGGACACGGCCTACCGCGGGCTACTAGGCCGAAGCCGCGGCCTTTCCTGACGGGCCGCGCGGCGGACCGGGAACCCCCTGCCGCGATCGGACTGCACATCGGCCCTCACTGACTGCTGCGGACCACTGGTGGGGCTGGGAGAGGCCATCCTGAACTGCATCTGGGCCTGACATCTTCCCCCCCCCCCGCGATTTACTAGGCCGCGACCGCGGCCTTTCCTGGAGCCCCAGGGCCGCCGGATCAAAAGGGGGAGTGCTGTGTCCTGTTGGCCTGGTGCAGGGGGCCCTGTGATTGCTGAGAGGCGCTGCCAGGCCATGGGAGCAGATCCTGGAGCACCTACGTTCCTTTGGCTGGCCCTGTGAGCTTGTGCCAGAGCCTCCTGTGCCATTTGATTACAGATGAGGGGAGAAGACTCCTAGGGGGACACAGACTTTATCTATCCTGCTGCTTGAAGACCCCTGACTTCACAGACAAGCATCCTATACTAATCCTTGAATACTGCCCGGACCTGGGCCCCCGCCACCTGAATGAGGCGCCGGAATTCCAGCGCAAGATACAGTAAAGGGGGTAAGAAGTTGACCTTCCCACCGCAGCCGGACTCCCCCCAGACCCCCACCGACCACCCTCCGGAGGTCCCCAAGGTACGCACCACCCACAAAGTCCCACAGACAGATATTATGGAGTCGGATGACTCTCGTCCCCCCTGGCTGGCGGACGTCATGGCAGCCATCGCAACTTGCCAATCAACACTAACAACAAAGATCGAAGCAGTTCAGTTGGACATGGGTCTAATCCGTCAAGACATAGATAAAATCAGATCACGAGTCACTGAGACGGAGCAAAGACTGAGCACCACCGAAGACACCATTACGGAACATGAGACGTCACTCCGTACTCTCCAAACTAAAGTAAAGGCCCTTGAATATAGAGCCGAGGACGCGGAGAACAGGAACCGGCGTAACAACCTTCGCATTGTTGGTTTACCGGAGGGGGTGGAGGGGAGTAACCCTACCTCCTTCATAGAGGGCTTGCTCCGTGACCTTCTACCTGAGGCCCGCTGGTCACCTTACTACACGGTGGAAAGGGCGCACCGCATCCCACCTAAGCCGGGGCCTCCTGGATCCCCCCCTCGCACTTTCATTCTACGTCTACTTAATTTTAGAGACAGAGACGAAATTCTCCGTGCCTCTAGAAACGCTGGGGACCTCAGATTCCAGAACACGAAGTTGATGATCTTCCCCGATTATACGATAGAGACCCAGAAGCTCAGGAAATCTTTTGATCAAGTCAAGGCGGCTCTACGATCACGCAACATTCGTTACAGTGTACTTTTCCCTGCCCGCCTGAGAGTCCAGGATGGCGAGACAACTCGTTTCTTTACCTCTCCAAGGGAGGCCTCAATCTGGATGGACTCGCTACCACGGATCCGCTGAAGGTTTACCTGGCATGTAAGGTGAGATCCTTCATTGTTTGTTCACCATGGCCCTGGTTCAGGTCTGAGGTAATATTTGTGTTCCCACATGGATGACTTCCTTAGTTGCATAAGTTACGCTCAGTTTAATCCATGGTGTGGACAGCCTTGGGAGGAGAAGTTTGTTACCCCTTCCAGGGAAATTCTAAGATAATGCCCCTGCCAAACAATTTGGTCAGGAGACCGTTGACATATGAAGTTCCTTTACAACTGCTTGTTCTCTTTAGGGGTGCTGAGAACACTTCTGTTCAGTATCTTCACCCAACGATGGACAGACTTTACTGTGGGGTCGCACTCTCGGATATTTCCCCTTCATCTGACTTTATACACCCCCACAGTCTGTTTTATTACAAACGGAGCTCTCAACTGTACAAGCCGCTTAAAATGCTGTTTCCCCCCCCCCGTGTGAAGTTTCGGGGGGGTGAGTTCGCCTCTTCCACGGACCCTCTGTTGCAGCCGGCGAGCTGAATAAGTTCGGGATTGAAACCCGCCTCAGTTTTGGGGGGTCGGGTGGGGAGGGGGGTGGGGTGAGTTCCCCTATTGGGGCCTTTTTCATCTGCTTTGATTATTGGGATCCTTTATCTGTTTTTGGTTTGGTTTTGTTTTTGTTTGTTATTCATACCAAAATAATTGACTCATCAGCATTACACTGTCCACAAATGTGTCCGGTTCGGGTCCCGGGGTCCGGTCCGAGGGCCGAGATTTCCATTGATTCTAATATTCTTAACACTATCAATGGCCATGTCCTCACTTAACATCATCTCCTGGAACACCAGGGGACTGAATTCCCCAGTTAAACGCTCCCTGGTGTTCCAATTCATTAAGTCTTATAATCCACACATATGTGTGTTCCAGGAAACGCACCTGATAGGTCGTAGAACTCTGGCCCTTAAAAAACCATGGGTGGGACACCACTACCATTCCACCCACTCCACATTTTCTAGGGGTGTAACTATACTGGTGTTGAAGTCACTTCCCTTTCGGCTCTTGGATTTGGCCCTGGACCCTGACGGACGGTATGTTATTATCCACGCAAAAATTTATTCCCTAACATGGACTATTGTGGGCTTATATTTACCCCCCCCGGCCTCCTTGCAGGTGCTCAATCAGATCACTAGTAAGCTGGCCGACTTTGCCTCTGATAACAATGTCATATTGGGAGATTTTAATCTGGTCCCTGACCCAGATTTGGACAGGCTAACTCCTGCGGGAGGTCATTGCTCTGGGTTGGCTGAGTGGGCGGATACCTACGGCCTGACTGATGTCTGGAGGTGGCGTCACCCCCAATCTAGGGCATACACATGCCACTCGGCCTCCCACAGAACGTTTTCCCGCATAGACTTGGTCTTCGCAGGGACTCAGGTTCTCCCACGAGTCACAGACATACGAATATTGCCTAGGGGAATTTCCGACCATGCACCCTTGTTGTTGTCTTTGGATCTTTCCCTAGGCTCAGTAGAAAGAATATGGAGGCTCTCCAGATTTTGGATTTCAGACACCGCAGTAGACTCCCAATTTAGAACGAAACTGCTTGACTTCTGGGCTATAAATGTGGGCTCTGCTGACTCCGCGGTAGTGTGGGATGCCTTCAAAGCCACGACGAGGGGGCACTACCAGGCCATCATTGCCAGGGTCCGACGTGAGCGTAGAGCAGACTTAGTGAAGGCAGAGCGGGAGGCGTGTAGTGCGGAGGCTCTGTTTGTTCGTACCCGGGACCCTGCGCACTACTCGCATCTACAACTGTTGACGAAGGAGGTGGTTTGTCTCCGTACATCCCTCACTCAGAAGAAAATGTTAGCTCAATCCCAGCGGATTTTTGAGCAGGGAGAGAGGTCTGGCCGTTTGTTGGCCTGGCTCTCTAGGGAACAGGCAGGTGGGATGAGCATCTCACATATTAGAGACTCCTCGGGACAGTTACTCCACACACCGGAAGGGATCAATTGTTGCTTCGCGGAATTTTATGAATCTCTCTATAGGTCCAGGGTAGACTATAGAGGGGAGGATCTGGGGGCATATCTAGACGACATCGATATCCCAACCCTTACAGTAACGTATCGCGACAAGCTTGATGCTCCAATTACGTCCTTGGAGATACTACGGGCACTTAAATCAATGCAGACGGGGAAAACTCCGGGACCTGATGGCATCCCTGTAGAGTTCTATAAACAATATGCCACAGAACTAGCTGACAAACTACAGGTCCTCTTCTCTGAGTCATCGCGTCTGGGGAAACTTCCAGACACGATGAGTGAAGCAATCATTGTAGTGATACCCAAGCCAGGGAAAGACCCCACGTTGTGCTCCTCATACCGCCCTATATCTCTTCTGAACGTGGATGCCAAAGTACTGGCAAAAGTACTGGCCAATAGGCTTAACCTGGTAATTACTGCTTTAATCCACAGAGATCAAACTGGCTTCATGCCTGGCAGAGGAACTGACATTAATATCAGACGCCTCCATACTCACATAGACAGGGCGGATGAGGTGACTAACGGGACGGTGGCCTCACTCGACGCGGAGAAGGCCTTTGACTCCGTCGAGTGGGGCTACTTATGGGAGGTTCTCTCGCGATTCGGGTTTGGTCCGGGTTTCACGAAATGGCTCCGTATGCTGTACCATGGCCCCTCAGCTAGAGTTCGTACCAATGGATGCCTCTCGGGAAAGTTCCAATTGTCTAGAGGCACGCGACAGGGGTGTCCCCTTTCCCCGGGTCTATTTGCTCTGGCAGTGGAGCCCCTGGCTGTATTGTTAAGGGCCGACCCTGGGGTAAAGGGTCTTCGGGTAGGACCTATTGAGGAAAAGTTATCGCTTTACGCGGACGATGCTCTGCTTTATTTAGCGGATGCGTCGACCTCTTTGCAGACTGCACTCAATCTGATTGATCGATTCGGTCGATATTCGGGGATTCGCATCAATTGGGACAAGTCGATCCTATTCCCGCTCCATCCCTCGACCCCAAGGGTACCACACCCGCAACTGAAATGGGTGGATGATTTCAAATATTTGGGGATAAAAATTAGCGGTAAGGTACAAGATTACATTGACAACAATTTGCGTCCACTCACGACACAACTTACGGCTAAATGCTCTGCTTGGCGTTCCCTTCCATTGACTCCTGTTGGCAGAGTCAACTTGCTAAAAATGATTTACCTTCCCAAATATCTATATTTCTTTCGCAATACACCCATACCCATCCCTAGGACCTTTTTCCGGAAGCTGGAGAGCTTGTTAATACACTTTGTCTGGGCTGGGAGGCCACCCAGGGTGGCCAAGCAGATCTTATATCTCCCTCTCTCGGGAGGGGGATTGGCGCTACCGAATTTCCAAATCTATTACTGGGCTGCAGTTCTGGTCACGATTCGGTGGTGGTTCTCCCAGCCCACGCAAAATCCCGCGGTCAATTTGGAGGCAGCCATTCTGGGCTCCTTTGCTGCTTTGAGTAATCTCCCATTTCGGGGTCTCAGGGCCAGTTTGTTCATGACAACCCCGATGCGTACCACTGTAAAGGTTTGGCAGGAGGCCAGGAAAATATATGTGAAACCTAATCACATTTCACCTCACATGCCCCTGTGGGGCAACCCTATGCTACCCCATTTTTATACTTTACCGGACCCCTCTCTCTGGGCAAAAAAGGGAATTCTTACACTAAAGCACATAGTCAAGGATGGCAGGCTTATGACTTTTCAAGCCCTTAGACAATCCTTTGCTATCCCTGCCTCCTTCCAGTTTAGATACTGGCAGCTGAAACACGCCTTTGAGGCTCAGTTCCCTGCCCCCCTCACTCTGGAACCGGACTCTATTGAAAGGCTCTTGACTTCCAGCGTGATGGGGAAGCCCCTCTCCACACTATACCTGTACCTGACAGTGGAGTATGATGCCAAACTAACTAAAACCTGGGATAAGTGGAGGGTTGATATTCCCTCGTTAGATGAGGAGGAATGGAGGGAGTGTTTAATATCCTACATTCCTTCCATGATCGCTGCAAAGGATAGGTTCATTCAATTCAAGTTCCTACATAGGGCGTATTTTACTCCACAGAGGTTGGCGCGTATTTACCCTCAGAGAGATCCCAATTGTCAGAGATGCAGACAGGAAGTGGGTACTTTTTGGCATATGGTCTGGTCGTGTCCCTGTCTCCGACTCTTTTGGTCAGCGGTGGCATCCACACTGAGCAATGTCATAGGATCAGAATTGCAGGCGGATCCCCGGGTACTACTGCTCAGTCATTTGGAAGATGTTGAGGGTGATAAGTATAGCAAATTGTGTCTAACCTTCGCATTGTACTATGCTAGGCGGGAAATTCTATTGCGGTGGAAAATGGTAGAGCCTCCTACCTTGGCCTCGTGGATAAGGTCTGTGAATAAGGTACTCCCCCTGTATAAATTAACGTATGAAAGTAGGCAATGCCCAGGGAAGTTCGATAAAATCTGGTCGTCCTGGATCGACGCCTCCGGAGACCCTGATCCCCCTACCCCATAGGACGGGGAAAGTCACAGAGGATATCCTATATCTCACGTCTCTTCTTTTTATGCCTGTTTTCTTTTATCCCGTCCCTTCTCGCCCCTCCTTCCCCTCCCCATCTCTTCCTTTCTTCCTCTCCCCCTCCTTCCTTCCTTCCTTTCTCCCCCCCCCGCCCCCCCCCCCCCCGGCTTCCCTTCCCCTCTGCTGTCCCTACCAGGTTTAGTTGAATATTGGGCCACTCATTTTGTACTAACAAAATGTATGAAGATTTGAGAGGTCTGGTTGAGTGAAATTTTCTGATGTTTGCACACCTGGAATTTCTGATAAATAACAACTATTGTTTAAGGGTCAATTTTACTGTTTTTATCCCCACTACAATGTCTGTATTAAACTTTGTATTGTTCTGCTGATTTGTTCAATAAAAAATACTTTCTGTTAAAAAAAATTAAGAGGCGTTCAATCAGTGAAATACAATAATGGTGAAATCCAAATTTTTTCAGTTCTATCAGCCAGAACCTTAGCAAGGAGAAGACAATTGAGACCTTTACTGGACTCTTTGAGGGGCGCCAATTTAAAGTATAGCTGGGGTTACCCTCTAGCTTTAAACGTAACAAAAGAGGGGAACATTTTCAGACTAAACTAAATAGAGGACTTACAGGACTTCTGCAGGAATTTAAAAACTTTAAGAACTTTATAGAGAAGATTAAAAATAAAAAAGGCGAAATGAAACATACTTCTAGAGAGATAGGAGAAGAATTTAGACAGTATTTCTCTTCCCTCTACTCGGTTGGGCAGAGAGAAAAATGCAGTGGAAATAAGGAGGAGAAGGCGAGAGACTTCTTAAAAGGGGCGGGACTTCCTACTCTGTCAGAAAAAGATATAATAGAATTAGAGAGACCGATAACTGAAGATGAGGTATGTTTGGCCCTAAAATCATCCCCCCGGGTAAGAGCCCTGGGCCGGATGGTTTCACAACCAGCTTCTATAAAAAATTTAAAGAGTCCCTGCTTCCATGGCTCTGTCAGGTTTGGAATGGGCTAGGAATACAGGGAGAAATGTGCAGGGGTGCATTAACTGCATCAGTGACACTAATTCCTAAGGAAGGGAAGGACCACACCCTATGCTCTAGCTATAGGCCGATCTCGCTCTTAAATGCGGACACTAAACTATATGCCAAGGTGTTGGCACTTCGGCTCAAGGAAAAAATGGCCTACCTGGTCCACCCGGACCAGGTGGGATTTATTCCAGGGAGAGAAGGAAGAGATAATGGGGTGCGGTCTCTTCTCATATTGGAGGCAATTAAATCAAGTGGTTCCCCAGGTCTATTTCTGTCGATAGATGCCGAGAAGGCATTCGACAGAGTAGACTGGGGATTCATGTTCAAAACGCTTGAAATAATGGGAATAGGGCCAACAATGCTAAAATGGATTAAAATACTGTATAATCAACCAACTGCATTCGTGAAGGTCAATAACCTTCCCTCAGTACAGTTCGTTATGGAAAACGGGACTAGAAAAGGATGCCCGTTGTCCCCGCTTCTATTCGTTCTAACCTTAGAACCCCTATTAGCTACGATCCGAAAAAACCCGGATATTAGCGGCTGCTCAGTGGAAAACGAGGAGCACAAATTGGCTGCTTTCGCCGACGATGTTCTCCTTTTTATTTCTAAACCTAGAATTACGATACCCAATTTATTGTCTACATTGAGGAAATTTAGTGAGCTGTCAAACTTCAAAATTAATCTTGAGAAATCAGAAGCGTTAAAAATTAATATTGACAAACAGGAAGTTGCTAGACTCAGTGAGTGTCTTGACCTTGCAGTAATACATTTATGACCGGTCTGTCTCTTACCTGGTCTGTGTGTCAGCCCTGAGGCTTGTACTCTCACACCTGCCTGCTTAAGTAATCTTCCCTGATCTTGGCGTGTTCCAGACTATTCCTGTCTGCTTGTGACCCTGACCTTTGGCACGTTCTCGACTATCCCTGTTTGCCTGTAACCCTGACTTTTGGTGTGTTCTCTGTTATCCTTGTCTGCTAGTCGCCCCGACATTTGGCTACCTCCTTACTATTCCTTGCTGTCCTGGGCTGCTGTTTCCTCTCCATCCTCCTGTAGCCTACCGTGAGCGTGAGCTGGGAGACCCTGGGGGCCGCAAACTGGAGCCAGTTGCAGCCCAGTCCATCCTCACCACTAGAGGCTCTGGTGAACACCAACTGGCTCTTAGACTGCGTGCCCTGGGGAATCTATGCTTTAACTCACTGTGGGATCCGTGTTGGTGCTCCAGGGGACCTGCCTTCCTGAACCACCCCGAGTTCCATCTGCAGCAGTTAGCCTTAGGGTCCACTATCATAGCGGTGCACTCCTGACCCCAACGGGGTGCATCTGTCACCTGGATACAGGTGACCTGACAGTTTGCACGGCCATGGACCCGTCTGATGTGCCGCTACCTGCCGATGATCAGCTGCAGGGCATAGTCCACAGACTCGAGACATAGGAATCTAATCAGACCCAGGTGATGCAATTCCTTCAGGAGTTGGCTTCCTGTTATGAACAACTTCAAGCCTCCTTAGGCTCCCTGGTTCCACAACCGCAATCGGCTGCCGTATCAGCTCCGCTTACAGTCGCAGCCGCTAACCCTTTGCACTTACCAGCTCCGTCCCATTACTTTGGGGATTCCAAGGCCTGCAGAGGATTCCTTAGCCAGTGTACTATTCATTTCGAACTCCAACCCCAAAACTTCAAGTCTGATCAGGCAAAGGTAGCCTATATTATTTCTCTCCTGTCCGGCGAGGCTTTAGCTTGGGCTGCCCCTATGTGGGAGAGGAAAGACCCAGTGGTTTCTAGCCTCTCTAATTTTCTGAAATTCTTCTGGAATATCTTTGAGGAACCAGGTCATGTCTCTTCAGTGGCCAGCGCCCCCTTACGTCTCCGCCAAGAGTCTGCTTCTATTTATTTATTTTTTTATTCATTTTTCACTCACCTTTCCCTTTTTCAATTTTTGAGACACTTATCGTATTATTCTCTGATCTATTTTTTGCACGTGATGCACGTTATGTAAAGAGTAGCTCACTACTCTTACACTGCTTAGAGGCTTGTATATTGCACTTATTGTTTGCACAGTACACAATGTCACTTTGAACTGTAAATGTATACAGCTTTAAATCACTCTGCACTTTATTGAAGATTTTAAGTCAGATACTGATGTTTAGTCAGTTTTATTTTCACGGTCGTTTACTTTTTGAATATGTGGTTTAGATTTTTTTAAATTCATGTCACATTTATGCTATTTAAATCCAGAATATTTTATGCACCACTTTTTATTAGTCACTATATCGGTCTTATCATTATTTTTATTTTTTTTCTGGTGATATAAATTATGTACATCACATAAGCCACATTGGTCCTTGCACTTAGGATTAGCGCAGCACCACCCATTTATACATGTCTGAGTAAGTTGCAGAAAATCTAGAAAAAGGATTCATCCGGAAATCCTCATCACCTGCAGGAGCAGGGTTAATTTTTGTTGCCAAAAAGGATGGTACCCTAAGACCCTGCATTGACTACCGAGGCCTAAACACAGTAACGATCAAAAATCGATACCCTCTACCCCTAATATCGGAACTATTTGACAGGTTGAAAGGTGCCTCCATTTTTACCAAGTTGGATCTCAGGGGTGCATACAATTTGATCCGAATACGGGAAGGGGATGAATGGAAAACTGCGTTTAACACTAGAGATGGGCATTACGAGTACTTGGTCATGCCCTTTGGTTTGTGTAACGCCCCAGCGATGTTCCAAAACTTTATTAACGAAATCTTCAGGGATCTGCTTTACCAATTTGTTGTCATCTACCTTGATGACATTCCCATCTTTTCGGATAGTCTGTCGGTTCACAGAGACCATGTCCGGATTGTACTTCAGCGCCTTCGAGAAAATAATCTGTACGCCAAGCTGGAGAAATGTTCTTTTGAATGTTCTGAAGTCCTGTTTCTGGGATGCTTCGTCTTTAACTTCGGTCTTCGTATGGATCCTGGGAAGGTCTCGGCCATTACCAACTGGCCTCTTCCTGCCGGCCTCAAGGCCACGCAGTGCTTTCTTGGGTTCACTAATTATTACAGGCAGTTCATTAGGAATTACTCCTCTATTGCTGCGTCAATTATCGCCTTGACCAAGAAGGGTGCTAATGCCACGGAGTGGTCCCCCGAAGCTGTCTCTGCCTTTCATGATTTGAAACAGGCCTTCATTTCTGGACCTTTGTTGAGGCGACCTGACCCGAGGGATCCATTTTTTATTGAAGTGGACACATCCTCAACTGGGGTGGGAGCTGTGCTTCTTCAATCCTTTGGGAAAAAACGTCTACCATGTGCGTTGTTCTCCAGAAAATTTTCTCAGGCGGAAAAGAATTACGCTATTGGTGATCGGGAACTTCTTGCGATTAAATTGGCGTTGGAGGAGTGGCGTCATCTCTTGGAGGGTTCCCCACATTCCATAACAATTTTCACTGACCATAAAAATCTGCAGTACTTACAGAATGCATAACGATTGAATCCCAGACAAGCCAGGTGGAGGCTCTTCTTTTCCCGTTTAACTTCACCATTACATTCAAACCTGGTTCCTGCAACAGTCGGGCTGATGCACTCTCTAGATCTTTTGACATTCAGGATGAGGAGCCTACCATTGAACCTGAGCCGATTATCCCTACTTCATGCATCCTTGCCCATTCAACCACCCTGAAGTCAAAAATTCCTCCTGGCAGGACCTTCGTCCCCACTGAGCTAAGAGCTAAGATCCTTCGTGAGGACACGACTCCAAGTTGGCAGGTCATGCTGGGTTTCTTCCATCCTTCCTCCTCATCAGTCGCCACTACTGGTGGCCTACTCTCCGTTCGGATGTCAAAGACTATGTTAAGGCTTGTCATGTCTGTGCCCAGTCTAAGTCCTCCACGCAGGCTCCTGCTGGTCTTCTCATGCCCTTGCCCATTCCCAAGGAGCCCTGGTCTCAAATAGCCATGGACTTCATCACCGATCTTCCACCTTCTGAGAAGAATACGGTCATTTGGGTGGTAATTGATCGATTCTCCAAGATGGCCCATTTTGTTCCTCTTCCTGGTCTCCCTTCTGCTCCTGCCTTGGTTCCCATTTTCGTACGAGAGATTTTCCATCTTCATGGTGTCCCTTCCCATGTAATTTCAGACAGGGGTGTTCGGTTTACCTCTCGCTTTTGGAGAGCCTTTTGCAAATCCCTCAACATTACCTTGGATTTTACCTCTTCTTACCATCCCCAATCTAATGGCCAGACTGAAAGGGTTAATCAGGAATTGGAGGTCTTTCTCCGTACCTTGGTCTCGGCTCATCACGATGATTGGGTCTCATTACTCCCGTGGGCAGAGTTCTCCCACAACAATCATGTCAACGTCAATTCTCAGAAGACACCCTTTGTCACTGTTTATGGAAGACACCCATAGCTCCCTCTTCCTATGACCTCTTCTTCTGACATCCCAGCTTTGGCTACTGTTCGGGAATTATTCAATTCCTTGTGGGCTGATCTCAAACTCCTTTCATGTATCCCTTCTGAAACCTTTAGTGTTTCAATAAGTTATCTCGACCTCTCCCTACCTTGGCTCCAGTCTCTGAAGATGATCAGGAGTACGAGGTTAGTCAAATTTTGGATTCTTGCTTCTATAAAGGTGTCCTTCAATTTTGTTTGTGGATTGGAAAGGTTTCGGTCCTGAGGAGAGATCTTGGATTTCTGCATCTGAAGTCTTCGCACCTCGTCTTCTGAGGAAGTTCCATTTGAAGTTCCCCTTCAAGCCTGGTCCAAAGAGGGGGAGGGGGAGCCCCCTAAGAGGGGGGGTACTGTCATGACCTTGCAGTAATACATTCATGACCTGTCTGTCTCTTACCTGGTCTGTGTGTCAGCCTTGAGGCTGGTACTCTCACACCTGCATGCTTAAGTAATCTTCCCTCTGTGTGGCTCCACCCTAGCCTCAACAGAAACCACTATTTAACACCGTATTCTTCTAGACTGCCATGCCGTGCAATATTTTGTGTTTGACTTCCTGTTTGCCGTGTGCTCTAAGTTTGTCTCTGTCTCTGTTACAGATCTTGGCATGTTCCCGACTGTTCCTGTCTGCTTGTGACCCTGACCTTTGGCGCATTCTCGACTATCCCTGTTTGCCTGTGACCCTGACTTTTGGCGTGTTCTCTGTTATCCTTGTCTGCTAGTCGCCCCGACATTTGGCTACCTCCTTACTATTACTTGCTGTCCTGGGCTGTTGTTTCCTCTCCATCCTCCTGTAGCCTACCGTGAGCGTGAGCTGGGAGACCCTGGGGGGCCACGACCTGGAGCCAGTTGCAGCCCAGTCCATCCTCACCACTAGAGGCTCTGGTGAACACCAACTGGCTCTTAGACTCCGTGCTCTGGGGAATCTATGCTTTAACTCACTGTGGGATCCGTGTTGGTGCTCCAGGGGACCTGCCTTCCTGAACCACCCCAAGTTCCATCTGCAGCAGTCAGCCTTAGGGTCCACTATCATAGCGGTGCACTCCTGACCCCCAACGGGGTGCATCTGTCACCTAGATACAGGTGACCTGACAGTGAGGTGTTTCACTTCCCCTGGAGAGATAATATAAAGTACCTGGGTGTCAAGCTTACAGGTTCTATTAGGAAGATATATAAGCTGAATTACATTCCTCTTCTAAACGAAATTAGATCAGAAATAAAAAGATTATTATATCGCCCCGTCTCATGGATAGGGCGAATTAATATAGTGAAAATGATGTTAGCCCCTAAGGTGTTCTACAAGATGCAGATGCTCCCTATTCCCTTAGCTCAAAACTATTTTAGAATGTTGACAGATTTAATAAGCAGATATGTATAGGATAATAAGAAACCTAGGATAGCGTACTCAGTGTTGAGCAGAGAAAAAGCAAAGGGTGGGCTGGCTATCCCAGACTTTAGAAATTTTTATAAAGCGATTATACTATCACGGGCACTAGATTGGGCAAAAGGAAGTGAAAAAAAAAGGTGGGTTAATTTAGAATTAGATTTAAGTAATTCATGATTGAATCACATGATTTGGAATCCCCCTCACCACAGGAATTTAGGTCCAGACACACATTATATAACGCACCTCACATTTAAAATATGGGATCAGATCCACCTCACTAATAAGTGGGAGTATAACTCTCCCTTAATTTTCCTAAAAGACAACACCTATTTTCCACCGGGGATGGAGAAGGTGGGAGGAAACTGGATTTTGGATAGGGAAGCACAATAAAAAGATATTATTAACAGAGGGAAAATTCGCACATTTCAGGAATTAGCATCACAAGGGGACTTAATGATGGTTAATGGGTGGCGGTATGGCCAGCTCACGCACTTTGTTAGAAGTCTACCTGGCCCCTTAAGGGAGGAAGTAGATTATAGACCAATAGAGAAATTATTTTGTAGGGACACAGTAAAGAGGAATATTTCTGCAATTTATAAAATTTTGTTAAGTAGTGTAGGACTGGAAATACCGACATTCATTAAAAAATGGGAAGAGGAACTGGGAGTAATCTGCGAGAGAGGTGTGGTGGGGAGTATCCTGGGGGCGACACATGGAACAGCAGCCGATATGAAAATGACGGAGAGCAATTATAAGTGCCTGGCCAGGTGGTATATGACCCCTGTTAAAGTTAGCAAATTTCTTCCGGATAGGTCACCTAATTGTTGGAGAGGGTGCATGGCCCGGGAACTATGGCGCATTTATGGTGGGAATGCCCAAAAATTAAAATATTCTGGCGGGAGGTGATTAGGTTAATAGAAGTGATAACGGGCAAGGTTATCCCGTTTGACCCATGGGTCTCTTTGTTCCATGGGTCTGAGGGAGCAAAAATATGGTATAAATCCTCACTAATCCCGGTGTTGCACAACTCAGCAAAGAGCGTAATTCCAAAGAAATGGCAGGAAGTGGAGGAGCCGAGGATTAGGGATTGGATCTCAAGAGTAAATGAAATGTATAATCTAGAGAAATCTGAGGTAGTAGATCACTTAGAAAGGGATCAGGCAGGGGGGGTAGATGGGGTAGATGGGAAGCCTTTAAAAAATCTGAGTGTTTTGTGGAAGCCATTATGCAGGAATATAAGTATAGCTGCACTTTAACTCGCCAAGCTTATATTGTAAGTGAATAATCTGCAGGAGGTGGGGGGGGGTTGGGGGGGGGTAGGAGGGTGGGTTGGAGAGGGACAATTGAGGGTTTTTTTTTACTATCCTGTGAGATAGGTATATTCTGTTGTATGTTTTTCTTTGTTCCCCTCAATTTTTGGGTGTATTTGTATTCATATTTATGTAAAATTAAATATAGAATTAAAAAAAAAAAATGGCCTGGTCATTAAGGGGGTAAATCCTTCCGGGGCTGAAGTGGTTAAAGAGAATGGTCCACAGGGGCAAAGCGTTAGACTGAACACAAAGTACCAGCTTATCCTCTCTGTTCTTCCTTGCCAGAAGTTCCTTGCTCTCTGCTGAGGGAGGCTTTATGCAGTTGGTAGCAACAGTATTGGAATTCAGCTTGAGGTATTCCCAATAACTTGGATATGGTAACTTCACACAGGCCCAGAACAATCTTTTGCAGCTATGAATAGTGGGCAGGAGAGCTTCTGTCTACACCTTTAAGGCAATCTTGACACACTCTTTATCTTTAGAAGGCGACTTCATCCGGGCTCATAGCAATCTTTAGCGGCTATGAATATTGGAGTGGAAGACTTTCTGTCATCCTCTTTAACCAGTTCTGGACCAGCCGCCACAGTTATACTGCGGCAGGTTGGTCCGGCTGCGCAAAGCGTCGTAGCTATACGTTTCTGAGCATGGCCGCAACGATCGGATTAGATCCAGAACCGATCAATCTCCAGGCTGAGGCCCATGGTATCTGACCTGGACCTGGTGATCGGTCCTGGCGAATGAGATCCTTCCCCTGTCTGTGTAAGTGTAAACACAGCAGGAGAAGTGATGTCATCTCTCCTCGTGTAGGTCTTTTCCTTCCAGACCGAGGAGAGAGAACATCTCATAGTAAGTGCACCAACACTACACTGACACCAGTCCACGTAGGTACACTTGCCACCCCTGGATCACCCCTGATCACCCCCCCACTTAACCCCTTCACCCCCTGTCACTGTGTCACCCAGTGCAGTATTCAAATTTTTTTGTTTGCTATACTGGTGTCATTAGTGACAAAAATTAGCGTTAGGGTAATTAGTATTAGACCCAGATAGGTCTAGGGACCCCCCTAACCCCCCCTAATAAAGTTTTAACCCCTTGATCACCCCCTGTCACTAGTGATCACTGTATAAGTGTCACGGGTGACGCAGGTTAGCTAGTATATTTTTTATAGCATCAGCGCACCCGCCAGATTTTACCTAAATAAAGGTTTAACCCCCTGATCACCCGGTGGGTGATATCAGTTAGGTTTTAGTTTCAGATAGGGTCTACATCGCCCCAGGCATTGTTAGATTAGTGCCAGTAGCGCTAACACCCACGCATGCACCATACACCTCCCTTAGTAGTATAGTGTCTGAATGGATCGATATCTGATCTGATCAGATCTATACTAGCTTCCCCAGCAGTTTAGGGTTCCCAAAAATGCAGTATTAGCGGGATCAGCCCAGATACCCGCTAGCACCTGTGTTTAGCCCCTCCCCCCAGCCCAGCCCACCCAAGTGCAGTATCAATTGATCACTGTCACTTACAAAACACAAAACACATAACTGCAGTGTTCGCAGGGTCAGGTCTGATCCCTGCGAATGCTAACAGGTTTTTTTTGCAGAGTTTGAAGCAGTCGCGGACAGTCTGGAGATTTTTTCCTGGGAGTCTCACTAGTGTACCAGTAAATTTAGAGACCAAAATGTTAAATCGAAGTTACACTAGTGAAGAGGCCTACACGTTTCTGAGCATGACAGATAGTGAAGAGTAAGTCACTCATCTGTCAGATTCAGGCTCAGAATACGAACCTGTAGACAGCAGCGGCACCCTGACAGATAGCTCTGATGACGGAGTTGTGGTCCCTGCCAAGGTCAGGCATACCAGACCCGTTCTTCTGCTGTCGTTGAGGTGCAAGAACTGCAGGGCTCTCGTATGGAGCAGAGAGCCAGTACTAGTGCCGCTCATCCTTCTGGTGAACTGGCAAGCACCAGCGGCCTAGTACATCCTGGTCGTACATCCAGCACTGCAGTAACACTTGGTGACGTGGCGAGTCCCATGAGTGCAGTTCAAGCTGGCGAGGTGGCTAGCATGAGTATTGTCCCCCTGCCACCAAGAAGACAAACACAGGCCCATCGAGCCCATAGTGCCCTTCCTGCTGCATTCGCCAATATTAATTGGGAGCCCACCACTTCTGCAGCACCCGTACTTCCCCCATTCACTGGCCAACCTGGAATTCAGGTGGAAACAGTTGATTTTATGTCACTTGATTTTTATTTGCTGTTTTTCACCGAAGATCTCTATAGATCAATTGTGGACCAAAGCAATTTGTATGCTGGTCAATTCATCGCCGCTAATCCCCAGCTGACCCTTGCCAGAGATTTGAAAAAAATTACGGTTTCCTAATTTAAGACCTTCCTGGACCTATCTCTTCTCAAGGGCATAACTAAAAAGAGTGAGTTGCAGTCATATTGGTCCACTGACCCAATTCACCATATGCCCGTGTTCTCTGCCTCCATGACCAGGACACGATATGAGCAGATCTTGCGGTTCATGCACTTCAACGGCAATGAACTCTGTCATCCCCGGGTGACCCTGGATTTGTTCGGCTGTACAAAATTCGGCCCCTTGTAAACCACTTCAACCAACAGTTTACAGCCTTGTTTACTCCCGATCTGAGTTGATGAGTCCCTGATTAAGTTTTCTGGCCGCTTGTCTATCAAACAGTATCTTCCCAGCAAGCGTGCCAGATATGGGATCAAGATGTATAAGCTCTGTGACAGGGCAACAGGCTATACATATAGTTTTATGGTTTACGAGGGAAAAGATAGTCACGTAGAGCTGGAGAACTGCCCAGACTACACAGGGAGCACTGGTAAGATTGTGTGGGACTTGGTGTCACCCTTATTCGGAAAGGGGTACCACTTGTACATGGACAATTATTACACGAGCATGCCACTTTTTAGTCACCTTTTTGATTATGGAATTGGCGCATGTGGCACCCAATCTAATCACCGGGGCTTCCCCCAACGACTTGTAGAATCCCGACTTAGACAGGGGAGAGAGCCTGCTTGAAGTGTAATAATTTGTTAGCAGTGAAGTGGAGGGATTCACGGAATGTTTTTGTTCTGTCCCCCCTTCACGCAGATACGACAGTCCAAATTTCTACGGCGACTGGTGTTGTGGAGAAACCCCTCTGTGTCCATGAATACAATCTTAATATGGGAGGGGTGGACCTCAACAATCAGTTGTTGACGCCGTAGCTAATTGCCCGTAAGGACAGACGCTGGTACAAAAAAGTGTCTGTATATTTATTTCAATTTGCTCTACTGAACACTTTTGTGCTATACAAAGCTTCAGGATGGACTGGATCCTTCCTTAAATTCCAGGAAGAGATCGTCACAGCCCTTCTGTTTCCAGACGATGCTATGGCCCACCTTCCCAATGCCAATGCAGTGAGCCGGCTGCATGAGAGGCATTTTCCGTATGTCCTCCCTGGTACCCCTACCCAAAGAACACCCCAAAGAAGATGTTATGTCTGCAGAAAATGTGGATTTAGGCATGACACCCACTTTTATTGTCCCTCCTGTCCTGACCAACCTGGTCTCTGCATTGGTGATTGTTTCAAATGCTACCACACACACTAGTTGAGTATTAGCGTAGAGTACAGCACTACACAGTCCTAGGCACACGTACACAGGGTCTCAAAAGATGTGATGGCCATCACATTTTGAGAGACCCTAATCTGCAACGTTCAGTTTACAGTTTTTTTTTACAGTTTTTATAAAAGTGAAAAAAGTGAAAAAAAACACACAAAAAATACAAAAAAAATAAAATAAAAAAGCTAAAAATAGTTGTGGTTTTATTTTTCTTCTCTCTCTTATGTTCACTCATTACAGTCTGCTCACTATTGTTCTATATCTATTGTTCTCTCTCTGTTTTATTTTTACTATGTTTTACTGTATTTGCTTTGCAGGTATGGTATGTTATACTGTAAAGTTTGTTTTATTGTTAACCATCATTTGCTTAGCAGGTTCGCCATTCAGCTGCAGCATGGGTATATTTATTCTAACAGAAACAGCGTTTGCTCCCACGATACATAAAGCCATGACTCCATCGCTGTCAGAGGTGATTTCACCACCACAGTTAAAGAAAAAGAGCATATATGCCGAAGCATGGGGGCAGGGGTGGAGGAACGATTTCCCCCTAACATTAGGGGTGGATTGCCCCCATGCTTCGGCATATATATTTTTAGGCACAGATTGCAATGTTTTATTTTTACTATGTTTTATTGTATTTGCTTTGCAGGTATGGTAGTCTTACTGTTATACTGTAATGTTACTTTGTTTTATTGTTAACCATCATTTGCTTAGTAGGTATGTAATTCAGCTGCAGCACAGGTTTATTTATCTTGACAGCAACAGCGTTTGCTCCCACGATACGTAAATCAGCGACTCCAGCGATGTAGAAGGTGTTTTGATACCATTGATGTATGCCCATCATTAGAAGTGGGTGGATGAAGGGCAGTATTTTAATGGTGGGCATAACCACCGATCAATCTCTTTTTATGCAGCCCACAGGCTGCATGAAAAAAAGAACATTACAATGTATGCACAACAAGGACCAGAGATGTACTGGTATGTTGCTGGACTTTGTGTGGTTATACCAGAATAATGCCTGCAGGTTTAGGTATCATCTTGGTATCATTCTTTTCAGCCAGCAGTCGGCTTTCATGTAGAAGCAATCCTAGTGGCTAATTAGCCTCTAGACTGTGTTTACAAGCAGTGGGTGGGAACGTCCTCCCCCTCCCACCATCTTCCATGTTTTTCTCGGGCTCTCCTGTCCCAACAGGGAACCCGAGAATGCAGCAGATGGTTTGGCCAGCTGACCATAGAGCTGATCAGAGACCAGAACAGCTCCAATCATTTCTATGGCCTAAGAAACCGGAAACCATGCATGTGAGGTATCACCATGAAGGTCAGATTGAGGGCAGTAATTTTAGCAGTAGACCTCCTCTGTAAATCTAAAGTGGTAACCTGTAAAGGCTTTTAAAGGCTTTTAAAAATGTAGGTAGTTTGTCGGCGCTGCACTTTTGTGCCTAATTTTAAAGCATGTTGTGTTTGATATCCATGTACTCGGCATAAGATCATCTTTTTTATTTCATCAAACATTTGGGCAATATAGTGTGTTTTAGTGCATTAAAATTTAAAAAAGTGTGTTTATTCCCAAAAAAATGCGCTTGAAAAAATTGCTGCGCAAATACTGTGTAAAAAAAAATGCAACACCCACCATTTTTATCTGTAGGGCCTTTGCTTTAAAAAATATATAATGTTTGGGGGTTCAAAGTAATTTTCTTGCAAACAAAAAATGTTTTTTCATGTAAACAAAAAGTGCCAGAAAGGGCTTTATCTTCAAGTGGTTAGAAGAGTGGGTGTTGTGTGACATAAGCTTCTAAATGTTGTGCATAAAATGCCAAGACAGTTCAAAACTCCCCCAAATTACCCTTTTTTTCTAAGTAGACACCCCAAGCTATTTGCTGATAGGCATGTTGAGTCCATGGAATATTTTATATTTTGCCACAAGTTGCGGGAAAATGACAATTTCTTTTTTTTTTTGCACATTGCAAGTCGTCACTAAATGATATATTGCTCAAGCATGCCATGGGCATATGTGAAATTACACCCCAAAATACATTCTGCTGTTTCTCTTGAGTATGGAGATACCACATGTGTGAGAATTTTTGGAAGCCTAACCGTGTACAGGACCCCGAAAACCAAGCACCGCCTTCAGGGTTTCTAAGGGCATAGAATGGTGATTTCACTTCCTCACTACCTATCACAGTTTCACAGTTTCGGAGGCCATGAAATGTCAAGATAACACAACCCCCCCCCAAATGACCCCATTTTAGAAAGAAAACACTTTACACTATTTGCTGAGAGGCATGTTGAGTCCATGGAATATTTTTTAATTTGCCACAAGTTTTGGGAAAATTGTTAATAATTAAAACCAATCACCGCCTTCAGGCTTTCTATGGGTGTAAATTTTTGATTTCACTCCTCACTGCCTATCACAGTTTCGGAGGCCATGAAACGCCAAAATAGAACAACCCTCCCCCCCCAATGACCCCATTTTGGAAAGTAGACACCCCAAGCTTTTTCCTGAGAGGCATGACTATTTTGCAGATCTCGCTTTTTGTCACAAAATTTTGAAAATTAAAAAAAGAAAAAAAAAATACACTTTTCTTTTCTTTCTTCATTTTCAAAAACAAATGAGAGCTGCAAAATACTCACCATGCCTCTTAGCAAATACCTTGGGGTGTCTACTTTTCAAAATGGGGTAATTTAGGGGGGGTCGTGCTATTTTGGCATTTTATGGCCTTCGAAACTGTGATAGGTGGTGAGGAGTGAAATAAAAAATTTACGCCCTTAAACAGCCTGAAGGCGGTGATTGGTTTTCAGGGTCCTGTACACGGCTAGGCTCCCAAAAAGTCTCACACATGTGGTATCCCCGTACTCAGGAGAAGCAGCAGAATGTATTTTGGGGTGTAATTCCACATATGCCCATGGCATGTTTGAGCAATATATCATTTAGTGACAACTTTGTGCAAAAAAAAAAGTTTGTCATTTTCCCGCAACATGTGGCAAAACATAAAATATTCCATGGACTCAACATGCCTCTCAGCACAAAGTTTTAGGGTGTCTACTTTCCAAAATGGGATCATTTGGGGGGGGGGGGTTGTGCTATTTTTTTTTTTACCAAAGACATGTGGCTCAATACATTTTGGCCTAAATGTATGACCAAAATTGAGTTTATTGGATTTTTCCTCTAACAAAAAGTAGAAAATATAATTTTTTTCAAAATTTACAGTCTTTTTCCGTTTATATTACAAAAAATAAAAATCGCAGAGGCAATCAAATGCCATCAAAAGAAAGCTCTATTTATGGAAAAAAAAAGGACGTACATTTCGTTTGGGTACAACGTTGCACGACCTCACAGTTACCAGTTAAAGCAGCACAGTACCAAATTGTAAAAAGTGCTCTGGTCATTGAGCAGCCTAATCTTCCGGGGCTGAAGTGGTTAAGGCACTCTTGACACATTATTTACTTTGCAAAATGGGCGGCACAGTGGTCTAGTGGGTAGCACTCTCGCCTAGCAGTAAGACGGGTCGCTGGTTCGAATCCCAACCACGACACTACCTGCTTGGAGTTTGCATGTTCTCCCTGTGCCTGCGTGGGTTTCCTCCGGGTACTCCGGTTTCCTCCCACACTCCAAAGACATGCTGGTAGGTTAATTGGATCCTGTCTAAATTGTCCCTAGTATGTATGAATGTGAGTTAGGGACCTTAGATTGTAAGCTCCTTGAGGGTAGGGACTGATGTGAATGTACAATGAATATGTAAAGCGCTGCGTAAATTGACAGCGCTATATAAGTACCTGAAATAAAATAAATAATAAATAAATAAATGCAGCTTCACCCAGGATTTACAGAAATTTGCTACTTCCAAAATGGCTTACAGGTAGTCTTGCCCAACTCCAAGAGGGCCACTGGAGGAGTACTTGCCCAAACCAAAGATGGCCCCCATGTGAGCTCTATCCACTTCACCTGTTCAGCATAATACATCATTCCTACTAGAATGCTACTAGAATGCATAACGTGGTGTAGCTGCAGCCCATCCGAGAGGAAATTTAACAAACCACTTATGCTATTCACAGATAAATTCAAAAAAATGAGAAAACGTTCTTATTTTGGAAATGCAAGTGGGGGTGGGTGCTGCGCTATCCGAGAGAAATGAAAAATTGCTGCTACAGGTAGCAGTATGAAGTAAATGCTACAGTGTAAACTGGAAGCTGCCAACAACAAGATAATATATTCTCTGGTATGGTGTAGACCATTAGTAATACTGAAGGGCGATCCAAATAGATAAGCAGGTGCTATTGCCCTAACGGACAGTGCAAACAGAATAAATGTGCAAAATACTGCAATAAATAAATTCTATCTGTAGACATTCAATATAAATATATATATACTCATGTGTAAGCACTAAACATATATATAGCAATAAATAAGCATAAAACCAACAGTATAACTAATTGTGCGAAAAGATCATAAAGTACTAAATTACTGTTGCCCAATGTGTACAGCCATATATATAAAGTGCAAATAAATCAATGTGCAACCACAGCAATATATAAAACTTCCTGTGAAAACGTGCAAAAAAATGCATAAAAAGTGCAAAGTGGTGTGGGACATACACACTCCAATCACATCGCAATCGGATAGTGTCACAGCAATAGATCAATCAAACTCAGTCTGAAAGTATTACAAAGAAGTCCAAACGTCATGCAACTGTGTGCATAAGTGAAGAAAAAACAAAGGATTCAGTGTTATTATGTCTTCTTAAAAAAATAATATAAAAAAAGTCCAAATGTGCAAAAAACAAAGGGGGGGGGGCCTGAAGTGAAACAGGTGTGTGTCCTCTTCGTGCATGAATCACACAAAAGTGAGCAGTGGCCCCTTACCTAGCGGTAATGGGAAAACCACAAAGAAGCAAATACTGGTAGGAGTTGTCTTTTTTTGGGGTCCCTATTCTGGGACGGAATAGGCACTCTACACTGATCGAGGTTGACGAGCTTGCCGCTCATAGGAGATAGACGCTGTTTTTTATGTTTAATGTGAGTACACTCTTATGATTTTAATAAAGCTCAGTCCTGCTTAAAATACTACACTATTTGGTACCCTTTTGTCCTTTATTACCGGTTTCACCTATAACGAGGCACAAAGATAGAGAAAGGACCCGCTCTAGTCCAGGGACCCCAAGAAAAGACAACTCCTACCAGTATTTGCTTCTTTGCGGTTTTCCCATTACCGCTAGGTAAGGGGCCACTGCTAACTTTTGTGTGATTCATGCACGAAGAGGACACACACCTGTTTCACTTCAGGTACCCCACTTTGTTTTTTGCACATTTGGACTTTTTTTTATATTATTTTTTTAACAAGACATAATAACACTGAATTATTTGTTTTTTCTTCACCTATGCACACAGTTGCATGACGTTTGGACCTCTTTGTAATACTTTCAGACTCAGTTTGATTGATCTATTCCTGTGACACTATCTGATTGCGATGTGATTGGAGTGTGTATGTCACACACCACTGTGCACTCTTTATGCATTTTTTGCACGTTTTCACAGGAAGTTTTATATATTGCTGTGGTTGCACATTGATTTATTTGCACTTTATGTATAGGGCTGTACACATTGCGCAACAGTAATTTAGAACTTTATGATTTTTTCGCACAATTAGTTTTACTGTTGGTTTTATGCTTATTTATTGCTATATTTTGCACATTTATTTATTCACTATTTTATGTTTAGTGTTTACACATAAGTATATATATTTATATTGAATGTCTACAGATAGAATTTATTTATTGCAGTATTTTGCACATTTATTCTGTTTGCACTGTCCGTTAGGGCAATAGCATCTGCTTATCTATTTGGGATCGCCCTTCAGTATTACTAATGGTCTACACCATACCAGAATATATATTATCTTGTTGTTGGCAGCTTCCAGTTTACACTGTAGCATTTACTTCATACTGCTACCTGTAGCAGCAATTTTTCATTTCTCTCGGATAGCGCAGCACCCACCCCCACTTTTTTTTCAATTACCTATGGGCTTTGTTTGACCACATTCGGTGCTTGCAGCTGTTCGGATCTTTATCTTTCCGCCACGGTAGCGCAGGAATAACTCACATTACATTCTATTTTGGAAATGCGGTGTCACAGTTCAATGGATCCACTCACTTCTGGGAGGCAGGCTCCAGACATGGACAGCTCTTCTGAGTAACATAGCTCTGGCTGCACTGTTGTATTTGGGGCTAGTTAGTACCCCAAAAGATCCACAGAAGGGGTTCCCTGCCTTATCAGATCATTTAACGTCCCAAGGTCAGGGACTGCGCTACAGGAGACGCTTAACCTGTGTGGAAAACCACCAAAGGTGGCAGGTAAGGGTTTCTTCTCTTCACACTGCCTTTGAGTTCCATGAAGACAAAAAAAGGGCTGTTGTGTGGGTGTTAACTTTTTATAGCTATGCACTGGTCCTGTGGGTGGAAGTAAGCGGACTACTATCATATTTATGCTGCCATGGGGGCAGCAGGAAAAAGTTTTGCCTTTAGTTTTACCAGGCCTTTAAGTTTTACCAGGCCTCAACTGATGCCAGCTCTGGTCGTAATGTATTTCAAGCTGCTCTCTCAATTTATTGAGCCCTCCTTGACCTGTTATTAAGTGGGCATTTTTTTTGCTGTACTGCCCATCCCTCAGTTGGACTGCATTTGGACATCCTATGGTCTAGACTCTGATCCTGAGTACAGTACATGGCACAGGCCCCTTCCTCTCTATTGCTTATGATTCACTCCTTATTGCTTGCTATAACACAAAGACTTCCTGGGAGTGGGGGAAATGGTGGCTGTTTAAATGGGGCTGTCCTTACAGCTTGTTTGTCAATATTCAATCACTGGAAGGTAGCTGCATAAAACCTATGGTCGGATCCTGTGTTCTGTACTGTGTTCCAAGACATGGGTTTTACAGGTAAGTTAAATATCCTATTATATTGCAACTTACCAGTCCTTAGATGTGGTGGCTGAATTTGTATTCTTTTTTTCAGGCTAATACAGAATACCTGTTGAACTTGCCAGATATGCAGTGTCCTTGTCACTTCCTTTGAACTAAACTAGAAGCATAAATAATCACATCTTCCTTAGTTTAACTACTAATCTCCCCATCACCCATTTAATAGAGATGAACAAACAGAAATGTTTGAAGTCCAGTCTACATAACAACCATGGCTCCTTCCATGGATTTAGTGGAGGAGTGTTATTTGCAAGAAGACCAGGTGAAAATAAAGGAAAACAAAAAAAAAACTGAAACAAATGCAGTAGACTCATGTAAGTACTGGCAAGCTGCATATTTTTGTTTGTTTTTGAGTTTAACCACTGCCGACGGCACTACACCCAAATGACGGCTACTGAGCAGTTGTCCAGTTATGGGAGGGTGCCCCTCATGTGCCACGTGCTGCCTATCAGTGCCCATCAGTGCCACCTCATCAGTGCCTATCAGTGCTGCCTTTTAGTGCCCATCAGTGCTGCCTTTTAGTGACCATCAGTGCAGTCTCATCAGTGCACATCAGTGAAGGAGAAAAATTACCTGTTGACAAAATGTCCTAACAGGAACTAAGAAAAATGTTTTTATTTCCAAAATATTTGGTCTTTTGGTGTTTGTTTAGCAAAAAACAATAAAAATCCAGTGGTGATTAAATACCACCAAAAGAAAGCTCTATTTGTGTGAAAAAAATTAAATCAATTTCATATGGGTCATGCTGCATGACCGCGCAATTGCCATTCAAAGTGCAACAGCACTGAAAGCGAAAAAGTGGCCTGGGCAGAACGGGGGTTAAAGTGCCCAGTAGGCAAGTGGTTAAATACCCTTTAAATATTTGAGATGATAGGTGTTTAATAACAGAATAAGTGTCCAAACTGAGTCTGCCAGACAAGTCTGAAAGTTTCACCCAGGCTAATTCCAAACTTGTTTGCTTAGAACTGCATCCAGAAAGGCTGGATTCCCCCAATGAGGGCATTTACCAGTCCATCAAGTTGCACTTTGTCTGGTGCTTGGTCCATTATTTGGTAGAGTTTGAGAGTCTGTTTTTATTGTAACACATTGACAACCAGCCCAACAGCACATGCATTCTCTGGATTGAGACAAGTACACACTATAGAGGGATATGCTTTGTTCACATTTCATGTCTGAGTTTTGCAACCACTTTAAGCAATGGGGTTAGTATAAAAGAACCATTATTTGTGTAATTCTTCCTCTATCTTTACCTTGTATGTAGTTCATGCTCCTTTTAGTAGAGAAATGCTTCTGTCAGCAATGTGGATATATAACCCATGCCAACCAATTAGCTTTTACTATTCTTCTTTTATCCGGCTGACAGCATTAAATTGAGAAGCTGAATGGCTGGTATAACAGACAATTTATAGCATATTTTAACGGATGGGGCCCATTGTTGCTAGACAGTTCCTTTCAAATTATTTAAAAGATGATTATGTTACAAATTATTCTAATTATGATTGATGCATTTTATATATCAAATGTTTATTGGTAAATTACAATTATAATTAGCGTTAAAATGAATAAAACCAGTGAACATGACACACATCTCAAACAAAATACAGTTTTTTCAAGCTAAACTCCAATATTAAAAAAAATACCCTTGTAGCAGTCCTCCCCTCACACTGCAAGGGTTGCATGTTTGTTTTGTCTAGGGGTAAAGGAATAATTATATTAATAATTACCCTATTCCTCACACCCCTGGCAGCCAGCACTGTCTTTGTGGTCCTGCATTGTATGTGATGGCATCAGATTGTGACTGCCAGAGTGCTGAAAAGAAGCAGCTTTGGGGCCGGAAGTGTGGTGGAAGGTTGCTCGAGGCAATAAATAAGATAAGTATTACAGCTTATTTCTCTACCCCTAGAATAATGAACATTTAGCCTTTGCAATGCTGGGAATCCAGACTGCAAGGGTAATTTCTGCTGTTCAAAATTAATCTTTAAGGGCTCATTCACACTAGCGGTTGAGGGGTGGTAAAACCCCATGGTTTTATAGCATGCAGATACCGCCACACACTTTGTTCAGCTCCAATGTAAGATGAATGAAAAACTGGCTTCAGCTCAGATCCCAGCCCATTGGTCACGCCCCTCTGTAATGTTTGACCCACATTGGACTTAATCACAGAGGTAGTGCTTCATCGTTACTATCTTTAAAAGCAATTTGTCTAAACACGTGCTTACATTGTAATACACTTATGTTATCCAGTGTAATTTATTAAATATTATTGCTGCTTGCAAATATTACTTTGCATGCAGACAGCATGGGCACTACAGTTATATTAAAACTTGGGATGATCTTTAGTTAAATATTTGCTTATATGTATCCAGCTAAGAAATTTTGAATAGCCCAGCTAAAAGGTGATTTAATTGTGTTGTATTATAACCTTATGTGAGATCATTCTTTGATCCTCAAACATTGTTGTAATTGGCTGTGACCTCTAGGTCAATGCATTAGGTGCATGAGCCCCTGATATGTATATCTGGTAAAAATAACTTGTAGTACACTAATATATCAATTATAAGTAAGAATATAGCTAGGCTATAAATATTGCCTGACAAAGGTAACCAAGCTACATTTTCCATTACCATTCTAATCACAGTACATATTGTATCTACTGTCTAAGCATTACATTTTATTTAGCAAGTTTATGCATAATTGAAATATCTTGTATAATAAAGAAACTCCAGCAGTGCTTCGCTGCCATTTCCCTCTCAAGTGGCACATCACATTCCAGAAAACAGAAAAGTCCGTAGACTCTTATTAGAGATAATGTGCAAATTACGCCACCAAAATTTTGGTGAGGGCAAAGTAGTTAACCTTCACCCCTGGTTGTCATGGAAAATGCATGGCAAGCTTGCCGCAGCATTTGGACTCAATAGGGTTTAAGTTTGATAAATGGTGAGAAGTTGCTTTTATCAGTCCTCTTGAACAACGCATCCCCGGCCCTCTTGTTTTTCGTAGGTCTGATGTGAAAAGGAATCTGGCAGTCTCCCACTGAGCTGCCCTTTACAGTGTCATCAACAACTTCCCTGAAAAATCTGCAAGACTTGCAATGCTCAATTCTCAGCCCACTTGTTAAAGGCAGATACAGCAGTAATTTCCAATTCATATACCTAGAGTAGCACTGGCTGCCTTCACAACAGTTCTTGTCATGCTCTACACAGAATTCAAGCATAAAAACCGGCTGTAAATTAGAAAACACAAACTGTTTGCTTTGCTGTTGTGGTTTATCTTCTGTGTAATGAAGTGCAGTAATATAATTCAATGACAGTTAAGTGAGCAATGAACACTGTTGTAAATATAAGCATAAAATCACTGGCTTTTAGCCACGGCTTTTGAGCGTAAAATGTGATTTATATGTAGTAAGTCTGCGCTAAGTCTTGTACTTTTGGTGATTTTCAACTGTCTTCATGACAGTTGAAGATTTTGCTTTAACCATTGTAAAATGCAACATTCAAATCAAATTTGGCTGATTTAAAAGATTTGAAGTAGAAGAAAATTAACTTACTATAACTATTATTAAAAATATTCCCTCCTCCCACCTATCCTGTCTAACTTGTATAAAAAATATGTGTATTTTTACCTATTTTAAATTCACATGATACTGTATCTGCTGCAGGGAGGAGAGAGGAGGAAGCGCTGACATTGGCTGGGCCATGGAACCTATGGGTGATGCCAAGGTTCCTGGAATTCACAACTGTTGTCGAGCGCTCCCTTACACAGAGCTGCAGGGTCATGTGACTGGACCAGAGGGGAATGAAAAAAAAGAAGTACACAGATCTTTTTTATACAGGTTGGGCAGGATAGGTAGGTGAACAAAGAGGTGATTTGGCACATTAAACTGTGATTTTGTGTATCATACAAGTGTGCAGTGGTGTGCTGCAAACAAAGGGCAAACAAATAAAAAAGCTCTAGCAAAATTATCCGGTATGTGAGACGCTCAGGCTTTAGGAGGGGGGCAAGTCCTCGGTATCCACTGCTGTGAGTGCTGGCTTGGGAGGGAGCTTGTCCCGACTCAAACTGCCACTGAGTATTAAAGAAAATCTTTCTGTGGCCACACATCAAAAGAATCCCATAAATCTTGAATGTTTGGCAGCCTGGGCTCCAACGAGGTTACGTCCCAACACATTTCTCTCCACCCCTCGGGGCTTAATCATGAAGGCATGGCCTGGTTGGAGCCCAAGCTGAGGTTGCCATACATCCAAGATTTATGGGATCATTTCGATGTGTGGCCACAGGGGATTTTCTTCAATACTCTAGCAAAATTGTACTGCAAAAAAATAAACTCCAATAGTTTTTTTTTTTGGGGGGGGGGGGGATGTTTACCTAACTGAAAAGTTAAAAAGAAATATTAAAAAGTGAAAAAATACAAAATCTCCCTAAAATCCCCCTAGGCTATGTAGGAGGAGGGGGGAGGGAAGATTTTCAAAAATAGTTATGATTAGAGATTTTTTCCACTTTAACCCCCTTTTCAGCTTTCAGTGCTGTCGCACTTTAAATGATAATTGCGCAGTCTTAAAACACTGTACCCATATGAAATTCTTATCATTTTTTTGAGACAGATAGAGTTTTCTTTTAGCAGTATTACATTAGCCCCCTTTTATTTTTGTTAAACAAATGAAAAAAATAGAACATTTTGCAAAAAAAAACATTTTGTTGGTTTCTGTTATAAAATTTTGCCAGTAAGTAATTTTTCTTCTTCACTGATGTGAGCTGATGAGGCTGCACTAATGGGCACTGATAGGCTGCATTGATGGGCACTGGTGGGGCTGCACTGATGGGCACTGGTGGGGTTGCACTGATGAGTACTGACAAGGCTGCACTGATGAAGCTGCACTGATGAGCAAGAGCAAGATCAAGAGAAGATGGCAGCATGACAAACACTGTACAAGCAGGAGCAGCCAAAAAACTGAGGCAAGGAGCAGTAACAAATCTGGAACTTTGATGGGCACTGATATGCTGCACTGATGTGCACTGATATGCTGTGCTGCACTGATGGACACTGATATGCTACACTGATGGACACTGATTGGGACTCATGAGGTTGCCCTAATAATCAGAGCACTGATGTTTTGTGCCCTGATTAACAGTGTAAATGTCCCCTGTCACAGGAAAGCCAGTTATTGGCTTTCCTTTCCTCAGACAGGTACAGTGCTGAGGAAAGGAAATGCAGATAAATGGCATTTGTTTACATTTGATCAGCTGTGATTGGACACAGCTGCTCACATGGTAAAGAGCCAACGTCACAACCCACCACCGATCGCCACACTGCGCCCCCCCCAGGGCACGCATGTGTGGCAAAAATGGGAGGACTGGGCAGGAACTGGTTAAACATTATTTTAAAGCTGAAAGTTTGGGAAATGTGTATTTATTACTAGCATTTTATGAATATATTATTATAATAACACGTAGTAATCCTGCAATGAAGGTCTTGTTTAGACACTTTCTGCTATAGGGTGACACCTGTCTCCTATTTGTGCTCCTGTATTGTCTCCCTATCACATGCTTACCTGTTGGTGACATCAAGTTGTCATTCAGATACTCATTAAAGTCACTTAGACTATTTTACCATTTGGTTTTGCTCCTGTTTATGCTTTAAGCGCATTGGGGTTGATTTACTAAAGGCAAATAAAATGTTCACTTTGCAAGGAAAGTTGCACTTTGCAAGGCAATTTTCCCCCAGAATTTAGTGAATGTGGTAAAATTCCACTTTGGAAAGCATACTCAATCATGTCAAAGGAAAATAAAAAAAACAGCATTTTTGCCTGCACATGATTGGAGGATGGATGTTAGCAGAGCTTCACCTCATTCACTTGGGAGAATTCCCTTGCAAAGTACAACTTCCCCTGCAAAGTGAGCAATCTATTTACCTTTAGTAAATCAACCCCATTCTGTATACCTATCGAAAGCCAGCCTTCAAGTGAGCTTCCTCCCCAGAGTCAGTAAACTCCCTGAAAGATTATCTTTTCACGACTTTGAACAATTTTTTGGAGGTCTTTATTGCCAACTATATTCCTGCTAGGCAGATTCAATTTGTTTGCTCATCCTGGTGACCATTGTTTCTGGGATTTCAACGTGTGCTGTTCAAGCTCAAAGAAATGGGCAATGTTGAGGACCGTAGACGCAGGGGTTGGCCCAGGAAACTTAAAGCGGAGGTTCGCTGAAAAAAAATTATTAAAAGCCAGCAGCTACAAATACTGCAGCTGCTGACTTTTGATATTTGGACACTTACCTGTCTAGAGAGCCTGCGATGTCGGAAGCCGAAGCCGATCCGTCCTTCGGCTCTCGGCTGCTGCCGCCGCCATCCTCGGTAAGGGAATAAGGAAGTGAAGCCATGCAGCTTCACTTCCTGGTTCCCTACAGCGCATGCGCGAGCCGTGCTGCGCGTCCTCTCTGGTCCCTGCTGTGTTCTGCATCTCACAGAACACAGCGGTGGAGGAGAGCGTAGGCGCCGGAAGTGGCGTAGGTCACCGCAAGCTCCGCGGTGATCTATGCCAGGAAGTGGGAGCAAATACCTGTATTATACAGGTATCTGCTCCCTCCTCCCCCCTGAAAGGTGCCAAACGTGACACCGGAGGGGGGGAGGAATCCAAAAAGTGGAAGTTCCATTTTTGGGTGGAACTCCACTTTAATTCAGCAGGTGAAAGACACATCATGCTTACTTCTCTTTGACATTGGAAGATGTCCAGCAGTGCCATCAGCACAGAACTGGTGAAAACCAGTGGGACCCAGGTATACCCATCTACTGTTTGGAAAGTTTGGCCAGAAGTGGTCTTCAATGAAGAATTGTGGCCAAAAAAAACATACCTCTGATGTGGAAACAAGGCTAAGGGATTCAACTATGCATTAAAACATAGGAACATGGCAGCAGGTGCTCTGGATTGATGAGTAAAAATGTGAAATATTTAGCTGTAGCAGGAGGCAGTTTGTTTGCTGAAGGTCTGGAGAGCTTTACAATAATGAGCATCTGCAGGCAACAGTAAACATGTCATGCTTACCTCTAATGCAGGTGGTCAGACACTATAGCTCGCTTCACCTATAGCAGCCCCCTTTCCCATAAGGCAAGCAGGCTTTCCAGTACTCGGTTGCTCCCAGGACTTATACACTATGCTATAGTGCCCGGCTACCAAGCAGGGGCAGGCGTGAGCTGAGCAAAGCAAAGCAAACAGGTATTTGCAGTTGGCAGACAGTGGTTCAATGACAGTCCAGGTACAAGGCCGGCAACATTCAGAATAGTCAGGGTCAAAACCATAGTAAAAAGGCAGGTAGAGTTCAGAGTGCAGTCGATATCTGATCCGAGGTCGTCAACAACTCAATTTAATGTAGCAGAGCAGGGCAGACCAACAGGGAGTATGGAGCATGTGTAACAAACGCAATATCACAAGCATGAGACTGCAGGCTTGATTAGCTCAAATCAGGTTTGTGTCAGGTCTGAGCTCAGCTCTTCCTTCTCTGAGCTGGCCGCTCAGCTGTCGGCTAATTGCCAGCTCCCATCTCTCTCCACAGTTACTCAGTTGTTGATAATCCTGCTCGTCAGTCCTGCCTACTTAAGCCGTCCAGTCCAAAGGAGCTCTGCCTTCGCCTTGGTCACATCACAAGAATCTCCTTCATTCCTGTTTAAAGACTGGCTTTGCTTATATTTCTTCTGGCTCCAGACCCTGCTTGCTGTTCCACTACTTTGAACCCTGGTTTCTGGCTTGGCTGACTATCTGTTCTGGTTACTAAACTTTGGCTATGTTTTGACTGTTTGTTCCTTTTACTTTTATTACTAAACAAGTGTGATTTAACTGTACTTCTGTCTCGGTCTGATTTCATGGTTTCTGACAGTTTGGTCTCCACCTAGAGACTGGCCACAGGTGCACAGACAGACAGGGATGCATCATAGCTAAAACCAGGATGCTGGAACAGGAACATTTACACGGAGGTGGAGAAATTTGGTCAGGATCAGGGGTGTCCCCAATGCTGGGAAATGCAGACAGATACTTATCCATCATGCCATACCATCAAGGAGGTGTGTGATTTGCCCCAAATTTATTCTGACCCCAAACATACAGCCAATCACATTAAGAACTATCTTCAGTGAAAATAAGAACAAGGATTACTGCAAGTGATGCTTTGATCCCCACAGAGTGCTGATGTCAACATCATTGAGTCTGTCTAGGATTACATGAAGAGACAGAATTATTTGAGGCAGTCTACATCCATTAAAGATTTGTGGTTATTTCTCCAACATGTTTGGAACAACCTACCTGCCGAGTTCTTTCAAAAACTGTGTGCAAGTGTATCTGGAAGAACCAATGCTGTTTTGAAGGCAATGGGTGGTCACACCAAATGTTGGTTTAATTTGAATTTTTCTTCCGTTCATTTTACTTTAAATTTGTTAATTGATAAAAATAAACTATTAACAATTCTATTCCTGAAAGCATTTTTAATTTACAGCATTTTTTCACAGTGATGTACATATATACGGTATATATAATGTATATACGTACATATATATATATATATAGTATATATATATATATATACATATATATATATAGTATGTGCAACATATATAAATCTATTGGTGCATGCATACATATGCACACAAACACACACACACAGCTGATGCCCACAGTTCTCCTTTTATCTTTGGTAATGTATTCCAATTTAATATTTAAATGACAGGATTAGAGTGGCGATTCCTCTACAGAACTCAGAATTAATTGTATAACCATGCATAAGTTATGAACTGCACTGTCAGCCTGTGGAGAACAGAGTCCTGGCGAGACCTCCCTTTTTAAAATGAATACTGGTATTGAAGCAGCATGATTAAAAAAAGACAAATTAGTGCTGGAGAAGCTCCTTGATAATTGCATTCTGCAATGGCGCTACATATGCTATCTTTCAATCTCACCATATTTCAGTATGCAGTCATGGTAAATTTATATCACAAATAACTGCTTATGACTCCATTCGGAATCAAGAAGGAGGAAACAGAGGCAACAGCGGGAAAGAAACATAAGCAAAGCCCAGCATCTGTTTAGACTTTCTCCAGTAAAAGCAAATCTAATTTTTTTTTTTTTTTTTTTTATAATTTATGTACTTATACAAGTAAATTAGATGTTAAATGGGAAATACCTTAAATTAATTTAGAAATTGAATATCTACAAATGTATGGACTTCATTACTACCAAATAGTCTATTTCTAGTGAAATAGATTACCCAAAATACAAGATAATGTGTACATATATACATTCCTGCATGATGGGGATTAACAGACAAATAACACTCGCCATCTGCAATCACAAAACACATCTTACAGTGACAACATGTCCTTTTTAAATGTTCAGAAATATTCTATGCTAGAAAGAGTAATTGTATACATGTATAATGTATGGCTCATTTCAACCAATTAGGGTAACTCTGCCTTGCCTAAGTATTGAATTGGTAATGGTGGTGATAAGTAGGCGATAACATCACAGAGTCACTAAGCAGATGCACTCTGTTGCTGCAATATTATATCTATGAAGCTTCCATTTAGGAGTGTGTAAAGACTGCAAAGCATGTAGCCATTAATAAATGCTGATGTTATGAACACTCTGGAGTGCTGCTGTTAAAATATGTCCATATTTACATTATATACTGTATCCTATGTGTATATATATATATATATATATATATATATATATATATATATATATATACACAGTATCTCACAAAAGTAAGTATACCAATCACATTTTTGTAAATATTTTATTATATCTTTTCATGTGACAAAACTGAAGAAATTACACTTTGCTACAATGTAAAGTAGTGAGTGTACAGCTTGTATAACAGTGTGAATTTGCTGTGCCCTCAAAATAACTCAATATACAGCCATTCATTTCTAAACTGCTGGCAACAAAAGTGAGTACACCCCTAAGTGAACATGTCCAAATTGGGCCCAAAGTGTCAATATTTTGTGTGGCCACCATCATTTTGCAGCACTGCCTTAACTCCCTTGGGCATGGAGTTCATTAGAGCTTCACAGGTTGCCACTGGAGTCCTCTTCCACTGCTGTGTGATGACATCACAACGCTAGTGGATGTTAGAAACTTTGCGCTCCTCCATCTTCAAGTTGAGGATGCCCCACAGATGCTCAATAGGGTTTAGGTCTGAAGACTTGTTTGGCCAGTCCATCACCTTTACCCTCAGCTTCTTTAGCAAGGCAGTGGTTGTCTCGGAGGTGTGTTTGGGAACATGCTCTGCTTTAGTATGTCACAGTACATATTGGAATTCATGGTTCCCTCAATGAACTGTAGCTCCCCAGTTCCGGCAGCACTCATGCAGTCCCAGACACTGAAACTCCCAACACCATGCTTGACTGTAGGCAAGACACACTTGTCTTTGTACTCCTCACCTGGTTGCCGCCACACACGCTTGACACCATCTGAACTGAATACATTTATCTTGGTCTGATCAGTAGGGATGAGCCGAACATCCCCCTGTTCGGTTCGCACCAGAACATGCGAACAGGAAAAAAGTTTGTTCCAACACGCGAACACCGTTATAGTCTATGGGACACGAACATGAACAATCAAAAGTGCTAATTTTAAAGGCTTATATGCAAGTTATTGTCATAAAAAGTGTTTGGGGACCTGGGTCCTGCCCCAGGGGACATAGATCAATGCAAAAAAAAGTTTTAAAAATGACCGTTTTTTCAGGAGCAGTGATTTTAATAATGCTTAAAGTCAAACAATAAAATATGACGTGGGGGTCCCCCTAAATTCCATACCAGACCCTTCAGGTCTGGTATGGATATTAAGGGGAACCCTGGCCAAAATTTTTAAAAAAATGACGTGGGGGTCCCCCTAAATTCCATACCAGGCCCTTCAGGTCTGGTACGGATTTTAAGGGGAACCCCGTGCCAAAAAAAAAACGGTGTGGGGTCCCCCCAAAAATCCATACCAGACCCTTATCCGAGCACGCAACCTGGCAGGCCGCAGGAAAAGAGGGGGGGATGAGAGAGCGCCCCCTCCTGAACCGTACCAGGCCACATGCCCTCAACAAAACACCTTGTCCCCATGTTGATGAGGACAAGGGCCTCATCCCCACAACCCTGGCCGGTGGTTGTGGGGGTCTGCGGGTGGGGGGCTTATCGGAATCTGGAAGCCCCCTTTAACAAGAGGACCCCCAGATCCTAGCCCCCCCTGTGTGAAATGGTAAGGGGGTACAAAAGTACCCCTACCATTTCACTAAAAAACTGTCAAAAATGTTAAAAATGACAAGAGACAGTTTTTGATAATTCCTTTATTTAAATGCTTCTTCTTTCTTCTATCTTCCTTCATCTTCTTTTTCTTCTTCTGGTTCTTCTGGCTCTTCTGGTTCTTCCTCCGGTGTTCTCGTCCAGCATCTCCTCCGCAGCGTCTTCTATCTTCTTCTCCTCGGGCCACTTCGCACCCATGGCATGCGGGGAGGCTCCCACTCTTCTCTTCATCTTCTTCTCTTCTTCATCTTCTTCTTTTCTTCTCTTCTTCTCTTCTTCATTTTCTTCTCTGGGCCGCTCCGAATCCATGCTGGCATGGAGGGAGGCTCCCACTGTGTGATGGCGTCTCCTCGTCTGACGGTTCTTAAATAACGGGGGCGGGGCCACCCGGTGACCCCGCCCCCTCTGACGCACGGGACATGATGGGACTTCCCTGTGGCATTTCCCGTGACGTCACAGGGAAGTCCCGTCAAGTCACCGTGCGTCAGAGGGGGCGGGGTCACCGGGTGGCCCCCCCGTTATTTAAGAACCGTCAGACGAGGAGACGTCGTCACACAGCAGGAGCCTCCCTCTATGCCAGCATTGATGCGGAGCGGCCCGGAGAAGAAAATGAAGAAGAGAAGAAAAGAAGAAGATGAGGAAGAAGATGAAGAGAAGAAGATGGAGAGAAGAGCGGGAGCCTCCCCCCATGCCATGGGTGCGGAGCGGCCCGAGGAGAAGAAGATAGAAGATGCTGCGGAGGAGATGCTGGACAAGAACGCCAGAGGAAGAACCAGAAGAGCCAGAAGAACCAGAAGAAGAAGATGAAGGAAGATAGAAGAAAGAAGAAAGAAGAAGCATTTAAATAAAGGAATTGTCAAAAACTGTCTCTTGTCATTTTTAACATTTTTGACAGTTTTTTAGTGAAATGGTAGGGGTACTTTTGTATCCCCTTACCATTTCACACAGGGGGGGGCGGGATCTGGGGGTCCCCTTCTTAAAGGGGGCTTCCAGATTCCGATAAGCCCCCCGCCCGCAGACCCCCACAACCACCGGCCAGGGCTGTGGGGATGAGGCCCTTGTCCTCATCAACATGGGGACAAGGTGTTTTGGGGGGCTACCCCAATGCACCCTCCCAATGTTGAGGGCATGTGGCCTGGTACGGTTCAGGAGGGGGGGCGCTCTCATCCCCCCTCTTTTCCTGCCAGGTTGCGTGCCCAGATAAGGGTCTGGTATGGATTCTTGGGGGGACCCCACGCCATTTTTTTGTTTTTTTTGGCACGGGGTTCCCCTTAAAATCCATACCAGACCTGAAGGGCCTGGTGTGGAATTTAGGGGGACCCCCACGTCATTTTTTTAAAATTTTTGGTTTGGGGTTCCCCTGTGGGGAATTCCCATGCCGTTTTTATCAATGAACTTCTATGTGTATTGTCGGACCGGCAATGCAATAGCCGCGAGTAGTTTTAAATGGCTTTTTTCCTTTGAAATGTCATTTTGCTGTCAGACTGTTCTAAACACGGGAAACATGCGCCCCTTTACAGGCATACTATAGACACCCCCCAGCTATGAAATTTAAAGGGATATTACACTTTTATTGTTTGACTTTAAGCATTATTAAAATCACTGCTCCTGAAAAAACGTCAGTTTTTCCAACTTTTTTTGCATTGATCCATGTCCCCTGGGGCAGGACCCAGGTCCCCAAACACTTTTTATGACAATAACTTGCATATAAGCCTTTAAAATTAGCACTTTTGATTTCTCCCATAGACTTTTAAAGGGTGTTCCGCGGCATTCGAATTTGCCGCGGACACCCCAAATTGTTCGCTGTTCGGCGAACTTGCGAACAGCCAATGTTCGAGTCGAACATGAGTTCGACTCGAACTCGAAGCTCATCCCTACTGATCAGACCACAGGACATGGTTTCAGTAATCCATGTCCTTACTCTGCTTGTCTTCAGAAAACTGTTTGTGAGCTTTCTTGTGCATCATCTTTAGAAGAGATTCCCTTCTGGGATGACAGCCACGCAGACCAATTTGATGCAGCATGCAGCGTATGGTCTGTGCACTGGCAGACTGACTCCCCACCCCTTCAACCTCTACAGCAATGCTGGCAGCAGTCATATGTCTATTTCCCAAAGATAACCTCTGGATATGATGCTGAGCATGTGCACTCAACTTTCTTGGTGGACCATGACAAGGCCTGTTCTGAGTGGAACCTATCCTGTTAAACCACTTTATGGTTTTGGCTAGGGATGAGCTTTGAGTTTGAGTCAAACCCATGTTCGACTCGAACATCGCATGTTCAACCGTTCGTCGAATTGAGAACGATATGGGTCGTTCGCGTCAAATTCGAGTGGCGTATCACGGCCCATAATTCACGCAGTGCATTGCTGGCTGATGAGTGACCAAGCATGTACTATGACCCGCATGCTTGGCCAATCACAGTGCAGTCTGTACAGAGAGCCGTAATTAGCCAAAGCCAGGGTGGTTATGGCCAATTATGGCTCAGGGGGTTAAGTACACGCCCCAAACTATATAAGGCAGCCTGCACGTCGGGCCTGTGTAGTGTGTTTTGGCATTGAGAGAGAGATAGAGAGAGACAGTGTCATTTGATTTAAGTTATAGAGTAGGCAGGCAAGTCAGTTATCTGCACTTACAGTGTATTGTGTATATATATATGCATCCTAGGTGTTGTATATATATATATATATATATATATATATATATATATATATATATATATATATATATATATATATATATATATATATATACACTGTATTCAGTTTAGCTAGATCCGTTCCTGTTATTCTTTTCCTACTGACAGGCAGGCAGGTGTTTTTACAGTATTTACATCTACCTGAAGAATATTGCTGGTGTTCTTCTGATCCTATTAGTCCTATTAGCTACAGTATTTACAGTTATGCCCCGTACACACGGTCAGATTTTCCGACAGAAAATGTGCGATCGGAGTGTGTTGTCAGAAATTCCGACCGTGTGTGGGCTCCATCGGACTTTTTCCATCGGATTTTTCAGCACACAAAGTTTGAGAGCAGGCTATAAAATTTTCCGACAAAAAAATCTGTTGTCGGAATTTCCGATCGTGTGTACACAAATCCGACACACAAAGTGCCACGCATGCTCAGAATAAATAAAGAGATGAAAGCTATTGGCTACTGCCCTGTTTATAGTCCCGACGTACGTGTTTTACGTCACCGCGTTCAGAATGATCGGATTTTCTTCTTTCACAACTTTGTGTGACCGTGTGTATGCAAGACAAGTTTGAGCCAACATCCGTTGGAAAAAATCCTAGGATTTTGTTGTCGGAATGTCCGATCAATGTCCGAACGTGTGTACGGGGCATTAGTGTACTGTGTCCCCTGCACAGTGTGCACCTAAAGCTACCTGAAAAAATTGGTGGTGTTCTTCTGATCCTATTAGTACCACAGGCAGGCAGCTGCAGTATTTACAGTTAGTGGACTGCATCCTCTGCACAGTGTGCACCTAAAACTACCTGAAGACAATTGCTGTTGCTCTGATCCTTTTAATCAGCTGCAGTATTTACAGTTAGTGTACTGTGTCCTCTGCACAGTGTGCATCTAAAGCTACCTGAAGACAATTGCTGGTGTTCTCATACTAATAATACTACAGGCAGGCAGTTGATTCTGCTAGCTGTAGTATCAGTATATATATATATATTTATATATATATATATATATATATATATATATATATATATTAGGGATGAGCTTCGTGTTCAAGTCGAACCCATGTTCGACTTGAACATCGCCTGTTCGGTCGTTCGCCGAATTGCGAACGATATGGGCCGTTCGCGCCAAATTCGTGTGGCGCGTCACGGCCCATAATTCACTGCGGCATCGCAGTGCATTGCTTGCTGATGATTGGCCAAGCATGCACTATGACCCGCATGCTTGGCCAATCACAGCGCCGCCTGAACAGAGAGCCGTAATTGGCCAAAGCCAAGGAGGCTTTGGCCAATTATGGCTCAGGGGATTTAGTACACGCCCCACACTATATAAGGCCGCCTGCACGGCGGCCCTGTGTAGTGTGTGTTCCGGCGTTGAAAGAGATAGACAGAGAGACAGTGTTTGATTTGAGTTAGATAGATTAGGCAGAACAGTCAGTCAGTTAGCTGCACTTACAGTGTATTGTGTATATATATGCATCCCAGGTGTTGCATATATATATATACACTGTACTCAGTTTAGCTAGATCCGTTCCTGTTATCTTCTAGACTATTTACATTTAGTGCAGTGCGTCCTGCTCACAGTGTTCAGCTAGATCCGTTCCTGTTATCTTCTAGACTATTTACATTTAGTGCAGTGCGTCCTGCTCACAGTGTTCAGCTAGATCCGTTCCAGTTATCTTCTAGACTATTTACATTTAGTGCAGTGCGTCCTGCTCACAGTGTTCAGCTAGATCCGTTCCTGTTAAATTCTAGACTATTTACATTTAGTGCAGTGCGTCCTGCTCACAGTGTTCAGCTAGATCCGTTCCTGTTATCTTCTAGACTATTTACATTTAGTGCAGTGGGTACTGCTCACAGTGTTCAGCTAGATCCATTCCTGTTATCTTCTAGACTATTTACATTTAGTGCAGTGCGTCCTGCTCACAGTGTTCAGCTAGATCCGTTCCTGTTATCTTCCTACTGACAGGCAGGCTTGTCTTGTTACAGTATTAACAGCTACCTAAAGAAAATTACTGGTGTTCTTTTGATCCTATTAGTACCACGGTCAGGCAGCTAGACTATTAACATTTAGTGCAGTGCGTCCTGCTCACAGTGTTCAGCTAGATCCGTTCCTGTTATCTTCCTACTGACAGGCAGGCTTGTCTTGTTACAGTATTTACAGCTACCTGAAGAAAATTACTGGTGTTCTTTTGATCCTATTAGTACCACGGTCAGGCAGCTAGACTATTTACATTAAGTGCAGTGCGTCCTGCTCACAGTGTTTAGCTAGATCCGTTCCTGTTATCTTCCTACTGACAGGCAGGCTTGTCTTGTTACAGTATATAAAGCTACCTGAAGAAAATTACTGGTGTTCTTTTGATCCTATTAGTACCACGGTCAGGCAGCTAGACTATTTACATTTAGTACAGTGCGTCCTGCTCACAGTGTTCAGCTAGATCCGTTCCTGTTATCTTCCTACTGACAGGCAGGCTTGTCTTGTTACAGTATATAAAGCTACCTGAAGAAAATTACTGGTGTTCTTTTGATCCTATTAGTACCACGGTCAGGCAGCTAGACTATTTACATTTAGTACAGTGCGTCCTGCTCACAGTGTTCAGCTAGATCCGTTCCTGTTATCTTCCTACTGACAGGCAGGCTTGTCTTGTTACAGTATATAAAGCTACCTGAAGAAAATTACTGGTGTTCTTTTGATCCTATTAGTACCACGGTCAGGCAGCTAGACTATTTACATTTAGTACAGTGCGTCCTGCTCACAGTGTTCAGCTAGATCCGTTCCTGTTATCTTCCTACTGACAGGCAGGCTTGTCTTGTTACAGTATTTACAGCTACCTGAAGAAAATTACTGGTGTTCTTTTGATCCTATTAGTACCACGGTCAGGCAGCTAGACTATTTACATTTAGTGCAGTGCGTCCTGCTCACAGTGTTCAGCTAGATCCGTTCCTGTTATCTTCCTACTGACAGGCAGGCTTGTCTTGTTACAGTATATAAAGCTACCTGAAGAAAATTACTGGTGTTATTTTGATCCTATTAGTACCACGGTCAGGCAGCTAGACTATTTACATTTAGTACAGTGCGTCCTGCTCACAGTGTTCAGCTAGATCCGTTCCTGTTATCTTCCTACTGACAGGCAGGCTTGTCTTGTTACAGTATATAAAGCTACCTGAAGAAAATTACTGGTGTTCTTTTGATCCTATTAGTACCACGGTCAGGCAGCTAGACTATTTACATTTAGTGCAGTGCGTCCTGCTCACAGTGTTCAGCTAGATCCGTTCCTGTTATCTTCCTACTGACAGGCAGGCTTGTCTTGTTAAAGTATTTACAGCTACCTAAAGAAAATTACTGGTGTTCTTTTGATCCTATTAGTACCACGGTCAGGCAGCTAGACTATTTACAGTTAGTGCAGTGCGTCCTGCTCACAGTGTTCAGCTAAACCTACAAGTTAGTGGGGTGCGTCCACCTCACAGTGTTCAGCTAAAGCTACCTGTAGAAGGTTGGTGGTGTTCTCATACTACAGGCAGGTAGTTGATTTTGCTAGCTGCAGTATATATATATATATATATATATATATATATATATATATATATATATCCCAGCTTAGTGCAGCTACAGGCCATTAGTATGTCTGGAAGGCCAAGAAGGAGAGGCAGACAGTCACAAGCCAATAAGAGAGGGCAAGCAGGCTCTGTGTCTAGTGCTGGTCGTGGAGACGGTGCATCCTCATCAGCACGTGGCCATGGGACACGCTTGGCCTTTTTTTCGGCAGCTGGCCGTGTTGAGCCGCAACATGCGGAAGACTTGGTCGAGTGGATGACCAAGCCGTCCTCATCCTCCTCATCCTCTCTCACCCATGCCCAGGGTGCTTTGTCTGGCAAAGCAGCGGCCTCTTTCCTCGGCTCAATTTCATCAGTGACTCCTTCCCTAGCTCCACCATGTCCTCCTGAGGAGTCCCTCGAACTGTTTGAACACAGTGTTGGGTACATGCTCCAGGAGGATGCCCAGTGTTTGGAAGGCTCTGATGATGATACTGAGCTCGATGAAGGCAGTAACATGAGCACGGACAGAGGGGGTGCCCAAGAAGGACAGCAATCTGGCAGTCATGCTCCCCCTGCTGCAGCATACTGCCGGGTTTGCTCCAGTGATGAGGAGGGAGGGGATGATGAGGTCACTGACTCAACGTGGGTGCCTGATAGGAGAGAGGAGGAGGAGGAGGAGGAGGCGGCACATCACCAACGAGGCAGGATGCCCTCCAGGGGCCAGCCTAAGGGCAGCACATTGACTGCATCACATGTGCAGGGCGCTGCAGTCTCTGCGCGTTATTCAAAAAGTTCTTTGGTGTGGGCCTTTTTTGAGACGAGTGCATCAGATCGCACCACTGCTATTTGCAACATATGTCTCAAGCGTATCTCACGTGGCCAAAACATCTCCCGCTTGGGTACCACATGCTTGACCAGACATATGTTGACCTGCCATGCAGTTCGTTGGCAAGCGCATCTAAAAGACCCACACCAAAGAACAAAGAGGACCTCTCCTTGCTCCTCATCAGCTGAGATTTCCAACCCCACTAGACCTTCAGTCCTCTCTGAGACCTGCACTGAGAGGAATGAAGGTGTAGAATTAGGTGTGTCACAGCCAAGTACTTGTGGGCAATCTGCTTTTGGTACACCGACGTCAGATTGTGCCAGGCAAATTTCCCTGCCCCAGCTGCTGCACCGCCGAAAGAAGTTTGCTCCCAGCCATCCACATGCCCAGCGGTTGAATGCTAGCTTGGCAAAATTGCTGGCACTTCAACTGCTGCCTTTTCAGTTGGTAGACTCTGCCCCCTTCCGTGAGTTTGTGGAATGTGCGGTTCCTCAGTGGCAGGTACCCAAACGCCACTTTTTCTCACGGAAGGCGATTCCGGCTCTCTACCGGCATGTGGAAGGCAATGTCCATGCCTCGCTTGGCAGGGCGGTCAGCGGTAAGGTGCATATTAGCGCTGACTCATGGTCCAGCAGGCATGGACAGGGACGTTACCTAAGTTTCACGGCGCATTGGGTGACTCTGCTGGCAGCTGGGAAGGATGCAGGACAAGGTGCAGTAGTGTTGGAGGTTGTTCCGCCACCACGCCTCCAAAATGCTAATGATTGTGACACACCTCTCTCCTCCACCCCCTCCTCTTCTTCTTCCTCCATGGCCTCTTCCTCGGAACCAGCGGTGCTCCGTAGTCGTTCAAGGGGCTACGCAAGTACGCAGGCCAAAAGATGCCATGCGGTGCTTGAGCTGGTGTGCTTGGGGGACAGGAGCCACACTGGGGCAGAGGTTCTGTCAGCTCTACAGGGGCAGGTTCAGAGGTGGTTGACGCCACGCCAACTTAAGGCAGGAATGGTGGTTTGTGACAATGGCACCAACCTCCTCTCTGCCCTCCGACAGGGACAAATGGCCCATGTGCCCTGTTTGGCTCATGTCCTTAACTTGGTGGTGCAGCGGTTCTTGGGCAGGTACCCGGGCTTACACGATGTCCTGAGGCAGGCCAGGAAAGTCTGTGTGCATTTCCGCCGGTCATATAATGCCAGTGCTCGGCTGACGGACCTCCAAAAGGAGTTTAACCTGCCCAAGAACCGCCTAATCTGTGACATGCCCACCAGGTGGAACTCAACGTTGGCCATGCTGCAGCGGCTGCACATGCAGCAGAGGGCCATCAATGAGTACCTGTGCGACTATGGCACCAGGACAGGATCAGGGGAGCTTGTTTTTTTTTCCCCACGCCAGTGGGCCATGATCAGGGATGCATGCACTGTCCTGTCACCATTTGAGGAGGCCACGAGGATGGTGAGCAGTGACAGTGCATGCATCAGTGACACTGTCCCCCTTGTCCACCTGTTGGAGCACACGCTGCGTGGAATAATGGACAGGGCACTTGAGGCAGAACAGAGGCAGGAAGAGGAGGACTTCCTTAGCTCTCAAGGCCCCCTTTATCCAGACAGTGTTCCTGCGTGCCCGCCGATCACACAGGAAGAGGACGAGGAGGAGGAGGAGGAGGAGGAGGAGGAGGAGGAAGATTGTGTCAGTATGGCGGTGGAGCCTGGCACTCAGCATCAGCAGCAGTCTTTAAGGGATCAGTCCCAAGAAACACATGGACTTGTACGTGGCTGGGAGGAGGTGGCTGCGGACCATGTCGTCCTTAGTGACCCAGAGGACTCCGGACCGAATGCCTCAGCAAACCTACGCTGCATGGCCTCCCTGATCCTGCAAAGCCTGCGTAAGGATCCTCGTATTCGTGGTATCAAGGAGAAGGACCAATACTGGCTGGCAACCCTCCTTGATCCACGTTACAAGGGTAAGGTTGCGGACCTTATCTTGCCATCGCAGAGGGAGCAGAGGATGAAACATCTTCGGGAGGCCTTGCAGAAAGGTCTGTGCAACGCGTTCCCAGAGACTGGGAGGTTACAAACTCCTGTTTCTGGACAACGTGTTGCTGAGGCTTCGGTCAGTCAAAGAAGGAGCAGTGGAGAAGGTGGCCGTCTGACCGATGCGTTCAGACAATTTTTGGTCCGCAGCCCCAAGGTATGATCGGTTCCAGCAACCATCGCCAGCGTCTGCTTTACATGGTGCAGGAATACCTAGGGGCAAGATCAGACTTGGACACCTTTCCCACCGAAAATCCTCTGGGTTACTGGGTCTTGAGGATGGATCACTGGCCAGAGCTTGCACAGTATGCAATTGAGCTACTGGCCTGTCCTGCATCCAGCGTTCTTTCGGAACGCACATTCAGTGCTGCTGGAGGCGTGGTAACCGATCACAGGGTGCGTCTGTCCACCGACTCGGTCGATCGACTGACCTTCATAAAAATGAATCAGTCTTGGATCACCACCAGTTACCAAGCACCTGATGCTGATGTAACCGAATAATTTTTTTTGAAATCTCAGATCCCTTCAAAGACTGCCTATGCTGATGCTGAGTGACTATCCCTGAGTAATTATCCTCTTCCTCCTCAATCATCACGCTGATAGCTTGTAAGAACATTTTTGGTTCTGGGCGCCACCACCAGTGCCTAAGGCACAATTTTTCAGCCCCTGTTTAACAGGGGCGTGTAATTACAATTTTTGATGTAATACTTTGCAGCAGGGCTCGTTCCTGCATTCCAACTAGAGTGTCTGTGAGGGGTTGCAGTGTTGTGGCACCAGCACCAGTGCCCAAGGCCCAATTTTTCTGCTCCTGTCTAACAGGGGCGTGTAATTACAATTTTTGATGCAATACTTTGCAGCAGGGCTCGTTCCTGCGTTCCAACTAGAGTGTCTGTAAGGGGTTGCAGTGTTGTGGCACCAGCACCAGTGCCTAAGGCCTAATTTTTCAGCTCCTGTTCAACAGGGGCATGTAATTACAATTCTTGATCTAATATTTCACAGCAGGGCCCTGCGAGGGCTTACAGTGTTGTGGCCACAGCAACACCTAAGGCCCAAATTTCTGCTGAGTATATAGGGCAGGACCCTACTTTCAAACATCCAACTTACAAACGACTCCTACATGCAAACGGAAGGAGACAACAGGAAGTGAGATGAAATCTACCCCTAGGAAGGGAAATTCTCTCCTGTAAGAGTTAATATGGGAAAAAAAATTCTCCTTTCCACTGATGCTTTCCAATCCTTGTTCCACAAAAAAACCCAAATTTTCAAAAAACATTTTTCATTGGGACAAAAAGTGAGGTGAAATCTTCTGAAGAGGAGGAAAGACAGCAAAACAAATGTCACAGGGGTGTTAACCCTTCCCTATGTTTTCCAAAAAGCTTAAAAAAGATTTTTTGGCTGGAGCTAAACACGTTAAAAATGTACCCGTTCAAAATTACAAAGATATTCTACTTAACAACAAACCTACAGTCCCTGTCTTGTTTGCACCGCCTGTATACTGCTGTTCAGAGTATATAGGGCCTGGTGGCCCCACACCTTTGCTTATTTTAATTTGGGTGCGGGGTTCCCCTTAATATCCATACAAGACCCAAAGGGCCTGGTAATGGACTGGGGGGTACCCATGCCGTTTGTCTCACTGATTTTCATCCATATTGCCATGACCCGACATTACATTAAACCCGCAAGCAGTTTTAAATGAGATTTTTTCCTTTAAAAATTACATTTGGTGCAGGGACTGTTCTAAACACGGGAAACACGCGTCACTTTACAGGCATACTATAGACACCCCCCAGGTACGATATTTAAAGGAATATTTCACTTTTTTTTTTTACTTTAAGCATCATTAAAATCACTGCTCCCGAAAAAACGGACGTTTTTAAAAGTCTTTTTTGCATTGATACATGTCCCCTGGGGTAGGACCCGGGTCCCCAAACCCTTTTTAGGACAATACCGTGCAAATTAGCCTTTAAAATGAGCACTTTTGATTTCAAACGTTCGAGTCCCATAGACGTCAATGGGGTTCTAACGTTCGTGCGAACTTTCGGTCCGTTCGCAGGTTCTGGTGCGAACCGAACCGGGGGGTGTTCGGCTCATCCCTAATATATATATATACACATCCCAGCTTTGTGCAGCTACATCTCACTGCAGGCCATTAATATGTCTGTAAGGCTAACAAGGCGAGGCAGACAATCATAAGCCAATAAAAGAGGGCAAGCAGGCTCTGTGTCTAGAGGCAACAGTGCTGGTCGTGGAGACGGTGCATCCTCATCAGCACGTGCCCGTGGGACACGCTTGTCCTTTTTTTCAGCAGCTGGCCGCATTGAGCCGCAACATGTGGAAGACTTGGTAGAGTGGATGACCAAGCCATCCTCATCCTGCTCATCCTCTCTCACCCAGGCTCAGGGTACTTTGTCTGGCAAAGCAGCTGCCAATGTGGCCTCTTCCCTCTGCTCAATGGCATCAGTCACTCCTTCCCTAGCCCCACCATGTCCTCCTGAGGAGTCCCCCAAACAGTTTGACCACACTGTTGGGTACATGCTCCAGGAGGATGCCGAGCGTTTTGAAGGCTCCGATGATGGTACCCAGCTAGAGGAAGACAGTAACGTGAGCCCAGAGAGAGGGGGTGTCCAAGAAGGACAGCAATCTGGCAGTCATGTTCCCCCAGCTGCAGCATACTGCTAGCTTTGCTCCAGTGATGAGGAGGGAGGGGATGATGAGGTCACTGACTACACGTGGGTGCCTGATAGGAGAGAGGAGGAGAAGGAGGCACATCTCCAGCAAGGCAGGATTCCCTCCAGGGGCAAGCTTAAGGGCAGCACACCGACTGCATTACACCGCAGAGCTCCGCATGTGCAGGGCGCTGCTTACTCTGTGCGTTATTCCAAAAGTTCTTTGGTGTGGGCCTTTTTTGAGAAGAGTGCATCAGATCCCACTGCTGCTATTTGCAACATATGTCTCAAGCGTATCTCGTGAGGCCAAAACATCACCAGCTTGGGCACCACACGCTTGACCAGACATATGTTGACCTGCCATACAGTTCGTTGGCAAGCGTACCTAAAAGACCCACACCAAAGAACAAAGCGGACCTCTCCTTGCTCCTCATCAGCTGGGATCTCCAACCCCACTATACCTTCAGTCCTCTCTGAAACCTGCACTGAGAGGAATGAAGGTGTAGAATTAAGTGTGTCACAGCCAAGTACTTGCGGGCAATCTGCTATCGGTACACCGACGTCAGATTGTACCAGGCAAATTTCCCTGCCCCAGCTGCTGCACAGCCAAAAGAGAAAGAAGTTCGCTCCCAGCCATCCACATGCCCAGCAGTTAAATGCTAGCTTGGCTAAATTTCTAGCACTTCAACTGCTGCCTTTTCAGTTGGTAGACTCTGCCCCTTTCCGTGAGTTTGTGGAATATGCAGTTCCTCAGTGGCAGGTTCCCAAACACCACTTTTTCTCACGGAAGGCAATTCCGGCTCTCTACCGGCATGTGGAAGGCAATGTCTTGGCCTCGCTGGACAGGGCGGTCAGTGGTAAGTTGCATATTACTGCTGACTCATGGTCCAGCAGGCATGGACAGGGACGTTACTTATCTTTCACCACGCACTGGGTGACTCTTCTGGCAGCTGGGAAGGATGCAAGACAGGGTGCGGTAGTGTTGGAGGTTGTTCCACCACCACACCTCCAAAATTCTACTAGTGATGATTCTGCCACACCTCTCTTCTCCACCCCCTCCTCTTCTTCCTCCATGGCCTCTTCCTGTGCTGATTTGTCCTCGGAACCAGCGGTGCTCTGTAGGCGTTCAAGGGGCTACGCAAGCATGCAGGCAAAAAGATGCCATGCAGTGCTTGAGCTGGTATGCTTGGGGGACAGGAGCCACACTAGGGCAGAGATTCTGATAGCTCTGCAGGGGCAGGTTCAGAGGTGGTTAGTGCCACTCCAGCTTAAGGCAGGTATGGTGGTTTGCGACAATGGCACCAACCTTCTCTCCACCATCCGACAGGGACAACTGACCCATGTGTCCTGTTTGGCTCACGTGCTTAACTTGGTGGTGCAGCGGTTCTTGGGCAGGTACCTGGGCTTACAGGATGTACTGAGGCAGGCCAGGAAAGTCTGTGTTCATATCCGCAGGTCATTGAATGCCAGTGCTCGGCTGGCTGACCTCCAAAAGGAATTTAACCTGCCCAAGAACCGCCTAATCTGTGACATGCCCACCAGCTGGAACTCAACGTTGGCCATGCTGCTGCGGTTGCACACGCAGCAGAGGGCCATCAATGAGTACCTATGCGACTATGGCACCAAGACAGGGTCAGGGGAGCTTTTTTTTTCCCCACACCAGTGGGCTATGATCAGGGATGTATGCACTGTCCTGTCACCATCTGAGGAGGCCACGAGGATGGTGAGCAGTGACAGTGCATGCATCAGTGACACTGTCCCTCTTGTCCATCTGTTGGAGCACACGCTGCGTGGAATAATGGACAGAGCACTTGAGGCAGAACAGAGGGAGGAAGAGAAGGACTTCCTTACCTCTCAAGGCCCCCGTTATCCATACAGTGTTCCCTGCGTGCCCGCCGATCACACAGGAAGAGGACGAGCAGGAGGAGGATTGTGTCAGCATGGAGGTGGAGCCTGGCACTCAGCATCAGTCTTCAAAGGATCATTTGAAACCCATGGACTTGTACGTGGCTGGGAGGAGGTTGCTGTGGATCATGTCGTCCTTAGTGACCCAGAGGGCTCAGGACCGAATGCCTCAGCAAACCTATGCTGCATGGCCTCCCTGATCCTGCAAAGCCTGCGGAAGGATCCTCGTATTCGTGGTATCAAGGGGAGGGATGATTACTGGATGGCAACCCTCCTTGATCCACGCTACAAGGGTAAGGTTGCGGACCTTATCTTGCCATTGTAGATGGAGCAGAGGATTAAACATTTTTGGGAGGCCTTGCAGAAAGGTTTGTGCAACGCGTTTTCAGAGCCTGAGAGGTTACAATTTCCTGGTCCTCCTGGACAACATGTTGCTGAGGCTTCGGTCAGCCACAGAAGGAGCGGTGGAGAAGGTGGCCGTTTGACCGATGCGTTCAGACAATTTTTTAGTCCGCAGCCCCAAGGTCTGATCGGTTCTAGCAACCATTGCCAGCATCTGATTCACATGGTGCAGGATTACCTAGGGGCAAGATCAGACTTAGACACCTTTCCCACCGAAAATCCTCTGGGTTACTGGCTCTTGAGGATGGATCCCTGACCAGAGCTTGCACAGTATGCAATTGAGCTACTGGCCTGTCCTGCATCCAGCGTTCTTTCGGAAGGCACATTCAGTGCTGCTGGAGGCTTTGTAACCGATCACAGGGTGCGCCTGTCCACCGAATCGGTCGATCAGCTGACCTTCATAAAAATGAATGGTCTTGGATCACCAGCTACCAAGCACCTGATGCTGATGTAACCGATTGATTTTTTTTTTTAATGTGAGATCCCTTCAAGACTGCCTATGCTGATGCTGAGTGACTATCCTGTTATGTGGAGTCACAATCCTCTTCCTCCTCAATTTTCATGCTGATAGCTTGTAAGAACATTTTTGGTTCTGGGCACCGCCACCAGTGTTCAAGGCCCAATTTTTCAGCCCCTGTTTAACAGGGGCATATAATTACATTTTTTGATGCAATACTTTGCAGCAGGGCTCATTCCTGCGCTCCAACTATAGTATCTGTGAGGGGTTGCAGTGTTGCAGCACCAGTACCCAAGACCCAATTTTTCAGCCCCTGTTTAACAGGGGCGTATAATTACAATTCTTGATGCAATAATTTGCAGTAGGTCTCATTCCTGCGCTCCAACTATAGTATCTGTGAGGGGTTGCAGTGTTGTAGCACCAGTGCCCAAGGCCCAATTTTTCAGCCCCTGTTTAACAGGGGTGTATAAATACAATTTTTGATGCAGTACTTTGCTGCAGGGCTCATTCCTGTGCTCCAACTAGAGTATCTGTGAGGGGATGCAGTGTTGTGGCACCAGAACCAGTGCCCAAGTCCCAATTTTTCAGCCCCTGTTTAACAGGGACGTGTAATTACAATTTTTGATGCAATACTTTGCAGCAGGGCTCATTCCTGCGCTCCAACTAAAGTATCTGTGAGGGGTTGCAGTGTTGTGGCACCAGCACCAGTGCCCAAGGCCGAAATTTTCAGCCCCTGTTTAACAGGGCCATATAATTACAGTTTTTGATGCAATACTTTGCAGCATGGCTCATTTCTGCACCCACCAAGAGTAACTGTGAGGGCTTACAGTGTTGTGGCAACACCACCACCACCACCAAAGGCCCAATTTTTCTGCCCCTGTTCAACAGGTGCATCTTAATTACAATTCTTGATATGATATTTCACAGCAGGGCCCGTTCCAGCGCCCACCAAGAGTACCTGTGGGGACTTACAGTGTTGTGGCACCAGCACCCCCCCCCACCAAAGGCCCAATTTTTCTACCACTGTTCAACAATGGCATGTAATTACAATTCTTGATCTAATATTTCACAGCATGGCCCGTTCCTGTGCCCACCAAAAGTAACTGTGAGGGCTTACAGTGTTGTGGCAACACCAACATCTAAGGCCCAAATTTCTGCAGAGTATATAGTGCAGGCCCCTACTTTCAAACATCCAACTTACAAATGACTCCTACTTGCAAACAGAAGGAGACAACAGGAAGTGAGATGAAATCTACCCCTAGGAATGGAAATTCTCTCCTGTAATGCCCCGTGCACACGGTTGGACTTTGTTCGGACATTCCGACAACAAAATCCTAGGATTTTTTCCGACGGATGTTGGCTCAAACTTGTTTTGCCTACACACGGTCGCACAAAGTTGTCGGAATTTCCGATCGCCAACAACGCGGTGACGTACACCACGTACGACGAGACTAGAAAAGGCCAGTTCAGAACCAAGCGCGGCACCCTTTGGGCTCCTTTTGCTAATCTCGTGTTAGTAAAAGTTTGGTGAGAGACGATTCGCGCTTTTTCAGACTCGTGGCTTTCAGATCGTTTTCTGACATTCAGTTTGTGCTTGTGGGTTTGTATCTGCTCTTCAGTGCGTGCAGTCAGTTCGTATCGGAGTTTTCTGTGTGATCTTGCCTGCTCGTTGCTGTTTTTCAGGTCGCTCTTCACAGGCCTTGCTGTTCTTTAGTGCGTTCTGTTACTTCGTTCTGAGCAGCCGACCGTTTTCTAGCCATGTTTCGTATGCGTACTCCTCGTAGAGTTCGTGCTGTGCGGGGGCTTGGTGTTGGGGTCCTGACCTTGACACAAGTCCAGTCCATGAGCAGGGTGGGGAGGAGTTCATGGACCAAGAATTGGTTGCTTCAGCGTGACCAGTTCTCTCATATGCCTTTGCTCTGTGAGATCCGTGAGAATAATCCTGATGATTTCAGGAACTTTCTCAGGATGACGGACCCTGTGTTTCACCGTCTGTTGGCTTCGCTGACCCCCTATATCAGCAGGCAGGATACCTGCATGAGGCAAGCCATCACTCCGGAGCAGAGGTTGGTCGCTACCTTGCGGTATTTGGCCACAGGGAGAAGCCTGCAGGACCTCAAGTTCTCGACAGGCATTTCCCCCAGGCTCTGGGGATCATTATCCCAGAGACCTGTTCTGCCATCATCCAGGTCCTGCAGAAGGAGTATATGAAGGTAAGATTTTTATCCTTTAATATCACATTTTATGGTATTGAATGTTTGCTAATATATTGTATTTCTTTCCTCATTCCCTAATTACCGTGATTGTAATATGCTGTGAATTTCCCCTTTGTTCTCATGCATGCTGGATTTTTATATAATTATTATTTTAGGTCCTTCATACATATTTGCCCTTCAATAACCTCTCCAGCATGGTGTCTCCTGCCCTAAATTCACCTCATGTAGTCACTTAACAGCTCCATAGTAGTGCTTTACCCCAAACACCCCCTAAAATGTTTGGAAATGTTATTTTTGATTTAAATTCAGGCAGAGGGCCAGAGGCTTTTTTTTGTGGTGTCCCCAAATTTTTTGTAACCCTCCCCCTCCAACTGCTAAGTCAGCTGATCCCAATTCTCTATCTATCCTCAATCATCTATCTGCTGACTTTGCCAAACCCATACACACTATACCCATCTCTTTAGTGCTCAGATTTATGGATGAATTCCCCAAAGCATGTAGTGCAAGGGCCTACCTGTATACTTTCCAATGGTACTGTTTAAAGTTCTTGTATCCTATTATGATCTTGATAGGTAATAGCAGAATGTCCAAATGTGCTCAAATGTGTACAGTGTGTATTTATATCTTTGTATTATGACACTTCTTACCTGTCCAGTGGGCTGCCAATAGTGTAACTAAGGAGGGGCTGTTCCAAGTAATACCCATTATTTAGGCATTCATCTCTCAATGAAGTGAAGAGGGTTACCTGTCCAAGAGTTCCCCCCCCCCCCCTATAATGTTAGAAATGGCCCATGAGAGGGGGGAGGGGGAATATGATAGGTGTACCTTATACTTTGTTGTTGTAAAATTCCCCTATAAATGCTATCTGGAGGTTGACCCATAATGTTTGTGTCTAATCTGCTTGCCATGTTTCTGTGAAAAAATAGTAATGTTTATTGTTTTTTCCTCAACAGTTTCCTTCCACTCCACAGGAATGGCAGACTGTGGCCTGCCACTTTGCCAGCGGTGGGACTTTCCTAACTGCGGAGGGGCAATTGATGGGAAACACGTCCACATCGTCCCACCACCCAACTCAGGGTCATACTATTATAATTACAAGGGGTTTAATAGTATAGTGATGTTGGCGGTGGTGTCGGCTAATTACGACTTCTTGTATGTGGACGTGGGGAAGAATGGCCGGATGTCCGATGGTGGAGTGATCGCCCAGACGGAGTTCTACAGGCGTCTCCAGAATGGCAGCTTGGACTTGCCACCTCCAGAGGACAATGTTGAAGGTCTCCCATTTGTGTTCGTTGCTGATGAAGCATTTGCGCTGGGGGACCACCTGATGCGGCCATTCCCGATGAGGACCCTCACCCCGGAGCAGAGGGTTTTTAATTACCGGCTGGCCAGAGCCCGAAGAGTGGTGGAGAACACATTTGGAATCCTGGCCAGCCGGTTCCGATTATTTCTGACACCCATCCATATGGCGGAGTATAAACTGAACCATATAATACTTGCCTGCTGTGTTCTCCATAATTTTTGAAGAAAACATTCAGCCAACTATGCTGGCTCAGTTGGGCCTGAGGCCGGAATCCCTAATCCATCAACACTGACGGCGCTTGAAAGTGACCGTCCTGGCTTGCCCTCCCTGAATGCCCGTGATGTCCGGTTACGCTACCTTGAGTTGTTTGCGGGTAGGGGGGCTATCAATATGCCAGACAATCTGTGACACCTTTTTCAAATAAAAAACAACCAAAAGAAATTCTTGGTGGTCATTTACTGCTTGTGTTTGTTTTAGCTGACCCTGACAGAAATGTGTTGAGTGCAGAAAATGTCGTGATTGGGTAACCTTATAAAAAACAGTGTTGGCTGGTACTTCCTAAATGCAAAAACACATTTCACTACAAGTGCACTTGCAACTGCACTGAACCTGCACTTGTAGTGCAAAGAGGATTTGCCCTTAGGAAATAACCCCCATTTTTGCATAAAACAGCTATTACATCACCCCAAAAGTGTTGTAGTGTTGAGACAATAATCCACACATTCTTGAGTAAGGCACTTTTTTAGACCTGCACAATCACATGTGCATTTACGAACGGTTTTTAAAACAAACCTAATGTTTGTTGTATAACAATGTTTGCAGTAGCATTATGAAAAATCAAAATATCCATTTCAGATAAAACAGGCCTGTGTAAAACCAACAAGAAAGCCAAAAAACTTGAACTTACAAAGTTCACATATGGTAAAACCTGAAGGCTATATCAGACATGAGTATTTAGGAACTGGGTTTGATATAGCGTTCAGATGGGGGGAAATCACCCCTGGAAAAGCCAAATTTGGAAGATGCACACCAATTTATGAATGTCAACATGTGCTATCTGCCATCAGGGGGGATCAAGGGACGTGTTTGGGGGGAGCAAGCCCTTCCTCAACGCTACTTTATAATTGAGGAAGTGGTTGCACCCCCAAAACGCGTCCATTGATCTCCCGTGATGGCAGATAGCACATGTTGGCACACTGTGTGCATCCTCCAAATTTGGCTTTTCTAAACATTTCAAAAAGTTTGGTACGATAAAACAGGTGATTTTGTGGGGTTTAAATTCGCCCCAAAACATGTTATTATTTTTTTTAATAACATCACTGATTTGTTGCTGGATGTTTTGCAATTGGAGATTACACCCCATGATCTCCCCGATCAGTATCTGGGCACTTTCAGATGTAAAGCGTTCTGGATCACGATCACCTAAAAAGAGATAAAGAACAAAAAAAAGGTCTCAAAAATCTGCCACCATCCATCTCGTTTACCTGAGCCTGTGGTCGCAGACACTCACCTGTTGTGGTGCCAATCTCCACCACGTCTTCTTCTTCCTCCTGCTCAGCTTCTTGTGTTGGTATTTCCCCTTCTTCCAGAGAGGGGGGGGTCTCTGGTCTCCTGGGATGAGGGGTGTCCTCCGAGTCTTTTCTCCCCTATGTAAAACTAAATGGTATACTTAGCACACAGATATTTGATGGCAGAACTAGAAATAGGAAACATTGCTTGGAAGTGGGGTACAATTGTCTATTTTAGCCGAGTTCCAAGATGTATTTTTTTATTGCCCTTTGTCAAGCTGCAATACTTTACCTGTTTGGTACAAGCTTCACAGATGGAGACCCCCCTATAGTATACACTGGAGCACCTGTGTGCCCCCCCTAATAAAAATGGTGTTCTTGTGTCCCACACTAGTGCTCCAGTGTCCAGATGTGAAAAAAGCTGCTCAGTGTCCTCTCCTTACACACAATCTAGTTTGCATTTCATTCTAGTAACAAACCCATCTACACAAACAAATATTTGGCATCCAAGTAGGCCCCCAAAAATGTGTGAAAATGCATATGGCCTAAACAATGGTGTTCTAGAGGCCGAAAGAAAAATGTTTGATACGAACGAACAATGTGCCCATGAACATTAAAGTTGACCTTTTGAAACGTTACAACTAATAAAAGCATATGGAGCATACCGAACCTAATAAAGACCGAAAGAATAGGAACACAGCACAACTACTTACTTTTTTGCAGCACTCTCCGGATCTTTCGGTACTGCTCTGGCTCTCTCAACTTCAGGTCCGACCACCGCTTCCTGAGCTGATCTTTAGACCTTCGTACCCCGAAATTCCGCTCTAGACTCCTGACCACTATCAGGTCCCACACTTACCAGACAGGTGAGTCCGCTTGGGCAGAGGGTAGGCTCCCTTACGTATCCGATTTGGGGCCCCTGGTAGAGTAGACAGGAGGCCACGAATGCGGAGTGGTATGAGGGCCTGAAGTTAGAGTCCTGGAGCACGATGGTCTGGCAAGCAACCGGTGGATCTTCAGGCTGGATAGAGCAGATGCTGAGCAGGAGCTAATCAGGTCGGTCACACACAGGCAGAGGTCGGCAACGGGCTGGCAGCAACGGTACAAGGGGTCAGGCAGAAACGAGGTCAGACAAGCCGGGGTCAGGTTCAGGCAGCAGTCAAGGAAGGTCCAAAAGGTAAGCCGGGTCACAACGGGTAAACACTACGAGGATACAGGAACACAGGATGATCACGGAACAAGGTACAGAGCTGTTTGATCAGGCAGCACTGGGTCAGCATGGAGGCAGGCTTCAAATAGACCGATTGGCGCCAAAACGCTGCGCACGTGCACGCACCGATTCGCCAAAGCGTGCCGCGCCCCCGTACACGCCCGAGCGCGCCCCCGACACCGGCGTGCACGCCCACAGTACCTGGGTCGTGACAAAAGCAACGCCCGCAGGCGGACGCGCGCTAACGCGAACGGACGCCACCCTGCACGCCACGGCCGGTCAGCCCAGACACACCGGCGCCCCCAGGGGCACGCGCCCCAGCACGGACAGGAACGCGAGCGCCAACACGCCCCGGCACGCCCCGGCATGCCCCGGCGCGCCCCGGCGCCCAACCAGGTAACCTCTCTGACAACCACTTTCGCCATGATCTTGGCCTTTCGGATGTTCGGGTTGGGGTAAGGCCCATATTTTCCGTCATAGTCGGACTTCTTCATGATGTCGACCATCTCCAACATCTCCCCAAACGACATATTTGTGGCCTTAAAACGTCTCCTTCTGGATCGGGACGTGCCTGGATCCGGGCTTTCCTCCTCCTCCTCCTCGTTGCTACAATTAGCCCACACCTGCTGTATATCCGCCATCATGCTCTTCCCCCACTGCGCCGAACGAAAAGGGGCGGGGAATACACTAGAAAGAACGTCAGGGGCGGGCGGAGTTACACGCATGCGCAGTGTATATAAAGCGTAACACGCGTGCGTATTACGTTTGATCTGTGAGCGGAGGAAGGAGCATTGAACGCGACGATCGTAAGAACGAAGGTAAGAGACAAACTTGGGCCTATACTGCTTCTATAGATTGAGGCCTATATTGTAACAAGATTAGGAGAGTTTGGTGTGACATTAGGCTTTGTCTTGTGTTGTGTCTTGCAGTGAACATGGATATGGTACTGAAAGATCAGGACTTCATTTCAGTCTTCATAGAGATGCTAAGGGAGCTGCCCTGTCTGTGGGAGATTAAACACCCCCATTACAAGAACCAAACAAAGAGGAAGGCAGCACTGGAGAAATTGTGTGAAATTGTGAAGCAGGTGATCCCCACGGCAGACATCACTTTTTTAAAGATTTTCATTGGTGGCCTGAGGAGCACATATCTGAGGGAGCGCAATAAAGTCCTGGATTCACAGAGATCCGGAGCAGCAGATGACATCTATGTCCCCAGGATGTTGTGCTACGACAGGCTGCACTTTCTGGCAGGTCAGACTGAACCCAGGTCATCCCTCTCAAGTCTTCCTTCCACGCTTCCTTCCCCCCTGACTGAGGCTTCTGATGCCCAACCTGGGCCTTCCAGGCCACATGTGGAGGAGCCCAGCTTGAGCCAGGTATAGCATTCCTCTAAATATTTCTGCTTGTCCAATCTATGATGTTAACTAGATGTTAGTTGGGAGTACTAATTTAGGATTGTGATTGATGATGCAAAAACTAAAACCATGTCCCTTTTTCATACACAGGGAAGTCTCAGCCAGGAGGTGGCTGGGCCGAGCCGGCTGGCTGATATCAAGGTCCCTCCACCCCCCCTGAAAACAGAAAGTGGCAGTAGGAGGAGTACCCTAGAGGAGGCGGCTTTAAGATTTTTTTGTAGGGCTACAGAGGTCCTGGGAGCACCACACACCAGGCAGGAGAACATTGCTGCATTCATTGCCTATAAAATGCAGAGGATGGAGGAGGGCCAAAAAGCCATGTGTGAGGCCCTCATATCTGAGGCTCTGGCGAAAGGTGTGAGGGGCCAAATTACACCTCACACACAGCTTTGGGATGGTCCTCCTCCTCCTCCTGCAGGTCCTACTCCTCCTCCAGGTCCTACTCCTCCTCCTGCCACATCTCCAACTGCACAGCCACAGCCCGGAAGGAAGTGTGAAAGGAAGACCAGAGAGTGATTGCCCTGGATCCAGTCTGGTCGGCCAAAAGATGCAGCCTCTTGTGGTACCACAGCCTGGGGATACTGATGTCATCTGCTGCTATCCGAGTCTCTGCGAATCCCGGACCAGACTGCCCTCCCTTACATATGGACTCCTCAGGCCAACAATTTTGAGGTTTAAGAATTGATGTCTGCCGTGGGGGTCCCAAGCTTCACTAATTTCTGCTGTTGATCCAGTGTTGCCTTCCTCTTTGTTTGGTTCTGATACCTTAATAAAGGATTTTTGTTTGGAATTATACTCTCCTATGTGTTTTACTTTAAAAATGACAGTTGGTTTGTGAGGATTCAGGTACATTTCTATAATATAAAATGTGAAATGAACAAGGGACACCAACAACAAACAATCTCCTGGAGATTAAATAATAAAAGATATCAATGGTGTTGGGGTAATTTGACACACAAAACACACACAAAAATATTCTGGAGTAAAAATAAAAATAACATTGAACAAAGATCAGCCTTTGACAAAATCCAAACATTAAAGAAAAAAAAAGGCTTAAAATAAAAAAAAAAAACATAAAAAATATAAAACTGTCAGATGTGACAACTATTAACAATATATTCAGGGAATCCCACTAAAAAAACACAAATAAAACTTTGTGAGAAGTGTGTGAATATGAGCAGCAAAACTACTTAATTCTTGTCACATTATAAAGAAGAAGAGAGTGCGCTGTATTAAACCATTTTTTACATTGCAGCGTGACGAAAGTGCTGTATCCATTGCGAACGCTAAGTTTACCAGAACGAGCTGTCCCATGTCGGAATTTCTTCTGCGGCTAATTGGACCCAATTGTGCGTTGGAACAGGCCACACACGGTCGGAATTGACGCGATCGGATTTTGTTGTCGGAAAATTTTATCTCCTGCTGTCCAACTTTGTGTGTCGGAAAATCAGATGGAAAATGTCCGATGGCGCCCACACACGGTCGGAATTTCCGACAACACGCTCCGATCGGACATTTTCCATCGGAAAATCCCACCGTGTGTACGGGGCATAAGAGTTAATATGGGAAAAACGTGTCTCCTATTCACTGATGCTTTATCACCAATCCTTGTTTCACTAAAAACCCCAAATTTTCAAAAAACATTTGTCATTGGGACAGAAAGTGAGGTGAAATCTTCTGAAGACGTGCACAGACAGCAAAACAAATGTTACAGGGGTAATAACCCTTCCCTATGTTTTCCAAAAAGCTTAAAAATAGATTTTTTTGGCTGGAGCTACACTTTAAAAATGTACCAGTTCAAAATTACAAACAGATTCTACTTAACAAGAAACCTACAGTTCCTGTCTTGTTTGCACCACCTGTATACTGCTGTTCAGAGTATATAGGGGGGCCCCGCGCCTTTCCTTTTTTCAATTTGGGTGCGGAGTTCCCCTTAATATCCATACAAGACCCAAAGGGCCTGGTAATGGACTGGGGGGGGGTACCGATGCCGTTTGTCTCACTGATTTTCATCCATATTGCCAGGAGCCGACATTACATTAAAGCCGCAAGCAGTTATAAATGACTTTTATTCCTTTAAAAATGTAATTTTGTGCAGGGACTATTCTAAGCACGTGAAACACGCGCCACTTTACAGGCATATTATAGACACCCCCCAGGTACGATATTTAAGGGAATATTTCACTTTTTTTTCACTTTAAGCATCATTAAAATCACTGTTCCCGAAAAAACGGCCGTTTTTAAAACTTTTTTTTGCATTGATACATGTCTCCTGGTGCAGGACCCGGATCCCCAAACCCTTTTTAGGACAATAACTTGCATATTAGCCTTTAAAATTAGCACTTTTGATTTCGAAAGTTCGAATCCCATAGATTTTAATGGGGTTCTAAAGTTTGCGCGAACTTTCGGTCCATTCGCAGCTTCTGGTGCGAACCGAACAGGGGGGTGTTCACCTCATCCCTAGTCTTGGCCACCGTGCTGCGGCTAAGTTTCAGGGTCTTGGCAATCTTCTTATAGCCAAGGCCATTTTTATGTAGAGCAACAATTCTTTTTTCAGATCCCCAGAGAGTTCTTTGCCATGAGGTGCCATGTTGAACTTGACCAGTATGAGAGAGTGAAAGTGATAACACCAAATTTAAGACACCTGCTCCCCATTCACAACTGAGATCTTGTAACCTTAACGAGTAACATAACACCAGGAAGAAAAAAATGGCTAATTGGACCCAATTTGGACATTTTCACTTAGGGGTGTACTCACTTTTGTTGCCAGCGGTTTAGACATTAATGGCTGTGTGTTGAGTTATTTTGAGGAAACAGCAAATGTACATTGTTATACAAGCTGTACACTCACTACTTTACATTGTAGCAAAGTGTAGTTTCTTCAGTGTTGTCACATGAAAAGGTATAATAAAATATTTACACAAATGTGAGGGGTGTACTCACTTTTGTGAGATATATATATATATATATATATATATATATATATAGATATAGATATAGATATATAGATATATATATATAGATATATACAAATATATATATATATATATATATATACACACATATATACACACACTATATTGCCAAAGGTATTGGAACACCTGCATTTACATGCACAGGAATTTTCATGGTACCCCAGTCTTCGTCCGTAGAGTTTAATATTGAATGGGCCCACCCTTTGCAGCTATAACAGCTTCAACTCTTTTGGGAAGGTGGTCCACAAGGTTTAGGAGTGTGTCTATGGGAATGTTTGACCATTCTTCCAGAAGCACATTTGTGAGGTTAGGCACTGATATGGACAAGAAGACCTGGCTCACAGTCCCCGCTCTAATTCATCCCAAAGGTGTTCTGTTGGGTTGAGGTCAGGACTTTGTGAAGGCCAGTCAAGGTTCCTCCACCCCACTCTTTATGGACCTTGCTTTGTGCACTGGTGCGCAGTCCTGTTGGAACAGGAAGGGGCCATCCCCAAATTGTTCCCACAAAGTTGGGACCACGAAATTGTCCAAAATGTCTTGGTATGCTGATGCCTTAAGAGTTCCCTTCACTGGAACTAAGGGGCCAGGCTCAACCCCTGAAAAACAATCCCCCCTCAACTAAATGATTTGGACCAGTGCACAAAGCAAGGTCCATAAAGACATGGATGAGCAAGTTTGGGGTGGAGGAACTTGACTGTTCTGCACAAAGTACTGACTTCAACCCGATAGAACACCTTTGGGATGAATTAGAGCAGAGAATGTGAGCCAGGTCTTCTCGTCCACCTCAGTGCCTGACCTCACAAATGCGCTTCTGAAAGAATGGTCAAACATAGCCAGCTTCACCGTATCCTGGAAGAAAGTTGGACCGGGCTTCAGATGCCCACACTGGTGATGGATGCCTAGAGAATCGAGAGGAGACAGTGTGTCACATTGCATTTACAATCAATACAAACAATTGCATATGCAGCTTATGCCAATTTGCATGGCATAAGCTGCGACTATCACTGGGGTGCTTTTTAAGAAAAAAAAATGGCTTGAGCTCCGCTTTAAAGTATTTCCAAGCATAGACTAAAAGGAGATATGATTAGCAAGTGTATTTAAACAAATACTCAATAAGACAATAACGTTACTCTGAGAACCTGCAGTATTCTGACTAACAGAATTGAACTGTGTGACAGACTCACCCGGGACAGAGGTTTTTGGAGGGGACTAAATGCTAGACTCTTGCCTACGGACTATGGGCCCTGGCATTTGAGGGGGCTACAAGCATTTAGGAAGATATTCTGTTATGTTATGCAAAAGGACAATATTAAGGAGGCCATGATGGTCTTTGCATGCTTGGGACTCCTGTTGTCTACTAGTGTGGCTGCTAATGCCCCGTACACACGGTCGGATTTTCCGATGGAAAATGTCCGATCGGAGCGTGTTGTCGGAAATTCCGACCGTGTGTGTGCTCCATCGGACATTTTCCATCGGATTTTCCGAAACACAAAGTTGGACAGCAGGAGATAAAATTTTCCGACAAAAAAATCCGATCGCGTCAATTCCGACTGTGTGTGACCTGTTCCGATGCACAAAGTGCCACGCATGCTCAGAAGAAATTCCGAGACGGGACAGCTCGTTCTGGTAAACTTAGCGTTCGCAATGGATACAGCACTTTCGTCACGCTGCAATGTTAAAAATGGTTTAATACAGCGCACTCTCTTCTTCTTTATAATGTGACAAGAATATAGTAGTTTTGATGCTCATATTCACACACACTTCTCACAAACTTCTTTCGTTACTATTTATCTGGATTCCCTCAATATATTTTGATTTCTCACATCTGACAACATTTTTTTTATATTTTATTTTTTTTTGTGGCTTTAATGTTGAATCTTTTTTTGTGTTTCTCTTTTTTTTAATTTTTTGGTGATTTTGATTTGTACTCCCGAAAATGTCTGTGTGTGTTTTTTGTGACAAGTTACCACAACACCATTAATATGTTGTTCTATTTAATCTGTAGGAGATTGTTTGGTGTAGTTGTCCCTTGTTAATTTCACATTGTACTTTAGAAATGTACCTGAATCGTCACCAACAAACTGTCCTTTTTGGATGAAAACACACACAGGAGAGTATAATTTCCCCAAAAAATTTTTTATTAAGGGGTCACAACTATAAACAAAGAGGGAGGCAATGCTGGAGAAACTGCAGAAGTGGGTGAAGCCTTGGACCCCCAGGGCAGACATCAATTATTTAAAAGCAAAATTGGTGGCCTGAGGAGTCCTTATCTAAGGGAGTGCAGTCTGGTCCAGAAGTCCAGAAAGCAGCAGATGACATCTATGTCCCCAGGCTGTGGTCATACAAGAGCCTGCATCTTCTGTCAGACCAGACTGAACCAAGGGCAATCACTCTTTGGTCTTCCTTCCACGCTTCCTTCCAGGCTGTGGCTGTGGTGGTGGAGTTGTGGCAGCAGGAGGAGGAGAAGGAGGATCGTCGATCTCAATGACATCCGTCTTGGGTGTTAGTTCCCCACTCAACCCCTTACGTAGGACTTTATAAATCAAGTCCTCAGAGAGCCTGCGATGGCCCTCCTGCATGCCCTGCAATTTTGTGGCAGCCATGCAGGCAAAGGCCTCTTCAGGACTGGGGAAGGCTCTGAGGGACGCAGAAGCCTTCTGGATCAGCCTGTACGCTAAATCCTGCACAGGACTGGGAGTCATCTTCCTGGCTCGTTTATGTGGCAGGCAGAGGGGAGGAACCTGAGACTCAGTCAGGCTGCGACTGGTCCCAGGCTTCTCTTTGCTGACACTTAGCCCCGCCTCCTCCTGGCTGCCACTAATCCCCGCCTCCTCCTGACTGCCACATTCCACAACCTCCTCCTGGCTGAGGTCTTCCTGTGTATGAAAAAGGGACATAGTTTGAGATTTTTAGTCATCAATCACACACAATTTTCACCTCCTGACTGCTGCTAATTCAATGTTAACAAATATAACAGACTATCCTTCTGTGCCCAGCAGTTTTCATTCTTGTCCCAATTTTGGGTGCCCACTACTGTCTATTGATATGTAAAACACTTTTTTTATCAGCAATTAGTGATTAATAATAACATCTAATAAACATCATTTCTTTATTGACCAGAAATCAGTAGAATAATGCTATACCTGACTCCAGCTGGGCTCCTCCACTTCTTCCTGGCTGGAAGGCCCAGGTTGGACATCGGAAGCCTCAGCTGGGGTGGAAGGAAGCATGGAAGGAAGAGTAGAGAGGGATTCCCTGACTTCGGTGTGGTCTGACAGAAATCGCAGTCTCTCATAGTACCACAGCCTGGGGACATAAACGTCATCTGCTCCAGCTCCGGATCTCTGGGAATCCGTGACCTTCTTGCGCTCCCTAAGATATGTGCTCCTCAGGCCACCAATTTTGACTTTTAAATAGGGGATGGTTTCCGTGGGGACCACCGGCGTCACCAACTCCAGCAGTTTCTCCAGCGCTGCCTGCCTCTTCTGTTTGTGGTTATAGTGGGGGTGTCTCACTTGCCACAGACAGGGCAGCTCTCTGTACTTGTCAATAAACAGGGGCAGGAAATTGTGGTCGTTGAACCCATCCATTTTCTCTGCAATACACAAGACAAACCCTAATGTCAGGCCAAACTCCCCTAATCTTGTTACAATATAGGCTTCCATTTCGAAGCAGTATAGGCCCAAGTTTAGATCCTACCTTCGTTAGCACGATCGGCGTCTCCGATGCTCCTTCCTCCGCTCACAGATCGTACTTAAGACAAACGTGTGTTACGCTTTATACACACTGCGTATGCGTATAACTCCGCCCGCCCCTGACGTTCTTTCTAGTCTATTCCCCGCCCCTTTTCGTTCGGCGCAGTGGGGGAAGAGCACATGGCGGATAGACAGCAGGTGCGTGCTAATTGTAGCAACGAGGAGGAGGAGGAGGAAAGGCCGGAGCCTGAAACGTCCCGATCCAGAAGGAGATTAAAGGACTCAAATATGTCCTTTGGGGAGATGTTGGAGATGGTGGACATCCTGAAGAAGGCCGACTATGATGGAAAGTATGGACCTTACCCCAACCCCAATGTCAGAAAGGCCAAGATCATGGCGAAAGTGGTCAGGAGTCTGCACCGGAAATTCGGGGTACGGCGATCGAAAGGTCAGCTCAGGAAGGTGGTCGGACCTGAAATTATGAGAACATGAGCAGTACAGAAAGATCCGGAGAGTGCTGCAAAAAAGTAAGTAGTTGTGCTGTGCTCCTATTCTTTATGTTTATTACGTTCGTGCTGCTCCATGTGCTTTTAGGAACTGTTGTACAGTTTAAAATGGCAACTTTCATGTTCATGGGCACATTATTCGTTCGGATCACACATTTTTCTTTCGGACTATAAAATACCATTGTTTAGGCCATATGCATTTGGCCAGCATTTTGAGGCCCTATACTTGTCTTCAAAGAATTGGGTTGTGTAGATGGCTTTGTTACTAGAATGAAATGCAAACTAGATTCTGTGTAAGGAGAGGACACTCAGCAGCTGTTTTCACATCTGGACACTGGAGCACAACTGTGGGACACAAGAACACCATTTTTATTAGGGGGCCACACAGGTGCTCCAGTGTATACTATAGGGGGGTCTCCATCTGTGAAGCTTGTACCAAACAGGTAAAGTATTGCAGTTCGACAAAGTGCATTTAAAAAATTACATCTTGGAACTCTGCTAAAATAGATTATTGTACCCCACTTCCAAGCAATGTTTCCTATTTATAGTTCTGCCATCAAATATCTGTGTGCTAATTATACCAATTTTGTTTTACATAGGGGAGAAAAGACTCGGAGGACACCCCTCATCCGAGGAGACCAGAGATCCCCCACCTCTGGAAGAAGGTGAAATCCCCCCAACACAAGCTGAGCAGGAGGAAGAAGATGTGGTGGAACTAGTCATCACAACAGGTGAGTGTCTGCGACCACAGGCTCAGATAAGAGATGGATTGCTGCATTTTTTGGAAACAAAAATTATTTTGGGGTTCCTCTCTTTTTAGGTGATCGTGATGGTGTGGATCCAGATCCTTTTACATCTGAAAGTGCCCAGATCCTGATCGGGGAGATCATGGGGTGTAATTTACAACTGAAAATCATCAAGCAAAACATCAATGATGTTATTCCAAAATATAAAAACATCATTGATGTTTTGGGGCGAGTTTAAAGCCCCTCCAAATCACTTTCTTCTTTTGTGTGCTACAATGTGCGAAATGTTTTTGTGATTTTTCCCAAAGCCAAATTTGGAATATGCACACAGTGTGTCAACATGTGCTATCTGACATCACGGGAGACCAATGGACGCGTTTTGGGGGTGCAACCCCTTCCTCAATAATAAAGTAGCGGTGAGGAAGGGGTTTCTCCCCCAAAACACATCCCTTGATCCCCCCTGATGGCAGATAGCACATGTTGACATTGTGAAATTTGTATGCATCTTCCAAATTAGGCTTTTCCAGGGGTGATTTCCCCCCATCTGAATGCTATATCAAACCCAGTTCCTAAATACTGATGTCTGATATAGCCTTCAAGTTCTACCAAATGTGAACTTTGTAAGATCAAGATTTGTGTCTTTCTTGTTGGTTTTACACAGGCCTGTTTTCTATAAAATGCACATTTTGATTTTATATAATGCCACCACAAAAATTGGTATACAACAAACATGTTGGTTTGTCAGAAAAACCTTGGGTAAATGCACATGTGATTGTGCTGGTATTAAAAAGATTGTTCATCAAGAATGTGTGGATTATTGTCTCAACGCTACTACGTTTTTGGGTGATGTAATTGTTGTTTTATGAGAAAATGGGGGTTATTTCCTAAGGGCAAATCCACTTTGCACTACAAGTGCAGTTTAAGTGCAGTTGCAAGTGCACTTGTAGTGAAAAGTGTCTTTGCATTTAGTAAATAACAGCCAACAGTGCTTTGTATAAGGTTACACAATCACGCCATTTTCTGGACTCCACACATTTCTGTCAGGGTCAGCTACAACAAACACAAGCAGTAAATGTCCACAAAGATTTTCTTTTTTTTTTTATTATAAAAAGGCTTCACAGATTGTCTGGCATATTGATAGCCCCCCTACCCGCAAAGAACTCCAGGTAGCATAACCGGACATCACGGGCACTCAGGGAGGGCAAGCCAGGACGGCCACTTTCAAGCACCGTCAGTGTGGTTTGATGCATCATTCCGGCCTCAGGCCCAACTGAGCCAGCATAGTTGGCCGAATGTTTCCTTAAAAAGTTATGGAGAACACAGCACGCAAGTATTATATGGTTCAGTTTATACTCCGCCATATGGATGGGTGTCATAAATAGGCGGAACCGGCTGGCCAGGATTCCAAATGTGTTCTCCACCACTCTTCGGGCTCTGGCCAGCTGGTAATTAAAAACCCTCTGTTCCAGGGTGAGGGTCCTCATCGGGAATGGCTGCATCAGGTGGTCCCCCAGCGCAAACGTTTCATCAGCAACGAACACAAATGGGAGACCTTCCACGTTGTCCTCTGGAGCTAGCAAGTCCAAGCTGCCATTCTGGAGACGCCTGTAGAACTCCGTCTGGGCGATGACTCCACCATCGGACATCCGGCCATTCTTCCCCACGTCCACATACAAGAAGTCGTAATTAGCCGACACCACCGCCAACATCACTATACTATTAAACCCCTTGTAATTATAATAGTACGACCCCCAGTTGGGTGGTGGGACGATGTGGACGTGTTTCCCATCAATTGCCCCTCCGCAGTTAGGAAAGTCCCACCGCTGGGCAAAGTGGGAGGCCACAGTCTGCCATTCCTGTGGCGTGGAAGGAAACTGTTGAGGAAAAAACAATAAACATTACTATTTTTTCACAGAAACATGGCAAGCAGATTAGACACAAACATTATGGGGCAACCTCCAGATAGCATTTATTAAGGGGAATTTAACAAGGCCAAAGTATAAGGTACATCTATCATATCCCCCCCCCCTCTCATGGGCCATTTCTAACATTATAGGGGGTGTGTGGAAATCTTGGACAGGTAACCCTCTTCACTTCATTGAGAGATGAATGCCTAAATAACGGGTATTACTTTGAACAGACCCTCCTTAGTTACACTATTGGCAGACCAATGGACAGGTAAGAAGTGTCATAATACAAAGATATAAATACACACTGTACACATTTGGACATTCTGCTATTACCTATCAAGATAATAATAGGATACAAAAACTTTAAACAGTACCATTGGAAAGTATACAGGCAGGCCCTTGCACTACATGCTTTGGGGAATTCATCCATAAATCTGACCACAAAAGAGATGGGTATAGTGTGTATGGGTTTGGCAAAGTCAGCAGATAGATGATTGAGGATAGAGAATTGGGATCAGGTGACTTAGCAGTTGGGGGGAGGGAGGTTAATAAAAATGATTTGGGGACACCACAAAAAAAAAGCCTCTGCCACTCTGCCTGAATTTAAATCAAAAATAACATTTATAAACATTTTAGGGGGTGTTTGGGGTAAAGCACTACTATGGAGCTGATAAAATACATTGTTAAGTGACTACATGAGGTGAATATAGGGCAGGAGACACCATGCTGGGGAGGTTAGTGAAGGGCAAATATGTATGAACGACCTAAAATAATAATTACATAAAAATCCAGCATGCATGAGGACAAAGGGGACATTCACAGCATATTCCAATCATGGTAATTAGGTAATGAGGAAAGAAATACAATATATTAGCAAACATTAAATACACTAAAATGTGATGTTAAAGGATAAAAATCTTACCTTCATATACTCCTTCTGAAGGACCTGGATGATGGCAGAACAGGTCTCTGGGATAATGATCCCCAGAGCCTGGGGGGAGATGCCTGTCGAGAACTTGAGGTCCTGCAGACTTCTCCCTGTGGCCAAATACCGCAGGGTAGCGACCAACCTCTGCTCCGGAGTGATATCTTGCCTCATGCAGGTATCCTGCCTGCTGATATAGGGGGTCATCGAAGCCAACAAACGGTGAAATTACGGGGTCCGTCATCCTGAGAAAGTTCTTGAAATCATCAGGATTATTCTCACGGATCTCACGGAGCAAAGGCATATGAGAGAACTGGTCACACTGAAGCAACCAATTCTTGGTCCATGAACTCCTCCCCACCCTGTTCATGGACTGGACTTGTGTCAAGGTCAGGGCCCCAACACCAAGCCCCCGCACAGCACGAACTCTACGAGGAGTACGCATACGAAACATGGCTAGAAAACGGTCGGCTGCTCAGAACGAAGTAACAGAACGCACTAAAGAACAGCAAGGCCTGTGAAGAGCGACCTGAAAAACAGCAACGAGCAGGCAAGATCACACAGAAAACTCTGATATGAACTGACTGCACGCACTGAAGAGCAGATACAAACCCACAAGCACAAACTGAACGGCAGAAAACGATCTGAAAGCCACGAGTCTGAAAAAGCGCGAATCGTCTCTCACCAAACTTTTACTAACACGAGATTAGCAAAAGGAGCCCAAAGGGTGCCGCGCTTGGTTCTGAACCGGCCTTTTCTAGTCTCGTCGTACGTGGTGTACGTGACCGCGTGGTTGGCGATCGGAAAATCCGACAACTTTGTGCGACCGTGTGTAGGCAAAACAAGTTTGAGTCAACATCCGTCTGAAAATATCCTAGGATTTTGTTGTCGGAATGTCCGAACAAAGTCCGACCGTGTGTACGCCCTATAAGAGTATTTCACCCATTGTTGTTTGTGCTAATTAACCTTACTATTGTATGAAGGAGTTCTGTGTTGATATTTATGATAATATGTATTGTATAGGGATGAGCTTCGAGTTCGAGTTGAACTCATGTTCGACTCGAACATTGGCTGTTCGCAAGTTCGCCGAACAGCGAACAATTTGGGGTGTTCGCGGCAAATTCGAATGCCGCGGAACACCCTTTAAAAGTCTATGGGAGAAATCATAAGTGCTAATTTTAAAGGCTAATATGCAAGTTATTGTCATAAAAAGTGTTTGGGCACCTGGGTCCTGCCCCAGGGGACATGGATCAATGCAAAAAATTTTTTAAAAACGGCCGTTTTTTCAGGAGCAGTGATTTTAATAATGCTTAAAGTCAAACAATAAAAGTGTAATATCCCTTTAAATTTCATACCTGGGGGGTATCTATAGTATGCCTGTAAAGGGGCGCATGTTTCCTGTTTAGAACAGTCTCACATCAAATTGACATTTTGAAGGAAAAAACTCATTTAAAACTACCGCGGCTATTGCATTGCCGACAATACACATAGAAGTTCATTGATAAAAACGGCATGGGAATTCCCCAAAGGGGAACCCCGAACCAAAATTAAAAAAAAAAAAAAGACGTAGGAGTCCCCCTAAATTCCATACCAGGCCCTTCAGGTCTGATATGGCTATTAAAGGGAACCCCGGCCAAAATTTAAAAAAAAAAATGACGTGGGGTTCCCCCTAAATTCCATATCAGACCCTTCAGGTCTGGTAGGGATTTTAAGGGGAACCCCGCGCCAACAAAAAAAAAAAACGGCGTGGGGTCCCCCCAAAAATCCATACCAGACCCTTATCCGAGCACGTAACCTGGCAGGTCGCAGGAAAAGAGGGGGGGACGAGAGTGCGGCCCCCCTCCTGAACCGTACCAGGCCACATGCCCTCAACATTGGGAGGGTGCTTTGGGGTAGCCCCCCAAAACACCTTGTCCCCATGTTGATGAGGACAAGGGCCTCATCCCCACAACCCTGGCCAGTGGTTGTGGGGGTCTGCGGGCGGGGGGCTTATCGGAATCTGGAAGCCCCCTTTAGCAAGGGGACCCCCAGATCCTGGCCCCCCCTGTGTGAAATGGTAAGGGGGTACAAAAGTACCCCTACCATTTCACTAAAAAACTGTCAAAAATGTTAAAAATGACAAGAGACAGTTTTTGACAATTCCTTTATTTAAATACTTCTTCTTTCTTCTATCTTCCTTCATCTTCTGGTTCTTCTGGTTCTTCCTCCGGCGTTCTTGTCCAGCATCTCCTCCGCAGCGTCTTCTATCTTCTTCTCCTCGGGCCGTTCTGCACCCATGGCATGGGGGGAGGCTCCCGCTCTTCTCTTCATCTTCTTCATCTTCTTCTCTTCTTCTTTTCTTCTATTCTTCTCTTCTTCTCTTCTTCATTTTCTTCTCCGAGCCGCTCCGCACCCATGCTGGCATGGAGGGAGGCTCCCGCTGTGTGACGGCGCTCCTCGTCTGACAGTTCTTAAATAACGGGGGCGGGGCCACCCGGTGACCCCGCCCCCCTCTGACGCACGGTGACTTGACGGGACTTCCCTGTGACGTCACGGGGAATGCCACAGGGAAGTCCCGTCATGTCCCGTGCGTCAGAGGGGGCGGGGTCACCGGGTGGCCCCGCCCCCCGTTATTTAAGAACTGTCAGACGAGGAGCGCCGTCACACAGCGGGAGCCTCCCTCCATGCCAGCATGGGTGCGGAGTGGCCCGGAGAAGCAAATGAAGAAGAGAAGAAGAGAAGAAAAGAAGAAGAGAAGAAGATGAAGAAGATGAAGAGAAGAGCGGGAGCCTCCCCCATGCCATGGGTGCGGAGCGGCCCGAGGAGAAGAAGATAGAAGACGCCGCGGAGGAGATGCTGGACGAGAACGCCGGAGGAAGAACCAGAAGAGCCAGTGACAATCGCTCTCAGGCTGCTCGCACCTATATTGTGGTCCCGCAAGCTGGAAAATCTTTGTGCTGGGTGCAGCTGAGAGTGGCATTGTTATGTAAGTGACAGCGCGGTGTGAGGTTGGCCGGTCCTTTGTTGCAAGTTAGCGAGGAGGGCTGGGATCTGACACCCGCGTTCGTCACATGTACCTCAAAGCTGAAAAATGCGAATTTAAAAAGATCATTGTCCAATTTCCAGGTTTGTCATTTCCACTGAAGGGGTTCGCTATGGACCCACAGAAAGTTAAGGCGATCCAGGAATGGCCTGCTCCAGTGGACAAGAAGGGGGTGCAATGGTTTATAGGCTTCGCTAACTTTTATCGGAGATCGGAGATTTATTATAGGTTTTTCATCCATTGTCTCACCCATCACTCAGTTAACCCGTCAGTTCAGTCGTTTTCAGTGGTCCCAAGAGGCGCAAGAAGCCTTTGTCAAATTAAAGACTCTGCTCATTTCTGCACCAATTTTACAGCATCCAAACCCAGTTCTGCCATTTGTGTCGGAGGTAGATGCCTCCGAAACTGCCACTGGAGCCATGCTCTCTCAAAGACGGGGTCCCAAGGCACTCCTGCATCCTGTAGCCTTTGCATCCCAGAAACTAAGTCCCCCAGAGAAGAATTATGATGTCGGTGACTGGGAATTATTAGCCATCAAATTCGCTCTGGAAGAATGGAGATATCTGCTGGAGGGTGCGTCCCATCCTATCACAATTTTTACTGACCACAAGAACCTGGAGTACCTCAGGACAGCCAAACGCTTAAGACCCCGACAGGCACGATGGGCACTCTTTTTCTGAAGGTTCAACTTCCACATCTCATACAGACCTGGTTCCAAAAATGGGAAAGCGGATGCACTCTCCTGGATGTTTCCAGAACCTCTCCAGTCAATGGAGGCCAGTACCATTTTGTCACCACAAAATTTTTTCCTCCTTACTCAGTCCAATCTGACAGCTGCTATCAAAACAGCATCCAGTTATTGTAATGATCCAGAGGTACGCTCCTTGGAGAGTCACAATGACTTGTTTTGGGCCAGGAATAAGATTTTTGTTCCACTAGAGGTAAGACCTTTAACCTTACGAACCTTTCATGATCATAAACTGGCTGGTCATTTTGGCACGCAAAAAAACACAGAATTAATATCCCGTTCTTTTTGGTGGCCTGGTTGGAGGCGGGACTGTAAAGAAAATGTTTCTTCATGCATTCCCTGTCAGCGCAGTAAGGGGTCTAATGCCATTCCGGAACAGCCATGGGCAGAAGTTTCTATGGACTTTATTGTCAATTTACCACCCTCAGAAGGATTTACCACCATTCTGGTCGTTGTTGACCGTCTCTCAAAGATGGCACACTTCTTACCCATGATAGGCACTCCCTCTGCTCTGGACACAACCAACATCTTTATTAAAGAGATAGTAAGGCTGCATGGGGTCCCTGGTAGTATCGTCTCAGATAGAGGCTCTGCAAGTCAATGGAAATTAAGGTTTTTCTCTCTTCCGCATACCACCCCCAGAGCAATGGACAGACTGAGAGAACAAAGTAAACTCTAGAACAGTATCTCCGTTGTTTTTGTTCCAGCTCTCAGGATGATTGGTCTTCCCTTCTGCACAACGCAGAATTTGCTTACAATAATTCTATACATAAAGCTACTAACCAAACACCTTTTTGGTCAAATTTTGGTTTTCACCCCTCTTTTCTTCCAGACTCTATCCCTGAAACCTCAGTCCCTGCCGTTCAAGATTGAATATCCCCTATTCAATCAAATTTCCAGAAGATCCAGGAGACCATGCAAAAGGCTCAAGACAGTTACAGGAAGTATTATGACAGGGGAAGGAAAGAGCACCTGGACTTCAAGAAAAGTGAGAAAGTTTGGCTATCCGCCACCAATCTCAGGTTACCTTGCCCCTCACGAAAATTGGACTCCAGATTCATAGGGCCATTCAAGATTAAAAGAATGGTGAATCCTGTGGCCTTTGAGCTAGCATTACCCATTACCTAGCTCATATAGGATACACCCAGTATTTCATGTATCTCTCCTGAAACCAGTGGTCCCCAGTCCATTTCCTGGAAGAGAGGAACCTCCTCCTCCCCCAGTTGAGGTTAATGGAGAGAACGAATTTGAAATAGAGGCCATACTAAACTGTAGAAAGGCGGGTAGACAACTCCAGTATTTGATAAAATGGAAGAGGTATCCCCCCGAAGATAACTCTTGGGAACCATCGGGGAACCTACATGCTCCACGGTTGATCAAAGCCTTCCATCAGGAACATCCAGACTGAATGGGAAGTTTGAGTGTCCAGAGGCCGCCCCTTGGGGGGCACTGTCAGGGAAGAAATCAGAATCAATCCTGTCAGCTTCGCCGCTTCCCTGCACGCATGCCCGGCGGAACAGCGCTTCGGCGCACGAGCGTTTGCGGTTTAGCTGAGCGGCACGCACGCATTCTCACAAGCGCACGCATAGCGTGAATCCTCAGCCGGCCTATAAAAGGCTGCCTGGCTGTTCAGTAAATTGCTGGTTTGTCTCTCAGCTTCCCTGTGATCTTGTTCCTGTTTCCTGCTGATTGTTTACCTGTTGTGACCCAGATTGCCTTGACCTACTCTGATTCTCTCCTGGACCTGACCCCTGGCTTGTTTTACGGACTCTGTTTACCTCTGGTGTTTGACCCTCAGCCTGTACCCGGATTCTGCCTTCTGTCTCCTGTGCCTTGACCCTCAGCCTGTGACCCGGATTTGTCTCCAGTCTCCAGTGCCTTGACCTTCTGCCTGCCTTTGGATTATTCTGTCATCTCCCATGTTTGACCCTCAGCCTGCTCTTGGATTTCTCTCAGCCTTGTACCCCGGCTTCCAGCCTGTCCTGGACTTTTTTCTCCTACTGACCCGCTGGGTCCAACACCTACCAATAACTGCACAGCTATCCAGCTCCTCGCTGACCTGCACGCAAGACCTACCCATCCTGCTGGTAGCTTGTGCCTCTTTGTACAATTCACCCTCTGTACCATCTCCAGGGGGTGGAGTGCGCTTAGTCGCAAAAGTGAACCGCTCTCTGCATCTTGGCCTCGGTGAGTACCCTAATCTGACAACTCCCTTGCGCTCCCTCCTAAGCCACCCTGTCTGCATCCATTGACACTGACTGGGCCGCTCAGCCCTGACCCCAGCTCCCTCATCACATCATTTGATTGACAGCAGCGGGAGCCATTGCCCAGAGAGGAGGGAGACAGCGGCGAGAGCGGCTGCTCTTGTGCACATTGCTGGATTGGGATCAGGCTCAGGTAAGTATAATGGGGGGGGGGTCTGGGGGGATCCTGTAGCTTATAAGGTTTTTACCTTAACGCATAGAATGCATTAAGGTAAAAAAAAAAACGTAAGGCTTTAGAACAACTTTAGTCTCCCACCTAAAATTATGACCAATGTCAAACAGCAATTTCACACTGACAACCATTGTAAGTGGTCACTTCTACACCGATCACCAATGTAAATGTGCTTTTCTCCACTGATCGCCAATGTGAGGGGGCATTTTTTCATATACCAGCAATGTAAAGGGACACTTTTTCAATCACAAAAGATATAAGTGGATATGACAGTTTTCACAGGCTGTGTTCCTTACTGGCCAGTATTATCTGCTTCATCGAATTTCATTTAAATTTATTCTGCTGAATAGAGCAGGGGAGTGTTATATAAACATTCACTGTAGGTATCAAAATACTGTAGTTATGTGATTTTCATCATTAACATTCTACAACTTACTGATCATGTTAATGTATCATGACCTGTAGCTATAATAACTTTTTATACCAAGGGTTCCCTGAGATCTTAAAAGTATTTCAAGGGTTCCTCTGGGATAAAAAGACAGAAAGACAGTTTGTACTATTTATGTAACATTGCCTACTGTTCAAGTAGAGGAATCTAAAGAGATAGTCTTGCATTTGTATTTATGTACTGTACATTACAAAACAGAAGATCACATTAACCTATATACAGGCAGATTAGATCACATGACCTTTGTCATTTAATCTGCATGTATATAGAATGCTGTAATTATCTAGCATATAAATCTTATACAGGGGAGAGACCAAAACATGTTATGTTCTACATCCTAAAGTAAACATCCACTGGCACCCCATTGATAAAAGAGTTTAGAAGGGTAATGGCCCCTGACAGGGTTGTAGTGCTGTCTGTGACCCTGTTGGGGAGATATCCCATGTGATGAGAAATCTCTCCTACAGGGACATAGACATAAACACATTTTACTAATGTGAGAAAAGGTTAGAATTTTTGATGTCACTGGGACAGGATGTGGGAGGAGATGTTCTCAATGGGGTCACAGACAGTGATAAAATACTAACATAGGTTTTTAACTTTTCTCCACTACGGATGCCAGAGAAGAACCCATTAATACATCCAGAAAATTCCAGTCTGAAGTTATATTAAAGAAGTGCTTTGCTTGTTGTGTAGGGTTATTACAGCTGATCAATGCTAGTCTCCACAGCATTCACTATTTTATAATTGTAGTTTTATATCTGACATCAATTTTGTGTGTTCTAACATAAGAAGGCAAGGTTTACTATAATAAAAGTTTATCAAACAGTTATTAAGGGGAATTTTGATCACACCACACCTCAGACTCAAACAACATTGTCAGACATCAGGAGCCATCAGAAGAGCCAACACCTGCCAGCTTTATCTTGAAGAACACATCTGATGTACATGGACTCTCATGTAATACTTACTGATTTGATAGATATATTAGTTTTTTTTAAACTGATGATGTTAAAAAATGATTTTGCGGGGGAGATGGGCGGAGTCTAGCGGAGCAGACATGCATTGTTAGAGCTCCGCACTGCTGAGGAGAGAAGAGAAGGACAAAGCGGAGCCTGCAGGCTCAAAAGGTATCCATTTGAACCTTTTTGCCCCAGGGAACAAACTGTGAAAGTTTGGGCAGGAAATATGGTACTGGCAGGAAGCCGTGGCAGAAATAAAAATCGCCTCACAAAGAGCTCACAGGCACTCACTGCAACTAAAGCAGCTCCAGTCACCTCACAATATACAGCATCAGGGCGCTCTCACAGACAGAAAATGTCACCGCAAGACTCTCCATTTGAGTCAGATACAGAACAAATCCTCTCACAAACTTCTCCACAAGCCTCCTCAGCATCCCCAGTAATATTATTACAATTTGAAAAGATGCTTCATAAGGCTTTAAAACAAACCTCAGACCAAATAACAAAAAGCCTAACCAAAGAAATAAGAGAGCTGGGAAACCGCACCGCAGCCTTAGAAATAAAAATGGATGAAATTGAAATTACAACCCAAGAAAATATAACAGAATTGGAACAATTAAAAGAAGAGAATTTAATACTTCAAACTAAGCTCAAAGATTACGAAAATAGAGCCAGACGTTCAAACTTGCGCATAAGGGGAATACCTGAAACTGTGACAGACCTGCAATCTACTATTACTGCTCTATTACAAGAACTAAAGCCAGATATCCCTATTGAACGTTTAGAACTGGACAGAGTACACAGAGCCCTCACAGCCAAAAAGAAAGATGGACCTCCACGTGATATAATCACAAAATTTCATTATTACAGAACGAAAGAACAAATACTAATTGCTGCAAGAGAAAAAAGGAACTTAATTTTCAAGGACACAATTATCAAATTTTTGCTGACCTATCCCAACTTACTATTACTAAAAGACGATCCATGAAACCCCAACTAATGGAACTGCAACGCCACAACATTATGTATCAATGGGGCTTCCCCTTTTCAGTCAGATTTAACTACCAAGGTACAATTTACAGAAGCAGATCAGCAGATGAACTACAACAAACCCTTTTAAAATTAAATCTGACAGAACCCACAAGCAGCAACTCTCCCACACGCAGAAGAATGGCATCATCTTCACCTTCAGGCAGCACCCAGAAAATTTCAGAACAAAATGGGAATCATCATTCTCACAAAAGAGGCCGTTATGCCACATCATCCATGGACCAAGAAGATTCAACGGACTGACATCCTAATTCCTTATATCTCTTCATTTATTATACTAAGAGATGGTTCTCTATAAAAAACATGTATTTATAACTGAATGTAACTGCATTCTGATAGTCACACACTGTGTGGGATCATGTTACATTCCAGTTATATTTCTTATTACTTCTGATTCATATAGCCTTAGAATATATAAGTGAAATAAGAAAATTCTTGTTCAGTTATATATTTTCAGGTAATAACAATAGATTTATTACTTTTTAGGACAAATATGTTCAATAATCCAGAAGTAATGGAAGCTTTTTCTTGTAAATGCAGTGGATTTGCACAATTCTGGTCTAACACTGGTTGTTTGGCCTAATAATAATATTGCTGGACAACATATTGGTTTTATGTTTTTATTTCTTTGTTTTAATTAAGGTTTTTGTAAGCAAATATACAAGAATGGTTTTGTGTGGCGTAAATGTTCGCCTAAAGCCTTGTACACACGGTACGATTGTTGGCAGGGGATTGTCTGTTGACAGACTGTTGTCCTAAAATCTTACCGTTAGTATGCTCCTTTTGAAAAATGTTGTTCAACTTTCACCCAACAAATGTTGGATGACAGGCTAGTAAATTTTCGGCAGACAACGGTTTGACGTCAGATTTTCGTATGGTCAATACACAAATCAGTCACACAAAAGTCAAAAGTACAAGTGTGTACAAGACTTAAGAGTTCTCCAAAGATATTTGTGTGAAATGAATGTAATTCCAGTACATGTGGTATATGTTCAAGCAAATTCTCAGAGCTTCCACTGAAGCTGCTGAAACGAACAGCGTGTGTTGAGCGTGGGTTACGGACAGCCTAATATTGGGCCACTTCCTGTGTTCCTTTGTAACAACCTCAGCCTTTTCACCAAAAATAGAGTACACTACATGATAAGATTCACAGAGTAATGCCGAGTGCACACGATTGGAATTTCCGACAACAAATGTTCGATGGGAGCTTGTTGTCGGAAATTCCGACCGTGTGTAGGCTCCATCGGACATTTTTTGTCGGAATTTACGTCAACAAAAATTTGAGAGCCGGAAATTCCGAGCGTGTGCAGACAATTCCGACACACCAAATTTCACGCATGCTTTGAATCAAGTACGAGACGGAAGCGCTCAGTCTGGTAAAACTAGCGTTCGTAACGGAGATAGCACATTCGTCACGCTGCAAATTTAATAATATTTTAATGCAGCACATTCTCTTCTTCTTTATAATGCTAGAATAATGAAGCTGTTTTGCTGCTCATATTCACACAGAGTTCTCACAAACTGATTTATTTATTAAATCTCGTGATCTCCTGAATAATATTTTTTATAGTTTTTTCATCAGATCTCCATAATAATGTTTCAATTTTATTTTTAAAGTGATCTTTTTTTAATTATTTTTTTATCAAGATCTCCTTTTTTTTTTTTTTTTTAGTGATCTCCATAATATTTTTTGTTGTTTTGTGTGTCAAGTTGCTACAACACCATTATTATCTTGTATTTTTTAACCTCAAGGAGATGAGGTTGGTGTTCGTGTCCCTTGTTAATTTGACATTGTATTTTTGAAATGTATCTGCCTACTCACAAACAAACTGTCTTTTTTTAATTAAAACACATCGCCAATGATTTTTGTAAATAAATAGACATTTATTAAGGAGTCATAACAAAATAAAGAGGAAGGCAACACAGGATAAACTGGTGAAATTAGCAAAGTCTTTGTATCCCAGGGCACACATCAACTATTTGACATGCAAAATTGGTAGCCTGAGGAGTCCATTTAATAGGGAGCACAATCCGGTCCAGGACTTTGAGAGGTCAGGAACAGCAGCAGGTGACATATATGTCCCCAGGCTGTGGTCATACCACAGCCTGCGTCTTTTGCCAGACCAGACCGAACCCAGGCCATCACTCTCTTGTCTTCCTTACACGCTTTCTTCCTCGCTTGCTTCCAGGCTGTGGCTCTGGTGTTGGAGTTGTGGCAGGAGGTGCAGGAGGTGGAGGAGAAGGAGGATCGTCCAACTCACACAGGTGGGTTTTGCTTGTGAGTTCGCCCCTCAACCCCTTATTTAGGGCCATATATATCACTTCCTCACAAAAGAGGCGTTGGCCCACCTCCATTTCCTGCATTTTGTTGGCAGCCATGCAGGCATAGGCCTCAAGAAGACTGGGGGGTTCTGAGGGCAGCAGAAGCCTGCCGAATTAACCTAAGTGCTGACTCCTCCGCACTCCTCCCCTTCCTGGGTCTTTTTTGTTGAAGGCGCAGGGGAGGGACCTGGGATTCAGTCAGGCTACTGGGCATAGCCACCTCCTGGCTGCCACTTACCCCCGCCACCTCCTGGCTGCCACTTTTCCCTGCCGACTCCTGGCTGCCACTTTCCCCTGCCACCTCCTGGCTGCCACTTTCCACAGCCTCCTCCTGGCTGAGGCTTTCCTGTGTATGAAAAAGGGACATAGTATTAGTTTATTGTTCATCAATCAGACACAATTTTGGGAAATCTGTTTAACAATGCTATACCTGACTCAAGCTGGGCTCCTCCACATCTTCTTTCTGGGTGGAAGGCCCAGGTTGGATGTCAGAAGCCTCAGCTGGGGTAGAAGAAAGAGTGGAAGGAAGGGTTGTGAGTGATGGCCTGATTTCAGTCTGGTCTGACAGAAATTGCAGTCTGTCGTAGTAACACAGCCTGGGTACATAAATGTCATCTGCTGCAGCTCCTGATCTCTGGGAATCTTGGACCTTCTTGCGCTCCCTATTATAAGTGCTCCTCAGGCCACCAATTTTGCACTTCAAATAGTTGATGTCTGCCATGAGGATCTGCGGCTTCACAAATTCCAGCAATTTATCCAGTGCTGCCTTCCTCTTTAGTCGATTTGTATAAAAGGGGTGTTTTGTCTGCCACAGACAGGGCAGCTCTCTGTACAAATCAATGAATTGGGGGAGGAAATCATGATCGTTGAATCGATCCATTTTATCTGCAAGACACAACCCTAATATCAGGTTAAACTCTCCTAATCTTGTCCTAATATGCGCCTCAATCTATAAGCAGCATAGGCCACTGATGCCCCAAGTTAAAATTGTACCTTCGTTAGAACGCTCGGCGCTTCCGCTACTCCTTCCTTCGGTAACAGATCGTACATACGACGCATGCGTGTTACGCTTTATATACACTGCGCATGCGTTAAACTCCGCCCGCCCCTGACCTTCTTTCTAGTATTTTCCCTGCCCCTTCTCTTTCAGCGCAGTGGGAGAGCACATGGCGGAGAAGGAACAAGTGCATGAAGACAGCAGCAACAACGAAAGCCCGGAGCCACGAACGTCCCCATCCCGGAGGAGATTTAAGGCCTCAAATATGTCCTTTGTAGAGATGGTGAAGATGGTGGGCATCTTGAAAAGGACCGACTATGATGGGAATGGACCTTACCCAAACCCAAATGTGAGAAAGGCCAAGATCATGACTAAAGTTGTGAAAAGTCTGCACAGGAATTTTGGGATATGCCTATCCAAGGATCAATTGAGGAAATTCTGGTCAGACCTGAAATTGAGGGAGCACGATAAGTACAGAAGGATCAAGAGAGTTCTTCAAAAAAGTAAGTATTTGTCGAGTGTTCCTATTATTATTATTACTTGCATGCTGCTCTATGTGCTTTTCTTTACTGTTATGGCAACTTTCAGGTTCATGGGCACAGTAATCGTTTGTAGTAAACATTGTTTGTTCGCCCACTAATACAAGGCTTTTGGCAGATGCAGGTTAACTACATTTGTTCAGGCCTATTTGTCTTAAAATAAGTTTAGTATATTGTTGTTTAGATAGGTTTGTAACTAGAATGAAATGCAAACTTGATTCAGTGTAAGAAGAGGACACTCAGCAGCTGTTTACACATATGGATGCAGGAGCACTAGTGTGGGACACCATAACAAACTTTTAGGGTGTCCCACACAGGTGCTCCCGTGGATACTAGGGGTGTCTCCATGTGTGAAACTTTAACAAAAAAGGTAAGTATTCCAGCTTTAAGAAAGGGAAACAATCATGTCTTCAGCTTGGAACTCTGCCAAAATAGACAATTGTACAACACTTCCAAGCAATGTTTCATATTACTATTTCTGCCCTCAAATATCTGTGTGCTAAGTATACCTTTTTTTATTCACATAGGGGAGAAAAGAATCGAGACATCAGAGGACACCAGGGACCCCCAACCTCCTAAAGAAGGGGAAATCCCCACACCACAATCAGAGGATGTGAAGGAAGGAGAGGTTTATGAATTGGGCAAAATAGTGACCACAACAGGTGAGTGTCTGAGACCACAGCTTCAGGTAATAGATGTATGCCTGCATATTTATAACACATGGTGTTTTTTTTAATTTTAGGTAATGTGGATGTTGTGGAAGAAGCAACACATTTCACAAGTGCAAGTGCACATATCCTCATTGGGGAGATCATGGTGTGCAATAGGGATTTACAGAAGATAAATGATGTGGAAAAAATTGATCATTGATGTTCATTGATCATTGATCATCAATCATTGATGTTTTAGGCAGAATCTAAAACACGTCAAAATTTATCAAACTTATTTTTTTTTCTAACTTTTCTTTAAAAATTTGAAAGCCAAATTTTGAAGATGCACACAGTGTGCCAACATGTGCTATCTGCCATCACGGGATATCAATGTACTCGTTTTGTGGGTGCAACCCCTTCCTCACAATTAAAGTAGATGAGAGGAAGGGGTTGTACCCCCGAAACACGTCCATTGATCCCCGATGATGGGAGATAGCACATGTTGACATTAGGCATGGGATCAGGAGTAAAATCCCCCTTTTGACTCTCAATTTGTGTGCATTTTCAAAATTTGGCTTTCATAGGGGTGATATCACCCCATCTGATGAAAGCAAGATCAACACAGTTTGGACATACTAATGTCTGATATTGCCTTCAGTTTATCAAAGTTGAACTTTGTAAGTTCCTGAGTTGTGTATTGTTTTATGGTTTTAAAAACATGCCTGTTTACCACAAAAAAGGATATTTCTACTGTCCAAAAAAAATAATAATAATTCCAAAAATGTGTTGGTTTGTTCAAAAACCCTTTTCTAGACGCACATGTGAATGTGCACAGAGTAAAACATTTTCTACTTAACAATGTGTGGCTTCTTCTTTCAATGCTCAATAGCAGTTTTTTGCTTAAGTTGGTGTTAACAGTGACAATGGGGGTTATTTACTAAAAACAAATCCACTTTGCACTACAAGTGCGCTTTCAGTGCAGTTTCAAGTGCACTTGTAGTGCAAAGTGGATTTTCCTTTAGTAAATAACATCCACAGTGCTTTATAATTTGCAAAAATCAGGCCATTTTCGTCACTCCAAAAAATTAATGGTGCTGAAAATGATGAATATTTTTATCCTTAATGCATTACATACATTAACAACAAAAACTGTGTGTGTTGCAGACCCACAACATAATAGTTAGCTGAAGAAGAGATTGTCACCTCATGTATCAAATAAGTTACATTTGCACTATTGAAGAAAATGGCCAAAAAAGAAAAGCCCATTGGATAACCTAGGTGACAGCTAAAAGAAACACAAGCAGTAAATCAAAGAAAATGTTTTTCAATTTAAAATACAAATTTAAAAAAAAAATGTTTCTTAACTACCTGGCATCCGTGCTATAGCCGAATGACGGCTACAGTGCGGACCTACATTCCCGGGAGGCCGTCATATGACGGCCTCCCCTGTGCACGCTCCCTGCGCGCTCCCCGCAGGGCGCGCGCCGGGCGCGTCATGATCACCGAGTCACTGAGACTCGGCTGATCACCGATCTGTGTAAGGGGCCGGTCCCGGCCCCTTACCATGTGATCAGCTGTCAGCCAATGACAGCTGATCACATGATGTAAACAAAACATCGGTAATGGTTTTTTTTTTTACTCACACTGACAGCGCGAGTAGAAAAAAAAGCCGATCACCGGATCGGATGTGAGGGACATCGGTCCCCAAGTGGAAGAGGCACATCTGCCTCATCAGTGCCCAATAAAAGTGCCACCTAATAGTGCCCACAGTGCCACCTAATAGTGCCCACAGTGCCACCTAACAGTGCCCACAGTGCCACCTAACAGTGCCCACAAGTGCCACCTATCAATGCCCACAAGTACCACCTATCAATGCCCACCTGTAGTGCCAATCAGTGCCACCTGCCAGTGCTGCCCATCACTGCCACCCATCAGTGCCCATCACTGCAGCCTATCATTGCCCATCACTGCTGCCTCATCAGCGTACATCAATGAAGGAGAAAAATTACTCGTTTAATATTTTTTATAACAAAATATAAAAAAAATAAACTTTTCTTTTTTTAAAATCCTGTTTTTTACATTTTTTTAATAAAAAGTAAAAACCGCAGAGGTGATCAAATACCACCAAAAGAAAGCTCTATTTGTGGTGAAAAATGATAAAAATTTCATTTGGGTACAGTGTTGTATGACCGCGCAGTTGTCATTCAAAGTGCGTCAGCGCCGAAAGCTGAAAATTGGTCTGGATAGGAGGGGGGTTTAAGTGCCCGGTAAGCAAGTGGTTAAACATTTTCTGGCATATTAATGGCCCCCCTACCCGCAAAGTACTCCAGATATTTTAGACGGACCTTGCGTGCGCTTTGGGGGGGCAAGCCAGGACGACCAGCTTCAAGGGCCATCAGGGTTTGGTCTTAAAATCCGGCCTCTGGCCCAACTAAGGCCACATAGTTCATAGAATTTCTCCTTAAAAAGTTGTGGAGAATGCATCATGCAAGGATTATATGGTTAAGTTTATATTCCGCCATGTTGATTGGCATAAGGAATAGGCGGAACCGGCTGGCCATTATCCCAAAAGCAATCTACACCACTCTTCTGGCTCTGGCCAGCCGGTAGTTAAAAACCCTCTGGTCCGGGGTGAGGGCCCTCATAGGAAACGGCTGCATCAGGTGATCACCCAGCCCAAATGCTTATTCAGCGACAAAGACGAATGGCAGACCAGTCACCACTCTGGAGCCGTCCGTAGAACTCGGTCTGGGCAATGACTCCACCATCCGACATCCGGCCATTCTTCCCCACGTCCACATAGAGAAACTCATATGTCGCCGACACCACCTCCAACATCACCGCCAACATCACTATACTATTAAACCCCTTATAGTTGTATTAGTATGACCCCGAGTTGGGGGGTGGGACTATGTGGACATTTTTCCCATCTATTGCCCCTCCGCAGTTGGGAAAGTCCCACCGCTGGGCAAATTGGGAAGCCACAGTCTGCAAATTCTGTGGCGTTGAAGGAAACTGGGGAGTGAAACAAGAAAAATAAAAATTAGTACTTTTGCATATAACATTGCAAGCAGATTAGACACAAACATTCTTGGCCAACATCAGTATAACATTGGTTTTATGGAATATTTAAAGAAAAAAATCAGATTCCTCCCCCCCTCTGATGGCCCATTGTACAAATTTTAGGGGGGGGGGATGTTTTGGACAGGTAACCCTCTCCACTTCATTGAGAGCTGAATGCTTAAATAATGTGTGTTACTTTGGCCAGCCCCTCCTTACTTAAACTATTGGCAGCCCACTGGACAGGTAAGAAGTGTCATGATACAAAAATATAAATACACACTGTACAAATTGAAGCACATTTTTACATTCTGCAATTACCTATCAAGATAATAGGAGAACAAAACTTTAAACAGTACCATTTGAAAGTATTCAGGCAGGCCCTTTCACTACATGCTTTGGTGAATTCATCCATAAATATGATTACAAAAGAGGTAGGTATAGTGTGTATGTGTTTGGCAAAGTCAGCAGATAGAGAATTGGTATCTGTTGACTTAGCGGTTGGGGGAGGGAGGGTTCCAAATGATTTTGGGACCCCAAAAGAAAGCCTCTGGCACTCTGCCTGAATTTAAGGACACAAATAACATTTGTACACATTTTAGGGAGTGTTTAGGGTAAAGCACTACTATGGAGCTGACAAAATACATTGTTAAGTGACTAGGCTAGGTGTGTATGGACCCAGGATAGCATGCTGGGGTGGTTAGTGAAGGCAAATATGCATGAAGGACAAAAAAGGAACTTTAAAAACTTCCAGCATGCATGAGGACAAAGAGGACATTCACAGCATTTTACAATCTTGGTAATTAGGGAATGATGAAAGAAATACAATACATTAGCAAACATTAAATACATAGAATGTGATGTTAAAGGAGAAATCTTACCTTAATATAGTCCTTCTGCAGGACCTGAATGATGGCAGAACAGGTCTTTGGAATAATGATCCCCAGAGCCTGGGGGGAGATGCCTGTCGAGAACTTGATGTCCTGCAGACTTCTCGCTGTTGGCAAGTACCGCAACATGGCGACTAGCCTCTGTTCAGGAGTGATGGCTTGCCGCATGCAGGTGTCCTGCTTCATAATATAAGGGGACAGCAAAGCCAAAAAATGGTCATCCGGAGATAATTCCTGAAATCATCAGGATTATTCTCACGGATCTCCCGCAACAAAGACATATGAGAGAATTGGTCACGCTGGAGCAACCAATTCTTTGTCCATGAACTCCACCTCGCCCTGTTCATGGACTGGGCTTGGGTCAAAGTAAGAACCCCAACACCAAGCCCCTGCACAGCACGAACTCTACGATGAGTATGTACCCGCAACATGGCTTAAAAATGGTCGGCTAGTCAGAATGAACTAACAGAACGAACTGAAAATCAGAAAGGCCTGAGAAGAGCGAGCTGAAAATCAGAAACGAGCGGACAAGAACGCACTGGAAATCAAATACATAATATAAAAATATGCACTGAAAACCAAATACAAACTGACTACACGCACAAAAAACCAGATACGAACCCACAAGCACAAACTGAAGAGCAGTAATGATCTGAAAAGCACGAGGCTGAACCGTCTCTCACCAAACTTCTACTAACACGAGATTAGCAGAAGGAGCCCAAAGGGTGGGGCACTGGCTATTGAACTTTCTCTTTATAGTGCCGTTGTACGTGTTGTACGTCAGCGCGTTCTTGATGATCGGAATTTCCGGCAACATTTGTCCAACCGTGTGTATGCAAGACAAGTTTGAGCCAACATCCGTCTGAAATAAATCACAGGATTTCGCTGGAATGTCTGATAGTGTGCACGCGGCATAAGCGTTGATGCATACCTTGAAAAATAGCTTTGTACGAAGCGCTGATGGACTTGATGGCCATGCTCATTGTGATAGGGTTCAGGGATTGGTGGAACAGGGTCCTCATCAGTGTCTTGAACCTTAATATCCATCATTTGGAGGTAGGGATCCTCTTTTGCAAGACTATTTTTCAATAGGTGGATGTAGCCTTTATTGTCACACATGTATACTAAACATATTATGTAATATAACAATGTTTGTGTGACATTGTTTTAATTCATTTCTGTTTATTTTGCCAGTAGCATCACCACGCATTTTCCTGAAGAAGTCTGAATAGGCGAAACATGATAAATAACATGCGTGATGAATGACATTATATGACTGTACAGTATGCTTTTAATCGAAATTTTTTTGTAATTAAATACAATTTTGTAACAAATAATTTTATACAAAATATTTCTTTGTGTATTTATGTGTCCATGCACCTGAAAAGTCCCATATTTCTCCCATTTTCCTTTAGTCATCAATATCCAGGAGCAATGGGCTGCACGATGGGCTTATGAAGGATGCAGCAGGCCATAAACAGGTTGCCAACTTTTCAGGGCTGTAGCACAGAAAACCACCAGATAGTGAGATGCAGTGGAACCTGCCTTTAAGAACCCCAAAGATCTGCTAAATAACACGACTTAGTAATTGCTGCATTTTAGCGAGATTCTGGGGCACCTCAAGAGTGGTGTTAGTAGGGCAAACCAGGATAGCTAGAATTACCTACAATACAGTTTGAAAATGCCATTTTTAGAATAGCAATAGTATATCATAATGAGTGGATAATAACAGGAACATTTCTTCACTACATTGCTGAATAGGGATGGGCCAAACACCCCCGGTCCAGTTCGCACCAGAATATGCGAACAGGCAAAAAATTTGTGCGAACATGCGAACACTGTTAAAGTCTATGGGACACAAAATTAAAAATCAAAAGCTCATTTTAAAGGCTTATATGCAAGTTAATACCATAAGAAGTATATGGGGATCTGGGTACTGCCCCAGGGGACACATATCAAAGCAAAAAAAGCTTTAAAAATGACGTTTTTCAGGAGCGGTGATTTTAAGAATGTTTAAAGTGAAACAATAAACATGAAATATTCCTTTAAATATCGTGCCGGTGGTCCTCTTGGTCTGCCTGTAAAGTAGCGCATCTATCTGATGTGATTTACAGTCCCACGAAATGACATTTCTAAAGGAAAAAATGTCATTTAAACTTGCTCGTGGCTGTAATGTATTGCCAGCTCCTGGTGATATAGAAAAAATTAAGGAAACAAACTGCATGGGTTCCCCCCCTCCCATTTCATACTAGGCCCTTTGGGGGCCTGGTACCGGAAGACCCCACCCCCTCTGATGGCACATGACGTCAGAAGAGTCAGGGTCACACGGTTACACCACTGGGTGGCCCTGCCCTTGCCACTATAACAGCTAACCCCGCAAAAAGACAGCAGTTGGGGGGACGCCTCCCATCGAGATGGAGCTTTTTTTTTTCTATTTTTCGGGTCCGTTGTGCCGTGATTGAAGAAGGATAGACATTGCGGGACACTTTTTTTTTTTAATAAAGGAATTGTCAAAAACTGTCTTTTGTGGTTTTTACTTTTTGATACTTTTTTTGGTGAATGGGTAGGGGTACAATGTACCCCATACCAATTCACATGGGGGGGCAGGATCTGGGGGCCCCCTTGTTAAAGGGGGCTTCCAGATTCTCATAAGCCCCCCACAGCAGACCCCCACAACCACCGGGCAAGGGTTGTGGGGATGAGGCCCTTGTCCCCATCAACATGGGGACAAAGTGCTTTGGAAGGACCCCAAAGTACCCTCCCCATGTTGAGAGTAAGCAGCCTGGTATGGTTCAGGAGGGGGGGCTCGCTGGTCCCCACCATCCTGGCCTGCCAGGTTGCATGCTTGGATAAGGGTCTGGTATGGATTTTGGGGGGATGACTCGAACATTGGGCTCACCCCTGTTGCTAAACATGATTATAATGTAAAGGCCTTAGGCCATATGTAAAGTGGCTTAGTTGGAAATGTTACAGTAGATTGAGGATCTGGTTTAGCCATTTATTTAGCAACTTGGTGATGGGTGGTATACCATGACTACGCAGGGAGGTGGACTGCAAAAAGGATCTCAATTCCCCAAAGAGAAGCATAATAAGGTCCTTAGATAGCCAACATTTACAGAGAACTTTTGCTTCAGGGAAATGATCCAGCAAGGTGCGCTGCTTAAAGGAATGTGGACACATCACAACCACCTTCTCCTCGCCCTATTTAGAGTGGCCTGAAACTCCAACAAATTTAACTCAAAAAGCTCCATTAAGTATGTAGGGGAGAGCAATGCAATGTACAGCTGACAAATGAATGTAGACTAGCTCATTAGATTGTCAATTAGCACCCTTTTTTAAACATTTCCATGCCCTGCCCATTGAGGTGTTATGACCAAAGTCATCACTTCCATCATTACCGTATTCCTGGACCACAGCCTAATTACCGCATGCATTTATTTAATTATTTCTAACTGCAAATTGAATTTTACTCCTTTTCATGCGGTATTTACCAAGTGTTTTGAGTATTTTGCGTAAATACTGCAAAGCGGTATAGTGAATTGACAGTTTCAGGATCGCATGAGATATTTAGGGAAAATGTGTCTGGACACCTAAATACCGCATGCGATATGCTTTAGAGAATGGAGCCCACAGTCCTTAGAAATTGAAAGTAAACTGGAGAGGAGAAGCTGCAAAGCATGCAGGGAATCCAGGAAGCTGTGAAAGGAGATGGCCAGCAGACAGGCAGCACTCACAACATGAAAGAAGATTTTCCAAGTAAGCTCTTATTGGATTGTCAAAAACAACTATTGCTTGTATTGTTAATACAATGCTGATGTTATAAAATGAAAGTGTATGCTGTAACCATGGAACTCCTTTAGTGCTCTTTCAGATGGGTGGACAGTAGCCTGTAAAAATGGCTGGCTGAGCTGCAGTTTAACCGCCCCCCGGCCGCTCACCCAAACTGTGCCAATACAACCAGACTGGGCTGTACAGATGATGCAGCCATAATGCTTAGTTTTGTGGCTGCAGCATTTTTACCTCAGGTTTAATGGGGTGACACCACAAACGCCTTCAATGCATGTGATTGTAAATCTGTAGCATGGCATTATAGGGTCAAATGCCCTCTGAAAAGGGGATCCAAATGTGAATGTGAAAGAGCTCTTAAAGCGGTTCTTTAGCCTTTTGAATAAAAAACAAAAAGTCAGCAGCTGGAATTAATTTAGCTGCTGACTTTTAATAAAAGGAAATTCACCTGTCCTGGGGTCCAGCGCCCTGCTCACTGTTTACTGTGATTTCTTGGGAGTTCACAGCCAGTTGCCCACTACAAGCTGTGCTATGTGTAGCGATATCCCCATGGGGGCTGCTGATTAACTCTATACCCCACTGGCTACCCTGACTCTGCAGATCCTCTCTTACCTCTGACACCTTGGGTTCCATTCTGCAATGTGACTTTAGCAATGAGAAACTCACACAATATCACTGAACCACTCAGAAAAGTTTACTAGAATAATTAATGGAACACAATGAAGAGCATGAATAAACGCAAATTATAATTGACAATTGTTTTACTTAATGCACATATACAGAACTTATAACCTTATATTCACCTTAAGGAGTTAATGTGAACAGGTGCACAGAGGGATAAGTACTCAATATCTTCAAAAAATATATTAAATACCTTCCCGCTGAGGCCTCAACACACAGACCAAAATGCAGTATATATTCTTTACATTCAAAAACACAGTGTAAAGTCTAGCATATACTCAATGGCTCACCCTAGGCTATATTTCAGAGCTTAACCTATAAGTAGAGCAGCAATGCTTGGTAAAAGAGGAAGATGATGAAAGTTCTTTCAACTTCGGATATCTTCAGCTAGCCTGATGTTTAAACTGCAGTATTTGTAATCCACAAAGACAAAGGAAAAGAAATGACTGTAGAACAAACGATATGCTGATGACTGCTTAACTGAAGAAATTTCACCACTTGTAGATTTCTCCTACATGTGAGTGCAATACAGTACTGATCTTACAGCGCAGGGGAGAAAGACAAGGCCCCAAAGTCCAGCTGTATGATGCCTGTAAAGAAATAGATTCACCTCCATGGAACTAAAAGTCTCACCAGCAGTCTGTAGAAAGAAGCAGTCTGTAGAAAGAGTCCATTGTGGTGCCCTCTCACCACAACGGACTCCAATGGCTGTGAGGCTCCGTTCGGAATTCCCTCTGGGTGTCCTCTGGTAAAGATGACGCCGCCACGCTGTGCTGCGACTCCCGATGGGCTGAATTGCAGGGGCTTCCAGTTACTCTGAATCGCAGGCCGGTCTGCTTGCTAGGATAGCAAGGCTGTACTCCGACATCCTTCAGAGGCGGGGTGATCCGGCTCTCCGCTGTATAGGCCGTAGTCTCTCACTCCTGGTCACACACAGACCTCCTGCTGGCAGGTGTTGAATGGCGTCCAGAGAGGCTGAAAGCAGGCTGTGCCTGTCCTTTTATCACTCCTCCCAGCAAGCAGTTCTGTGCGCTTTTCAATGTCTGTCATGTAGTTCAGAGCTGATCCAGAGAACAGAGTCACTTCCTCGTCCAAACTACATCTCCCACAATATTTTGCTGCATTTCTCCTTCAATGTAAGGGAAAAATCCTAACAGAGTTTAGCAGACACTAGAGGGAGCCAAACTCATTTGAAACAACAACAAACTGTTCAACTATAACTATAGTCGCAAACCCTTGGCTACACACTCCCCCCACTTGAACTCTTTGGTCCCCAAAGACATCAAGATTACCCTCTTCAGCTTGCTGAAAAGGAAAAAAGGAATTATTAATGATGTTTTTTTCTTTAACTAACCACAATCCAAATCTAGCAAATACTGACACACTTCTGGGTTTCTTTGGAACCATCTATATACACTATCAGTTAGTTCAAAATCAGTCTTTGAACAGGCCAGGGCAATTGCCCACCCATTGGTGTCAGAGATTAGAGCAGAGTCGCCCCCTACCCAATTAACAGTGAGTGGGGGGTGTAGCATCAGGAGCTGAGCTACGAATGGTATGAATAAGTTCTTCAGAGCTCTCTCCCAGTGTGTCATAAGTGAGTCTCTTGGGAGGGTGCACATCCCGCCTTAACCGCATTGGCGAACACGTTCCATCAGCCTGTGTCAAATCTTTGGTTGTTTCATTAGCACTAGTCTTAACATTCAATTCCGGGAAAAGGTTTTCACTTGCAGTTTCAGAAGCTGATGAAGGTTCACCAACATCAGGGTCTTCCCTGGCAGTCTTAAGAGTTAATGAAGATTCACCAACATCAGGGATTGGTAGCAATTCACTAGAGAAATCTATCAAGTCCTTAGTCCCTTGTTCAGGGACAACTCCTTTGGCCTTGGGTTTGTCCACCCCCTCAAAAGGTGGCAATATCTTGAACTCTGGTCCAAGGGACCAACAAATCATCTTATTTGTCACCATTGGCCATTGAGGTACCATTTTAGCTGTTTCTTTTGGCCGCTGGGGTACCATCTTAGCTGTTTCTTATGCCGCAGTGGCAATGCTCTATAAGCTTCCATCCTTTTTTCCATGCTCTTCAAAGGGCTGGCTATTGAGCTGTCTTCGGCAGACCACAACCAGAAAGGCACATTCACCATCTCATCCTCCTCCTCTTCTTCTTCAATCCTCCTTCTTACTGGTGAGGACACTGGACTAGAAACTCAGGAATACACATAATCTTCCTCATCTTCTTCATCCGTCATATCAGCTACAGTCAACATTTCCTTTTGTGAGCATGTTCGAGGTGAAGTTTGCTTTGGGGAAGGCTGTAGAGGTGCTTGAATCACCCCTACTGCATCCGATAGTGGTAACAAGTGATTTCTGTTCCACATCTTCAATGGTCCCTTCTCTCCATCAGGTCTGATCTTGTACATGGGCAAGCCAGGGACTTGTTTACACGCAACATAGGGCTGTGGCCTCCAACCATCCGCCAACTTATGTTTTCTTGGTACCCCTAGATTTTTCAGTAACACTCGGTCACCCAGTTGCAAGCCCTGGATCTTTACTCTTGAATCAAAGTTTTGTTTATTATGGGACTCTCTGGTAGAAACATGCTCCATAGCTTTTTCGTAGGCTTGTCATAAGTTCTTCCGCAATCTGTCCACATAACCCTTATGTGATGTTAAAGGTGTGTCATCAAGGGAAGTGCCAAAAGCCAAGTCAACAGGAAGATGACCCTCTCTCCCAAACATGAGGCGATAGGGGTAGTAACCCGTAGCATCACTCTCTGTTCTATTGTAAGCATGCACCAGTGCTGCTATATGATTACCCCAATGCTGTTTCTTTTCTGGGGGTAGAGTTCCCAACATGTTTAGCAAAGTCTGATTGAATTGTTCAGGTTAAGGGTCTCCTTGAGGGTGATACAGTGTAGTACGAGACTTCTTGATACCCAATAGGGCACACAGCTGATGGACTAATCGACTCTCAAAGTCTCTTCCTTGGTCTGAATGGATTTGTACGGGCAGCCCATAGTGCAGGAAAAACTTCTCCACGAGCACCTTAGCTGGCCTTCTGATCTTTAGTAGGATAAGACTGTGCATAGCGGGTAAAGTGATCAGTCACAACCAAGATGCTGTTTCTTCCAGCTGTATCGGGCTCCAGGCACAGAAAGTCAATGCAAACCAGAATTAACGGCTCCTGACTTTGTAAGTGACCAATTGGGGCAGCCCTAACCGGAAAAGTTTTTCGCTGGATACAAGTCAGACAGGAGTGACAGTAACTCTCTACCTCTCCTCTCATATTGGGCCAATAAGATCTGTCTCTAATCAAGTGAAATGTCCTTTCTGTTCATAAGTGGCCATGGTCATCATGTAAGGACATTAGGACAGTAGGACGATGTTTTTCTGGGAGAAACAGCTGCCACCTCTCCTCCTTGTCTACAGACAGGCAACGCCTGTATAACACTCCATCTCTGATTTGCAACCGGTCACACTCTCTGTGCAGAGTCTTCTTGATACCCAGTAGGGCACACAGCTGATGGACTAATCGACTCTCAAAGTCTCTTCCTTGGTCTGAATGGATTTGTACGGGCAGCCCATAGTGCAGGAAAAACTTCCCCACGAGCACCTTAGCCACAGTGCTGGCCTTCTGATCTTTAGTAGGATAAGACTGTGCATAGCGGGTGAAGTGATCAGTCACAACCAAGATGCTGTTTCTTCCAGCTGTATCGGGCTCCAGGCACAGAAAGTCAATGCAAACCAGAATTAACGGCTCCTGACTTTGTAAGTGACCAATTGGGGCAGCCCTAACCGGAAAAGTTTTCCGCTGGATACAAGTCAGACAGGAGTGACAGTAACTCTCTACCTCTCCTCTCATATTGGGCCAATAAAATCTGTCTCTAATCAAGTGAAATGTCCTTTCTGTTCATAAGTGGCCATGGTCATCATGTAAGGACATTAGGACAGTAGGACGATGTTTTTCTGGGAGAAACAGCTGCCACCTCTCCTCCTTGTCTACAGACAGGCAACGCCTGTATAACACTCCATCTCTGATTTGCAACCGGTCACACTCTCTGTGCAGAGTCTTCTTGATACCCAGTAGGGCACACAGCTGATGGACTAATCGACTCTCAAAGTCTCTTCCTTGGTCTGAATGGATTTGTACGGGCAGCCCATAGTGCAGGAAAAACTTCCCCACGAGCACCTTAGCCACAGTGCTGGCCTTCTGATCTTTAGTAGGATAAGACTGTGCATAGCGGGTGAAGTGATCAGTCACAACCAAGATGCTGTTTCTTCCAGCTGTATCTGGCTCCAGGCACAGAAAGTCAATGCAAACCAGATCTAACGGCTCCTGACTTTGTAAGTGACCCATTGGGGCAGCCCTAACCAGAAAAGTTTTCCGCTGGATACAAGTCAGACAGGAGTGACAGTAACTCTCTACCTCTCCTCTCATATTGGGCCAATAAAATCTGTCTCTAATCAAGTGAAATGTCCTTTCTGTTCATAAGTGGCCATGGTCATCATGTAAGGACATTAGGACAGTAGGACGATGTTTTTCTGGGAGAAACAGCTGCCACCTCTCCTCCTTTTCTCCAGACAGGCAACGCCTGTATAACACTCCATCTCTGATTTGCAACCGGTCACACTCTCTGTGCAGAGTCTTCGCTCCCTTTATGGGGTTTTTAAGCAACAGTCCGGGATCCTGCTTGTTTAAAGCCTGCAGCACCAAATGACTCAATGGGTCCTGCTCTTGGTCTCTCTTCAAATCTCTCTTTGTCAGTTGGGGTAAGCCTTCTCCTCTCACCTGTGTCAATCCACAGTAGAGTCTTGGTATCCCATATGGGTGAACCCCAATGTATTCAGCAGCCACTCCTCCTTTCATCTTCTGGTCCAGGCCCTGACACAAGGCTCACACTCCTTCTTTAGTTACATAAGTCCATCCCTCTGGGTCTTCCTCCTTCGTATGAGGCCTGCAGGACAAGGCATCCGTATCTCAGTTCCCAACTCCGGGCCAGTACTTCAGACTAAACCGAAACCCTGCCAAAGCTGCTAACCACCTGTGTCCCGTGGCATCCAGTTTTGCAGGGGTTAAGATGTGAGTTAAGGGATTGTTGTCAGTCTTGGCAATGAACTCAGCCCCATACAAATAGTCTCTCAACTTATCCACCACAGTTCACTTGAGTGCCAAAAATTCCAATTTGTGGACGGGGTAATTCTTCTCCGATGGGGTAAGGCTCCTACTCACATAGGCCATTGGTCTCAATCCTCCATATTGTTCCTGGTACAGTACTCCTCCCAATCCTTCTCTACTAGCGTCCACATGCAACTCATAGGGAAGGCCAGGGTCAGCGTAGGCCAAATTGGGGCTTCTGTGAGACTCTTTTTCAACTGCCAAAACGCTTTATCACATAGAGAGGTCCATTGGTTTGGGCTGACTTTCCTTTCTTGCGAGCACCACTCTTCTTGGGTCTGACTTCATCTTCTCCTTCTCCTGTTACCCCTTGCAACAGCTCATTAAGGGTCCGAGCAATCTTAGCGAAGTTGGCCACAAATTGTTGGTAATAGGAGCAGAATCCCAGGAAAGATCTCAACTCGGTTACATTTCTTAGTCTGGGCTAGGTGATGACAGCCTCCAGCTTTTGTGGATCTGTGGCGACTCCTCCTGCAGAGACACCATGGCCCAAATAGGTGACAGAGGTTCTGTAGAACTGACATTTTTCCGGTCCTTCCTTGTGGAGGTGGGAGAATACCTTTTCTAGTCGAGTTTCGTGCTCTTCCAGTGTCTTCCCAAACACAATGATGTCATCCAAATACACCAGAACTTCTACGAGATTTATGTCTCCTACTGTCTTTTCCATCAAACGTTGAAAGGTTGCAGGAGCCCCCGACAAGCCCTGAGGCATCCGTGAACTCATAGAACCCTCACAGGCATATGAATGCCGTCTTCTCCTGATCTTCTGGGTGCAAAGGAATCTGAAAATACCCGCTTTTCAAGTCAAGCACACTAAACCACTTAGCTCCAGTAAGGCACTGCAAAGCATCTTCAATAGGGTGTGGTGTACTGGTCCAGGATGGTGCGCCAATTCAGGGTCCGGTAGTCGATACACATATGTAACGACCCATTTTTCTTCTTTTTCTTCCTTACTACAACAATAGGGGATGCATAGGGACTCTGAGATTCCTGAATGACTCCTGACCTTTTCAACTCTGCCAGCTGCTCTTTTAAGTCTTCCAGGTCACTGAGAGGTATTCTCCTGGCCCGCTCTCAGAAGGGTTAGTCTTCCTGAAGCTGAATTCTATGTTGGGCACTTCTTGCACATCCCACATCAAAATCGTCTTTGGAAAACAGCTTCTCCCATCTCACCAGTTGAGACTTCACCCTTTCCTGCCAGGCAGGGGAAAAGACCTCTGCACGGCACTGAATCTCCATCTGTAACTGTTGGTCATTCTTCAAATCCTTGGCTTCTTCGGGGAGTACAGGGGTGGCGGCACTCACCTGCCCCACCAGCATACGGGCTCCCAACGTAATAGGCTGATCAGTCACATTCTTCAAGCGGATGTGCACTTTCCTTCCTGTTCTGGACAGGTCTCAGTTAGGAACCAGCTCAGGGACCATTTCTAGTCCAGCTGAACTGGCTTGCTCATCCATCTCCAGCACCACAAAGGGGCCCGGTTGGTCCCAAGTCAACTTGATGGTGGCCTTCACCTGAGCAACTTCCCCCGGCTGTAGTACCCTCTCTTTGGTCTCCAACTTCCACAACTGCCCCACTCCTCCTTTAGGGGCCTTCTTTTCTCTTGCCACTCGCCGACAAACTTTCAGTAACTGCGGGTGAATCTTGTTCTTGGTGGATCCATCTTCGCTCAGTACTGATGATTACAGTCTTCTCACTAAGTCGGTGTTGGTTCCCACCAATATGGAATTTCGACCGGTCCCAGGTGGTCTGGGACACAAGACAGCCAAGGTGTAGAAAGTCTCTTCTTTTCCAACAGCTGCTGGCCCAAAGGATATCTGGATAGGGATGTAGCCATCATATGGGCATCTAGCAGTTCCAATTCCCCAGATCTCGAGCTCTTCCAGCTTGTGTAATGGAATGTGGCTCAGATGTTTGTCATAGAAATCCCGGTATAATAACGTCTCCTGGGCCCCTGTGTCCAGTAAAGCTTTAGTATAGATGCCTTCTATTTGTACAGGCTCAATCGGGGATGGTCCCACTAACTTTTTTGGGAAACCGGCAGCAGTATCCTGAGTGCGGTTAAGATTAAATTTCCTTTCCTTTAATGCACTCTATGGGGACCTAACAGTGACCCTAGGTGGTGTCACCAGAGCACTTTTGTTTGGGCCAGACTGACAAAACAGTCAACACAGGAGAAAGCAGGCAGATCCGGGTCACAGGCAGGGAGTCAAGCACATAAGATAGCAGGCAAGTCCGGGTCACAGGCAGAGGGTCAAACACAGGAGATAGCAGGCAAATCCAGGTCGTAGGCAGAGGGTCAAACACTGAAGACAAGGCAGAATCCATCAAACAAGCCGAAGGCCGGGTCCAGGAGAAGAGCAGAGTGGTCAGAGACGATCCGGGTGATTCAAATACAGGAAACAGGAAAAACTCAGACAGGAAGCTGAAGACAAACCAGCTACCTGTCTGAGCACCTGAGTGTCTTTAAATAGGCCAGCCAGAGCAAAAAGCGAAAGCACGCACGTCGTTCCATTGGGCCACGAACGCGAGTGCACCGAAACATCGTTCCGCCACGCACGTGTTCATTCCGGAGCACCGTTCGGTAAATACAGCCGGATTGATTATTTCTCTGACAGTGACCCCCCCCCCCCCCCCCCGAGGGGCGGACTCTGGATGCCCAAACTTGAAATCAATTTAGGATATTCTTGATGAAATGCTCGGATCAAGCGTGGAGCATGCAAATTCCTAGCGGGTTCCCAGGAGTTGTCCTCAGGAGGGTAACCCTTCCAACTAATCAAATACTGGAGCTGTCTTCCCCTCTTCCTGCAACTTAGAATAGACTCCAGCTCGAATTCCTTCTTCCCGTCCACCTCGACTGGTGGGGGAGGTAATTCTTCTCTCCCAGAGAAAGGGCGGGAAACAACAGGCTTAAGTAAGGATGCATGAAATACTGGATGTATTCTGTAAGAGTTGGGCAGTGCTAGCTCAAAGGTCTTTTGATCTTAAAAGGTCCAATGAACATTGAGGGAATGTTCCGTGAGGGAAGAGGTAATTTGTGATTAATAGTTGATAGCCAAACTTCTTCACCAACTTTGAAGACTGGGTTCTGCTTCCTTCCTCTATCGTAATATCTTTTGTAATTGTCCTGGGCTTTTTGTATAGTTTCCTGAATTTTCTGGAAGTTCAGCTGAATAGAGGCTATCCGTTCTTGTACAGCAGGGACAGACATCTCAGGAATGGTGTTCGGAAGAAAAGAAGAGAAGGAAACCTCTTTCTTGTTCCAATTTATTTGGGGTTCATGCGCCTGCAGCCAGGGGAGTCCCAAGATGATGGGGAACATAGGGGAAGAAATAAGGTCAAAGCGCAGGAATTCTTGGTGACCAGAGGTCTGTAGTGAAAATGGGTCTGGTTTCTTGGGTGATAAGTCCAGAGCGAGGGAGAGACCCATCAGCCAGGTGTACCTGGAGGCTTTGTTTTTTATTCTGAACAGGAATTTGTAGTTCTTGAGCCAGTGTGATGTCCAAAAAACAGCTACACGCTCCAGAATCAATTATAGCTGGCAGGCAAGTTTCCTTTTCCGCTAGCTGTAGGGAGATAAAGAGGGAGACATAAGTTCATAACAGATCGTGGGTAAAACTTACTAGGTCTCACAGGGCAGTTATGGAGAAAATGACCTGTACCCCTACAGTATAGGCACAGATTGGCTTGCCGCCTAAGTTGCCTCTCCTCGGGAGTAGGAGGAGCGCGGACCAGCCCGAGTTGCATAGGTTCAACTTCCGGAGCTGCGGTGGTTGAAGAAACTGGGAAAAGAGGATGGATAGGAGTCGGCTTGGGAAGCAACCAGCTAGGTGGAGGAACCTGGAAGTGCTCTGAGCGCCGCTCGCGCATGCGCTTGTCTAGTTTGGTGGCTGACTGGATCAATTCTTCCAGAGTAGCAGGGGTCTCCACCCTGGCTAGCTCATCCTTAAGGATTTCCGATAACTCTTGGCGGTATTAATACTTCAGGGCAGGTTCGTACCAGCCGGTATCAGCCGACCACTTCCGGAACTCCACTGTCTAGTCCTCAACCGGCCTTCGCCCTTGAGACAGGTTATGTAAAATTGTTTCAGCGGTAGCCGTGCGCTGTGGATCATCATAAAGTTGTGCCATATTTTCAAAAAAAATCTACTGAATTTAGAACAGGGTTCCTTTGTTCCATCAGACTGTGGGCCCAGGCTTGAGGTTCATCGGCCAGGAGGGAAATAATGAAGCCCACTTTTACCGCTTCAGAAAAGAAAGTCCTGTCCTGGGCTGAAGGCTAGGTAAAGGGAGCAGGCATTCTTGAAAGCTCTATATTTTTTATGATTGCCTGCAAATCGCTCTGGCTTAGGGACCCTAGGTTCAGGAAGGGCCATTATCACAGTTGGATTTGATGAAGGCTGAGAGGAGGAGGCCGCACTGGTTTGTGCATGAGTTGCGGCTGTTGGAATGGGTGATCCGGAGAGTTGTTGGAGGCGACTATCAATTTGGGTGTAGCCTTTTTGCAGTTTCTGAACTGCATCGGTGAGTGTAGAAACCTGCTGGCACAGTATCTCAAGAGTGGTATGCGCTCTGTCGGCCTCTGACATCTTGGCTGGTTTGTCCTGTCAGGTAAGTACTCACCGAGGCAGAGATGCCGAGAGAGGTTCCCCCTTGCGACTAGGTGCACTCCGCCCCCTAGAGGTGGTACAGGGAATTGATGGCACGAAGAGGCACAGGCTACCAGTAGGCATGACAAGACTTGCCTAGTACTCCTTGAAGAGTTTTGGCAGATGTGCAGAGACTGGCAATTCAGGAAGTCCGAAGCAGGCCGGGGGTCAAACACAGGAGACAAAGGCAGGCTCGGATCACTGGCAGAGGGTCAACATAGGAGAAAACAGGCAGATCCAGGTCACAGGCAGGGAGTCAAGCACAGGAGATAGCAGGCAAGTCCGGGTCACAGGCAGAGCGTCAAACACTGAAGACAAGGCAGAATCCATTAAACAAGCCGAATGTCAGGTCCAGGAGAAGAGCAGAGTGGTCAGGGATGATCCAGGTTAAGCAAGTGATTTAAATACAGGAAACAACTCAGACAGGAAGCTGAAGACAAACCAGCAACCCGTCTGAGCACCTGAGTGTCTTTAAATAGGCCAGCCAGAGCATAATGTTGAGCGTGCGCAAATGCGAACGCATGCACGTCGTTCCATCGGGCCACAAACGCGCGTGCGCTGAAACATCGTTTTGCCACGCATGCGTTCGTTCCGGAGCGCCATTCGGTAAATACGGCCGGATTGATTATTTTTCTGACACAAAGCTTGTTGTACCTGTTCTTGAACTTGAGCTCCACTTCCTAATGACTTGACGGGAGTAACTTTTGGGGTGGATTGCACTACAGAGGTCTTAGTGCGCTCCCCCCACTCAGACTCTTCATTGCTCTCCACCACGCTGGCATCCACCTTAACTGATTGTGCGACTATCTTCTCACTCTTCTGGGGTGTCTTTACTGAGAGTCGAGCCTCCTGATTCTTTTCATCCAGGAGAGCCTCCTCTTTGCTCACCAACCCCATCAGCTTGGGGTAAGAAGGGGCCTCTCGGGTACACTTCAAGAGCAATCGGAGCCGATAGGATGGTTTGGCCTGGCTCCTTGTAGGATCCGATCCAATCGGACTCTGTTTTTTAAGATGCCAAAGGTTCTCATACTGCGCTATCCCAAAGATAAAAAATTGATGAATAATATTGTGAATTCAATGTTTGTGAATTAGCTGCAACTAATAAATGCAAGACACACACATTAAAACTAACATTCAAAATAATAAGCTGCGCTATATATCAAACTTGCATGAGTCTTGTGAGTCATGCCAATACACATATGTATAAAAAGTGTTCAATATCACCCGTGATCAGTGCACAAAGAAAGTGAAAAAATATATCAAAATATTCCAAAAAAACTTCTGTTTATAAGTCCATCACAAAAAAATTGATTATTTCAAAAAAGCAATAAGTCCACTGATGTAGACACTCTCCCAGGGGATAGATTAAAGATTTTTCATGGATAGTGACATGCAGTTTCAACACTGGACGTATTGAGTGTGAGGGTATGTTGAACAAAAGGTGCCTCCACCACAGATACTACTGCCGCTTACCAGCTCCCTAGCTCTCCTTATACAGAGACCCAACGTGCCTTAGGCTTTTACCCAGCCTCGGGTGTTGTGGTAGCTGTCAGCACCAGAGAGATTTCCCCCACTTTGTGGAGCTTTGTCAGAGAATACAGATTGCAGTCCTCCTGGAACTGAGCAATGGAACACAGGTGTGTAGGACACACTTTGTGCACTGATCACGGGTGATATTGAACACTTTTTATACATATGTGTATTGGCATGACTCACAAGACACATGCAAGTTTGATATATAGCGCAGCTTATTATTTTGAACTTTTTTTAAGATGGTCTGGTGCAGAATTTGATCCACCCGGGCAATATATTCCGACAACTTCTCTCCCCTCCACTGGTGGGTATGCTCAAACTTGTACATCAGATCAGGTAGCTTCTCTACCCTTCCAAACTGCATAGAGAGCCTCGATATAGTCCATGGCCTCACAATCCGGTTTCCCCCTTGTAACAAGCCCCTGCTCGCTCGGTTTCCCCCTTGTAACGAGCCCCTGCTCGCTCGGTTCCACTCTCCTGACACTCCTCTGCGGCTATAGAATCAGACTGCAGATCACAACATCTGATGGTTCGGTCATCCGATGCTCCGGGACTAGAACTACAGCTATGTGCCGTTCTAATCCAGTTGTGTAGCTCAGAACAAACACCAGGCAGGCTGTATGTAAGTTCAACCAGGAATCTCTTTTATTGAAAAATACAGGCTCTTTTATACAGTAAAAGAGGAGGTGCATACCTCCGGCTCATATTACTCTGAACATACACCTGTGACCAGAAACCTAATTAACATGGGCTAATTAACTAATCCCTTTAGACAGCCTAGATGACTCAGACATGACCTTTAGGCCAGACTGGCCGTCTTGTAGCTCAGAAAACTCAATCAACATTATCACAATAGCAGAGTTAATTAACACAAACAACAATGGGGATCTAATGACTCTTAGATCCCATACTAGAGACTTATTTATAATACACATTCTAGCAGGCAAGAGACAGACAGGTGGCTGGAATTGACATCAGCATCTCCTAACAGTATTTGTCGCAGCATTATGAATCAGCCACTATTTCTAATATGGCAAATCCAGGGTCCCCAGAGTCTGTGTGTCCTGGGGGACCAGGACCCGAATCCACAGTAATACCACCTCAAGGGTCCTCAGGCATACAGCTCACAAAGAGCACCGTTCCCCCAAATGCCAGGGCCCACGATCGATCAGCAAGAGGCTAGCATTCAGTCCCCTCCAAAAGTCTCTCTCCCGGCTAGGTCTGTCACACCCCTCTTTAAGCTTCTGATGACATCCGCTGCTGGACTGCGGAGATTCTCGCTGATACGCTGTCTTTCTACTGTTCCCGACACATTCCACTCCTCTATTGCTTCCATAGCCTGATCCATCCATCAAATTCTTCTTCCCCATCAGGTCTGGGGACACAGCCTGAGAAGGTCGGTAACCTCCGATATCCCTGATTGGTGGACTTGTTGTGACTCTGTATCAGGCTGTCAACTAGGTGACTCATGTCTAGATAGAATGAAACAGGAGGCATCTCTGCCATTGGGCTTCCTGCTGTTGGACCGGTTGCATTTAGACTACCGGCAGTTGAACTGCATGAAACAGGGCTCCCCGGTGGTGACACAGGGGACTTCTCACCAGTCTCCTCCGGCAACTCTACTGGGATCACATGGCCATCCAAGCCTTCGGCTAGGCTCACAACCCTCTTCTGGAACTCCGCCAGAATACTCTCTTTCCATTCTAGAAGGACATAGGTACAATCTTCCTCCAAGTCATGTTTCAGGTCCAAGAGGTAGGACCCCTGTTCCAGCTTTTCTCATCAACTGCTGTACCACTCTATCAAACCACCGGACACCTGGTAGCCTCAGAACCTAGTTTGTTCCATGCGGCACCCATACTCCTGGCTCCACTCGGTGGCAGTGGCTGAGTCCATGACTTCTTCCACCCTGGATGCATCAACTGATCTGCTCGGTACCCCAGATTGGATACCTCGGTGGGACCTCCAAATATAGAGGTACCCCCATGGGGGGCTGCTAATTAACTCTACACCCCACTGGCTAGCCCGACTCTGCAGATCAGCTCTTACCTCTGACACCTTGGGTTCCTGTAATGTACCTGGGATGTGAGCCTGATGTGCAGAGGGAGACTTCCCGTACCACCCTGGCTTGGAGACCACTGGAGTGGGAACAGTGGTGGTAAGAGCACAGTGAGGTAAAGGTGCCTGCTGAGTCCTTACTGTTTGAAGTGGTCTCCTCGTGTGGAAGCTGGAGTAGCGGATGCAGGTCAGCAGATGCAGGGTGCAGAGCAGCGGATGCAGGTCAGCGGATGCAGGTTCCCACAGCAGCAGATGCAGATCAGCAGGTGCAGGTTTGCAGAGTAGCGGATGCAGATCAGCAGATGCAGGCTTGCAGAGTAGCGGATTCAGATCAGCAGATGCAGGCTTGCAGAGTAGTGAATGCAGATCAGCAGATACAGACTTGTAGAGGAGTGGATGCAGATCAGCAGATGCAGGCTTGCAGAGCAGCGGATGCAGGTGAGCAGGCAGAAGCGGAGTCAGACTAGCCGGGTCATACACATCAGGGAATACAGCAAAAACGACAGGCAGAGAATAGTCAGAGTCCAGGCTGGGTCTTGGCAACAGGCAATCAGGCAGGTAACAGAGCAGGGTCAAACGAGCCGAGGTCAGGATTGGAGACATAAGTAGGGTCAGGAAGCCGGGTCAACACAGGAACAGAGTACTGGTACAGAATCAGGAACACAGGTAACAAAAGCAAATCAAACCGCAAGGGGCAGCATCATTGAGCATCTTTTATGGGCTATTGGGCGCCAAAGCGCATCTAACGTGCACGCATGTGCACATTCATGCGCAAAGTCCGTGACTCGCGCATGCGCATAGGCGCACGCCTTCTGGAACGGGCAGTACAACCCTGAAAGTTCCGTTCTGCAATGTGACGTTAGCAATGAGAAACTCACACAATATCACTGACCCACTCAGAAAAGTTTACAAGAATAAGTAATGGAACACAATGAAGAGCATGAATAAACGCAAATTATAATTGACAATTGTTATCACTTAATGCACATATACAAAACTTATAACCTTATATTCACCTTAAGGTATCCTCCTACATGTGAGTGCAATACAGTACTGACCTTACAGCGCAGGGGATAAAGACAAGGCCCCAAAGTCAGACAAGGCCCCAAAGTTCAGCTGTATGATGCCTGTGAAGAAATAGATTCACCTCCATGGTACTACAAGTCTCACCAGCAGTCTGTAGAAAGAACTCACTGAGCAATACTGTACTCTCTACTAAAATGGGCAGGTGCCCTCTCACCACAATGGACTCCAATGGCTGTGAGGCTCCATCTGGAATCCCCACTGGGTGTTCTCTGGTAAAGATGGCGTGGCCACGCGCCGGGCTGCAACTCCCGATGGGCTGAATTGCAGGGGCTTTCAGTTGCTCTGAAGCGCAGGCTGGTCCACTTGCTAGGATAGCAAGGCTGTACTCCGAGATCCCTCAGAGGCGGGCTCTCCGCTGTATAGGGCACAGTCTCTCACTCCTGGTCACACACAGACCTCCTGCTGGCAGGTGTTGAATGGCATCCAGAGAGACTGAAAGCAGGCTGCGCCTGTCCCTTTATCACTCCTCCCAGCAGGCCGTTCTGCATGCTTTGCATTGTTTGTCATGTAGTTCAGAGCTGATCCAGCTAACAGAGTCACTTCCTCCTCCAAACTATATCTCCCACAATACTTTGCTGCATCCCTCCTTCAGTGTAAGGGAAAAATCCTAACAGAGTTCAGCAGACACTAGAGGGAGCCAAACTCATTTTAAACAACAACAAACTGTTCAACTATAATAACTATAGTAGAAAACCCTTGGCTACATATGCTTTGTGTATGACCCTGCAGGCTTCTAGGACCTGTGATGTGTCCTAAAAGTGGGAGTAAACTGCCATGCATGAATTTTACCTATAGGTAAGCCTTGAATAAGGCTTACCTATGGGTACTGTAAATATCTCCTAAACGTGCATGGTTTAGGGGATATATACTGTACATGCAGCTGGTGACATCACAAGCGCATGCGCTCTGAAGGAATGGCATACCCTTGTCCTTCCTTTATAGTCCTGTGCTTTAAATGATGGTCCCTGCCACTCACCCAGAGTCCAAGAACCCGGAAGGAACATGGGTGAAGATGGAAGCGCCTACAGCGGTGACAGCGCAGTGTTTGAAGGATTCGTTTTTAGGTAAGTTTCACATAATGTGTTAGTATGCGATGCATACTAGCACATTATGACATTGCCTTTCAGGTTTAAAAAAAAACACCCAGCAATTTACTACCGCTTTAGGGAAAGGTCAGCACAATAGGTAAGTAGTTATTGCTGTTTAAGATTGCTAATAATACAATAATAGTGTTTAATTACCAATCTGTTAGTAAAACACTCCTTTATCACATACAGTATAAAATAATAATATTGACCCTTCAGCTGAAATTCCTCATAGTGTATACAAAATGTCCCAAATTCATCCTTCCTAAGCACTGTGTGACTGTTTCTGTCTTGCCTTTCTTTCCTTTTGCTGGCAGATCACATCACTCTGATAATGATATATTACCTGTCTGATTTGTGGCCTGCAAGCAAGCATTCATACTGCTGCTTTTCTGGAATGAGCTTCTGCTCCTCTCCTTACCACCTGGCTTCAGCCTGATCAGTCACATCACTGATATTGTCTGCCTGAGGGATTCCAGGGATGTGCCGGATCAGTGTACCAAATGGATATTATTACTTCTTACTTTCTTTCTTGGTAATGAGATTGCTAAAGCCAGTCTCTGGGGTGTCCCTCAGACTTTCCTGACAGATATAACATTATAGACCTTAGCTGCCCACAGGGGATATTTGTCCTTCGTGCTGTGGAATACCTTGAGATATTTTTCATAGTTATATTCATAGCTCAACTGCAGCTATAATCAGCTTGTTTCTTAGGTAGGGAGTAAACTTTAAAAAAGGATGCATATAGCAGAGTCAGGGTTCAAAGTTACAGTATATACAAAATGCCTCAAAATCAATACTGTTTACATCTAAGCAACAAAGAAAGCATTACCATTTTTATTCTGGAATAACAGAAATTGTGGGTAAATATAACTTTAATGAGGTCAGTTCACTTACCTCTACAAATTAAAATATGTGTGTAGATAAGCTAAACTTGATATATGTGTTTAATTTTTAACCAATAGAATCAGGATCATCAATGCTGATTTGTGGGAATTACTATTCCCTTTTCTCTACAGAAAATTGGCAGAAGGTTCTATCAGTGCACATTCCCTAGAATAAGATTTAGGTTTCTCTGGAGTACAGATGTAGTACCCTCCTAGGTAGGTGCTAGAAGAGAGTATAGTTTTTGATCTTTCTGCTTACCAGGAAGATGGTCAGGTAAAACTTAGAGTGCTCTCTGCCTACCAGGGAGCAGGATCTATTGGTTAGATCTGTTGATTGTGCTCAGGTGCAGCTCAGCTTGTTCTGACTGTCCCCCACCAGTCCAATAGAGAGGCATATTTGACAGTGGGAGGGGACCTGACAAGTGAGTGCACAGGCTTTGTTACAGCCCTCGCAATTGGCATAAAAAAGTACTGCATTGCATGTTGGGATACTGTATAAAAAGACAGAGTATATGTGCTCAGAGTTAGTTGAGCCAGGGAACAGAGCCCAGGACGGAGAGGGGCGGCTGCCCTCTCCTCCACGGAAGAGGCTGTGCGGCCCTGGGTGGTCGACCCAAAGGCCTAGAGAGAGAGAGAGAGAGAGAGAGAAGCTGAACCCAGAGGTCCTGCAGAGCTGACTAGAAGGGAGACACCAGGAAGGATCTGATTCTGCCTACTGTGAGTACAGATCTTTGTCTTTGGGGCCTGTCAAGTGAGGGCCGCCCCTTCAGCTAGAAGAGTCAGAATGCTAAAGAGTGTCCTGAAGTTAATTTAGTGCATCAAGTCTGCTGCTAGTGAGAGCAAGAGGACTTAACCCTTCCATACATGTGGCTGTATGGTGACAGCAGTGTGACTGCTTCTACTACCAATCCGGTGAGGCCAAGTGAGAGTTGTTCTTATTCTTTGTGAATAGTTCCAGTTGGAGTATCACACTCATCCCTTCTCCCATCCAAGTTCCAAAATAAAATGCAAAAACGCAAATACCCTGAACTGGTTATTGAGTAATGAGCAAACTGGAGTAAGGGTGGGACAAGTGGCAACTCCTAGCAACCAAGCGGGAACCCCTAGCAATCAAGCGGGAACCCTTAGGAACCAAGCAGGGACCCCTAGCAACAAAGTGGGAAACCCTCAGCACCAAAGTGGGAACCCTCAGTAATTAAGTGAGAATCCTCAGCAACTAATTGGGAACTATTACCAACCAGCTGCAGGTAACCAGAGAGAGGCCTATGAAGTCAACACTCAGCAAGCCCTATGGGGACATACAAGGGTAATTTATTCACACTATTTAAGAAGGTGGTTTGAAGCATATAGCCAAGAATTTAAAGGATTTACTTAACTGGACTTGCATTTATTATGATGTTTCAGCAACTGGTGTTTAGAATATGACATGACTAGTTCATACAACCTCGGAAATCATGAAATTTTCCAAAAATATTATAGTACACTATATTCAGTAAAATCAGCAGAACCTCAGCGAACAGACTCTGTGAAAGTAGCAAAGATACAGTTGTACCTGAAGGCAGTGGCGATTGGTGCTTAATATTTTGGGGGGGGACAAACAAACCTCCCCCCCTCACTTCCACCGCCACCATCAACACCAATACCCCCTACAGTGGGAGACAGTCAGGAGGCCGTGATACAGCCCCCCCACCCCCTGCATGGGAGACAGTTGCAAGGCTGTGATCCCACCCCCCCACAGGAGACAGTCGGGAGGCCACGATCCCCCCAACCCCCATGGGAAACAGTCGGAAGGCCACGATAGAAGGCCTTACTGTGAGGAGGCAGAAGGGAGCCAAGCCAAGATACAATGAGGGAAGAGCTGGGGCTTACTCCTCTAGGCAGAACAAAAAGTGGCCGGGGCTTCTCCTCCCGGCCAAACAGACAATGGGTCCTGAGACTCCCTGGCCAATTGGGTCTCAGGAGCTGCTTCCTGATTGGCTGGGAGGAGAATCAGGAAGGCAATAGCGAATATTAATTTCCTTTGGTCACACAAGTGGGTGGACTCAGGGTGCAGTTCTCTGCGCCCTGAGTCCACCCTTTTTTGAAGCCAATTATAGCCTCTGGCTTCAATCACATGCTTCAAACAAAAAACAACCCATTTGAATCCATGGAGATTAGGGGCTGGAAGCATGGATGGGGGGGCCACGCCCCTGAGCCCCTAATAGATGGGCCACCACTGCCTGAAGGAATCAAGGCTACCTAAACTAGCAGAGGATGTTTTGAAACCCGTAAAAAAGGCCTATAACACAAGGAAAAAATAGAAGCCAGAATTTAAAATACAGCAACAAGGTAAAGTTCTGGCCCATATGGGTAATGTATTAGATAGTGTATAAAATTTAAAGGGAAACTAATAAAAAAATTCTGTTCATATGTAAAATTGCTGAATAAAGGGGCGGCTATGAGGAAGGAATCATTGCCAGCATACATTACCATTATTCCAAATTAAGGGATAGATCCCCATTGTGATCTAGCTACAGACCAATATCATTGCTGAACACAGATACTAAATTATGTGCAAAAATACTAGCTACTGGATTGAAGGGCCGGATGTTATATTGGATACATACCAACCAAGTCTGATTTGTCCCAGGCCAAGAGGGTAATTGTGACGGGAGGGCCCGTGGAACCCAGAATCCCTTGGAAAGTATGGGATGCCCTTGTTTCAGCTCCCCATACACCTCCTATGTCTAAGTCACCCTGTGCTATCCTGGCACAGGGTGGGTGAGAAAATATATCTTGGACTACTTAAAATGGGACAGTGATATTTGTCCACAATATCTCCTAGGATGTATGTAGAGACTATTCTTGGTTTGTTTGATTCTGAACTCAACATGTTAGTTAATTGAGTGAACTGATCACATTGTCCTCTGTACAATGTAGGAGACAGGCTGACTCCTAGTGGAGCTCCTGCTATTGTGAGAAAATGTCCTGTGGTTGTACTTATGATAATGTACTGTGTGAAACTCGGTGACAATAAGTCTGACCTGTAGTGAAATCCTGACAGGCACAGAGTCACATCGGCTGCTTAAAGGGTTAGTTAATGAGCTCATGTTAACTTTTTATAGGTGTATTGTTAGAGTAATATGAGCAGGAGGGGGGAACCTCCTCTTCTACTGTATAAAAAGTCTTGTATTCTGGTCCTAAAAAAACAGTCCATGTTAGCAGTGAAACAAGTCTTGTCTTGTTTTGTGCTTTGTGAGCGGTTGGAATATCTGATATCTGTATCCAGACTGGGAGGAAGTGGTATACTGACGGAAGCACTCAAGCGGAGTGTGGGACGTTCCGTGACAGTAATGGTCTGAGATCGTTGTACATTTTGCAAGGATAGCAAGGAAAAGTCCCCAGTTCTGATCCTGTCAATTGATGTGGATAAAGCATTTGACAGGGTGGACTGGGGAATTATGATAGCTACACTGGAGGAAGTGGTATACTGACGGAAGCACTCAAGTGGAGTGAGGAACGCTTCCTGCCGTCTGGGACATCCAAACTTCCACCTGGATCCAAGATCAGGATAGCAGACTTTGGTCACCCCAGCGGAAATATGGACCTGGCATCAGAATTCCCGTGGCTGCTGAGGATCGTCCTTTCAGCTTACTCCAGGACTGTGTCTGAGGATGAATACCTGGAGCTTAGGCAGCAAATTCAGGTGGAGCTCTGGATTGGAGCCCTCCAGCTCGCTGGTATAAAACAGGGCAAGTGCTTTCTGACCCAAGAGCAACGTGCCAGTGACCAACGGGCATTGTGGATGGCATTCCTGGGAGAGCGGCCCCAGGAACAATGGGTGACTGAGTTGGACAGGCTGGTGCAGCAGGAGATAGAGCTGGACAATCATTATCGGGCTCTGCAATGGCACGCAGAGCAGGGATATTTAGGGGAGACAACAGAATGCTCTCCAGAGGTATTTGACTTTGGAGGCCCTGGATTGCTGTGGGAGAGCCTTACAGATCGTTTTGTGTTTGGCAATGAAGGGGAACCTGCCCTTGAGGACCTGTGAGAATATAGAGAGGCTATGCTTGGTCTTTCAGGGGTCTCATAGCTCAAACCTGATCTGGACCATTTGCTAGGGAAGGAACAGCATTCGGAAAGGGCATACAGGAAACTGCTAGAACACGTTCAGCAGCATGCCAGAGAATCGGCAGTGGAAAATCTGGAGATTGCCTTCCCCAAACCTGAAGTGCTGACAACAGGGCAGAGCTCTGCTAACCTCTGCCCAGCACTGATAGCATTTTCTGGGTTCCATGGACAGGAGATGGTGAACCTCTATCCCCAGACATCAGTTGCAGAGACAAGGGATTTGATAGACTTTCCTGCTGAGAAAGAACAAGCTGATGAGCCTTCAGCAGAAGATCTGCTATCAGGGCTGTTAGGGGGCTAACGATCTTCTTCTAGGAGCAAGTGAACCTCTTCTCTAGCATATCCTGATTAGAGTGTTCTTTCAAACCCAAATCAGGCCCGGAGACCATTCCAGTGAGAAAATAATGACACAACAGTCAAATGTCTGGAATGTTCTGCTTTTTACTTCCGTAGACAATCACTTATATAATCAAAACGACATCACAAAAAAAGTTCAACCTTTTCATTAATATACAGACATTACGTATACATCAGATGATTAAAAACCACCTAAAAATGAGACATTATTTCTTCATACAGAAACTATAAACAAGCAAAAACCTTCATGCGTCATTTCGGGGAAATCATGTTATTTACAAGGATTTGAAACTAACTTTTGATAGACGTCACATATACATATTATTCTAAGATGGATACATATTCTTATAGCTAAAATAAAGGACAGCAAGCTAAAATATCCTTACAATCCCCTCTTTGATCACACATGTATATATATATATATATATATATGTATGATCTCACTTCCTTATCATGGCGGTATTCTCAGCCTACTTCTGATGATACATACTGAGATACGTTTTATTGGGAGATGAGGGATCTGAAATGCGAGTGGCTCTATTAATAAGGCACATAATAAGCTTGTACACAAGATAAAGGAAAAGGAAAAAGAACACGACAATAATTAAAATTATGGCAATATCCCTTATCCAAGAGAATATCCCTCCAAATCCAAAATCAACATTTCCAAAAGGACTCCAGGTCTGGGCTATGTTGCGAGCCTCTTGTTGCAGCTTGGCCACCTCTTTTCTATGCTGAGCTATCACATCATAATAATCTGGTACCTCTATACTGGTATTGTGTACCCAAGTACAACATTCATAATCCTCAGTCATTTCACATAATCCTGTAAGGGCTGAACTCATGCTCTCAATGGCTAAATCATGCAATTCTAGTTGTTTTCTAATAGCCCTAGTTTCAACATTAAGTTTAGAAATGTCATCAGAGTTCTTTTCCATTATCTCATCAATAATTCCTAAATAATTATTTAACCTTTTTATCAAATCTATTCCCCTTCCTGTCCAGGAAGGGAACCATGCCCAGGCCATATCCTTTTCAAGGAATAACTCTCTCTTGTTACGATGTTTCAATGGATACCTTGGGTGTATACTAGCTTCAAGCAAATGACTCCCATCACTATCACCTATCACCCCCATTATGGGCATCAGTGAGGCCAGGTAACACCAGCCCTGGACCTCTTGTGGAATCCAGGGATAACAAGTCTTTCCACAACAAATATAAGTGTGGTTACCAAACGAGAAGGGCGTATTCACAGCAGTTTCTTGATCTACTGCTGTAACTGCTGCTAAAACCTGAAACAAATGCTGTACAGATTTACTACTTTCATCTGCAGAGGCAAGAATCTTTTCAAAATCAGCCCGTACTCTGACCTTAACGTGGTATGTTTAATATAAAGAACAAAACTTCCCACTAGGGGCATAGCAATTAGAAATGTTCAAAACCGATTGACTACAGATATGAGCATTTCTAGTAGAATTCCCTAAATTGAAACACCAGGTAGGATTATGACTTCTATTGATGATGTGAAAGGAAATGGTGTCATTAGTTCTTCTGCTGACATTCAAAAGGTCAAGGGGAATATTTCCTTTTAAAAGGGGAGTAATATTTAAAGGTATAGCTATTAGGGGTATCCTAACAGTGCTAAGGTGCAATTTGCCACAAATCCAACATTTCTGAAATCCTGATTTCCGAGCATAAGCATATTTAAATTTTAACAAAAGCATTTTATCAGCAAAATTATCTTCAATGTCTCTTTTATTTCTAACTTGTATCACTGTAATGTTCTTCTGTGTATGTGTGTTTCCACAAATACTTTTAATGGCACCCAATTCTTCAGGGTGGTAAATACAGTTAGTGATGATCCAAGTGGGCGGAAACACTATCAGGGTGATCAGGAACAGGAAGCAAAATGTTTTGCCAGAAGTCTGTGGTGAAATAAGCGAGGTCATCTTCTCTGGCCGGACCTGCTTTTCCAGGAACTCCTCCTTCATCTGCTTGGACTTCTGCTTGAGGGCCTCCTGTATTAAGGATCTCCTTCCTGCTCTTGGGGCTTTGGGCAACCTTTTTCACTCGGCTGGCATGGATCCCGGACTAGCAGTTTTACACCAGGATAGCCGTTCTGATCACTGCAATCACCATAGTAGGAGGTCCAAAGGGATACTCTTGCTTCTTATTTCTGTTCAGCTGTTGGACCACCACCGTGTCTCCCTCCTTGAAGAGGTGAGTAGCTTCCTGTGAAGAAAAAAGAGAGGTGCGAGCAACATTTCTTTGACTGTATCCAATATTTCAACCAGTTTTCTTACATATTCTTCCTGTATTAAGTCTAAATCTTCCTTTTCTACCATTAAAGTTGCTCTGGCCTATGGGGTGGGGAAAAATCTACTCATCAAAACTTCTAAAAAAAACTTATTTCTGCCAGAACTGCTGGGAGGACCCTTCTCCAGTTGGCAAAGGTTCCCCCTGTGGCCTTTCTTATCTTGTCTTTTATTGTTCTATTCATTCTTTCTACTATTCCTGAACTTGGAGGGTGGTAGGGAATGTGAAATTTCCATTCTATCTTGAGAGTTTTTACCAAGTCCTTGGGAGACCCTGGCTATAAAAGCTGGACCATTTGAGAACATGTCCACAATTATCAAAAGATATTCCTGTCTTTTGCCTAGTTTGGGCCTGTGTGCGAAATCAGCCGTGACTTGTATACCTGCGTGGCCTATTCCGTGGTACTGTGAATGCACTTGCTGTTCGTATACATGGTTTCCCCTCTTTGCAGAGAAATCCAGACCTTGGATCTCTCTACACACCCTTTCCATTCCAGTCCCTTAACTCATAATTCGATGCATACTCCTGGGGATCTGCAAGTGACTTTTCAAAAGGGGATAGGTCAGGTATCAGCATAACAATTTGGATGTCTGCTGTCTGTGAGATAGCAGCTTATTTAGCAGCAGGGTCAGCCAGACCTGCTCATTTCCCCTGGCCATCTCTGTCTATTGGCCTGTGTGTGCTCTGCAGTGTACTATAGCCTAGAGCAAGAACCATCCACAAAAACATTCTGTGTGTCTGGTAGTGCTGTGGACCTGGGTGATGTGTCTTGGTGAATGAGGTTTATGCAGTCATATTATGGCACAACCTCATCCTGTTCTCCTTTTTAATCCTAAAAAAAGCGTTTAAAATCACCTCATATCCGCTCAAACTCTGAGCAGACATGTGCTGTGTATGTACATTTTTCAACAAGATTGACACATTGTAAGTGATGTGAAGTGTGGCGTCGTGTCCCACAGTGAAAGAAGTGACCATCTCAACCACCATAGATCAGGACGCTTGAGCGCACCGGGACCATCTTTGAGAAAAAAACTACAGGGCACAGTCTCCCACTATATTCCTGGGCCAGTACTCCCGCCATGGTTCTGCAATTTTCCCTGGCAAACAAGTGAAACATTTTGCCATATTCAAGGAGGCCTAAGGCTCGGGCTGGTAACCATTACACATTTCAACATGGCAAAACATGGCAAAAACATTTAACATTTCATCAGACCATTTTACAGTATCAGACATTTCAGAGACATTACTTCAAAAACATTGCTTGTCTCAATATATTGTCATTGAAATAGCAGTCAGGTATCCATTGGCGGCAGTAACCAATCATACCTAGGAAGGTGAGCATGTCCTTCCTATTAAATGGGCGGGGCAGACCCATTCAGAGCCGCAGCTCTTTTATGACTGACTCTTCTTTCTCCTTTTGTGAGCACAAATACTCAACTGTTTTTTTTCTTGACAACATTGTAACTTTTCCTTAAACATTTTGTAACCACATACATGTAACCATTTCAATAAAGATAGGCTATCAGCTCGGCAGTCCTCCTCTGAAGAACTAGAAATCAAAAAATCACCAACATACTGCAACAATACAGAACCATGAGGGGCAGTCCAGGGCCCAAGGATGACTTGGAGTACAGTGGCCGTGTCTCCTCGTCTACAGGGATGAAAAAAAAACATTCTTTAAATCAATCACAGTAAAATACTCTGCATCGCATGGCATGGCGGTAAATATTGATGGCACATCAGGCACTACTTGGGCAATTGGTACGACTAGGCTATTGATGTCCCTTAGGTCTTGTACAAACCTATAGTAACCATTTGCCTTTTTTTTTTTTTTTTTTACTGGGAGTATTATAAGGCGAGACAATTTCCCTTAAGATTCCTTTCTTTAAGAAATCCTCTTTCTCTGTATGTAACTCCCTCTTTGTCCTTGCCCCCTTTCCTCTTTTTATAAAAGTTTCCCCTTTGATTTCCTAAGAAATCATTTTGCTAATGTGTTGATACTGGTGTTTGTTTTGGGATGTCAAAACATCCTGCTGCATCTTTTTCAATCAACGTTTTTTTTTTTTCAAGACAGACTTTAATAAGTCTGTATTTAAAGGACTGTACATTTCATCTTAAGTGTTAAATCCGGCGTCTTGTGTAATGAAAGGAAAACTTTATATAACTACCTGCGCAGTTACTTCCTCTTTTTTACTCCGTGCTTTCTGCTTGTTTTAAAACTACGTGTTTTGTATTCTGACCCTCTACGGCGTGCGCAGCCTCTACAGCTTTCAACTTCTGCGTTGTGGTATGTAAGATTTAACCCTTAATTTACCATCCCATGACTCTGCTAAACCCATCATGGACAATGTATGGGCTAGGACACTATAGGGAGCCTCGGTCCAGCCGGTCTCCACAACACATATATTTATTTATTCTTTCTAAACATTCTAATTAGATACTAAGTCTCTTTTTTCCTTTTTTCAGTATGCCAACAGGTTCAAACAGTGCCTTCAATTGCGGTAGTACTAATGCCGCAAACAATTCCCCACTATCTATTACAGTCAGTGAGATATTAGTACTTGAACCCTGTTGGCAAAAAGCCAAATGTCCAAATTTTGCACCTGACTTCCCATTTGCAAGAGATGTCAGTAGCAAAAAGAATTATTCAAATAGCATGTTTTAATCAAAAGTTATCCTCACCAATTTAATTACCTTAAAAAAGTGTTATTAACGCTCTACCCATATTTTAAATGGTAAAAACGTCCCTAATGTCACAATACTTCAAAGACCGGGGACAGACTTGATAAGTCTCCCCTGCTCTTCCAATAAGTGACATTACTCCCTGCACTGTCAATCCTTCTTAAAACACAAATTTGTGTAAACCAGTAATACAATCAGGACACTTTTGAAACCTTTTCTTTTTTTTTTACTTTCTCTAAGATGACACTGAACGTCTGATTACAGCAAGGCAAATAAAATATTTTTACTCACTGCATCAATGCCAGAATCATCCTGCCAACTATATATATATATCTATATCTTATACTTTAGAGTCAAAGCATTTATATATAAATCATTAAAAGTCAGCATCAATACATAACCAAATATTGTAACATCACTCTACGTTTCATTATAATACAATGACAATACAATGCAGTGGAAAGGTGTCATCTTACCTTATGACACCTGACAAATTCCACACAGACAAAACAGATGACCTTATTTTATCTACTTATTTTATCTCCTAAGCGAAAGAAAGGCAAGCAAAGAGGTTTGGGTTTTTCCGGGACACTCTATCAGATATCTTTATAAAACTTCTTACAGTACTGTATTATATTACTTTGGGTTTCTCAGAACCCCTTGGACTAACTCAGAGTCCTTTCTTTTTAGAACTATCTCAGAGTTCTTTGGACTAACTCAGAGTCCTTTGGACTAACTCAGAGTCCTTTGATCCGTCACCCGAACGAATCTCTGCGAGATTCATACATTTACATAAATGTTTTTAACACTACACCTTCTGTTAACCCCATATAAGGAAACGGTCTTTTAAACTAAAGTCACGGTGAAAGAAATAATAATAATTAAATCAGACTCCCTGGACTTTAGAAACTTGGATGATGATCTTGGATGATGATCATCTCATAAACAATGACCGCCCCACACGCTGCCACCAAAACTCTGTTAGGGGGCTAACGATCTTCTTCTAGGAGCAAGTGAACCTCTTCTCCAGCATATCCTGATTAGAGTGTTCTTTCAAACCCAAATCAGGCCCGGAGACCATTCCAGTGAGAAAATAATGACACAACAGTCAAATGTCTGGAATGTTCTGCTTTTTACTTCCGTAGACAATCACTTATATAATCAAAACGACATCACAAAAAAAGTTCAACCCTTTCATTAATATACAGACATTACGTATACATCAGATGATTAAAAACCACCTAAAAATGAGACATTATTTCTTCATACAGAAACTATAAACAAGCAAAAACCTTCATGCGTCATTTCGGGGAAATCATGTTATTTACAAGGATTTGAAACTAACTTTTGATAGACGTCACATATACATATTATTCTAAGATGGATACATATTCTTATAGCTAAAATAAAGGACAGCAAGCTAAAATATCCTTACAAGGGCCAAAGTCCACTGTGCTCTGCCCAGCACCAACAGTGGCTTCGGCCTTCTTGGGAGAAGAGGTAGTCGGCCTTTCTCCCACAAGACTGATAGGGACATGTGATTTTCTGCCAGCACCATCTATGGAGTTATGCCAAACGTCTTCTACATTTCTGTAGAGGAGGAGCCACCTAGCAAACCCCCAGCAGAAGCGCTGGCAACCGGACAGAGGGTCCAAGACCTCTGCCCCACACCTGCAGCAATTCAGGAGTCCCAGGATGAGGAGGTGGCAGTCTATCGCGAGCAGCAGATCAGGATCCAAGAAGAGAATGCAGTCGTCACTTCACAACTGCAGCTTGATCTGGTGTCGGTGGATGGGCCTGTGGTCTCCACTAACAGAAAACCAGCAGAAGTGCTGGCAACTGGGCAGAGTGCTACCAACCTCTGCCCAGCAACAACTGCGGAGTTCCAGGGAGCTGGGGCAGTTGGCCCCTCTCCCCAGCAGTTAGCTGGAGCAGGTGATGTAGGGAAGCTCCTACGCCCAGCTGAACTGCTGGCAGTGGAATAGAGCGCTTCTGGACCCTGTCCTCCACTAACAAATGATGGATTTCCTGTAAAAGTGGATGGAACTTCAGTCTCCACCTGTCTACCCCAGGGATTCTGGGCAGTCGGTCCAGATCCCCAACAGCATGACGGAGTGAGCCCAGTAACCCTGTCTTCTCTCCAGTGGCTAAAAGGACTCCGGGGAGGGGGGGGCAGTCCGGGCCTCTTCCCAGTGGCGGGCATGTTCTCTGAGAGAGGCAGAGGTTGGCTGGGTGAGTAATGCTCTGTTTTGAACAATTTGTTTGGGGTACTGTGTGGGTACAGGCATTAGAGGATTGGAACTATGGACTAACTTTGGAGTCAACCCGTCTGGGGTCTCCTCCTGTGTTAGTCTTCTGCCGAAAGGGGAGAGGTGTGACGGGAGGGCCCGTGGAACCCAGAATCCCTTGGAAAGTTGGGATGCCCTTCTTTCAGCTCCCCATACACCTTTTATGTCTAAGTCACCCTGTGCTATCCTGGCACAGGGTGAGTGAGAAAATATATCTTGGACTACTTAAAATGGGACAGTGATATTTGTCCACAATATCTCCCAGGATGTATGTAGAGACTATTCTTGGTTTGTTTGATTCTGAACTCAACATGTTAGTTAATTGAGTGAGCTGATCACATTGTCCTCTGTACAATGTAGGAGACAGGTTGACTCCTGGTGGAGCTCCTGCTATTGTGAGAAAATGTCCTGTGGTTGTACTTATGAAAATGTATAATGTACTGTGTGAAACTCGGTGACAACAAGTCTGACCTGTAGTGAAATCCTGACAGGCACAGAGTCACATCGGCTGCTTAAAGGGATTAGTTAATTAGTTCATGTTAACTTGTTACAGGTGTATTGTTAGAGTAATATGAGCAGGAGGGGGGAACCTCCTCTTCTACTGTATAAAAAGTCTTGTATTCTGGTTCTAAAAATACAGTCCATGTTAGCAGTGAAACAAGTCTCATCTTGTTTTGTGCTTTGTGAGCGGTTGGAATATCTGATATCTGTATCCAGACTGGGAGGAAGTGGTATACTGACGGAAGCACTCAAGCGGAGTGTGGGACGTTCCGTGACAGTAATGGTCTGAGATCGTTGTACATTTTGCAAGGATAGTAAGGAAAAGTCCCCAGTTCTGATCCTGTCAATTGATGTAGATAAAGCATTTGACAGGTAGACTGGGGAATTATGATAGCTACACTGGAGGCACTGGGAATAGGCAGTAAGATGGTATGATGGATAGCTGCCCTATACCAAAATCCTACAGTGAGGGTACAAGATAACAATAGTTTATCACATTTCTAAAGGGAGATATTGGTCTATGAGAATAAAGGTAGCTGCTAGCACTTCAATTTACATAAAACCTGGTGCAGCACTGACAAAAAAAAGTATATAAGTACATACACATATAATATTAATCAAATCCAATGAAAATACAACAATGAATATTGAGTGAAGGAACAATAAAAAAAAACATTTATCAAAGTGAGTCAACACTTCCAAACAGGTGTAAAAATAAGAAAAAAAGGAGATGACAGGTGAAATTTTAGTGTTTATAGAAGGTGATCCACCACCGTGAGTATAGCAAGCACACTTACCAGAGTAAATGGACCCATATATCATAGGTATTGAGTCAAATGGGCTGTTGTGATTAACAATCACTCATAAGAAGGCACAGTCCAACCATATATCTTGCATGGGGAACTCCAAACTTTCCAAAACAGAACCAGTGTGAGTGATCACAGCATTCACAGGTCAGCCTCCCATCTCAAAGACATATGCAAAGGAATACCAAGCATCCACACATAGTATAAAACCATTGCTAAAATTTATTTAAAATAAGCACTAAACACTTACAAGAATCTGGTGAAATACAGCGCTGTTTGTAAACATCTGTCATGGAAGTAATAAAAAAAAAATCCTGGATGAAAGCACACAATAACGTCACAGATGTGATTTCCATCCAAAGCATTTCATCATAATTGACATAATCTGGGGTGAAATTCACTGTTCTTTGGGTAGTTTGTCATGTCGACTTACATGATCTTTTTTACTTAGTAGTTTATCACAGCCATTTTAATTGTTCAGTGGAACAAGACAGGGGTGTCTGCTTTTACCCCTGTTATTTGTGTTGTCATCAAAACCTCTGTTGGCTACTAGAGATGAGCCTGATGTTTGAGTCGAGCGTAAGTTTGACTCGAATATCGTGTGTTCGCCTGTTCACTAAACAGCGAACATTATGCAGTGTTTGCAGCAAATTTGAAAGCCGCGGAACACCATTAAAATCTATGGGACAGTAACATGAAAAATCAAAAGTGCTCATTCTAAAGGCTTATATGTAATTTATTGCCATAAAAAGTGTTTGGGGACCTGGGTCCTGCCTCAGGGACATGTATCAAATAAAAAAAAAGTTTTAAAAATTTACTTTTTTGTGAGCAGTGATTTTAATAATGCTTAAACTGAAACAATAAAAATGAAATATTCCTTTAAATATCGTGCCTGGGGGTCTCTATATTATGCCTGTGAAGTGGCACAGTTTTCCCAAGTTTATAACAGTACCACAGCAAAATGACATTTCTAAAGGAAAAAAAGTCATTTAAACTGATCACGGCTATAATGAATTGTCGAGTCTCAGCAATATAGATGAAAATAGTTGAAAAAAACAGCATGGGTTCCCCCCAGTCCATTATCAGGCCCTTCAGGTCTGGTATGAATATTAAGGTGAACCCAAAACCAAAAATTGAAAAAAAATTGTGTGGGGGTCCCCCCAAAATCCATACCAGGCCCTTCAGGTCTGGTATGGATATTAAGTGGAACCCTGCGCCAATTTTTTTTTTTAATGGCGTAGGGGTCCCCCCCAAAATCCATACCAGTCCCTTCAGGTCTGGTATGGATTTTAAGGGGAACCCTGCACTAAAATAAAAAAAATGGCATAAGGGTCCCCCCCAAAATCCATACCAGACCCTTATCCCAGCACACAAGCTGGCAGACCACAGGAAAAGAGGGGAGACGAGAGAGCACCCCCCCTCCTGAACCTTACCAGGCCACATGTTCTCAACATGAGGGGCATGCTTTGGAGTGACCCCCAAGCACCTTGTCATAATCTGGAAGCCCCCTTTAACAAAGGGACCCCCAGATCCCGGCCTTCCCCCCCTGTGAATTGCTAATTTGTACATTATACCCCTACAATTTCACAAAAAAGTGTCAAAAATAGTAAAAAAGACAGGAGACACTTTATTGAAAGATAAAAAAAATAAAAATGTCCCGCGATGTAGATTCATTTCACGCCGCCGACAAACTGAAAAAAGAAAGAAAAGTTGCAACAGCTCTGCCTCCATGGGAGGCTCCCACCGAGTGATACTTCTTCTCGGTGACAGCTGTTATATAGCTGAGGGCGGGGCCACTCGGTGACATAAACAAGTGACCCCGCCTTCCTCTGACATCACGTGGCATCAGAGGAGGGGTGGGGTCATCCGTTTACGTCACCAGGTTGCCCCGCCCTCAGCTATAACAGCTGTCATCAATAAGAAGCATCACTCGGCGGAAGCCTCCCATGGAAGCGGAGCTGTTGCGGCTCTTTTTTTCTTTTTTTGGTTCATCAGTAGGGATGAGCCGAACACCCCCCGGTTCGGTTCGCACCAGAACCCGCGAACGGACCGCAAGTTCGCACGAACGTTAGAACCCCATTGACGTCTATGGGACTCGAACGTTCGAAATCAAAAGTGCTCATTTTAAAGGCTAATTTGCATGGTATTGTCCTAAAAAGGGTTTGGGGACCCGGGTCCTACCCCAGGGGACATGTATCAATGCAAAAAAAACTTTTAAAAACGGCCGTTTTTTCGGGAGCAGTGATTTTAATGATGCTTAAAGTAAAAAAAAAAAAGTGAAATATTCCTTTAAATATCGTACCTGGGGGGTGTCTATAGTATGCCTGTAAAGTGACGCGTGTTTCCCATGTTTAGAACAGTCCCTGCACCAAATGTCATTTTTAAAGGAAAAAATCTCATTTAAAACTGCTTGCGGGTTTAATGTCATGTCGGGTCATGGCAATATGGATGAAAATCAGTGAGACAAACGGCATGGGTACCCCCCAGTCCATTACCAGGCCCTTTGGGTCTTGTATGGATATTAAGGGGAACCCCGCACCCAAATTAAAATAAGGAAAGGTCCCTATATACTCTGAACAGCAGTATTCAGGCGGTGCAAACAAGACAGGGACTGTAGGTTTGTTGTTAAGTAGAATCTGTTTGTAATTTTGAACATTTTTAATGTGTTTAGCTCCAGCCAAAAAATCTTTTCTAAGCTTTTTGGAAAACATAGGGAAGGGTTATCACCCCTGTGACATTTGTTTTGCGTCTTTCCTCCTCTTCAGAAGATTTCACCTCACTTTTTTGTCCCAATGAAAAATGTTTTTTGAAAATTTGGGTTTTTTTGTGGAACAAGGATTGGAAAGCATCAGTGGAAAGGAGAAATTGTTTTCCCATATTAACTCTTACAGGAGAGAATTTCCCTTCCTTAGGGGTAGATTTCATCTCACTTCCTGTTGTCTCCTTCCGTTTGCAAGTAGGAGTCGTTTGTAAGTTAGATGTTTGAAAGTAGGGTCCTGCCCTATATACTCAGCAGAAATTTGGGCCTTAGGTGTTGCTGTGGCCAAAACACTGTAAGCCCTCACAGGGCCCTGCTGTGAAATATTAGATCAAGAATTGTAATTACATGCCCCTGTTGAACAGGAGCTGAAAAATTAGGCCTTAGGCACTGGTGCTGGTGCCACAACACTGCAACCCCTCACAGACACTCTAGTTGGAACGCAGGAACGAGCCCTGCTGCAAAGTATTGCATCAAAAATTGTAATTACACGCCCCTGTTAGACAGGGGCAGAAAAATTGGGTCTTAGGCACTGGTGCTGGTGCCACAACACTGCAACCCCTCACAGACACTCTAGTTGAAACGCAGGAACAAGCCCTGCTGCAAAGTATTGCATCAAAAATTGTAATTACACGCCCCTGTTAGACAGGGGCTGAAAAATTGGGTCTTAGGCACTGGTGCTGGTGCCACAACACTACAACCCCTCACAGACACTCTAGTTGGAATGCAGGAACGAGCCCTGCTGCAAAGTATTACATCAAAAATTGTAATTACACGCCCCTGTTAAACAGGGGCTGAAAAATTGTGCCTTAGGCACTGGTGGTGGCGCCCAGAACCAAAAATGTTCTTACAAGCTATCAGCGTGATGATTGAGGAGGAAGAGGATAATTACTCAGGGATAGTCACTCAGCATCAGCATAGGCAGTCTTTGAAGGGATCTGAGATTTCAAAAAAAATTATTCGGTTACATCTGCATCAGGTGCTTGGTAGCTGGTGGTGATCCAAGACTGATTCATTTTTATGAAGGTCAGCCGATCGACCGAGTCGGTGGACAGACGCACCCTGTGATCGGTTACCACGCCTCCAGCAGCACTGAATGTGCGTTCCGAAAGAACGCTGGATGCAGGACAGGCCAGTAGCTCAATTGCATACTGTGCAAGCTCTGGCCAGTGATCCATCCTCAAGACCCAGTAACCCAGAGGATTTTCGGTGGGAAAGGTGTCCAAGTCTGATCTTGCCCCTAGGTATTCCTGCACCATGTAAAACAGACGCTGGCGATGGTTGCTGGAACCGATCATACCTTGGGGCTGCGGACCAAAAAATTGTCTGAACGCATCGGTCAGACGGCCACCTTCTCCACCGCTCCTTCTTTGACTGACCGAAGCCTCAGCAACACGTTGTCCAGAAACAGGAGTTTGTAACCTCCCAGTCTCTGGGAACGCGTTGCACAGACCTTTCTGCAAGGCCTCCCGAAGATGTTTCATCCTCTGCTCCCTCTGCGATGGCAAGATAAGGTCCGCAACCTTACCCTTGTAACGTGGATCAAGGAGGGTTGCCAGCCAGTATTGGTCCTTCTCCTTGATACCACGAATACGAGGATCCTTACGCAGGCTTTGCAGGATCAGGGAGGCCATGCAGCGTAGGTTTGCTGAGGCATTCGGTCCGGAGTCCTCTGGGTCACTAAGGACAACAACGTCCGCAGCCACCTCCTCCCAGCCACGTACAAGTCCATGTGTTCCTTGGGACTGATCCCTTAAAGACTGCTGATGCTGAGTGCCAGGCTCCACCTCCATACTGACACAATCTTCCTCCTCCTCCTCCTCCTCCTCCTCGTCCTCTTCCTGTGTGATCGGCGGGCACGCAGGAACACTGTCTGGATAAAGGGGGCCTTGAGAGCTAAGGAAGTCCTCCTCTTCCTGCCTCTGTTCTGCCTCAAGTGCCCTGTCCATTATTCCACGCAGCGTGTGCTCCAACAGGTGGACAAGGGGGACAGTGTCACTGATGCATGCACTGTCAGTGCTCACCATCCTCGTGGCCTCCTCGAATGGTGACAGGACAGTGCATGCATCCCTGATCATGGCCCACTGGCGTGGGGAAAAAAAACCAAGGTCCCCTGACCCTGTCCTGGTGCCATAGTCGCACAGGTACTCATTGATGGCCCTCTGCTGCGTGTGCAGCCGCTGCAGCATGGCCAACGTCGAGTTCCACCTGGTGGGCATGTCACAGATTAGGCGGTTCTTGGGCAGGTTAAACTCCTTTTGGAGGTCCGTCAGCCGAGCACTGGCATTATATGACCGGCGGAAATGCACAGAGACTTTCCTGGCCTGCCTCAGGACATCCTGTAAGCCCGGGTACCTGCCCAAGAACCGCTGCACCACCAAGTTAAGGACGTGAGCCAAACAGGGCACATGGGTCAGTTGTCCCTGTCGGAGGGCAGAGAGGAGGTTGGTGCCATTGTCGCAAACCACCATTCCTGCCTTAAGTTGGCGTGGCGTCAACCACCTCTGAACCTGCCCCAGCAGAGCTGACAGAACCTCTGCCCCAGTGTGGCTCCTGTCCCCCAAGCACACCAGCTCAAGCACCGCATGGCATCTTTTGGCCTGCGTACTTGCGTAGCCCCTTGAACGCCTACGAAGCACCGCTGGTTCCGAGGAAGAGGCCATGGAGGAAGAAGAAGAGGAGGGGGTGGAGGAGAGAGGTGTGTCACAATCAGCATTTTGGAGGCGTGGTGGCGGAACAACCTCCAACACTACTGCACCTTGTCCTGCATCCTTCCCAGCTGCCAGCAGAGTCACCCAATGCGCCGTGAAACTTAAGTAACGTCCCTGTCCATGCCTGCTGGACCATGAGTCAGCGGTAATATGCACCTTACCGCTGACCGCCCTGTCCAGCGAGGCATGGACATTGCCTTCCACATGCCGGTAGAGAGCCGGAATCGCCTTCCGTGAGAAAAAGTGGCGTTTGGGTACCTGCCACTGAGGAACCGCACATTCCACAAACTCACGGAAGGGGGCAGAGTCTACCAACTGAAAAGGCAGCAGTTGAAGTGCTAGCAATTTTGCCAAGCTAGCATTCAACCGCTGGGCATGTGGATGGCTGGGAGCAAACTTCTTTCGGCGGTGCAGCAGCTGGGGCAGGGAAATTTGCCTGGTACAATCTGACGTCGGTGTACCAAAAGCAGATTGCCCACAAGTACTTGGCTGTGACACACCTAATTCTACACCTTCATTCCTCTCACTGCAGGTCGCAGAGAGGACTGAAGGTCTAGTGGGGTTGGAAATCTCAGCTGATGAGGAGCAAGGAGAGATCGTCTTTGTTCTTTGGTGTGGGTCTTTTAGATACGCTTGCCAACGAACTGCATGGCAGGTCAACATATGTCTGGTCAAGCATGTGGTACCCAAGCGGGAGATGTTTTGGCCACGCGAGATACGCTTGAGACATATGTTGCAAATAGCAGCGGTGCGATCTGATGCACTCGTCTCAAAAAAGGCCCACACCAAAGAACTTTTTGAATAACGCGCAGAGACTGCAGCGCCCTGCACATGTGGAGCTTTGGGGTGTGATGCAGTCAATGTGCTGCCCTTAGGCTGGCCCCTGGAGGGCATCCTGCCTAGTTGGTGATGTGCCACCTCCTCCTCCTCCTCCTCCTCCTCCTCTCTCCTATCAGGCACCCACGTTGAGTCAGTGACCTCATCATCCCCTCCCTCCTCATCACTGGAGCAAACCTGGCAGTATGCTGCAGCAGGGGGAGCATGACTGCCAGATTGCTGTCCTTCTTGGGCACCCCCTCTGTCCGTGCTCATGTTACTGCCTTCATTGAGCTCAGTATCATCATCAGAGCCTTCCAAACGCTGGGCATCCTCCTGGAGCATGTACCCAACACTGTGGTCAAACAGTTCGAGGGAATCCTCATGAGGACATGGTGGAGCTAGGGAAGGAGTCACTGATGACATTGAGCTGAGGGAAGAGGCCGCTGCTTTGCCAGACAAAGCACCCTGGGCATGGGTGAGAGAGGATGAGGAGGATGAGGACGGCTTGGTCATCCACTCGACCAAGTCTTCCGCATGTTGCGGCTCAACACGGCCAGCTGCCGAAAAAAAGGCCAAGCGTGTCCCATGGCCACGTGCTGATGAGGATGCACCGTCTCCACGACCAGCACTAGACACAGAGCCTGCTTGCCCTCTCTTATTGGCTTGTGACTGTCTGCCTCTCCTTCTTGGCCTTCCAGACATACTAATGGCCTGTAGCTGCACTAAGCTGGGATAGAACACCTGTAATTTTCTTCAGGTAGCTTTATATACTGTAACCAGACAAGCCTGCCTGTCAGTAGGAAGATAACAGGAACGGATCTAGCTGAACACTGTGAGCAGGACGTACTGCACTAAATGTATATAGCAGGAACGGATCTAGCTGAACACTGTGAGCAGGACGCACTGCACTGAATGTAAATAGTCTAGCTGCCTGACCGTGGTACTAATAGGATCAAAAAGAACACCTGTAATTTTCTTCAGGTAGCTTTATATACTGTAACCAGACAAGCCTGCCTGTCAGTAGGAAGATAACAGGAACGGATCTAGCTGAACACTGTGAGCAGGACGTACTGCACTAAATGTATATAGCAGGAACGGATCTAGCTGAACACTGTGAGCAGGACGCACTGCACTGAATGTAAATAGCAGGAACGGATCTAGCTGAACACTGTGAGCAGGACGCACTGCACTAAATGTAAATAGCAGGAACGGATCTAGCTGAACACTGTGAGCAGGACGCACTGCACTGAATGTAAATAGCAGGAACGGATCTAGCTGAACACTGTGAGCAGGACGCACTGCACTAAATGTAAATACCAGGAACGGATCTAGCTGAACACTGTGAGCAGGACGCACTGCACTGAATGTAAATACCAGGAACGGATCTAGCTGAACACTGTGAGCAGGACGCACTGCACTGAATGTAAATAGTCTAGCTGCCTGACCGTGGTACTAATAGGATCAAAAAGAACACCTGTAATTTTCTTAAGGTAGCTTTATATACTGTAACCAGACAAGCCTGCCTGTCAGTAGGAAGATAACAGGAACGGATCTAGCTGAACACTGTGAGCAGGACACACTGTACTAAATGTAAATAGTCTAGCTGCCTGACCGTGGTACTAATAGGATCAAAAAGAACACCTGTAATTTTCTTAAGGTAGCTTTATATACTGTAACCAGACAAGCCTGCCTGTCAGTAGGAAGATAACAGGAACGGATCTAGCTGAACACTGTGAGCAGGACACACTGTACTAAATGTAAATAGTCTAGCTGCCTGACCGTGGTACTAATAGGATCAAAAAGAACACCTGTAATTTTCTTAAGGTAGCTTTATATACTGTAACCAGACAAGCCTGCCTGTCAGTAGGAAGATAACAGGAACGGATCTAGCTGAACACTGTGAGCAGGACACACTGTACTAAATGTAAATAGTCTAGCTGCCTGACCGTGGTACTAATAGGATCAAAAAGAACACCTGTAATTTTCTTAAGGTAGCTTTATATACTGTAACCAGACAAGCCTGCCTGTCAGTAGGAAGATAACAGGAACGGATCTAGCTGAACACTGTGAGCAGGACACACTGTACTAAATGTAAATAGTCTAGCTGCCTGACCGTGGTACTAATAGGATCAAAAAGAACACCTGTAATTTTCTTCAGGTAGCTTTATATACTGTAACCAGACAAGCCTGCCTGTCAGTAGGAAGATAACAGGAACGGATCTAGCTGAACACTGTGAGCAGGACGTACTGCACTAAATGTATATAGCAGGAACGGATCTAGCTGAACACTGTGAGCAGGACGCACTGCACTGAATGTAAATAGCAGGAACGGATCTAGCTGAACACTGTGAGCAGGACGCACTGCACTGAATGTAAATAGCAGGAACGGATCTAGCTGAACACTGTGAGCAGGACGCACTGCACTGAATGTAAATAGCAGGAACGGATCTAGCTGAACACTGTGAGCAGGACGCACTGCACTGAATGTAAATAGCAGGAACGGATCTAGCTGAACACTGTGAGCAGGACGCACTGCACTGAATGTAAACAGCAGGAACGGATGTAGCTGAACACTGTGAGCAGGACGCACTGCACTGAATGTAAATAGCAGGAACGGATCTAGCTGAACACTGTGAGCAGGACGCACTGCACTGAATGTAAATAGCAGGAACGGATGTAGCTGAACACTGTGAGCAGGACGCACTGCACTAAATGTAAATACCAGGAACGGATCTAGCTGAACACTGTGAGCAGGACGCACTGCACTGAATGTAAATAGCAGGAACGGATCTAGCTGAACACTGTGAGCAGGACGCACTGCACTAAATGTAAATACCAGGAACGGATCTAGCTGAACACTGTGAGCAGGACGCACTGCACTGAATGTAAATAGCAGGAACGGATCTAGCTGAACACTGTGAGCAGGACGCACTGCACTGAATGTAAATAGCAGGAACGGATCTAGCTGAACACTGTGAGCAGGACGCACTGCACTGAATGTAAATAGCAGGAACGGATCTAGCTGAACACTGTGAGCAGGACGCACTGCACTGAATGTAAATAGCAGGAACGGATCTAGCTGAACACTGTGAGCAGGACGCACTGCACTGAATGTAAATAGCAGGAACGGATCTAGCTGAACACTGTGAGCAGGACACACTGCACTAAATGTAAATAGTCTAGATAGAAGATAACAGGAACGGATCTAGCTAAACTGAATACAGTGTATATATATATATGCAACACCTGGGATGCATATATATACACAATACACTGTAAGTGCAGCTAACTGACTGACTGTTCTGCCTAATCTATCTAACTCAAATCAAATGACACTGTCTCTCTCTCTCTCTATCTCTCAGCACACCGGAACACACACTACACAGGGCCGCCGTGCAGGCGGCCTTATATAGTGTGGGGTGTGTACTAAATCCCCTGAGCCATAATTGGCCAAAGCCACCCTGGCTTTGGCCAATTACAGCTCTCTCTACTGACGGCGCTGTGATTGGCCAAGCATGCGGGTCATAGTGCATGCTTGGCCAATCATCAGCCAGCAATGCACTGCGATGCCGCAGTGAATTATGGGCCGTGACGCGCCACACGAATTTGGCGCGAACGGCCCATATCGTTCGCAATTCGACGGACGGTCGAACAGCCGATGTTCGAGTCGAACATGGGTTCGACTCGAACACGAAGCTCATCCCTATTCATCAGCAGCGTGAGATGGATCTACATCGCGGGACATTTTTATTTTTTTATCTTTCAATAAAGGATAGACATGTGCATTCGTTTTCGTCCGAATGCATTTTTGTCCGAATTTCAGGTATTTTCGTTATCGTTTTAACAAACGATAACGAAAGTGCAGAATCGGAAAAACGAAAGATCCGACATAAACAAATGCTTTATTTTCATTTTCGTTGCTACAACAGTTCGATATAGATAGGAGATTCGACATGATGATGACAATAACAATCTGTGTCCATCAAACCTGTGGTCGAATGTGCCTAACCTTAACTCTATTAGTCCAAGATTATTCTACATAGAGAGAAAAGATTCGACATAGAGAGAAAAGATTCGACGTAGGGGAGAAAGATTAGACGTAGGGGAGAAAAGATTTAACGTAGGGGAGAAAGATTCGACGTAGGGGATAAAAGATTCGACGTAGGGGAGAGAAGATTCGACATAGGAGAGAAAAGATAAATATAAATAATGATGATGATGATGAATGTTATTGGCTGATTGTAACCAAAGAGGAGGAGCAGTAAAATAGCTAGAACTAAGTACACACGTACTTTGGCTTATGGTGTCGAAAGTTCTAAGAAGATTCGACGGGCAGGTAAACTATATGGCGTTGTACAGTTTAGCTGCTCCGTCGAATCTTCTTTGAACATTCGACAGACACCATAAGCCTTCAATGGCAGATTCGACCTTAATTTGGATTTTCGGATGAATGCAATTTTTAACAAAAAACAAAATAAGTAAAAAACGAATTTCGGGAGTAACTAAATAAATTTATTTTTCGGGCGAAAACGAAATTCCGAAACGAAATATTTCAGTGTGCACATGTCTAATAAAGGACTTGTCCCAAAGTGTCTCCTGTCTTTTTTACTATTTTTGACACTTTTTTTGTGAAATTGTAGGGGTATAATGTACCCGTTACCAATTCACATGGGGGGAAGGCCGGGATCTGGGGGTCCCTTTGTTAAAGGGGGCTTCCAGATTATGATAAGCCCCCCACCTGCAGACCCCCACAACCACCAGGCAAGGGTTGTGGGGGCAAGGCCCATGTCCCCATCAACATGGGGACAAGATATTTTGAGGGGACCCCAAAGCATCCTCCCCATGTTGAGGGCATGTGGCTCTCACATCCCCCTTCTTTTCCTGTGGCCTGCCAGGTTGCGGGCTCGGACAAGGGTCTGGTATGTATTTTGGGGGGGACCCTTATGCCATTGTTAAAACATTTTTAGTGCAGGGTTCCCCTTAAAATCCATACCAGACCTGAAGGGCCTGGTATGGATTTTGGGGGGACCCCCACACCATTTTTTTTTAAATTTGGCGCAGGGTTCCCCTTAATTTCCATACCAGACCTGAAGGGCCTGGTATGGATTTTTGGGGGACCCCCATGCAATTTTATTTTTTATTTTTGGTTTGGGGTTCCCCTTAATATTCATACCAGACCCAAAGGGCCTGGTAATGGACTGGGGGGGACTCATGCCGTTTTTTTAAATGAGTTTTATCTATATTGCCAAGACCCGACAATAATACATTACAGCCGCAATCGGTTTTAAATTACCTTTTTCCTTTAGAAATTTAATTTTGCTGAGGTACTGTTCTAAACACGGGAAAACTGCACCACTTTACAGGCATACTATAGACACCCCCCAGGCATGATATTTAAAGGTATATTTAATTTTTATTGTTTCACTTTAAGCATTATTAAAATCACTGCTCTCGGAAAAATGGCCATTTTTAAAACTTTTTTTGCATTGATACAGGACCCAGGTCCCTAAACACTTTTAATGACAATAACTTGCATATAAGTCTTTAAAATGAGCACTTTTGATTTTTCATGTCCGTGATCCATAGACTTTAAAGGTGTTTGCGTGTTTGTCCAAATTTTTTGCCTGTTCGCATGTTCTGGTGGGAACAGAACCAGGGTGTTCAGCTCATCCTTATTGGCTATTACTTGAGTAAATGTTGATATAAGAGGGGCAAAGATTGGAAATGAAGAGCATAAGATGGCAGCAAATACTGATAACGTATTTTTTTTTGTCTCCAACCCCAGATTAAAGCTTCTGAATATATTAAAGGAATTAAAGTATTGGGGAAATGTTTGAATTTAATAATTAACCCATCCGAAGCTGAGATTTTGAATATTATGATGAGGCATAAAGAGCAACAATACAATACTTTTGCCCTTTTATTTGGCAAAAAGCGGAATTTAATATATATAGGGATAAAATTAACGCCATCTCTTAAAAATATATATCAAACCAATTAAATCCCTTTGCTAAATGGGATTAAAAGTTTATTAAAGTAACTCTTAGTGAGATCGCTCTCCTGAGTGGGACAAATAATTTTACAGATAGGAATATTCCCTAAAATTCTATACGTTTGTCCCAGGTTCAAGCACTATACAGATGCTGAAGCAGGTCTGAGTACTCTATAAGGCTACTTTCACACTGGGGCCGCCCGAGCGTAAGCGATTAAGCACTGCTCATTTTAGCGGCGCTTTTCGAAGAAGGGGTTAAAAGCACCCATGTTGTGGTGCTTACGAATCGCTTTTCAGGTGCTTCGGAAGCGCTGCCCAATTAATTTAATGGGCAGGGCGTTTTGGGAGTGCTGTATACAGTGCTCCCAAACCGCCCCAAAGATGCTGCTTGCAGGACTTTTTCTAACGTCTCTCAAGTGCACCGCCCCAGTGTGAAAACACTCGAGCTTTCACATTCGGGCAGCATGGGAGGCAGTTTTCAGGCGTTTTACAGGAGCAATTTCCAGCGCTAAACTGCCTCAGTGTGAAAGGGGTCTTAAACTCCTAGGCTGCTTAGGGAGGATGCTTCATCCTGGAACCAGATCTCTGTGAAGAACAGACTGGGGAGCAGCAACTTGCTTGTGTAGTGAGATTAAGTCTGTGTGACTGTCAGGTGCCTGGGCACCAGTAGGTTGCTCCAGGACAGTTAGGATCCAGTATTTGGAGTTAACCACCCAGCATGGCCAGGATTTATTTTCTGTCTTTGTTTTATTTTGCTGTTTTGATGCCTGTACATTGTGGACACAAACTTTATAAATAAATCATACTTGTGTTTCACCAAGACCCCGGTGTTTGCTGTGCCTTATAACCGTGCTGTGAACTCATCCAGTGAGTCATGCACAACCCGTTGCTAAGCTAATTCCCTTACAACATATAAATTCCAAATGCTTCCAATATATCTATTACAACCATATTTTGAGATCTCTTATTTTAAAATAAATCTGGCAGGGCAAGAGCCCTGGAATATAATTTGCAACACTGAGTAAAGATAAAGTAAAGGAGGACTGGCAGTACTAGATCTAAGGGATACTATCTAGGAGTGATCCTTAAGCGAATCATAGAATGGGTATATGGTTCACAGGGTAGGAGTTACGTAGGAGTGGAAGGAACATAGCATAATGTATCATTAGCGAAGGTGATCTGGAACTTGCAACAGTATCAATCACTTTCTAAAAACACAAGCCCATTAACAATGAATGCATTTACAGTAAGATATGAGACCATTTATAGACAATTTAAATGGGAGCACAATTTATTTAATACTCCTATAGGCACAAATTATAATAATTAAAGGATATTGTGAACGGGGTGGAGATATGTTCAATTCAAGAATTAAGGCACAAATGGGGCATTTTTCTGCTAGATGAGTGGAGGCATTGCCAAATGAAGCACTTTGTAACATAGTTACCCCAACTGTTTAGGCAGGGAAATTGACTTCCCTTTGAAAAGTTGCTCAGTTCTCAGGTGGCTCCAATTCACTGTATTTCCCAGATTTTTAAGATACTTACTAAGTTGGAGGGGCCAAAAATACCATATGTAGGGAAATGGAAAAGAGAAATTGGAGTAGCTTTGAGTGATCAACAGAAAGGAAAGGTGCCAAAACTGGCCCATGCCTCATCAAAAGATACAAAAGATAGTATACCAAACTTTGGCAAGATGGTATACTACACCCACCCACCAATTAAGTGTTTGGCAAGATGGTATACTACGCCCACAAGAGCACACAGGTATCACCTGGAAAAATCACTGTTAAGTTGACAAGGATGTAATGAACAAGGAACAATGTTTCTAATACAGTATGTGGGAGTGCCCAAAAATACACTTATTTTGAAAATGGATTGCACAGATAATACAAGACATATGTGGTATAAAGCTGTCCATAGATCCATAAACATTTCTGTTTTACAACACCAAGAAATCAATAGCATATTATAAGAAGTCATTTATCCCTCATTTAATGAATCCAGCCACAGGCCTCATTCCAAATTTTTGGCAATCACAAAAAATTGTGGCCAAATTAAACCTTATACTTACTGACACCTGCAACCTCAAAAGAGTATAGGGTAAGGTTCAAGTCCAATCTGACCTACAAGAAGACCAGAACAGCTGCCATCAGAGGTGCAGTAAGAATAATATCTTTCCATGCAAAATAGAAAAAAAGACAAGTTTGTTCCAGATCTTGGCATAGAAGTTAGTAGAGTGCCTTTCGCACCCCCCCAAAGTAGAGCTCACTCTTGGAGCAACTCTGGAGCAATCTAGGTTCTGCGGCTTCCCCTTCCTGCCATTTTGCTTGCATCTCTGGTGTGCGCATGTGTGAGGGGGAATTGACTTCTGTAATCTGAAGTAGATAGCCAGGAAGCACCAAGTCTCCTATGGTCAGAATGGAGGGGTGGTCGTGACTACAATGCTCATTCTTGACAGTTTCCAGAGGAATTTCATTACAAGAGAAGTTGGGAAAAACATATACAATAGGCTTGATTGCAGTTTCATGGAGAAACTCAGCTAATGTTCTCTGCTTTGGGGAGCGGAAACCGAGTCAGACCTCTTCTTAAATTGGCATTTGCAGTGAGAAGCAAAGAAGCCTGTCTGAGGTAGGCCACCTGTGGACAAGCCTCCCCCTCATGCTCTGGCAAGTTTGCATGATGGACAGTATGTCCATGTATTCCAGTCCCCTAGGAGGTAAATTGCTTCTGGAATTTGCTGGTGATCTTCCTACCCAGACATTGTGGGTTCTACATCTCTCAATAGCATATTGCCGCAAGATCCTCCCTGGAGCTGAAAATATACAATTGCTGTCCTGTTGCTCAACCGCAAGATGACTGGTCACCCTTGATTCTGTGTAGCACGGTCAAAGAGATAAAAAGGCTGCCTGACCTTCCAGCGCTTTCGAGACTACCTTCCTTGGCTAGCAATCTCCGCTTGCCTTGACCGACAGACCCTCGCAGTGCACCTTCAAGGCTGTCTTGCCGATATGATTCATCACATTGATCCAGTCAGATGGTTCGTGACATCCTCAAGGTCTTTCCATCACAGCAGACTGCTATACATACTGCGTGACCATACCTGCGCCGGATCCTGTTTCCTCTGTTGTAGTTGAAACTAGCACCGGTGCCCATGCACCCAAGGAATCATCAGTATGAATGACAACATTACGGCCAGGAGGCTGAGACACCTAGAAGTCTTCCAGGAAGTAGAGGCATCTGATCTCAGAATTCTCCCTATGACCGTCACCGTCCTTTTCTGATGGAAGCAAAACAGAGGAATCAGTAGAGTCCCCACAGGCACAATAACTGTTGGAAAGCAAAAGTTGGCCTTTTTTTTTATATGTAGAAAGGAATGACGCCCAGGTAGTGATGAATCTGGAGACCCTGTTCTCCAAGAGGAACTGACACGGCACTGAAACCTCTGTGAATATTCTTAGAGATATTCATAGGCTAAAAGGTAGGCTGATAAAGCTGAGATGTGTCCAACCAATCACCAAATTTACTTACTTTCGGAATAAAAAAGAAAAGAAAAACATTTTGGGATGTAAGGCTAAGAATCCTGACGATCTAGCGAAAGTCTCCAGCCATCTGCTACACACGAATGCTTCTCTCCAACCCCTGCGACCTACAAATAGGGGTGGGTAGAAAACCTACAATCTCTCCTGTGAGATGGGACCAGGACAGCTCCCCTCTGAGTCTGAAGTGTCTGTAAGTATTGTAACCACCGTGGTTGCAGTGGATTTGGCAGCTCCGAGGGGGAGAAAAAGGTCCAGAGAAGTAACAGTGAGGAATCCACTGAAGTGACCATGAGTACCTATCCTCCAAGGATCCTCCAAGGATCTGCACAATCCACTGTCCAGTAACACGTGATGCATGCCCACTGGGACTTACCTTAAAAGTCTGGGCATGCGCGCGGTAAAAGAGTTTTATGGGTACCTGTGGTACACCCAAAGATTTTCATTTATGGACCTTAAGAAAGGTTGCCCCTAGAGGAGCGGAACCTAGCGGGAGAAACATATTTCTCCCTTTATTTATTATTATTTATTTTTAGTTATATATTTTTTTTTACTTTCCTGCTTTCTGTTATGGGAGAAGAACAGACCCTCCTCCTGTCACTTCCGACATGGCTGTCTCTGGTTTTGTTTCAAACAGAGATCTTGCACTGTAAAGTGACTATTCCAATTTGGTTTCTAGGAAGCCAAACACAGCCATGGGTCTCAATCATAGGGTACCCCTAGCCATAACTGAGTAAAGCATTGCCTTTGTCAGGCACCAGGTTGAGACTATTGCTGCTTCCGCAGTGAAATTTGCCGATACATCTTGGCCGGGTCCCAAGATTTTTATCAGCCCTAAGGATTTCCTCCCCAACCATATCCTGGGAGCAGAAACCCAAAGTACCCGTCACCAAGGTAAGGGCCTCTGTTGAGTGGCAGGCCCTTCCCAGCCGCCACCCTATTGGACAACAGCCGGTCCCACTGTAGGCATTGATTTCAGCGATGCTATATCCGCCTTGAATTAAACCAGTTTCCTAATGGAAAAGTGATTGCTCATTGAAAGCGTAAATATGACTTTGTCTTTTAACCCATGTAATGGTCTGCATGACTGCCTGGATACACAGTTCTCCAAAGAAAAACTGACACCTAGTAGCTCCAGATCTTCCTCTGGTGCAAGGGAGCTAAAATCATTTGCAGGCTGCTCCCCCTCATCAGGAGTACTGAGAGGATGAGTGATCCATGAGGCAGGTTGTTCTGCTAGTGGCTAGACCCGCAACAAGGGGGCTGACTAGCTAGAGTAATTAAAGTTAAAAACAGAAGTTTTGTGGCACCTTATAAGTAATAAAGACATTCGGTATTACCTGTCAGCTGCAAACTTCAACCAGGCCAACTTCACTCACCAGCCTCCTGGGCATAGGCACTGCGCCATAGGTCCTGAAGGACTCTTGTTGGGGTGCTGGGTCTGGGAAAGAAGAGCTAAGACTTTTTCCTTGGAACCTCTCTCCTGAGTGGGAGCGGCATCCAAGCTATGCTTCTCTGAAGAACGTCCGCCTTTCCATGGCCTCTGGCTTTGGCCTTTAAGAGCGTGGGCGCGCAGAGCTGAAGCAAATCAAAGCAATCCGCATGAGGGGGCACTCTTTTCCTGAAAACTTACCGACACAGTGGTCCCCACCCTAAGTGTTGAGGGTCTTTTGTATGGGTGGTGACATACTCGAACTGTGGAGAAATGAGACAACCAGCTGAGAGACGGACAGCCGCAGAAAGATCGAGAAGAGGAAAAATAGATAAGGCAACAGCGACTTTGCTTCTCCCTCTGTATATCTAAAAATATACATACACATATATACATCTACACACTCTCTCTTTTTTTTTTTTCAAATAATATGCATGCATATATAAAAATATGCACATACCGCTCCATATAACACCCCCCCACATACATACATACCAACCAACAAAAGAACACACACATGTATACAAACATTTATACATACTGCAGAGGGTCAGCTGGGGGCAGGGTCAAGAAAGGGTTAATTGAAGAGGGCAGATTTTTCCCCTTCAGACCTGCTAATTGTCAGCTGGGCTGAAAGTCTCAGAGAGGAGCTGTTTGAGTAGGAGAGAAAGACACAGCCACATGCTGTGTGAAAATGTCCATTGCTGGATGGTGTGCTGGGTGAGCTTAACCACATAAAGACTGTAGCTCTGATTGGAGCCATGAACTATTATCTATAAGCCTGTGTGCTGCTGAACTGTGAGCTGTACCTGTGTGCACAACCGTGTGACAAGACAAGTCTGTCTTATCTTATGTTTATTTTGCCATTTTGCTGAATAAAGCCACTTTTGTTTTAATGGACCGTCTATGAGGCAGCTGTCCACCCCTCTGTTCCCCTACAATACACACATCTATATATATATAATATATATATATATATATATATATATATATATATATATATATATATATATATATATATATATATATATATCTAGCTATCCATACACACACACCTGCCCCAAACCTATACATACACAACCTACAGACATAAGCTATACCTACAGCCAGCCTAGGACAAAAAAGGACAGAGAACCTGTCTAGGGGGAGTAATGTACCCAGCCACTGCAGGAGGAAAAGAACAGGAGGTGCAGAAAATGACAGGAGACAAACATAGGCAAAGGTAAGAAGGATGCAAAGCTGGCATCCCCAAACCCAACAAGCGTTGCAGACAACTTAAAGGCAGATTTCATTCCTAAATAGGAAAAACTGCTCAGCTCCATCGAGACCCACAGAAGAAGCTCCCAAGCTACTCTGGCACTTTTAGCAGCCTGATACTGGGACTTTGCACTGGGAGAGGCTTAACCCAGCCAGCAGCTGCCTGGAGGCAGAGGGGGGAACATAGTACTGCTTACTCTTCACTGGTGCGTGGAGGTATGAGGACAAAAATAAGAATGGGGCGGGGCCTAACTGGCCTTTAATTTATGCTATTTCATTGGTCCTGAGGGAGGGGAGAAAGGTGAAGCCTATCACTAGTATGCTGCCATGGTGGCATCAGGAAATCATTTTATTGTACTAAGGGAGTATTTTGATTCTAGAAATGTGTATAGTGGATGCGAAGATGGCAAATAATTTTGTTCTTGGGGGGTGGGAGTGATGGGGAAACTGTATATTTTATATTATTGTTGGTTCTTATTGTGGCTCACTAATGAATTCTAGGCCTCCAAATCCTGGTCAAGGAGCCATATAAAGACATAAGTCCTTGAGAGGTCATATTGCCAAGGGAGTTGGCTGGGGGTGGGATTTTCAAGTTCTATATTACCACAGCCAAATCCTATATGGGCTTAGTCTCACCCAGAAGGGCCATGAGGCAAGTGTCTGGTCCTGATTACCTGTGCCATGTTGCGTAAAAGCAAACGGGACTCCATGGCGGGAAAAAGCACCTTTAGATAAGTATTCTTGATATATTTTCTAATATTATCTGTATTTGTCATTACTTTTAATAAATGTTATACTTTTAAGTATTTGTCTGATCTCTCTTTGTACATATCGAATAAAAACCCCGAAAGAACTTAAAATATCACGTGAACGTGATAAAACAATTTGGCATAGTCGGCAGGATTGATTTGTGCAAAACAAGAGATACAAAAATTATGCAGAATTGTACTAGATTGTGCTGGGTTTAATGTTGTGTAAGCCATAGCACATTTAGAAAGCGTAGGAAATGTATCAGATACTTAGCTGGCTTATTTGAGATGCCTTCAGGTGATAAGGTGTAAGCCGATTTCTGTTTTGGTGCCCATGACTGGACACCGGCTTGCAATATTGTTTTTGTTTGATAAATTGGACGAGAGACTGATATACAAGTGAAACTGTTATATCTTCAGGAAGCCTCAATTTGCAATACTATTAGCATTGGTCTCTGGAATGTAAAAGTTTCAGAGCAATGAGACTTGTTTGAAGATTGAAAACGATGAGCTGACCGCTCAGATTGGAAAACTGCAATAACGTTATATATGTGTGTATGTCCGAATTGTTCATAGCTAGCTAATTTTGAGGACATGGTACTTGTTTGTATTGTCTATATAAAATGACAATTTTTACTTGAATTAAGACAGAAAGGTAATGCTAAGTATGGCTAAGTTGTAAAATAAGTTTTGCTACTGATGCTTGATAGTCATCCTGTGTAAGAAAGTATTTGGGACTCGGAGATGAGAAAGCCTGCTTGTATCTCCAGATTCCTCACCCTCTCCCCTCACATGTTTGTGTGTCTCTGTGTAAGAGAAGAGAGAGGTGAGGAGACATTCCCCCCTCCCTTCACATGACTGTGTAACATTGTGTGTTTGTGTAAGAGAGGGACAGACACAGGCAGTTTACAGACTTTCCACCCTTTTTAACCCTCCTTAAAATATTGTGCCTGTCTGTGAAGCAGGACAGTTCTGAACATCTAAGAAATTAGTATTATACTGTTAAATGTGATGTGGGTAATGGTTTTGTAAGGCAAAGGAAATGTTTAATTATGTAGTTGTTGTAGTAATAAGATCCTAGTTGAAATACTTAGGGTTAGACACGCACGCACGGACTGCGCATGCGCAAACTTTCGTTTTCCACCGGAGTTGTTTTTACCATTCCTTGCAAGGATTTTTTGTATTGTTGAACGCCTGCATGGCATTTTAATAAAGGAACCAATAGTTTTACTACACTATCGGAGCATCTCTTTCTTTCTTCCTGGATATCCATTATCGCTGGGAATGGCTCTCCTCCATGGCTGCTTGATCGGAGATTAACCATCTAGCACTTCACAGCAGGATCCATCCATAGAAGGGACAGCATCCAAAGTGGAGATTGATACATGCCTTTATTTAAGGGCTGTCCGGTAAGCCTTTAATCTCTCTGGTGACGGGTTTTACAGCGGTGGAAGTCAGATATCCATAGCGGTTTTCTTCACATGTTTCCATGGACGTTTATTTATATTTTGGTTTTGCTTGATTAGAAATATTCACGGACATTATTTTAGTGATTAATGTGCACAGTCTTTATTTGAAATTTTTAGTATTTGCACATAACAAAATATTTTTCACTGTTTATCTATATCCAGCGCTGCGCTCCTTATATACATGTTTAGTGGTGCCCCCTATCAGGATTATAGCGTATAGCTGCAGGATACCTCTTCACAGGTTTATATTGTATATTTGTACACCTTAGCACAATATATATCTCCTCACAGGTTTATATTTTATTCACAACATTGTACACCTAGCGCAAATTTTTCCTTTTAGAATAATAGTTTTTGCTTTGTAACTCTAGGATTAATTGGAAACAAAGGAAAGAAAAGGCTGATTGCGGCTGACACCCTTTAATTTCCTAAAAAATGTATCCATGAATATTATAATTATTTAAATCTTTAGTTCTCCATTCTAGCCTACTGGGTGTGGAAAGGGCACCCACTGATGAAAAATTGTGTGTGTTTTCCTAATGGCAGTCGGTTGAACAAGATAGCTGACTAGACAAGTTTTGTATAACATGTTATATGTATTACCAATCTAAGAGTAACAGCATAAGATAGGACAACAAAGAGTGATCACTGTAGATGAATATGTATGTCAAATTTGTATTGGTGATTGTATTGCAGTGTGATACTTTGGAATACACTAATGATTGTATTATAAGTTTTTTCCTTAATACAGAAGGAACCAGATTTGTGCCTAGAATTTTCCAAAATCTCTATGGGATTGAACAAGAGGTTGAAATAGGAAAAATCCATTAGGATTTAGTGATGTATAATCTTTGTGCACAATGTGATGAACACACTATAAATGTTATCATGAATGTAATGTTAACCATGGTGAATTATTGACAACATTTGATGGACATCCTTGAATGAAAATCCATGTTGTGATAATTAATGAATTAATTCATTAATATGAGCTCATTTAATATGGGTAGAAAAAAGTGCACTCATGAAACAAACATGGCCATATGTTTTGTATTTTCTGGAAAGTGTTTTGAATATGTGTTTTGTGCTAACCATTTGATTATTTCTAGGTAGCAAATGTAATGATAACCCACTAAGACTTTTGATTTTGTTTAGTTTCTAGATAGTACTAAACAGCATCAAGGTACCTGTCTGATATTGTTTGATGTCCAAGAACTAAAGATGAAGATTACAGCATCCATTGACAACTTGCATTGTTTTTGTTTTTGATATTTTGTTTGTTTATATGAATGTAATGACAGTTTTTTTTAGACCCGACTGTAAACAGAGCAGCTAAAAATTTTGATGCTGCGTGATGGGTATTCAAGTTTTTTTTTCTCTGATTAAGTTGAATTTGAAACAATAGAGGAAAATACCAGCGTCTGATCAATAGTAATATTGTACTAGATTTGGAATGGTTTACATATTTCTAATGCTTCAGAAGGGTGTAAGAGTACCCAAAGATTTACACTAAGTGTGATTGTAATGTATTTTCCCTTCCTGTGTGTATTTCGCTTGATTATAGCAGCATCTACCTTGGTATATTCTGCCATAATCATTGTAGTGGAACTGTAATGCAGAGCCACTGTTGGAGTGTGCATGAAAAACAGAATTCACAGGATGTGCACAGTACAGGAAGAGAACGGGTGATACTAAAAGTTAAAGGTTTTTACACACCTGGTGTTTGGTTTGTTTTTGCTTTTTTATTCTTTATCTTATCAAAATTTATTATACACAGGAAGGTAAAAACATTTATTCTAATCTCACTGTATTTCTTTGTTAATTTAAACTTTTTCCACTTTTCCCATCGCTTAATGAATTCCTTTCTAGTATACTAGTATAATTCCATGTTATATATCTCTTATATATCTCTTCTATTTTATCAAACCACTCTCTAATTTTTGGACTCTCTACTTCCTTCCATTTCCTCGGTATTAAGCTTAAGCAATACTTTTTCATTTTCTACCCTGGGATAAAGACCCTGACCAGAGGCACCAGTTTCCAATCTGGGACAAAGGCCCTGACTGGGTTATTGGTCGCAAGCCTACCTAGCTTGCCATATGGTAAGCGTGCATTTTATGCGGTATTCACACTCAGGCTGTGGTATTGCTTAAGCAATACTTTTTCATTTTCTACGCTGGGATAAAGACCCTGACCGGAGGCACCAGTTTCCAATCTGGGACAAAGGCCCCGACCGGGTTATTGGTCGCAAGCCTACCTAGCTTGCCATATGGTAAGCGTGCATTTTATGCTGTATTCACACTCAGGCTGTGGTGGTGGAATTGACACAGTTATTCATCTCGTATGTTCACTCGTTTTTCTGGATGGTATTGTATTCACTGATATTGGTTAATATTGCTTATCAATGTACAGTTTTTTTGGTTCTTTTTTAGCACTGCTACATTTTTTCTACTTTAGATAGATACACTTTAGATCCACCATTCTATTTAAGGTAAACCCAGGGGTGGGAGAATACATTAATTATTCTTTTTGTTTACAAATAGTCAGGTGCTTTCTACATTGTTGACATTGCCTTTATGTACAGTTGGAGGCATTACTGTATGATATTTGTGCGCTGGGCGTGGAGTGATGGGGAAACTATATTTTATATTATTGTTGGTTCATATTGTGGCTCACTAATGAATTCTATGCCTCCAAATCACCTTTAGATAAGTATTGTTATATTTTCTAATACTATCTGTATTTGTCATTACTTTTAATAAATGTTATACTTTTAAGTATTTGTGTAATCTCTGTTTGCACACATTGAATAAAAACCCTGAAAGAACTTAAAATATCACGTGATCGTGATAAAACAGGGGGGTGCTGGTAATATTGTTATAATTGACTTCTGCTGATATGATATTCATTTATTGTTTGTAAGAAAAAACAAATAAAGAGAGAATAAATAAAAAAGGCCTGATCTAATTGTCCTATGTCCTTGAAAGCATTCAGACACAAAGAAGCCAAATAAATGTCTGCTTCATATGTGTCTTACATTGTATTTTTTCGGTGCCTGAATCTTTCATGGAAAATATGTTCCTGGTTTTATGTTATTTCCTGTCACCATACTTCCAGAAAGCATGAAAATTCTTTATTAAAGTATAACTAAAGGCAGAACTTTCTTTTCAATTTCGATAGTGTGAAGATGTATTTGAACACCTGTCATTTTTTATTTGTGTCTATACCCCCATTTCGGAGGTTTACTCTCTCTATTTATTCTGTGAACCTGAAAGTGAAAGGAAAATGTGCAAACTAAACCTCTTGTTTTAATGTGAACTGTTATGCCCCGTACACACGGTCGGATTTTCCGACGGAAAATGTGCGATCGTGTGGGCTCCATGGGAGTTTTTCCATCGGATTTTCCAACACACAAAGTTTGAGAGCAGGCTATAAAATTTTCCGAAAACAAAATCTGATCGCGTCAATTCTGACCGTGTGTGGACAATTCCAACGCACAAAGTGCCACGCATGCTCTGAAGAAATTCTGAGATGGAACAGCTCGGTCTGGTAAAATTAGCGTTCGGAATGGATAGAGCACTTTCGTCAGGCTGCAATCTTTAAAATTGTTTAATACAGCGCACTCTCTTCTTCTTTATAATGCAGGAAGAACAAAGTAGTTTTGCTGCTCATATTCACACAGAGTTCCCACAAACTTCTTTCTTTCTTATTTATCGTGATTCCCTCAATATATTATGATTTGTCACATCTGACCAAAAATCTATATAATTTTTTTGTGTGTTTTTTTTTTTTTTCAAGCCTGATGTGATTTTTTTTAGGTTTGTATTTTTTTCAAGGCTGATCTTATTTTTTTTTTTGTTGTTTTTTTTTAGTTATTTAACATTCAGAATATTTTTGTGTGTGTTTTGTGTGTCAAGTTACCACAACACCATTATTATCTTGTTTTATTTAATCTCAAGGAGATTGCTTGGTGTTGGTGTCTCTTGTAAATTTCACATTGTATTTTTGAAATGTACCTGCCTCCACACAAACAAACTGTCCTTTTTGAAGGAAAACACACATTGGCGAGTATAATTGAAACCAAAAAACCTTTATTAAGGGCTCACAACCAAACAAAGAGGGAGGCAGCGCTGGAGAAACAGCAGAAATTGGTGAAGCCTTTGACCCCCAGGGCAGACATCAATTATTTTACTGCAAAATTGGTGGCCTGAGGAGTCCATATATAAGGGCGTGCAGTCTGGTCCAGAAGTCCCAGAGATCCTGAAAGCAGCAGATGACATCTATGTCCCCAGGCTGTGGTCATACAAGAGGCTGCATCTTTTCCCAGACCAGACTGAACCCAGGTCATTACTCTCTGGTCTTCCTTCCACGCTTCCTTCCACGCTGTGGCTGTGGTGGTGGAGTTGTGGCAGGAGGAGGAGGAGGATGTTCCAACTCACTTACGTGGGTATTGGGTGTGATTTCGCCCCTCACCCCCCTTAGTTAAGACTTTATAAAGAAGGTCCTCACACAGCTGGCGTTGGCCCTCCTGCATGCCCTGCAGTTTGGTGGTAGCCATGCAGGCAAAGGCCTCTTCAGGAGTGGGGGTGGCTCTGAGGGACGCAGAAGCCTCCTAAATGAGCCTGAGAGCTGAATCCTGCACATGACTCCCCTTCCTGGGTCTTTTGGTTGGAAGGTGGAGGGGAGGGACCTGTGATTCGGTCAGGCTCCTACTGGTCCCAGGCTTCTCCTGGCTGCCACTTAGCCCCGCCTCATCCTGGCTGCCACTAACTCCCGCCTCCTCCTGGATGCCACATTCCACAGCCTCCTCCTGTGTGCCACATTCCAGAGCCTCGTCCTGGCTGAGGTCTTCCAGTGTATGAAAAAGGGACATAGTTTTAGTTTTTACTTTATCAATCACACACAATTTTCATCTCATGACTGTTGCAAATTGAATGTTAACAAATATAAAAGACTATCATTCTGAGCCCAGCATTTTTCATTCTTGTCCCAATTATTTTTGCCACTACTGTCTATTGATATGTAAAACACTTTATTAAATTAGCAATTAGTGTTTAATAATAACATCTAGTAAACATCATTTATTTATTGATCAGAAATCTGTAGAAGAATGCTATACCTGGCTCAAGCTGGGCTCCTCAACTTCTTCCTGGCTGGAAGTCCCAGGATGGACATCGGAAGCCTCAGCTGGGGTGGAAGATAGGGTGGAAGGAAGAGTGGAAGGAAAGGTTGAGAGGGATTCCCTGACTCCAGTCTGGTCTGACAGAAATCGCAGTCTCTCATAGTACCACAGCCTAGGGACATAAATGTCATCTGCTGCAGCTCTGGATCTCTGGGAATCCGTGACCTTCTTGCGCTCCCTAAGATAAGTGCTCCTCAGGCCACCAATTTTGGCTTTAAATAGAGGATGGTTGCTGTGGGGACCACTGGCTTCACCAACTCCAGCAGTTTCTCCAGCGCTGTCTGCCTCTTTTGTTTATGATTATAATGCGGGTGTTTGACCTGCCACAGACAGGGCAGCTTCTTGTACTTGTCTATGAACAGGGGGAGGAAGTTGTGGTCATTGAAGCCATCCATTTTATCTGCAAGACACAACACGAGACAAACCTTAATGTCAGGCAAAACTCTCCTAATCTTTTTACAATATAGGCCTCAATCTAGAAGCAGTATAGGCCCAAGTTTAGATCTTAGCTTCGTTATCACGATCGGCGCCTCCGATACTCCTTCCTCCGCTCACAGATCGTACGTACTACTCACGCTTGTTACGCTTTATATACACTGCGCATGCGTTAAACTCCACCTGCCCCTTACGTTCTTTCTATTCTATTCCCCGCCCCTTCTCGTTCAGCGCAGTGGGGGAAGAGCACATGGTGGAGACACAGCAGGAGCGTGCTAATTACAGCAACGAGGGGGAGGAAAGCCCGGAGCCAGAAATGTCCCGATCCAGAAGAAGACGATTTAAGGCATCAAATATGTCCTTTGGGGAGATGTTGGAGATGGTGGACATCCTGAAGAGGGCCGACTATGACGGGAAGTATGGACCTTACCCCAACCCCAATGTCAGAAAGGCCAAGATCATGGCGAAAGTGGTCAAAAGTCTGCACCGGAATTTCGGGGTACGACGATCGAAAGATCAGCTCAGGAAACGGTGGTCGGACCTCAAAGTAAGAGAGCGCGAGCAGTACAGAAAGATCCGGAGAGTGCTGCAAAAAAGTAAGTAGTTGTCCTGTGTTCCTATCCTTTATGATTATTACGTTCGTGCTGCTCCATGTGCTTTTCTTAACTGTTATCCAGTATAAAATGGCAACTTTCATGTTCATGGGCACATTATTCGTTCGTAGAAAACATTGCTCGTTCGGCCTAGAAAACACCATTGTTTTGGCCATATGCATTTGCCCACATTTTTTATGGCCTACTTGTCTGAAAATAATTTGGTTGTGTAGATGGGTTTATTACTAGAATGAAATGCAAACCAGATTCTGTGTAAGGAGAGGACACTCAGCAGTTTTCACATCTGGACTCTGCACTAGTGTGGGACACAAGAACACCCTTTTTATTAGGGGGCCCACACAGGTGCTCCAGTGTATACTATAGCTAAATGGAATTTGATCCTCTTGCGGGACTTTAAAGGGAACACCTACTCATGGGTCATAAAGAGTATGGAGGATATAGAGATTGTATGATAAAGTGTTTATTAATAGTATAGATCTTTAAATGGATCTGTGGTACATGGGGTAATTATGCAGCATACGTGATACATACAAAAAGATAGCAATACAAAGTGCAAACAATTCACAATCATAGAACTCCAATACACATGAAACACATATGCGGGGAGTACCCGACGCGTTTCGAGATATACTCTTCCTCAGGGGTATCAGATTGGAATCAGCAAGCAAAGGGTATGTCTATAAATTAAGAAAACAGTTATAAACCAATTGTAAAGGTATTGTAATCAAAATATATAAACATAAAGAAGGTATTGGTTGAAATACGAGTATACAATATATATGGAGAAAAACGGTAAATTACTGACCATAAAGTATTGCTTGGAGGGCATGTGTCTGATGCTGCATCCACATAAAAAAGGGGGGGAAGATAAGGGGCTCTAAAAGGGACGTAACACCACTGAACGTAAAGGTGTGTCCTGGTCCTGGTCCACAGCCCGCAAGGCTTGTGTACCCACCACGGCACGGCCGCCAGGAAAAGATTCCCCAACAGAGGGCGTCAAAAAAGGCCACCAGTGGTAAGAATGATCCTGGGAGGCTCCAGTCTGTAGGGAGCAAGAGATGAAAGAGACGGTGGGGTAATGGAGGGGCAAGGAGGTGTACATAGTTATTATTGATATTACAAGGAGACCCCAGGGGCATGGCAACCCAGTGAGAGGTAGTGATAATAAAAAGTACCTGGGTCAGCCCGTCAGTAGTATATTGGCGGGAGGCTGGGAGAGGTGTAAACAGTTGTACGTCTAGGCCTGGGTCCTGGGTGGCCGGGTATGGTACCCCAGCTGAGTGACCCCCAGGATCAGGGGGTCCCTAGTGCTGCAAGCAGGGGGGTAAAGTGATGCCGGCCAGAGGGTGGTTCAGATCAGTGCAGAGGTAGTCAGACCAGGGGAGACTTGCAGGGTCCAGTCTGCAAAATGATTAGGAAGAGGGTAAGCTAAGTATGTCCCTGGGGTGGCGAACGCCAGAATGTGGTAGTCTTACTATGTGGGGTCCCAGGTGTAGGCTGGATATAGTGGGGATCAGCGTGCTGTTGAGCGAGGACGCCGTGGGATTGTGGAGGAATTAAGGCCCGTTCATATGGCGAGGACTTGCCCGTGATTGGTCGCGGGCGCGGCCAATAGGTGGGAAGGTAGACACCCCCCGAGCCTGGGGCGCACGCGCCGGCCCCATTAGACACTACCCGGAGTGTGTACAAGCCTCCGAGTGCGGTGACATGTATCCCCTGGCGTGATGACGTACGCCGCACGGGGCAGGAACGAGACCTGCGCCGAAGGCCCGCGGCGCGGGAGTCGCGAGAGGCCGGACCGGGTTGCGATCCAGCATCTCCTGGTTACAAGAACGCCACCCGCAGCAACATAGTTGCGTCAGGTGGCCCCCCGCGCCGAGTGGGGAAAGAGATCCGGCGGCACGCGCCGGAGTGGGACGGCCCTGCGGCGTGGAGAGGAGGGACAGGACAGACCAAACAGTGGGTGGGATGTCAGGAGCTACACACAGGAATGCACACAGGGGAAGAAGAAACAGAGGGAACAATTGGCCAGGAAATAGAAAGGAGAGATGTAAAAGAAGAAGAAAAGAAAGAAAAAAAAGTAAAAATAAAATAAAAATGAATAAATAAATAAATGGAGAAATGTAGGCAGGAAAGGGTGATAATGGTAGATAATAGAGAGCCAATAAATACATAAAATACAATATATAATAGAATACAATATACAGTGTATCCTTGTGGATATAAATCCAAGGGGCAGAGACATGTGCTATATACAAAATATACAATATACAGCTGTGTACAAAAGGGATAAGTGCACAATGAGTGAGTGTGATTGTGGTAAAAGGGAGAGAAAAAAAAAAAGGGGAGGGAGGGGGGGAAAGAGGGGAAAAGGGGAGTGGCCAAAAATATATACATATATATAAAATATAAATAAAGGGATGTGTACCAAAAATTTTTTTAGGGGGGATCTCATCGGGTTCCCATTCAGTTCCTGATGAAAAGCCCTCCAAGAATGGTCTGAAGGATATGCATATATTTAACCCTGGGTGTTGGGTGGCTCTGAGTCTGAAGATCCACCTCTGTTCTAATTGCAAAAGTGTTTTGTTCATATCTCCTCCCCGTATACCGGTGTGTACACGATCAAGGATGATGAACCAAAATTTAGGGCAAATGCCCTCGTGTATGTTAGTGACGTGGCGACCCAAAGGTAGGTTGGGATTGCAGGTTTGCATGGCTGTGATGTGTCTGTAAGCCCTGCGCCAGAATTCTTGAATGGTTTTCCCTATGTAGAAACATGTGCATTCACATGTGAGCAGATAAACTACCCCACATGTTTTGCAATTGGCATAGTGTCTGGGTTTGAAAAGTTCGCCATTGGGCAGGGTGATGTGTTTGGAAGTGTTAAGAAACCTGCAATAGTTGCATCTGCCACAAGTGAACGTACCTTTGTTTTTGCATGGGTCATGTTTACCCCTGCCTTTGAACTCACTACAGACCAGTTGGTCTCGGAGAGAATCAGCTTGCCTGTAAGTAAATGCCGGTGTAGGGGGTACAAAGGGGCCAATGGACGGATCCATGGTGAGCATGTGCCAATACTTGGATATGACTTTCTTGATGGCCATGTGTTGGTTGGAGAACCTTGTGATGATGGCGATAGGTTGGGATTTGGGATTTTTGGTTGAGGGATTATATAATATGTCATTGCGTGTTCTGGCACAAACCCTCCTATACGCTTTTTTGAGGCAGGAATTGGAATAACCTCTGGTGCGTAATCGTGTTTGTAAGATTTTGGCTTCTTTGATGAAAGTTGTGTCATCAGTGCAGTTTCTTCTGGTGCAGAGGTACTGACTGTATGGAATGGAAGCAATGAGTGGCTGAGGGTGAAAACTGCTGGCATAAGGTATGGAGTTGCCTGCAGAGGATTTTCTGAAAAGACTGGTGCTGAGGGAGCCCTCACTATCCTTGTGGATGGTGACATCAAGGAATGTGATTGACCTATGGTCCCAGGTCATGGTAAATGATAGGTTAAAGTCATTATTGTTGAGTGACTGAAGGAATGCAGGTAGTAGAGATGTGGACCCGTTCCACACTAGGAGAACATCGTCAATGTAGCGGTACCACATGACGACACTCTCCATGTACGGGGCGAAGTGCACAGATTCCTGTACCATGTGCTCCCACTCCCCCAGGTACAGGTTGGCGTACGACGGGGCACATGAGGTCCCCATCACAACGCCCTGCACCTGGAGGTAGTGGGAGCCATTGAAAGTGAAAAAATTGTGAGTGAGAGTGAATTCGAGTTCTGCTAGTAAGAACTCGTTAGTCTTGTGGTTGTACTAGCTGTTGAGTGAGAGAATATGTCGTATGCAGGAAAGGCCTTTGTCATGTGGTATGGAACTGTAGAGGGCCTCCACATCCACTGCCACGAGTACTGACTCGGGACATACCCTTTGCTTGCTGATTCCAATCTGATACCCCTAAGGAAGAGTATATCTCGAAACGCGTCGGGTACTCCCCGCATATGTGTTCCATGTGTATTGGAGTTCTATGATTGTGAATTGTTTTCACTTTGTATTGCTATCTTTTTGTATGTATCACGTATGCTGCATATTTACCCCATGTACCACAGATCCATTTAAAGATCTATACTATTAATAAACACTTTATCATACAATCTCTATATCCTCCATACTCCATACCCATACCCACGATTCCTCGCTAGGTGCCCAGTTGGTCTATCCAACCACACATATCTACACCATATCACCGCAAGTACGGTCCTGCACCGTTACTATGACTAATTATACCCACCAAAATTGGGATAGTGTAATGTCAGGACACTACAGGAATTTTACACAGAAAGAAAAAATTGACTCTGAACTATTTGCCACTTTCTCCGAATTGAGAAAGTGGGAGCCATTGAAAGTGAAAAAATTGTGAGTGAGAGTGAATTTGAGTGCTGCTAGTAAGAACTCGTTAGTCTTGTGGTTGTACTAGCTGTTGAGTGAGAGAATATGTCGTATGCAGGAAAGGCCTTTGTCATGTGGTATGGAACTGTAGAGGGCCTCCACATCCACTGCCTCGAGTACTGACTCGGGAGGGACGCAGAGGCCATCAATGTTTTGTAGGAGATGTGAAGTGTCCCGAATGTAGCTGGGGAGTTTTAGGACATGGGGGCGTAGGTATCCATCTATGAATTGGCTGAGTCCTTCAGTGAGGGAGCCGTTGCCCGAAATGATGGGTCTCCCGGGTGGGCATGTGAGACTTTTATGTACCGTGGGTAGAGCATAAAATGTGGGGGTACGTGGGTGTGGGGTGCGTAAGAAGTCCCATTCAGCTTTGTTGATAACGCCTTCACTGTAGGCGTGGTCAATCAGGCTATAAAACTCCCTGTGATATCTTTCAATTTTGATAGCCGGTATCTTGCAATACCAGTCATGGTTGTCAAGTATTTGAGTGCACATGTTGATGTACAGATCGTTGTCCATAACCACGATGTTCCCTCCTTTGTCGGAGGGTTTAATGGTTATTGTGGGGTGGTCCTTGAGTAAGCGGAGGGCCTCACGCTCGGGTCTCGTCAAGTTGTCCTTTCTAGAGTCTGGGGATTTGATTCTGCATATATCCCTGGTGGCGAGTTTGACAAAAGCGGCAACATTAGGGTTGGTATTGAGGCTGGGAAATTTGTCAGATTTGTTTTTGAGTGTACATGGTGGGGGAGGAGGGAGGTCCGATTGATCGAAGCGGCCAAGCAACTGTTCCAAATAAATACGGTCAATTAAATCTGGTGTGTCGTTCTCCTCAAGGAGTTCAACAAGGGTGTCAAGAGCTTTAAGTTCATGTTGCTTAAAGTTGGGTTTACTGGGTGTCTCTTTTGTGTACATTTGTTTAAGTATTAACTTTCTGGCGAAAAGTTGAATGTCTTTGATAACCTCGAATTGGTCTAAGTCCTGGTTGGGACAAAAGCTCAAACCTTTGGCTAGAACTTTTGTCTGTATGTCTGATAGAGGGTAAGATGACAAGTTAATGACATTGAGGTTGTCTGTGGTGGAGTCAGTGGTACGGGGGGATTCAGTCCTTACCTGATCCATGAGTCATAGTGGTTCAAAGTTCGGAGGAAGTCCACCGCTGCGATTATCAGGGTGGACATGTAATGGTGGTGCCTTGGTACCTGAAGATACAATCCTGGGAAGCAGGGTGTTAGTCTCAGATTGAAAACTGGAAGAAGGGGTGGGATTACTGTGAGGTATGGGGGTGTCATGTCTATCTAGCATGGGTTCTGTGATACGTATCTTGTGTGATTTTTCCTGGGAACTGTTACCTTTTGAGTCTCTCTTAGTTTTCCTTGACTTATTGTGGTGGAATGGTTTGCGGGAGGAAGTGGATGATACAGAGGATGCATCAGAGAAGCCTAGATCCTGAGTATTATATTTGGTTTTGGGATGAGGTCTGTTTCTGGGGTAAGGGCTCTTCCATTGATAGGCTTTAAGTTCCTGGAAGGCCTTAGAGTCCCTAAGGAATTTGTTTTCTTTTTTTATTAAGATGTCATGTTTAAACCGTTCTAGGTGCTCATTGAGTTCTTTATCTTGTTGATTGTATTGGGCATGAGTCTTCAGGGTAGATAGTTTGGTGTAAAGGGGTTCCAGTTCTCTATCTATTTGTGTGATGGTGGTCTTGTATTCATCTATAAGGAGTGGCATCATCTTATTAGAGCATGTGGAGAGGTTATCCTCCCATTCCTTTTTGAACTTGGATCTGATGTTCTCCATCGTGGGGAAAATCTGGATCCTTAGGCCAAAGGGATTAATATGATTAGTAAGGTATTGTTGGAAGGAATGAATGTGCCAGTGATTAAGGGATTTTTTCTCCAGCAGTTTTCTCAATTCGGAGAAAGTGGCAAATAGTTCAGAGTCAATTTTTTCTTTCTGTGTAAAATTCCTGTAGTGTCCTGACATTACACTATCCCAATTTTGGTGGGTATAATTAGTCATAGTGCGGTGATATGGTGTAGATATGTGTGGTTGGATAGACCAACTGGGCACCTAGCGAGGAATCGTGGGTATGGGTATGGAGTATGGAGGATATAGAGATTGTATGATAAAGTGTTTATTAATAGTATAGATCTTTAAATGGATCTGTGGTACATGGGGTAAATATGCAGCATACGTGATACATACAAAAAGATAGCAATACAAAGTGAAAACAATTCACAATCATAGAACTCCAATACACATGGAACACATATGCGGGGAGTACCCGACGCGTTTCAAGATATACTCTTCCTCAGGGGTATCAGATTGGAATCAGCAAGCAAAGGGTATGTCCCGAGTCAGTACTCGTGGCAGTGGATGTGGAGGCCCTCTACAGTTCCATACCACATGACAAAGGCCTTTCCTGCATACGACATATTCTCTCACTCAACAGCTATTACAACCACAAGACTAACGAGTTCTTACTAGCAGAACTCGAATTCACTCTCACTCACAATTTTTTCACTTTCAATGGCTCCCACTACCTCCAGGTGCAGGGCGTTGCGATGGGGACCTCATGTGCCCCGTCGTACGCCAACCTGTACCTGGGGGAGTGGGAGCACATGGTACAGGAATCTGTGCACTTCGCCCCGTACATGGAGAGTGTCGTCATGTGGTACCGCTACATTGACGATGTTCTCCTAGTGTGGAACGGGTCCACATCTCTACTACCTGCATTCCTTCAGTCACTCAACAATAATGACTTTAACCTATCATTTACCATGACCTGGGACCATAAGTCAATCACATTCCTTGATGTCACCATCCACAAGGATAGTGAGGGCTCCCTCAGCACCAGTCTTTTCAGAAAATCCTCTGCAGGCAACTCCATACCTTATGCCAGCAGTTTTCACCCTCAGCCACTCATTGCTTCCATTCCATACAGTCAGTACCTCTGCACCAGAAGAAACTGCACTGATGACACAACTTTCATCAAAGAAGCCAAAATAATACAAACACGATTACGCGCCAGAGGTTATTCCAATTCCTGCCTCAAAAAAGCGTATAGGAGGGTTTGTGCCAGAACACGCAATGACATATTATATAATTCCTCAACCAAAAATCCCAAATCCCAACCTATCGCCATCATCACAAGGTTCTCCAACCAACACATGGCCATCAAGAAAGTCATATCCAAGTATTGGCACATGCTCACCATGGATCCGTCCATTGGCCCCTTTGTACCCCCTACACCGGCATTTACTTACAGGCGAGCTGATTCTCTCCGAGACCAACTGGTCTGTAGTGAGTTCAAAGGCAGGGGTAAACACGACCCATGCAAAAACAAAGGTACGTTCACTTGTGGCGGATGCAACTATTGCAGGTTTCTTAACACTTCCAAACACATCACCCTGCCCAATGGCGAACTTTTCAAACCCAGACACTATGCCAATTGCAAAACATGTGGGGTAGTTTATCTGCTCACATGTGAATGCACATGTTTCTACATAGGGAAAACCATTCAAGAATTCTGGCGCAGGGCTTACAGACACATCACAGCCATGCAAACCTGCAATCCCAACCTACCTTTGGGTCGCCACGTCACTAACATACACGAGGGCATTTGCCCTAAATTTTGGTTCATCATCCTTGATCGTGTACACACCGGTATACGGGGAGGAGATATGAACAAAACACTTTTGCAATTAGAACAGAGGTGGATCTTCAGACTCAGAGCCACCCAACCCCCAGGGTTAAATACATGTATATCCTTCAGACCATTCTTGGAGGGCTTTTCATCAGGGGGCTCTGAATGGGAACCCGATGAGATCCCCCCCTAAAAAATTTTTTGGTACACATCCCTTTATTTATATTTTATATATATGTATATATTTTTGGCCACTCCCCTTTTCCCCTCTTCCCCCCCCTCCCTCCCTTTTTTTTTTTCTCTCCCTTTTACCACAATCACACTCACTCATTGTGCACTTATCCCTTTTGTACACAGCTGTATATTGTATATTTTGTATATACAATATGTCTCTGCCCCTCGGATTTATATCCACAAGGATACACTGTATATTGTATTCTATTATATATTGTATTTTATGTATTTATTGGCTCTCTATTATCTACCATTATCACCCTTTCCTGCCTACATTTCTCCCTTTATTTATTTATTCATTCATTTTTATTTTATTTTTACTTTTTTTTCTTCTTCTTTTACATCTCTCCTTTCTATTTCCTGGCCAATTGTTCCCTCTGTTTCTTCTTCCCCTGTGTGCATTCCTGTGTGTAGCTCCTGACATCCCACCCACTGTTTGGTCTGTTCTGTCCCTCCTCTCCGTGCAGCGGGGCCGTCCCACTCCGGCGCGTGCCGCCAGATCTCTTTCCCCACTCGGCACGGGGGGGCCACCTGACGCAACTATGTTGCTGCGGGTGGCATTCTTGTAACCAGGAGATGCTGGATCGCAACCCGGTCCGGCCTCTCCCGACTCCCGCGCTGCGGGCCTTCGGCGCAGGTCTCGGTCCCGCCCCGTGCGGCGTACGTCATCACGCCGGGGGATACACGTCACCGCACTCAGAGGCTCATACACACTCCGGGTAGCGGTGTCTAATGGGGCCGGCGCGTGCGCCCCAGGCTCGGGGGGCGTCTACCTTCCCACCTATTGGCCGCGCCCGTGATTGGTCCTTGCCATATGAACGGGCTCTCATTCCTCCACAATCCCACGGCGTCCTCGCTCAACAGCACGCTGATCCCCACTATATCCAGCCTACACCTGGGGCCCCACAAGGTAAGACTACTACATTCTGGCGTTCGCCACCCCAGGGACATACTTAGCTTACCCTCTTCCTAATCATTTTGCAGACTGGACCCTGCAAGTCTCCCCTGGTCTGACTACCTCTGCACTGATCTGAACCAACCTCTGGCCGGCATCACTTTACCCCCCTGCTTGCAGCACTAGGGACCCCCTGACCCTGGGGGTCACTCAGCTGGGGTACCATACCCGGCCACCCAGGACCCAGGCCTAGACGTACAACTGTTTACACCTCTCCCAGCCTCCCGCCAATATACTACTGACGGGCTGACCCAGGTACTTTTTATTGTCACTACCTCTCACTGGGTTGCCATGCCCCTGGGGTCTCCTTGTAATATCAATAATAACTATGTACACCTCCTTGCCCCTCCATTACCCCACCATCTCTTTCATCTCTTACAGACTGGAGCCTCCCAGGATCATTCCTACCACTGGTGGCCTTTTTTGACGCCCTCTGTTGGGGAATCTTTTCCTGGCGGCCGCGCCGTGGTGGGCACACAAGCCTTGCGGGCTGTGGACCAGGACACACCTTTACATTCAGTGGTGTTACGTCCCTTTTAGACCCCCTTATCTTTCCCCCCCTTTTTTATATGGATGCAGCATCAGACACATGCCCTCCAAGCAATACTTTATGGTCAGTAATTTACCGTTTTTCTCCATATATATTGTATACTCGTATTTCAACCAATACCTTCTTTATGTTTATATATTTTGATTACAATACCTTTACAATTGGTTTATAACTGTTTTCTTAATTTATAGACATACCCTTTGCTTGCTGATTCCAATCTGATACCCCTGAGGAAGAGTATATCTCGAAACGCGTCGGGTACTCCCCGCATATGTGTTCCATGTGTATTGGAGTTCTATGATTGTGAATTGTTTGCACTTTGTATTGCTATCTTTTTATATGTATCACGTATGCTGCATATTTACCCCATGTACCACAGATCCATTTAAAGATCTATACTATTAATAAACACTTTATCATACAATCTCTATATCCTCCATACTCTTTATGACCCATGAGTAGGTGTTCCCTTTAAAGTCCCGCAAGAGGATCAAATTCCATTTAGCTAGTTTAACTTGGGATGTGGGTTCATCCTACCCCTTAGACCAACCCAGCACCAAACCCCTCCTTGTATTCAGTGTATACTATAACGGTGTCTCCATCTGTGAAGCTTGTACAAAACAGGTAAAGTATTAAGGCTTGACAAAGGACAATAAAAATTCTACATCTTGGAACTCTTCCAAAATAGACAATTGTACCCCACTTCCAATGCTTTGTTTATATTCCTATTTCTGCCATCAAATATCTGTGTGAAAAGTATACCTATTTTTTTTTACATAGGGGAGAAAAGACTCGGAGGACACCCCTCATCCGAGGAGACCACAGACCCCCCACCTCTGGAAGAAGGGGAAATCCACCCAAGCCAAGCAGAGCAGGAGGAGGAAGACGTGGTGGAAATTGGCACCACAACAGGTGAGTGTCTGTGACCACAGGCTCAGGTAAGAGATGGATGGCGGCATATTTATATATACATGGTGTGTTTTTGTTTCTATCATTTTAGGTGATTGTGATGTTGTGGATCCAGGGCATTTCACCTCGGAAAGTGCACGGATCCTTATCAGGGAGATCATGGAGTGTAATAGGGACTTGGAAAACATCCTGAAAAACATCAATGATGTTCAACAAAAATTGAAGAACATCATTGAAGTTTTAGGGAGAGTTTAAAACCCCTCCAAATCCCTTGGGTTTTTTGTGTGCTAAAAATTTTTACCATTTTTTGACATATTTGCGAAAAGCCAAATTTTGAAGATGCACACAGTGTGTCAACATTTGCTATCTGCCATCACGGGAGATCAATGGACGCGTTTTGGGGGTGCAACCCCTTGCTCAATAATAAAGTAGCTGTGAGGAAGGGGTTGCACCCCAAAAACACATCCCTTGATCCCCCATGATGGCAGCTAGCACATGTTGACATTCGGCAATTTGTGTGCATCTTCAAAATTTGGCTTTTCCTGGGGGGACTTCACCCCATCTGAACGCAATATCAAACACAGTTTGTAAATACTCATGTCTGATATTGCCTTCAAGTTCTACCAAATGTGAACTTTGTAAGTTCAAGATTTGTGTCTTTCTTGTTGGTTTTAAACATGCCTGTTTTATCCTAAATGGACATTTCTACTTTTTCTAATGTGACCCCAAAAATTGTTATACAACAAACATGTTGGTTTGTCAGAAAAACCTTTTCTAAATGCACATGTGATTGTGCTGGTATTAAAAAGATTGTTAATCAAGAATGTGTGGATTATTGTCTCAACGCTCCAACACTTGTGTTGTGCTCTAATTGGTGTTTTCTGTGACAATGGGTGTTATTTCCTAAGGGCAAATCCACTTTGCACTACAAGTGCAGTTTCAAGTGCACTTGTAGTGCAAAGTGTCTTTGCCTTTAGTAAATAACACCCAACAGTGCTTTGTAAGGTTACACAATCACGCCATTTTCAGGACATTTCTGTCAGGGTCAGCTAAAAGAAACACAAGCAGTAAATGTCACCAAAGATTTGAGTAGTTACTCCACCATTGGACATCCGGCCATTCTTCCCCATGTCCACATACAAGAACTCGTAAGTAGCCGGCACCATCGCAAACATCACAATACTATTGAACCCCTTATAATTATAATAGTATGACCCCAAGTTGGGTGGTGGGACGATGTGGACATGTTTCCCATCAATTGCCCCTCCACAGTTAGGAAAGTCCCACCACTGGGCAAAGTGGGAGGCCACAGTCTGCCATTCCTGTGGTGTGGAAGGAAACTGTGGAGTCAAACAACAACAAAAAATTAGTCATTTTGCACATAAACAGGGAAAGCAGATTAGACACAAACATTCTTGGCCAACATCAAGATAACATTTATTTGAGGGAGTTTTTAAAGACCAAAGTCTAAGGTACACCTATCAGATTCCCCCCCCCCCCCCTCTCATGGGCCATTTTTAACATTTTAACCCTCTCCACTTCATTGAGAGATGAATGCCTAAATAATGGGTATTGCTTTGGCCAGCCCCTCCTTAGTTACACTATTGGCAGCCCACTGCACAGGTAAGAAGTGTCATAATACAAGGATATAAATACACATTGTACACATTTGAGCACATTTGGAAACTCTACTATTACCTATCAAGATAATAATAGTATACAAAAAAACTTTAAACAGTACCATTTGAAAGTATACAGGCAAGCCCTTGCACTACATGCTTTGGGGAATTCATCCATACATCTGACCACTAAAGAGATGGGTATAGTGTGTACGGGTTTGGCAAAGTCAGCAGATAAATGATTGAGGATAGATAGAGAATTGGTATCAGCTGACTTAGCAGTTGGGGGGAGGGAGGGTTCCAAATGATTTGGGGACCCCCCAAAAAAAGCCTCTGGCACTCTGCCTGAATTAAAAGCACAAATCACATTTTAAAACATTTTAGGGGGTGTTTGGGGTAAAGCACTACTATGGAGCTGACAAAATACATTGTTAAGTGAATACACAAGGTGAATATAGGGCCAGGAGACCATGCTGGGGAGGTAAGTGAAGGCAAATATGTATGAAGGAGAAAAAAAATAATTACATAAAAATCCAGCATGCATGAGCACAAAGGGGACATTCACAGCATATTCCAATCATCGTAATTTGGGAATGAGGAAAGAAATACAATACATTATCAAACATTAAATACAATAAAATGTGATGTTAAAGGATAAATCTTACCTTAATATACTCCTTTTGCAGGACCTGAATGATGGCAGAACAGGTCTCTGGGATAATGATCCCCAGGGCCTATGGGGAGATGCCTGTTGAGAACTTCAAGTCCTGCAGACTTCTCCCTGTCGCCAAATACCGCAGGGTGGTGACGAGCTTCTGCTCCGGAGTGATGGCTTGCCTCATGCAGGTATCCTGCATGCTGATACAGGGGGTCAGCAAAGCTAACAAACTGTGAAATACGGGGTCCGTCATCCGGAGAAAGTTCCTGAAATCATCAGGATTATTCTCACGGATCTCACGGAGCAAAGGCATATGACAGAACTGGTCATGCTGGAGCAACCAATTCTTGGTCCATGAACTCCTCCCCACCCTGTTCATGGACTGGACTTGTGTCAAGGTCAGGACCCCAACACCAAGCCCCCGCACAGCACGAACTCTATGAGGAGTACGTATACGCAACATGGCTAGAAAACGGTCGGCTGCTCAGAACAAAGTAACAGAACGCACTGAAGAACAGCAAGGCCTGTAAAGAGCGACCTGAAAAACAGTAACGAACGAACAAGAACACAATGACAAGAGTCACGCGTAACTCGCTGCACGCACTGAAGAGCAGATACAAACCTACAAGCACAAACTGAACAGCAGAGAACGATCTGAAAACCACAAGTCAGAAAAAGCGCGAATCGTCTCTCACCAAACTTTTACTAACACGAGATTAGCAAAAGGAGCCCAAAGGGTGCCGCGCTTGGTTCTGAACTGGCCTTTTCTAGTCTCGTCGTACATGGTGTACGTCACCGCGTTCTTGGCGATCGGAAATTCCAACAACTTTGTGCAACCGTGTGTACGCAAATCAAGTTTGAGCCAACATCCGTCGGAAAAAATCCATGGATTTTGTTGTTGGAATGTCCGATCAATGTCCAATCGTGTGTACAGGGTATTAGACTGGGTCCATTTTGGGTTTGTTGCAAGTTGGCTGGTAAGCGAGCTGGCAATTTTTGTTTGTTGTACAAATAAGGTGAAACAAATGTCAATGTAAAAAGGAGACAAATAAATCCACAGTGGCGCACTAATTAACCTCCCTGTCGGTATTCCCGAGTGTGGCTTGGGGTGACTTTTCACTACCAAAAGCGGTAACCCCAAGCCACACTCGGGATTGCATCACAGGATCCAGGCAAAGTTACTGTTAGGTACCTGGTGTTGAGCCTGACTTGGTAGGAGAAGACCTCTTTTACGACTCTAGTTCAGGGGCCACTGGAATGGAGACAGTGGTCCCGTGAGCACAGCGGGGTAGGAGTGTCTGAGCAGGTTGCAGCGGCTGATGTGAAGCAGGATGAGGATTCTCCAGGAAGATTAAACTGCAGGAGATGGCTGGGATGGCAGCAGACCAGCGACCAGAGGACCGGCAGATGCCGGGGCAGCGGCTACAGGACCTGGATAGGATACAGCACACTTGAAGCAAGGCAGAAGGGTAGTCAGATGTGAAAGTGAATATTTTGAAATGATACAAAATCAGTCCATAAAAAACAGTCTGTATGAGTGAACGTCACATATTCCAATAGATTCCAATGGAGGGTGAATCCACAGTGATGGATGGTGAAAGTTCACACCGAAGTGGCTAGTGAAATGTGAAAGTCTCCTCCACCATTGAAAAAATACTGCCGCTTATCACTGTGGATTCACCCTCCATTGGAATCTATTGGAATATGTGACGTTCACTCATACAGAATGTTTTTTATGGACTGATTTTGTATCATTTCAAAATATTCACTTTCACATTTGGTATCTAATCACGTTATGGGTTATCAGATACACCTATTGTAATTTTTAGATATCAATATGTATCAGTATTTATTGGGTTTTTTGTTATTCACTTAACATTTGGTTTCAATTTTTGCAAATCTCATTGCTTAGTGCGACTTTTCACTTTATTTATACATAGGTTTGGTGTAGTATAACACTTTTAGTCGCAGCTTTTTTATGTTTTTTACTTATAGCGCACTATTTTTTATATATCTAGAAGGGTAGTCAGGCAGGCCGGAACAGAACGGGAAGGCAAGCAGGCAGGTGCAGCAGGCAGGCAGGGTTCGGCAACAGGAATCAAGCAGAAGTCCAAAAGTAGAGTCAAGCAAGCCAGGGTCGGGACTGGAGAGGTCAGAGCGGTCAGACAGAAGCCGGGTTGGTAATCACAGGAACAACAGCAGAAATCAGGAACTTGGGTACAGAGCTGCAGATGAACAGCGCCGCACAAGTGCAGCTGAGCTCCTTTTATAGGGCCACCGGCGCCAAACAGCGCTAGTGCGAACGCGTGTGGACCCGTAACATGCGCAACCGCACTCGTCGCGCACCGGCACACGCGCCGATGCTCAGATTGACCAGCAGCACGCATGCGCATGTGCACGTTCATACCTCCCATGCTGGTGGATCCCTGACATTGCCCCCTCCCAAGGGGCAGCCTCCGGATGCCCAACAAGTCCTTCTTTCAGGGTGGGAGGAGAAGAAAGCACGGATCAACCTTTTGGCATGTATGTTACTATCAGGCTCCCAGGAATTACTCTCAGGACCATAACCCCTCCATTTAATTAGGAACTGTCTTTGCCCTTGCCGCTTTCTACAATCCAGGATGGCCTCTACTTCATACTCTTCACTACCATCAACTAGGATAGGCTCAGGAGGTCTGGCTCTTCTATCGGGGAAAGGATCGACCACAGAAGGTTTTAGCAGAGAAACATGAAACACTGGACGGATCCTCAGTGAATCGGGCAAGGACAATTCATAAGAAACTTCACTAATCTTTCTTTTTACTGGAAAAGGTCCCAAAAATTTGGGTGCAAGTTTCTTCGAAGGACAGGCTTATTTAAGGTTATCAGTAGAGAGCCATACCTGATCACCGATCTGCAGCTTCAATTCTCCTCTTCTCTTCTGGTCAAAGGCTCTCTTGCTGTCTGCCTGGGCCTTGGCTACCGCCTCCTGTAATACTTGATTTTTGTGGCTGAGAAATTTCACCGTATCCTGGACCACCAGAACTGGAGACTCTAGAAGAAAATCTGGTAGAAATGACAAATGAAAACTATAATTGGCAAAAAACAAAAAAGGGGGATTGTCCTGTGGCCGAGTGACTAGCATTGTTGTATTCAAATTCCGCTAGGGGCAGCAGGGACACCAAGTCGTCCAGTACAAAGGACGTAAAACATCTAATGTACTGTTCGACAGTCTGGTTCATTCTTTCTGTCTGCCCATAGGTCTGGGGATGATAAGCTGATGACAGAGCTAGGTCAGTCTTCAGAGCTTCACACAGGGCCCTCCAGAAACGTGAAGTGAATTGTACCCCCTGCCTGATACTATGTTAGCAGGGACCCCATGCAATCTAACAATTTCCTTGATGAAAATGCGAGCAGTCTCGACAGCGGATGGAGTCCCCTTTAAAGGTAGAAAATGGGTCATCTTAGATAGTTGGCCTACAACCACAAAGATGGCTGTACATCCCTCAGAACATGGAAGTTCGACTATAAATTCCATGGTGATCTTCTTCCATGGTCTATCAGGTGCGGGTAGGGGTTTTAGTAGCCCCCAAGCTCGGTTCCTTGGTGTCTTGTTCCGAATACAGACAGGACATGAACTAACGTATTTTTTGCAGAATTCCCCTAGACCAGGCCACCAAAACGTGCGTTGCACAAGTTCCAAGGTCTTACATGCCCCAAAGTGTCCTGCCAGTGGGTGATCATGGAGAAGTGTTAGAACTCTGACCTGGACAGTTTCAGGAACAAAAATTTGACTCCCCCTCCAAAAAAGACCTTCTCTGGATGTTAAAGAGACTCCAGGGGGTTTTGAAGAGTCTGTGGATGCTTCTCTGATCTGGGAAAGAAGATCCGTTTGTAAGAGTAAGAAGTTACTTGCAGGTAGGATAGTGTCTGGAATGGAAAAATCCTTAGGACTGTCATACATGCGCGAGAGCGCGTCTGGTTTTACATTCTTTGATCCAGGTCGGTACGTGATGTGAAAACAAAAACGTGAGAAAAATAAAGCCGAGGTTGCCGAGGTTTTAGTCGCTTGGCTGATCTTAAATATTCTAGGTTCTTATGGTCGGTGTAAATCAATACTGGGTGAACCATGCCCTCTAACAAGTATTTTCATTCCTCTAGTGCAGATTTAATGGTAAGTAATTCTCGGTCACCAACATCATAATTCCTCTCAGCAGGAGAGAGTTTCCGAGAGAAGAACCCCACAGGATGCATCAAGTCCTTATTGCCTTGCCATTGTGAACCTACTGCTCCCACAGCTATCTCGGAGGCGTCTACTTCCAAGATGTATTGTAGCGAAGGAGCTGAGGTAAAAAGTCTCTTAAGTCTTTCAAAGGCATCTTGGGCCTCCAGACCCCAGTGAAAGCGTGCATATTGCTTGGTCAAATTTCATTTCTGCTGCTCAAATTTACATTTCTCAGCCTTAGCCTACAGTCCGTGCTGACGGAGACGGAGTAAGACTCTGCAGACATGCCTCCGGTGCTGGTCACGTGATTCAGAGAAAATTAAAATGTCATCTAAGTGGACGTTTACAAAAATGTCCAAAAAGTCTTTGAACACATCATGAATAAGATGCTGAAAGGTAGCGGGGGCATTGCAGAGGCTGAAGGGCATGACCAAATATTCATGGTGGCCGAATCGAGTCCAGAAGGCCGTCTTCCACTCATTCCCGGCTCGGATGCGGACCAGGCTGTAGGCCCCCTCAAATCTAACTTGGAAAAATTGACGGCAGATCTTAGTTTCTGGAATAGTTCTGGTATCAAAGGCAGAGGATATCGGTTCTTGATCGTGATGTTGTTTAGCTCACGATAATCCACACAAGGACCAAGAGTCTGATCCTTCTTAGTGAAAAAGAATATCCCAGCGCCTGCTGGGGAGGTAGAATGGTGGATAAATCCCTTTTCCAGATTATCATAAATGTAGATATTCAAAGCCTCCTGTTCTTTCTCAGACAAGGGAAAAATATGCCCAAACTGAATCTTGGCCTCCGGAAGAAGTTTGATCGGGCAGTCATAGGGGCGATGGGGCGAAAGGGAGTCTGCCCCCTATTTGCTGAAAACATCAAGAAACTCATGGTATGGTTCAGGCACAGACTGGCACAGATTCTGATCAATGTCCAAGCACAAAAGAGTAGCTGGCGGGTCAGGAGGCTTAAATAGGCAGTGCTTTTGGCAGTAGGGAGACTGGAACTCCACTTCCCCTGTGGCCCAATTGATACGGGGGGTTGTGGGCCTGGAGCCAGGGTATGCCCATAATCACGGGAAGCAAAGGGGAGGAAATCACATCAAGGGTCAAAAGTTCCTTATGTTGAGAGAGGGTGATGGCAGGCAAAGGCAAGATTTCCTGAGTCACTTGACCTGACTTAATGCGGGAACCATCAGCCAGAAAGACGGAAAGTCCTTGTGTCTTCTCCCGAAGGGGCAAGGCTTGTTGGCTGGCAAAGGTGGCATCAATTAAACAACCGCATGCTCCAGAATCAATGATGGTGTTGATGGAGACTGTCCTTCCCCGGAACTGCAATGAGAGAGCAAGAGCAAGGTGGGTTGTATTGGCAGGTAAGGATGAAGGACTGGCAGGAACAGAGGAGAGGCACTTACATGTCTTGATAGGACAGTTGTTCATGTAGTGACCTGATCCAACACAGTAAAGACACAGATTCAACTGAGGGCATCGTGCGCGTTCCTCTGGAGGCAAGGTGGGTCACATGAGTCCCAGCTGCATAGGCTCGGAAGTGTCAGGAACTGAACTGGCAGGATCCAAACATGGGACAGGAAGGTAACGGGAAGCAGGAGTCGGAGCCTTTGCACTCATCCAGACCGGGCATCCTTGTTTGGAGGAGCGTTCCACAGAGCCAGCGGTCTATTTGGATAGCTAGGGAGATCAGGCCTTCAAGGGTATTGGGAATGCCAACACGAGCAAGCTCGTCCTTTAGTCCTTCCGAGAGGTCCATGCGGAACCGATGTCTTAAGGCTGCATCATTCCATTGGGTGTCTGCGCTCCAGCGCCTAAAGTCCGTAACATAGTCCTCAGCCATTCTGTGACCTTGCTGGAGCACAAACAAGGCAGACTTGGCCGTGGCCGTCCGCTGGGGGTCTTTATAAAGCTGAGCCATGGCTTCAAAGAAGGACAGTAAAGAATTAGTCTGAGCACAGTCTCCCTCGAGAAGTTGATGGGCCCAGGTCTGAGGCTCTCCTTGCAGCAGGGAGATCACAAATCCCACCTTTGTGGCTTCTAGAGAAAAAGTTCTGGGTTGGAGGGCGAAATACAGCTGGCAAGCATTACGGAAAGGCCCGGAATTTTGATCGGTCCCCATAAAATCTCTCGGGAATGGGAACCCTTGGTTCTGGTGGGAGCATCACTACTGACGGTTGAGAAGAAGACTGTGCAGGTAAAGCTGAATATGCAGGGGCCATGTTACTGGGAGTGGAGAGATGTTGGACTCGTTCCTCTAGCTTAGTATAGCCTACTTGTAGGGATTTTACGGCCTGTGTGAGGGCCGCAAGGTGTGCGCAAATCTCCTTCATGGCTGAGGCTTCTCCTGCAGGCTCGGACATGGCTGTTCGTACTGTTAGGTACCTGGTGTTGAACCTGACTTGGTAGGAGAAGACCTCTCTTACGACTCTGGTTCAGGGGCCACTGGAATGGAGACAGTGGTCCCGTGAGCACAGCGGGGTAGGAGTGTTTGAGCAGGTTGCAGCGGCTGACGTGAAGCAGGATGAGGATTCTCCAGGAAGGTTGAACTGCAGGAGATGGCTGGGATGGCAGCAGACCAGCGACCAGGGGACCAGGGGGTGCCGGAGCAGTGGCTACAAGACCTGGATAGGATACAGCACACTCAAAGCAAGGCAGAAGGCTAGTCAGGCAGGCCAGATCAGAATGGGAATGCAAGCAGGCAGGTGCAGCAGGCTGGAGCAAGGTCAGAAGGCAGGCAGGGTTCGGCAACAGGAATCAGGCAGAAGTCCAAAAGCAGAGTCAAGCAACCCGGGGTCAGGACTGGAGAGGTCAGAGTGGTCTGACAGAAGTTCGGTCGGTAATCACAGGAACAACAGCAGAAATCAGGAACTTGGGTACAGAGCTGCAGACGAACAGCGCCGCACAAGTGCAGCTGAATTCCCCTTATTAGGGCCACTGGCGCCAAACAGCGCTAGCGCGAACGCGTGTGCACCCGTTGCACATGCACCCACACTCGTCACGCATGTGCGCGCACCAGTGGCGCGCACCGGCGCACACACATGCGGCGATGCTTGGATTGACCAGTGGCACGTGTGCGCATGCGTGCGCACGTTCGTACCTCCCGTGCTGGTGGATCCCTGACAGTTACTCACCTTGTCCCCAGGATCCTGTGATGTCCTCCCGCTGTGTCTGCGGGCTGTGTCCTCCGTCCGATGTACTGTGTGTTTGGCTCAGTTCCTTGCGAGCATCACAACGCATGGGGGCGGAGCCCGGCAGCAATTTCTAAAAGTGCAAAATATAAAACACATAGAGTACACTGTAATCTGTAAGATTACATTACTGTATCAAATAATTCCACATCCCTTTTGTCCCTAGTGCTTTGTCCAGTGTCATGCATGCACTTTTCTATTATATATGCCATTCTTTCTTTCTGGAAACTTGAGAATATACATGGCATCCAAAAAGCATCCCTTTACGTCAAAGCGCTTTTTGACCAGCTAGAAAACAGTAATAACAAATAAGAATCACTTGCAGTATTGAGCGATAGTGATTCGCGGGTTAAATTTGTCATCAGACACTGAAAGTGACGACATTGACAATTCTGCGACTGAGCAAATTTCAGTGTTTCTGATATAAATACATTATTGAATCCATTTTATTATTATTATTATATTATTTTTGATAATTATTCATAGCTATTTATTATATTATAATTTATGATTTTGTGTTTCAAACTTTATCATACCTGGGATGTCTACTAGACTCTTGTTTGGACAGATTTAAGTGAGTTATTCCTAAAAATTACAAGCCTACAATAAAAAAAAAGCCAAATTTCTACGCAAAACAATGCACCGCTTTGAGACACAAAAATCTGACATAATCATACCGCCAGGGAGGTTAAACTACAAATCTTCTAAATATTAGCATTGTGAAATGATCAACATAAAACACCCATACATAATGAAAAGTGTCCATATGGCATATTCAAGAAATATATATATGCTCCACAATATGCAAATCAATATGGTAATACAGTCCAACTTAAAGTGATGAAAAGATAGTGAAGCAAAATCTCGTTGATCCACCAAAATCCTTCACCAAAGTGATGTGTGCCAATTCCACTCCATTAAGAATAAAGCTCACCAGATACTGTTGCCATTCACTCTCGTGTCTGGCAAATATCGCCTTATTAGATGTTATTGGAGAGTCGCTTATACATGCCAATCTCCATCCAGATTAACCACTTGACGACCGCCTCACACGGATATACTGCGGCAGAATGGCACGGGCAGGCAAAATCACGTACCTGGTACGTGATTGCATTCCCGCGGGCGGGGGGTCCGATCGAACCCCCCTGGTGCCCGAGGCGGTCAGCTTTGGTCTGGCAGCGATCAGAGATGAGGGGGAGGCCATCCATTCGTGGCCCCCCCCTCGCGATCGCTCCCAGCCAATGAGAATCTTCCCCTGCCTCTGTGCAGTACACAGAGGCAGAGGAAATGATGTCATCTCTCCTCGGCTCGGTATTTTCCGTTCCTGCGCCAAGGAGAGAAGACTGCAATGTGAGTGCACCAACACTACACACACAGAAGAACATGCCAGGCATACAAAACACCCCCCTTTACCCCCCGATCCCCCCCCGACCACCCCTCCCCCCCGTTACACTGACACCAAGCAGTTTTTGTTTTTTTTCTGATTACTGCATGGTGTCAGTTTGTGACAGTTAGTGTGGTAGGGCAGTTAGGGTTAGCCCCCTTTAGGTCTAGGATACCCCCCTAACCCCCCCTAATAAAGTTTTAACCCCTTAATCACTCCCGTCGCCAGTGTCACTAAGCGATCATTTTTCTGATCGCTGTATTAGTGTCACTGGTGACGCTAGTTAGGGAAGTAAATATTTAGGTTCGCCGTCAGCGTTTTATAGCGCAGGGACCCCCATATACTACCTAATAAATGTTTTAACCCCTTGATTGCCCCCTAGTTAACCCTTTCACCACTGATCTGATAACTGTTACCGGTGATGCTGGTTAGTTCGTTTATTTTTTATAGTGTCAAGGCACCCGGCGTTTATTACCGAAAAAAGGTTTAGCCCCCTGATCGCCCGGCGGTGATATGCGTCACCCCAGGCAGCGTCAGATTAGCGCCAATACCGCTAACACCCACGCACGCAGCATACGCCTCCCTTAGTGGTATAGTATCTAAACGGATCAATATCTGATCCGATCAGATCTATACTAGCGTCCCCAGCAGTTTAGGGTTCCCAAAAACGCAGTGTTAGCAGGATCAGCCCAGATACCTGCTAGCACCTGCGTTTTGCCCCTCCGCCTGGCCCAGCCCACCCAAGTGCAGTATCGATCGATCACTGTCACTTACAAAACACTAACGCATAACTGCAGCGTTCACAGAGTCAGGCCTGATCCCTGCAATCGCTAACAGTTTTTTTGGTAGCATTTTGGTGAACTGGTAAGCACCAGCCCCAGGCAGCGTCAGGTTAGCGCCAGTACCGCTAACACCCACGCACGCACCGTACACGTCCCTTAGTGGTATAGTATCTGATCGGATCAATATCTGATCCGATCAGATCTGTACTAGCGTCCCCAGCAGTTTAGGGTTCCCAAAAACGCAGTGTTAGCGGAATCAGCCCAGATACCTGCTAGCACTTGCGTTTTGCCCCTCTGCCCGGCCCAGCCCAGCCCACCCAAGTGCAGTATCGATCGATCACTGACACTTACAAAATACTAAACGCATAACTGCAGCGTTCGCAGAGTCAGACCTGATCCCTGCGATCGCTAACAGTTTTTTTGGTAGCATTTTGGTGAACTGGCAAGCACCAGCCCCAAGCAGCGTCAGGTTAGCGCCAGTAGCGCTAACACCCACGCACGCACCGTACACCTCCCTTAGTGGTATAGTATCTGATCGGATCAATATCTGATCTGATCAGATCTATACTAGCGTCCCCAGCAGTTTAGGGTTCCCAAAAACGCAGTGTTAGCGGAATCAGCCCAGATACCTGCTAGCACCTGCATTTTGCCCCTCCGCCCGGCCCAGCCCAGCCCACCCAAGTGCAGTATCGATCGATCACTGTCACTTACAAAATACTAAACGCATAACTGCAGCGTTCACAGAGTCAGGCCTGATCCCTGCGATCGCTAACAGTTTTTTTGGTAGCGTCTTGGTGAACTGGCAAGCACCAGCGGCCTAGTACACCCCAGTCATAGTCAAACCAGCACTGCAGTAACACTTGGTGATGTGGCGAGTCCCATAAGTGCAGTTCAAGCTGGTGAGGTGGCAAGCACAAGTAGTGTCCCGCTGCCACCAAGAAAAAGACAAACAGGCCTGTCGTGCCCATAATGCCCTTCCTGCTGCATTCGCCAATGCTAATTGGGAACCCACCACTTCTGCAGCGCCCGTACTTCCCCCATTCATATCCCCAACCAAATGCAGTCGGCTGCATGAGAGGCATTTTCTTTATGTCCTCCCGAGTACCCCTACCCAACGAACCCCCCCAAAAAAGATGTTCTGCAGCAAGCGCGGATATAGGCGTGACACCCGCTATTATTGTCCCTCCTGTCCTGACAATCCTGGTCTTTGCATTGGTGAATATTTTGAACGCTACCATTCACTAGTTGAGTATTAGCGTAGGGTACAGCATTGCACAGACTAGGCACACTTTTACAGGGTCTCCCAAGATGCCATCGCATTTTGAGAGACCCGAACCTGGAACCGGTTACAGTTATAAAAGTTAGTTACAAAAAAAAGTGTAAAAAAAAAAAAAAAATATATAAAATAAAAAAAATAGTTGTCGTTTTATTGTTCTCTCTCTCTCTATTCTCTCTCTATTGTTCTGCTCTTTTTTACTGTATTCTATGTTTTTGAGCTTCTAATGTTTTATTGTTATTATGTTTTATCATGTTTGCTTTTCAGGTATGCAATTTTTTATACTTTACCGTTTACTGTGTTTTATTGTTAACCATTTTTTTGTCTTCAGGTACGCCATTCACGACTTTGAGTGGTTATACCAGAATGATGCCTGCAGGTTTAGGTATCATCTTGGTATCATTCTTTTCAGCCAGCGGTCGGCTTTCATGTAAAAGCAATTCTAGTGGCTAATTAGCCTCTAGACTGCTTTTACAAGCAGTGGGAGGGAATGCCCCCCCCCACCATCTTCTGTCTTCTGTGTTTTTCTCTGGCTCTCCTGTCTCAACAGGGAACCTGAGAATGCAGCCGGTGATTCAGCCAGCTGACCATAGAGCTGATCAGAGACCAGAGTGGCTCCAAACATCTCTATGGCCTAAGAAACCGGAAGCTACGAGCATTTCATAACTTAGATTTCGCCGGATCTAAACAGCACCATTGGAAAATTGGGAAAGCATTTTATCAATCCGATCTTGGTGTGGTCAGATGCTTTAAGGGCATAGGAGAGATCTAGGGTCTAATAGACCCCAATTTTTTTCAAAAAAGAGTACCTGTCACTACCTATTGCTATCATAGGGGATATTTACATTCCCTGAGATAACAATAAAAATGATTAAAAAAAAATGAAAGGAACAGTTTAAAAATAAGATAAAAAAGCTAAAAAATAATAAAGAAAAAAAAAAAGTACCCCTGTCCTCCCCTGCTCTCGTGCAAAGGCGAACGCAAGCGTCGGTCTGGCGTCAAATGTAAACAGCAATTGCACCATGCATGTGAGGTGTCACCGCGAACGTCAGATCGGGGGCAGTAATTTTAGCAGTAGACCTCCTCTGTAAATCTAAAGTGGTAACCTGTAAAGGCTTTTAAAGACTTTTAAAAATGTATTTAGTTTGTCGCCACTGCACGTTTGTGCGCAATTTTAAAGCATGTCATGTTTGGTATCCATGTACTCGGCCTAAGATCATCTTTTTTATTTCATCCAGCATTTGGGCAATATAGTGTGTTTTAGTGCATTAAAATTTTAAAAAGTGTGTTTTTTCCCCAAAAAATGCATTTGAAAAATCGCTGCGCAAATACTGTGTGAAAAAAATGAAACACCTACCATTTTAATCTGTAGGGCATTTGCTTTAAAAAAATATACAATGTTTGGGGGTTCAAAGTAATTTTCTTGCAAAAAAAATAATTTTTTCATGTAAACAAAAAGTGTCAGAAAGGGCTTTGTCTTTAAGTGGTTAGAAGAGTGGGTGATGTGTGACATAAGCTTCTAAATGTTGTGCATAAAATGTCAGGACAGTTCAAAACCCCCCCAAATGACTCCATTTTGGAAAGTAGACACTTCAAGCTATTTGCTGAGATGCATGTTGAGTCCATGGAATATTTTAAATTTTGCCACAAGTTGCAGGAAAATTTTTTTTTTTTTGGGATCTTAGCCGTGTACAGGACCCCAAAAATCAATCACCGCCTTCAGGCTTTCTAAGGGCATAAAATAGTGATTTCACTTCCTTACTACCTATCACAGTTTAGGAGGCCATGAAATGCCCAGTTAGCACAAAACCCCCCAAATGACCCCATTTTGGATATAAGACACTTCAAGCTATTTGCTGAGAGGCATGTTGAGTCCATGGAATATTTTACATTTTGCCACAAGTTTCAGGAAAATTAAATTTTTTTTTTACACAACATTGTCACTAAATGATATAGTGTTTAAACATGGCAATGGTTATATGTGGAATTACAACCCAAAATACATTCTGCTGCTTCTCCTGAGTATTGGGAGTCTAGCCGCGTACGGGACCCCGAAAACCAAGCACTGCCTTCAGGCTTTCTAAGGGCGTAAATTTTTGATTTCACTCTTCACTGCCTATCACAGTTTCGGAGGCCATGGAATTCCCAGGTGGCACAAACCCCCCCAAATGCGAAGGCGGTGATTGGTTTTCGGGGCCCCGTACGCAGCTAGGCTCCCAAAAAGTCCCACTCATGTGGTATCCCCATACTCAGGAGAAGCAGCTAAATGTATTTTGGGGTGCAATTCCACATATGCCCATGGCCTGTGTGAGCAATATATCATTTAGTGACAACTTTGTGCAAAAAAAAAAAAAATTGTCACTTTCCCGCAACTTGTGTCAAAATATAAAATATTCCATGGACTCAACATGCCTCTCAGCAAATAGCTTGGGGTGTCTACTTTCCAAAATGGGGTCATTTGGAGGGGTTTTGTGCCATCTGGGCATTTTATGGCCTTCAAAACTGTGATAGGTAGTGAGGAGTGAAATAAAAAATTTGCGCCCTTAGAAATCCTGAAGGCGGTGATTGGTTTTCGGGGCCCCATACGCGGCTAGGCTCCCAAAAAGTCCCACACATGTGGTATCCCTGTACTCAGGAGAAGCAGCTGAATGTATTTTGGGGTGCAATTCCACATATGCCCATGGCCTGTGTGAGCAATATATCATTTAGTGACAACTTTTTGTAATTTTTTTTTTTTTTTGTCATTATTCAATCACTTGGGACAAAAAAAATAATATTCAATGGGCTCAACATGCCTCTCAGCAATTTCCTTGGGGTGTCTACTTTCCAAAATGGGGTCATTTGGGGGGGGGGTTTGTACTGCCCTGCCATTTTAGCACCTCAAGAAATGACAGTCATAAACTAAAAGCTGTGTAAATTCCAGAAAATGTACCCTAGCTTGTAGACGCTATAACTTTTGCGCAAACCAATAAATATACGCTTATTGACATTTTTTTTACCAAAGACATGTGGCCGAATACATTTTGGCCTAAATGTATGACTAAAATTGAGTTTATTGGATTTATTTATAACAAAAATTAAAAAATATCATTTTTTTTTTTAATTTTCGGTCTTTTTCCATTTATAGCGCAAAAAATAAAAACCGCAGAGGTGATCAAATACCATCAAAAGAAAGCTCTATTTGTGGGAAGAAAAGGACGCAAATTTAGTTTGGGTACAGCATTGCATGACCGCGCAATTAGCAGTTAAAGCGACGCAGTGCCAAATTGGAAAAAGTCCTCTGGTCTTTAGGCAGCCAAATGGTCCGGGGCTGAAGTGGTTAATAAAGACAGTCCCCACATGTGGGGATAGAAATTGAGACAAAGCCTCTAATAGTGTAAAAACACCTTAAGGTAATCGGTTTATTAAGGCTCTGTTCACACCTAGGCTTTTTTGGGCGTTTTTCTGCTGTAAGCCTCAGCTCTAAAAACACCCAACAAGACAAATCCCATCTCATTTCACATCTGAGCTTTTTGTCACCTGAAGCAAAATACCTGAAGCTCAAAAAAGTACATGAGCTTCTTTTTTTGGGAGATTACAGGTGCTTTCTGCTTTTTACATTGGTGACCTTTTGACCTGTACAAAATCGTTGTAAAATCACAGCAACATGACAGTAAAAATTGCACGACTTTCTGCTTGAAAACAAAATGCCTAAGTGTGAACAGAGCCTAAAAGTAATGCACTTACATCATAAAAGATTTTGTCTTGTTAAAATTCCAAACATGCCAGGTGACTCAGTGTTGCGATCTCCTCATAGCTACCTTCGTACATGTGGAGTCACCGTCTCAGGACTATTATGACGCGTACACACGAGCGGACTTTACGGCAGACTTGGTCCGGCGTACTGGATTTGGTCGGACAATTCAATCATGTGTGGGCTCCAGCGGACTTTGTTTTCTCAAAAGTTGGACGGACTTAGATTTGAAACATGTTTCAAATCTATCCGACGGACTTTGCTTTCTAGTGGACAAACCGGTTGTGTGTGCTAGTCCGACGGACCAAAACTCACGCATGCTCTGAAGTAAGTACAAGACGGAAGCGCTCGGTCTGGTAAAACTAGTCTTTGTATTGAAGCTAGCACATTCCTCTTCTGTGATCTTTTAACCACTTAAGGACCGCCTCACGCCGATGTACGTCGGCAAGGCGGCACGGGCAGGCAAAATCACGTACATGTACGTGATTTGCCTCCCGCGGGTGGGGGGTCCGATCGGACCCCCCCCGCCGCCCGAGGCGGTTCCGTTCTGTCCCCCGGCGATCAGAGACGAGGGGGAGGCCATCCGTTCGTGGCCCCCCCTCGCGATCGCCGCCGGCCAATGGGAACACTCCTTTGCTGCTGTATGCTAAACAGCAGCAAAGGAAGTGATGTCATCTCCCCTCGGGTCGGTAGTTTCCGTTCCGGCCCGAGGAGAGACGACATGTGAGTGAGTGCACCAACACACACACACACAGTAGAACATGCCAGGCATACAAAACACCCCGATCCCCCCCCGATCGCCCCCGATCCCCCCCCCCAATCACCCCCCCCCCCCCTGTCACAAACTGACACCAGCAGTTTTTTTTTTTTTTTTCTGATTACTGCTGTGTCAGTTTGTGACAGTTACTGTGTTAGCACAGTTACTGTTACCCCCCTGTAGGTCTAGGGTACCCCCCTAACCCCCCCTAATAAAGTTTTAACCCCTTGATCACCCCCTGTCACCAGTGTCGCTAAGCGATCATTTTTCTGATCGCTGTATTAGTGTCGCTGGTGACGCTAGTTAGTGAGGTAAATATTTAGGTTCGCCGTCAGCGTTTTATAGCGTCAGGGACCCCCATATACTACCTAATAAATGTTTTAACCCCTTGATTTCCCCCTAGTTAACCCTTTCACCACTGATCACCGTATAATCGTTACGGTTGACGCTGGTTAGTTCGTTTATTTTTTATAGTGTCAGGGCACCCGCCGTTTATTACCGAATAAAGGTTTAGCCCCCCGATCGCCCGGCGGTGATATGCGTCGCCCCAGGCAGCGTCAGATTAGCGCCAGTACCGCTAACACCCACGCACGCAGCATGCGCCTCCCTTAGTGGTATAGTATCTGATCGGATCAATATCTGATCCGATCAGATCTATACTAGCGTCCCCAGCAGTTTAGGGTTCCCAAAAACGCAGTGTTAGCGGGATCAGCCCAGATACCTGCTAGCACCTGCGTTTTGCCCCTCCGCCCAGCCCACCCAAGTGCAGTATCGATCGATCACTGTCACTTACAAGGCACTAAACGCATAACTGCAGCGTTCGCAGAGTCAGGCCTGATCCCTGCGATCGCTAACAGTTTTTTTGGTAGCATTTTGGTGAACTGGCAAGCACCAGCCCCAGGCGTCAGGTTAGCGTCAGTACCGCTAACACCCACGGACGTACCGTACACCTCCCTTAGTGGTATAGTATCTGAACGGATCAATATCTGATCCGATCAGATCTATACTAGCGTCACCAGCAGTTTAGGGTTCCCAAAAACGCAGTGTTAGTGGGATCAGCCCAGATACCTGCTAGCACCTGCGTTTTGCCCCTCCGCCCAGCCCACCCAAGTGCAGTATCGATCGATCACTGTCACTTACAGAACACTAAACGCATAACTGCAGCGTTCGCAGAGTCAGGCCTGATCCCTGCGATCGCTAACAGTTTTTTTTGTAGCGTTTTGGTGAACTGGCAAGCACCAGCCCCAGGCAGCGTCAGGTTAGCGCCAGTACCGCTAACACCCACGCACGCACCGTACACCGCCCTTAGTGGTATAGTATCTGATCGCATCAATATCTGATCCGATCAGATCTATACTAGCGTCACCAGCAGTTTAGGGTTCCCAAAAACGCAGTGTTAGCGGGATCAGCCCAGATACCTGCTAGCACCTGCGTTTTGCCCCTCCGCCTAGCCCAGCCCAGCCCACCCAAGTGCAGTATCGATCGATCACTGTCACTTACAAAACACTAAACGCATAACTGCAGCGTTCGCAGAGTCAGGCCTGATCCCTGCGATCGCTAACAGTTTTTTGGTAGCGTTTTGGGGAACTGGCAGGCGCCAGCGGCCTAGTACACAACGGTCGTAGTCAAACCAGCACTGCAGTAACACGTGGTGACGTGGCGAGTCCCATAAGTGCAGTTCAAGCTGGTGAGGTGGCAAGCACAAGTAGTGTCCCGCTGCCACCAAAAAGACAAACACAGGCCCGTCCTGCCCATAATGCCCTTCCTGCTGCATTCGCCAATCCTAATTGGGAACCCACCGCTTCTGCAGCGCCCGTACTTCCCCCATTCACATCCCCAACCAAATGCAGTCGGCTGCATGAGAGGCATTTTTATGTCCTCCCGAGTACCCCTACCCAACGAACCCCCCCAAAAAAGATGTTGTGTCTGCAGCAAGCGTGGATATAGGCGTGACACCCGCTATTATTGTCCCTCCTGTCCTGACAATCCTGGTCTTTGCATTGGTGAATGTTTTGAACGCTACCATTCACTAGTTGAGTATTAGCATAGGGTACAGCATTGCACATACTAGGACACACTTTCACAGAGGTCTCCCAAGATGCCATCGCATTTTGAGAGACCCGAACCTGGAACCGGTTACCGTTATAAAAGTTAGTTACAAAAAAAGTGTAAAAAAAAAAAAAATATGAAATAAAAAAAAATAGTTGTCGTTTTATTGTTCTCTCTCTCTCTATTCTCTCTCTCTATTGTTCTGCTCTTTTTTACTGTATTCTATTCTGCAATGTTTTATTGTTATTGTTATTATGTTTTATCATGTTTGTTTTTCAGGTGTGTAATTATTTATTCTTTACTGTTTACTGTGCTTTTTTGTTAACCATTGTTAACCATTTTTTTGTCTTCAGGTACGCCATTCACGACTTTGAGTGGTTATACCAGAATGATGCCTGCAGGTTTAGGTATCATCTTGGTATCATTCTTTTCAGCCAGCGGTCGGCTTTCATGTAAAAGCAATCCTAGTGGCTAATTAGCCTCTAGACTGCTTTTACAAGCCGTGGGAGGGAATGCCCCCCCCCCCCCACCGTCTTCCGTGTTTTTCTCTGGCTCTCCTGTCTCAACAGGGAACCTGAGAATGCAGCCGGTGATTCAGCCAGCTGACCATAGAGCTGATCAGAGACCAGAGTGGCTCCAAACATCTCTATGGCCTAAGAAACCGGAAGCTACGAGTATTTCATGACTTAGATTTCGCCGGATGTAAATAGCGCCATTGGGAAATTGGGGAAGCATTTTATCACACCGATCTTGGTGTGGTCAGATGCTTTGAGGGCAGAGAAGAGATCTAGGGTCTAATAGACCACAATTTTTTCAAAAAAGAGTACCTGTCACTACCTATTGCTATCATAGGGGATATTTACATTCCCCGAGATAACAATCAAAATGATTAAAAAAAAAAAAATGAAAGGAACAGTTTAAAAGTAAGATTAAAAAAGAAAAAAAATAATAAAGAAAAAAAAAAAAAAAAAAAAAAAGCACCCCTGTCGCCCCCTGCTCTCGCGCTAAGGCGAACGCAAGCGGCGGTCTGTCGTCAAACGTAAACAGCAATTGCACCATGCATGTGAGGTATCACCGCGAAGGCCAGATCGAGTGCAGTAATTTTTCCAGTAGACCTCCTCTGTAAATCTAAAGTGGTAACCTGTAAAGGCTTTTGAAGGCTTTTAAACATGTATTTTTTTTTGTTGCCACTGCACGTTTGTGCGCAATTTTAAAGCATGTCATGTTTGGTATCCATGTACTCGGCCTAAGATCATCTTTTTTATTTCATCAAACATTTGGGCAATATAGTGTGTTTTAGTGCATTAAAATTTAAAAAAGTGTGTTTTTTCCCCAAAAAATGCGTTTGAAAAATCGCTGCGCAATTACTGTGTGAAGAAAAAAAAATGAAACACCCACCATTTTAATCTGTAGGGCATTTGCTTTAAAAAAATATATAATGTTTGGGGGTTCAAAGTAATTTTTTTGCAAAAAAAAAAAACTTTTTCATGTAAACAATAAGTGTCAGAAAGGGCTTTGTCTTCAAGTGGTTAGAAGAGTGGGTGATGTGTGACATAAGCTTCTAAATGTTGTGCATAAAATGCCAGGACAGTTCAAAACCCCCCCAAATGACCCCATTTTGGAAAGTAGACACCCCAAGCTATTTGCTGAGAGGCATGTCGAGTCCATGGAATATTTTATATTGCGACACAAGTTGCGGGAAAGAGACAAATTTTTTTTTTTGCACAAAGTTGTCACTAAATGATATATTGCTCAAACATGCCATGGGAATATGTGAAATTACACCCCAAAATACATTCTGCTGCTTCTCCTGAGTACGGGGATACCACATGTGTGAGACTTTTTGGGAGCCTAGCCGCGTACGGGACCCCGAAACCCAAGCACCGCCTTCAGGCTTTCTAAGGGCGTGAATTTTTGATTTCACTCTTCACTGCCTATCACAGTTTCGGAGGCCATGGAATGCCCAGGTGGCACAAAACCCCCCCAAATGACCCCATTTTGGAAAGTAGACACCCCAAGCTATTTGCTGAGAGGTATAGTGAGTATTTTGCAGACCTCACTTTTTGTCACAAAGTTTTGGAAATTGAAAAAAGAAAAAAAAATGTTTTTTCTCGTCTTTCTTCATTTTCAAAAACAAATGAGAGCTGCAAAATACTCACCATGCCTTTCAGCAAATAGCTTGGGGTGTCTACTTTCCAAAATGGGGTCATTTGGGGGGGTTTTGTGCCACCTGGGCATTCCATGGCCTCCGAAACTGTGATAGGCAGTAAAGAGTGAAATCAAAAATTTTCACCCTTAGAAATCCTGAAGGCAGTGATTGGTTTTCGGGGTCCCGTACACGGCTAGGCTCCCAAAAAGTCCCACACATGTGGTATCCCCATACTCAGGAGAAGCAGCTAAATGTATTTTGGGGTGCAATTCCACATATGCCCATGGCCTGTGTGAGCAATATATCATTTAGTGACAACTTTTTGTAAATATTTTTTTTTTTTTGTCATTTTTCAATCACTTGGGACAAAAAAAAAAAATATTCAATGGGTTCAACATGCCTCTCAGCAATTTCCTTGGGGTGTCTACTTTCCAAAATGGGGTCATTTGGGGGGGTTTTGTACTGCCCTGCCATTTTAGCACCTCAAGAAATGACATAGGCAGTCATAAACTAAAAGCTGTGTAAATTCCAGAAAATGTACCCTAGTTTGTAGACGCTATAACTTTTGCGCAAACCAATAAATATATGCTTATTGACATTTTTTTTACCAAGGACATGTGGCCAAATACATTTTGGCCTAAATGTATGACTAAAATTTAGTTTATTGGATTTTTTTTATAACAAAAAGTAGAAAATATCTTTTTTTTTCAAAATTTTCGGTCTTTTTCCGTTTATAGCGCAAAAAATAAAAACCGCAGAGGTGATCAAATACCATCAAAAGAAAGCTCTATTTGTGGGAAGAAAAGGACGCAAATTTCGTTTGGGTACAGCATTGCATGACCGCGCAATTAGCAGTTAAAGCGACGCAGTGCCAAATTGGAAAAAGACCTCTGGTCCTTAGGCAGCATAATGGTCCGGGGCTCAAGTGGTTAATACAGCGTTTTTTTTTTTCTTTATAATACAAGAGGAATGAAGTTGTTTTGCTGCTTTATATTCACACAGAGTTCTCACAAACTACTTTCTTCATGATTTATCCTCATGCCATGACTAATATGATATTTTAAATAAGCCAAATCTCCATAAATAAAGTATGAAATTAGATTTTGGACTCATCTTTCTTTTTTTTAGATTTAAACACTATCTATTTTACAATGTGTGCTAAATTATACAAAAAGTTTTTTTTTATTTTTTTTTTTAGTTTTGGAGTTTCAAGTTACCACACTAATCTTAATATTTTGTGTTGTTTTAATGAACCTTAATGAGGTTGGTGTCCCTTGTTAATTAGACATAGGGGGGTTTATTTTCCAAATTCATTTTTCACTACAAGTGCAAATTGTACTTGGAATTGCACAGAAAGAGCATTTGGAAGTGCATTCGCTGTGGATCCGAGGGGCACATGCAAGGAACCACAAAAAAAAAAACCTTTTTCTTGCACATGATTGTATGATAAAATCAGCAGAGCTTCCCCTCATTTCAGCTCTTCCCCTCAGATTTACAGCGACTGCACTTCCAACAAGTGCACTTGCAGTGCAATTTCTAAAGTGCACTTTTCACTAGTACTTTGCACTTGATTTTCTAAATGATTTAGCCTTTTTGAAAAAAACACACAGGTCTTTTTGACCTGTACCTGCCTACTCCCAAACCAAATGTCGTTTTGAAATACAAACACATGGTCAATAATGTAAGGTAAATAAAAAATCCATTTATTTTTGGCAAAAAAAAATGAGGAAGGCAACACTGGAGACACTTTTGGAATCTGTGAAGCCTTTCGTCCCCCAGGACACACATCAAGTTTTAGGACAAGAAAATTGGTATCTTGCGACTAGGGAGCACAGGGAGCACAGTCAGACCAGACAGAAGCCAGGCAATCACTTTGACTCTTCTGTGGAGCCTTCCCTGACGCTTCTCTGCAGCCTTCCCTCCAAGCTTCTCTGCAGCCTTCCTCGGAGGCTGTGCCTCTGGTGGTGTACTTGGGGCAGGAGGAGGAGGAGGAGGAGGAGGAGTGGCTTCATCTGCTAGATGTGTTGTAGCAGTAAGCTCCCCTCTCAAGCCCTTCTGATAGGCCTGAAAAATCAAACCCTCACAGAGGAGGCATTGCCCCTTTTCCAGTTCCAGCAATCTGCTGACCATATATGTCCCATACGCCTCCTCTGCATTGGGTGGTGTGCTTATGATTTTGCTCGCTTCACGAATGAGGGCTAGGGATTCCTCCTCAGTTTGTGTCATTTTTCTTGGCCTTTTGGTGGTAATGAGGAGGGGAGGCACCTGACACTCTGTGCGGCTTCTACTGGGCCCAGCCACAGCCTCCTCTTCTCTCCCACTGGGCAAGGCCTCCTCCTCTCTCCCACTGGGCAAGGCCTCCTCCTGGCTAAGGTCATCCTGGGTAAAAAAAAAAGGGACATAGTTGTAATTTTGGGTTACGCAATCACACACAATTTTCAACTCATGACTTGCAAATATAATTCTAAACAAAGGCTATCTATTTGACCCCACCATTATTCCAGCTGCTCACCAATATCTGAAGTTAGTATATTTTTGGCCACTACTGTCTAGTGATATGTCTACATATTAATATTTGTGATGAAGTAATTTTTTATGAAGCACTTAAAAATTTGAGACGTTTACATCATTCATATTTACACAATCACAAATTCAACAAAAAAGGATACCTGGCTGAAGCTGGGCACATCCACTTCATCAAGGATAAAAAGGCCCAGTTCTTCCTGGGACTCCTCAGCTGGGGTGGAGGTGGAGGGAAGGCTGGAGGGAAGGGTGGGGGAAGGGTCGAAAGTGATTGCCTTGCTTCTGTCTGGTCATCTAGAAATCACAGTTTTTGGTAGTACCACAGCTTGGGTACATAAACCTGGTCGGCTGCTGCTCCGGATCTGAGCGACTCCTGGATCTTATTGTGTTCCCACTTGTACATGTTGCGCAAGATACCAATTTTCTTGTCCACAAACTTGAGGTCTGCCTGGGGGACTCGAGTCTTCACAAATTCCAAAAGTGTGCCCAGTGTTGCCTTCCTCACATCTCTATTGAAATATAATGGGTGTTTGACCTCCCACAGGTTTTTGTTTTCCTGATACAAATCAATGAATCTTGACAAAAAATCAGCCTCCTTAAAGGGATTCATTTTTGCTGAAAGACAAGACACAAGATAAAAACTGTAATGTCAGTCAGAACTCCTAGGATTATTTTTGGCAGAATCTAGGGGACACATATATATATACACACACACACACACACACCCACAAAACACATTCAACAAACACACACACACACACGTTTAATCTTACCTTAGTTTCTGACGCTCGCTACTTCCGCATGGACATACGTAGGCCATCGTAATAGCTTTATATACACTGCGCATGTGTCATGCTCCGCCTGCGTCGCCCGCCCCTGACCTTCTTTATTACGATTTGTCCCCGCCCCTTCACTCTTCGTTGCACAGTGGGAGTATATAGAGAAAGATGGCGGAGAGATTAAGTGGAACTAGCTCGGAGGAAAGCCCTGAGCCACAACCATCCACATCCAGGAGAAGATATAAGGCCACCAACATGGCTTTTGAAGAGATGGTGGATATGGTGTCCATATTGAGAAGGGAGGACTACGATGGGAAAAAAGGACCGTACACACGGCCGAATATGCGGAAGGACAAATTAATGGCCTCAGTTGTCACCGCTCTAGAAGCAAAATTTGGCACTAAACGGTCGAAAGAACAATTGAGGAAGCGGTGGTCTGACATCAAAAGTAGGGAGCCGGAACAATATTGGCGAATAAAGAAGCTGCTTAAAAAAAGTAAGTACTTGTGTGCTCCTATTGAGATACTTAACTTGCATGCTGATCCATATTTTTGTCGTTTATACAGCATCGTTCGTAAAGACCGTTCTTTGTAAAATACATGATACTATGAAAATGACGTATTTTTTTCGCCAAAAACGATAGTACAGGGTTGGACATACATTTAGGTCTTGAGAATTTGTCGGATTCCAAAAATGTGGTGATGTGGTGTAGATGTGTTTGAAAATATAATGCTTCTTCAAAAATGATTCAGTGTAATGTAAGGACAGGACACAGCAGCTGGTTCCACATCTGGACTCACGAGCACTAGTGTACTATGTGACCATAAAGAAATTTTTGAGGGATAATACACATAGGAGATCATTGAGGTGTCTGCATCTGTGAAACTTGCATGAAAATGTGTATTGTTTTTAATTGTTGTTCAGAGGGAATTTTCATCCTGTCTTCTAAATTTTTGTGGCCAAAAAATGTCAATTGTCCCCAACTCATAACCAACGTTTCATAATAATTTTTGGACAAAGAAATATCACTGTGTTTTAACTATACCTTTTGTTTAATTATCATAGGGGAGAAAAGACTCAGACAACAGTCCAAGGATCCCAGGACCCCCCCAAGTCACCAGTCTGAAGCTGACATTACCCCAAGCCCCAGCCCAAGACCACGCCCACCCGACGAGCTAGAGGAAGGAGAGGTGGAGGAAGTGTGCGACATTTCAACCCCACCAAGTGAGTGACTGACACCCCAGCTTAAGGAAATCTATTTATGCTTCCATATTTTAACCCATTTTTTTTTTTGCAACACATTTTAGGTGAGGTTCTGGTTGTGGAAGGCCAAGCGGTAGAAGCCATTTAGCACAGACAGTGCACAAAGAATTATTGGCCAGATAATGTTGTGGAATGGCCAAATTGAATGAATGTGTGACCAAATTGACAGCATGAGGAATCGGCTGGACACCATGCAACAGGAAATGAAGAACATGATCTATGTTTTGGGCAGAATATATTAACGTTTAGCCTAAAAACATCAATCATGTTCTTCATTTCATTGTCAAGTTTGTGTGTAGTTACATTTTTGAAGTTTTTTCCTAAAAAAAGAAAAATAAATTGCAGATGCACACAGTGTGTCATCATGTGATCTTCCATCAAGGGATATCAATGTACTTGTTTTGTGTTTGCAACCCCTTCATCATCAAAATGTTTGTTTGTGAGAGGAACAAAGGGATTGCACACACAAAACACATACATTGCTCCCCCATGATGGGAGATAGCACATGTTGACTTGAACCTTTTTTAATACCCAATTTTGAGCATCTGCAAATTGTCAGCTTTACAAGGGTGACATCAGCAGCACCGTTATTCACATGTTGAACTTTGTAAGTTCTTTTGTTTTTTTTGTATGTTTTTAAAAACACTGTTGTTAATTTTAATTTTGTACAAAAGGTCTATTTTTGTGGAAATATGCCTAAAATAACCAAAAAATAAAAAAAAAACCTTTCCAAAAAATGCACCTTTCAATGTGCACACAGTAAAATGTTTTTACTACTACAATGTGTGTGGCTGATTATTTATCAATAAGATGTTTTGCAATTTTTTGTGTGGTTACAGTGACAAAGGGCCTTATTAAATAAAGGGAAATGCACTTGCCACTACAAGTGCACTAGGAGACAGACAAAACTAAATGCAAACAAGAATAAAAACAAGATATTTTTGTAAAAATATATATATATTTTTTTAAAGAAATTAGAGCTTTTGTTGAATAGCAATGGCCCCCCGACCATTAAAATAATTCACATATCGGTCACGCACTTGACGTGTGGTTTGGGGGGCCAAGCCAATACGGCCAATTTCCAGGCCTGTGAGTGTTTGGTCAACTACAAGTCCGGCCTCAGGCCCAACAGAGGTCATATATGTAGCTGAATGTCTTCTCAAAAAATTATGGAGAATGCAGCAAGTCAGTATGACATGATTTATTTTATAGTCCGCCAGAATCCCAAAGGCATTCTCCACAACTCTTCTTGCTCTGGCCAGCCGGTAATTAAATACCCTCCTCTCAGGGGTGAGTGTCCTTTGGGGGAACAGGCCTCATCAAGTGCTCGCCAAGAGCAAACGCTTCATCAGCGATAAAAACTCCATCCATCAACATTCTGGTCATCAAATGGCAATCCCAGGCCACCAGTCTGGAGATGCTGGCACAGCTCGGTCTGTGCAAAGACTCCTCTGTCAGACATCCGGCCGTTCTTCCCCACGTCCACGAACATAAGTTCCAATTGTGCCGAGACCACCTCCATCAAAACTACACTATGGAACCCCTTATAGTTGTAGAAATAAGACCCTGAATGGGGTGGTGGCACAATGTGGACATGCTTCCCATTGATCGCCCCGACACAGTTGGGAAAGTCCCAACGGTCAGCGAACTGGGAGGCCACACTCTGCCATTCCTGTGTACTGGAAGGAAACTGTGGAGTGAAACAATAGAAAATAAGATAAGTACTTTTAAACATAACTTGGATATCAGATTACACAAAAACATTCTTGAACAACAGCAGTCAAACATTATTAATATATGTTTTTTTGCTTTTAATTCTAAAAAAACATAAGGCCCACTTATAAGATTACTCACCCCCTCTGATGGCCCATTGATCAATTTGAATGTGGGGGGAGGGGTTCTAATTATGTTAAAAAACACACCTGACAGTTGCTAACATTTGAGGGGGTGGGGGAGGGGTTCTAATTATGTTAAAAAACACACCTGACAGTTGCTAACATTTGAGGGGTTGGGGAGGGGTTATAATTTGGGTAAAAAAACACACCTGACAGTTGCAAACATTTGAGAGGGTGGGGGAGGGGTTATAATTTGGGTAAAAAAACACACCTGACAGTTGCAAACATTTGAGGGGGTGGGGGAGGGGTTATAATTTGGGTAAAAAACACACCTCACAGTTGCAAACATTTGAGGGGGTGGTTGAGGGTCAAACAGTACAATGGAGCTGATAATATACATTGTTCAAGGGACTATAGGCTAGAGATATAAATGGACCCAGGATTGCATGGTGGGGAGGTTAGTGAAGGTAAATATGCATGTAGGACAAAAAATTATTAATGTAAAAAAACAGGCATGCATGAAGCTAAAGGGGACATTCACAGCATATTCCAAGCATGGTAATTAGGTAACGAGGACATTTAGACAATATATTAGCAAACATTTAATACATATCACGTAATGTTAAAGGATAAACTTACCTTCATATAGTCCTTCTGCAGGACCTGAATGATGGCAGAACAGGTCTCTGGGATTATGATTCCCAGAGCCTGGGGGGAGATGCCTGTCGAGAACTTCAAGTCCTGAAGACTTCTCCCAGTCGCCAAGTAACGTAAAAGGGGCAACTAGCCTCTGCTCCGCAGTGATGGCTTGCCTCATGCAGGTATCCTGCCTGCTGATATAGGGGGTCAGCAGAGCCAGCAGACTTTCAAAAACGGGGTCCGTCATCCTGAGATAATTCCTGAAATCCTCAGGATTATTCTCACGGATCTCACGGAGCAAAGGCATGTGCGAGAATTGGTCACGCTGGCGCAACCAATTCTTCATCCATGAACTCCTCCTCGCCCTGTTCATGGACTGGACTCGGGTCAAAGTATTAACCCCAACACCAAGTCCCCATGCAGCATGAACTCGAGAACGAGTACGTCCACGCGACATGGCTTCAAAATGGTCGGCTGGTCAAACAAATAAACTTATAACAAACGCACTGAAGAACAGCAAGGCCTATGAAGAGCGACCTGAAAATCAGGAACCAGCGGACCAGAACGGTCTGCTAGGCAGGTTACGAACTGACCAACACGCACTGAAAAGCAGATACAAACCTCACAAGCACAAACTGAACTACAGAAAACGATCGAAATAAGCTGAAGTGTGAAAAGCGCGAATCGTCTCTAACATAACTTCTACTAACACAAGATAAACACAAGATTCGCAGAAGGAGCCCAAAGGGTGCCATAGTGGGGCTTGAACTTCCTTTTTATAGTCCTGTCGTACGTGCTGTACGTCATCGCGTTCAAAACCATCGGACTTTTGGAGTGATCGTGTGTGTCCAAGTCCGTCCGTTTTTAAGTCTGGCGCACCTAGCGGACAAAGTCCGGTGAAAAGTCCGCCGGGGAAGTCCGGTCGTGTGTACGCGGCATAAGTCTCCTCCTGCAGGATTTAATGGTTATTTCAAACTCCCTTAGTCAATGTGGGGTTAATGGAACAGTTGGACCATCAGGTCAGTCCACTTATGCTGTTAGTGCATTACTATTAATAAATCAATTACCTTAAGGTGTTTTTTCACTATTGGAGGCTCTGTCTCAATTTCTATCCCAACATGTGGAGAGTATCTTTATTAATCTGGATGGAAATTGACGTGTATAAGCGGCTCTTCAATAACATCTAATAAGGCGATATTTGCCAGACATGGGAGTGAATGGCAACAGCATCTGGTGAGCTTTATTCTTAAGGGAGTGGAATCGGCACACATCAGCGAGATTTAGTTTCACTATCTTTTTATCACTTTAAGTTGGACTGTATTACCATATTGATTTGCATATGTTGGAGCATATATATTTTTTTTGGATATGCCATATGGACACTTTTCATTATGTATGGGTGTTTTATGTTGATCATGTTGTACCATTTCACAATGCTAATATTTAGGAGATTTGTAGATTAATTAGTGCACCACTGTGGATTATTTGTCTCTTTTTTACATTTGTTTCACCTCATTTGCATGTTTATTGAATATTAAGTGGCAGCACAAACAGGTGTTTTTCATTAGCGCAGTGCGCACACATATAATTTTTGTTTCTTGTTTTTTGCCATGTGTCGTCCTTCCATTGCTGCAAAGGCCAGTTAGGGTGGCTGCCATTTGGGTTGCCAACAGGATAGGAGTAGAGAGAATATATTCCAGGACAGGAGTAGGGAGAATATCTTCCAGTGGGAACACAAGTTGTGGTGACTCTTGTGACGACCAGTGATTCTGTCTTTTTAGAGGGATTTAGGGACAGGAAGTGAACATAAATATACCAATTGGGATATAGATGGCAAACAAAGAAAAACTTACATGGGTTATATACCTTACTTCATCCAAAAAAAAAGTCCTTCCTTTAGTTCTACTTTAATTTATAGCAACCAGATTACATGCTTTGATATATTTTATATTGCTTTTTCAAAGGCTAGTGCAGTGATTCTTTTCCTGTGAATCTGCTTAATTTACAAGTTGAATTGGGCTGGAATAGTACATAGTAGGCATTGTTGACAAGTGCAGACCGTATACTCCCAAGCTATACTGTTCCCTATATTGTTTTCTCTATACTCCTTTATTGTTTTTTTTTGTGTGTGTTTTACATGTGTACACAACACGTAGTTTAATCAGTACATATTCTAAACAATTGGTGTGTGTTTTTTTATGTTTTTAGAATATACTGTCCCCATGCCACTTCCTGTCTATATGCATTCATACCAGGGTTAGCTGCACATCATTGCTCTCAACCCACTACTCTGATAGTGGCAAAGGTGAATCATGTCTATAAAATGTATGTTGGCATGGCCACTTTCAGTGACAATGCAAGGGTTACAATGCAAGAACACAATTGGGAAATAGGGACATAGTATTGTCACCTTGTAACATGAAGTGCCCAAGCAAGATCCCAATGTATTATTTTAAAGCGTTTGTTAACCCAAAAATAAAAAAAAGATCCTGTGTAATTTGCCCCCCTGTAACACCTGTTATACCTGGCTGATCCTGTGTCATAAACCAGATGTGACCAGAACTGTGTGACTGCGACAGAGTGAACCAGACATAAATAGGTGAAAGTAAGTTTATTTAAGGAAAATGCATATGTGAACACACCACAAATACAAGTGAACAACCAAACAATCGGTGATATAAAACCAACCAGCATATGTATCAAGAGGGAGTACCAGAATCGTAGTCAAGCCAGGCCGGGGTCATAAACACGGAATCAGTAGCTGGGAAGGGAGATAAACAGGACAAGACAGGATGGATGGATGACAGGAGGGACAAGTCAGGTACAAGGCTCAGAGTCCAGAGTCCAGGGTTCAGGGTTCAAGTAACGGACAGGAAACAGGATTAACAGGTTCCAGGTTCCAGGAATCAGGCTTCAGGTACAGGTTCAGACTACAGGATCAGGATCAGGGTAACAGGATGCAGATCAGGGCTCAAGGACAATACCAGGGCAACATAAGTGTGCAATTGCCGGGTATTTATACTGCAGCTCTGCTAATTAACGTCAGGTGACACCTGTCTGCAGAGGGGAATACCTGCGCCATACTGCCAGGATCCATCCGCTGGTGGATGCCAGTACTGCGGCCCAAAGATGACATAACATGAACAGGGAAAAGCTCTCCTGACAGTTCCAAACTGCCAGGAGACACCTGCTGGAGGACCTCAGTACTGCATGCTGAATAACAGATATCACCAGCGGATGGAACATTTCCTGACAGTACCCGCCCTCAAAGGAGCGGCCTCCGGATGCTCCAACTGGTTGTAATTGTCCATAGTCTATGGCATCAAGCAGAACAACAGATGAGGGTACGTCAGGCTGGGCCACAGGCACTTTAGGCTGGGCATCAGGCACCTCAGGGCAGACAGCGGGCACATCAGGCCAGACAGCGGGCTCCGGTCCTCGAGCTGGGTAGCAGGCTCATCGGACTGGACAGCTGGTACCGAGACATCAGACCAGGCAGCAGGTACTGGACCTTCAGACTGGGCAGCAGACACAGGCGCTGGCACATCAGGCAGAACAATAGGTGGTGGCACAACAGGCTGAACAACGGGTGCATCAGACTGGGCAGTAGTCACTGGAGTGTCAGACTGGAACATGGACACTGGGATGTCAGGCTGAGCAGCAGGCACTGGGACCTCAAACTGGACAGCGGGCACAGGCATTGGTACAACAGGCTGAGTAGCAGAAACTGGCACCTCAGGTTGGGCAGCAGGTGGCACCTCAGGCTGGGCAGCAGGTGGCACCTCAGGCTGGGCAGTAGGTGGCACCTCAGGCTGGGCAACAGGTGGCACGGGCACATCAGGCTCGGCAGCAGGTGGCACGGGCACATCAGGCTCGGCAGCAGGTGGCACGGGCACATCAGGCTCGGCAGCAGGTGGCACGGGCACATCAGGCTCGGCAGCAGGTGGCACGGGCACTTCAAGCTCGGTAGCAGGCATGGGCACTTCAAGCTCAGTAGCAGGCATGGGCACTTCAAGCTCGGCAGCAGGCATGGGCACTTCATGCTCGGCAGCAGGCATGGGCACTTCAAGCTCGGCAGCGGGCTTATCAGGCTGGAGAGCGGGCACATCAGGCTGGAGAGCGGGCACATCAGGCTGGAGAGCGGGCACATCAGGCTGGAGAGCAGGCACATCAGGCTGGAGAGCAGGTACTGGCACTTCTGGCTGGAACACTGGCACTGAGACATCAGGCTGGAAGGCAGGCACCGAGACATCAGGCTGGAAGGCAGGCACCGAGACGTCAGGCACGAGACGTCAGGCTGGAAGGCAGGCACCGAGATATCAGGCTGGAAGGCAGGCACCTAGATGTCAGGCTGGAAGGCAGGCACCGATACTTCAGGCTGGAAGGCAGGCACCGATACATCAGGCTGGAAGGCAGGCACATCTGACTGAAAGGTAGGCACGTCAGGCTGGAAGGCAGGTACATCAGGCTGGAAGGCAGGCACCGAGACGTCAGGCTGGAAGGCAGGCACTGAGACGTCAGGCTGGAAGGCAGGCACCGAGACGTCAGGCTGGAAGGCAGGCACCGAGACATCAGGCTGGAAGGCAGGCACCAAGACGTCAGGCTGGAAGGCAGGCACCAATACGTCAGGCTGGAAGGCAGGCACGATACATCAGGCTGGAAGGCAGGCACATTTGACTGGAAGGTAGGCACGTCAGGCTGGAAGGCAGGTACATCAGGCTGGAAGGCAGGCACCGAGACATCAGGCTGGAAGGCAGGCACAGAAACATCAGGCTGGAAGGCAGGCACAGGGACATCAGGCTGGAAGGCAGGCACAGAGACATCAGGTTGGAAGGCAGGCACAGAGACATCAGGCTGGAAGGCAGGCACAGAGATGTCAGGCTGGAAGGCAGGCACCGAGACATCAGGCTGGAAGGCAGGCACTGAGACGTCAGGCTGGAAGGCAGGCCTTGAGACTGAGACGTCAGGCTGGATTGGATTAGCTGGTGCGGAGGCAGGTTGGGTTACTGGCAGGATCGTCTTGGTTGGAAAAAACTTTCGTTTTCTCTTTGGCTTAGCCACTGAAGCTCTGTAGGTGAGGGGTGCAGCAGACTGGAGAGGAGGATTGGGATATGGCAGAGAAGAGGTAACAGTAGCTGGAGGAAGTTCCTGTGGGTTTGCAGGCAGCAGGGAAGAGGCAGGTGGGTTGAATGCAGGATAGGTACAGGGAGCAGAGACTGGATATGAGTATTTGGTTGGCAGCAGCGTATACTGAGCTGCAACTGCGGTTGACATGGGTGATGGGGAAACATACATTTGGGTAGGCTGGTGTTTGGTGGCAGAGGTGGTTTGTTTGGCTGGAGCTGCTTGCATCATGTCAGACCATGCTGAAAGTATAGGTTTTACAAACTGTGCTTTTAAATCTCCCTGTCTAACAAAAGACTGAGCAGACACAATGCACTCAGCAATCACCTGTGGGGAACAGGCTGAATAGTGCTCACAAAAATCGGCTGGATCATCTTCAAAAAGCCACACTAGGGATACAACCTGATTCAAATCAAAAGGAGGAGTGAAATCATCATGGCCCTCTGGAATACAGGGCAGGGCCAGCTCAGTACAGATCTTGATCAAAGGCTGCACCTCCCCAAACAATATATAACCCTGATCAACCAGTGAGTGAGCCAAACGTATAGTGGCAAACAACTGGTCACTAGACCATCCTTTCAAAGCCTGGCGGCAATAATGACCACTTTCAGATGCCAGCAGAGAAAAATAAATAGCCTCATCGCCATTCATGTTTGCAACCAACTGAATCAAAATGGTTCCCCAGTGCAGCCACTTCTGGTCAGGGATGGCCCTGGTATTCTGTCATAAACCAGATGTGACCAGAACTGTGTGACTGCGACACAGTGAACCAGACATAAATAGGTGAAAGTAAGTTTATTTAAGGAAAATGCATATGTGAACACACCACAAATACAAGCGAACAACCAAACAATCAGTGATATAAAACCAACCAGCATATGTAGCAAGAGGGAGTACCAGAATCGTAGTCAAGCCAGCCCGGGGTCATAAACACGGAATCAGTAGCTGGGAAGGGTGATAAACAGGACAAGAGAGCTTATATGGATGACAGGAGGGACAGGTCAGGTACAAGGCTCAGAGTCCAGAGTCCAGGGTTCAGGGTTCAAGTAGCGGACAGGAAACAGGATCAACAGTTTCCAGGTTCCAGGAATCAGGCTTCAGGTAAAGGTTCAGACTACAGGATCAGGATCAGGGTAACAGGATGCAGATCAGGGCTCAAGGACAATACCAGGGCAACATAAGTGTGCAATTGCCGGGTATTTATACTGCAGCTCTGCTAATTAACGTCAGGTGACACCTGTCTGCAGAGGGGAATACCTGCTCCATACTGCCAGGATCCATCCGCTGGTGGATGCCAGTACTGCGGCCCAAAGATGACATAACATGAACAGGGAAAAGCTCTCCTGACAGTTCCAAACTGCCAGGAGACACCTGCTGGTGGACCTCGGTACTGCATGCCAAATAACAGATATTACCAGCGGATGGAACATTTCCCGACATCCTGCCTGGCTATACTCTCCTCATTGTAAACTGACCACGGTGTAGCGTGGCTGCTGAGCCCTGACATTGTGGTAAGTTTACATGCCTCCATCATCCACAACCTGCTATCTGTCTCCTCTGTGCTGTCTCCCCCCTCCCTCCCTGCCTGTCAGCTTATGACAGTGCCCGCCCCCGTAACGTCTGCTCCTCAAATAACTTTCACGTCTTCATACCTTCCCCTCTGTGTTCTGATCCTGTGTCCCCCTGTGTGAGTGATTTATTAAAAAAAAGCCTGCTATACCTCATTTCATAGCTCTTTTCAGCGATCATATGATCAGCCAACTTTCCTCTCCTGAGTGACGTCAGCGGAGGAATCTCGGCCCCGCCCACTGCATCTGTCAGACGGGGAGAGGAGAAAGCCAGCTGGACATGTGATCGCTGAGAAGAGCTGCGAAATGAGGTATAGCAGGGTTTTTTTAATATAAATCACTCACACAGAGGCACACAGGATTAGAACACTGGGGGGATGGTATGAAGATGTGAAGGTGGCTTAACAACCACTTTAATGTAAATTAAAATTCATTTTAAAATTACTTTAACATAGTAAAGTGGTGTTAAACCCACCAACAAAAATGTATATATTGTAGGATTAATATCCTTAGATGTAGTGGCTGCATTCATGTTCTTTTTGAGGCTTATTTAACCACTTCAATACAGGGCACTTATACACCATTCCTGCCCACAAAGTTTTTTTATTTTATTTTTTTTTTACACAAAATTGTAATTTTAACAAGTTATTTCTCTCACACACACACAGCATATGCATACTTGCAATTACACCCTAAAATACATTCTGTTACTCCTCCTAAGTATGATGATACCACATGTGTAATGCCGCGTACACACAGGCGGACTTCGGCAACAAAAGTCTGACGGCCATTCCGGTGGACTTTCGACAGACTTCCGACGGACTTTAGAATGAACGGACCTGCACACACACACGGTCACACAAAAGTCTGAGCGTCTAGTACGCAGTGACGTACACCAGGTCCGACGAGACTATAAAACGGAAGTTCAAAAGCTCGTGCGCCACCCGTTGGGCCCCTTCTGCTAATCTCGTGTTTATCTCGTGTTAGTAGAAGTTTGGTGAGAGATGATTCGTGCTTGTTAGACTTGTATTTTTCAGATCGTTTAACTGTTGTTCAGTTTGTGCTTGTAAGGTTTGTATCTGCTTTTCAGTGCGTGTAGTCAGTTCGCATTGATTTATTCAGTGTGTTATTGTCCGCTCGTTGCTGATTTTCAGCTCGCTCTTCACAGGCCTTGCTGTTCTTCAGTGCGTTCTGTTAAGTTCGTTCTGACCAGCCGACCATTTTGAAGCCATGTTGCGTGTACGTACTCATCGTAGAGCTCGTGCATTGTATGTGCTTGGTGCTGTTAATTCTTCAGCCCAAGCCTTTTTTTTGGTTTGTGTGTCCTTAAATTGATTTAGAATCCCCTTCCCCCCCTAAAATGTCAGCAAATGGTCTGTGTGTCCTTAAATTGATTTAGAATCCCCACCCCCCTAAAATGTCAGCAAATGGTCTGTGTGTCCTTAAATTGATTTAGATTCCCCTCCCCCCTAAAATGTCAGCAAATGGTCTGTGTGTCCTTAAATTGATTTAGAAACCCCTCCCCCCTAAAATGTCAGAAAATGGTCTGTGTGTCCTTAAATTGATTTAGAATCCCCCCCCTAAAATTTAGCAATGTGCCATCAGAGGGGGTGATGAATCTGATAAGTGGGCCTTATATTTTAGTCTATAAATAATACTTATTAAAATTAATGTTATACTGATGCTGGGCAAGAATGTTTTTTGTGTAATGTGCTTGCAATGTTATGTGCAAAAGTACTTATATTTTTTTTTCTTGTTTGACTTCCCAGTTTCCTTCAACGCCACAGGAATGGCAGACTGTGGCATCCCATTTTACTACCCGTTGGGACTTTCCCAACTGTGGAGGGGCTATAGATGGGAAATACATCCACATAGAGCCACCACCCCAGTCGGGGTCATACTATTTTAATTATAAGGGGTTTCATGGTATTGTCTTAATGGCGGTGGTGTCAGCACAATATGAATTTCTGTATGTGGACGTGGGGAAGAATGGCCGAATGTCGGATGGAGGAGTGTTCGCCCAGATGGAGTTCTACCAGTGTCTCCAGAGTGGTGGCCTGGGATTGCCACCTGATGCGGATAATGTGGAAGGACTCCCCTTTGTCTTCATTGCAGATGAAGCCTTCGGTCTGGGTGAGCACATGATGAGGCCATTTCCCCAAAGAACCCTCACCCCGGAGAGGAGGGTTTTTAACTTCTGGCTGGCCAGAGCGAGAAGAGTTGTGGAGAATACCTTCGGGATCATGGACAGCCGGTTCTGCCTGTTTCAGACAGCTATCCACATGGCGGAATACAAACTTAATCACCTTGTTCTAACGTGCTGCATCCTGCACAATTATTTAAACAAACATTACAGCAATTATATTGCATCACTTGGGCCTGAGGCCGGACTTATAGAGAATCCTCTGATGGGCCTGGATACTGGCCGTACTGGCTTGGCCCCCCAAAGCACCGGTCAAGTTCGGGATCAATATGTTGATTATTTTATGGGTAGGGGGGCCATTGCAATGCCAGAAAATCTCTAATTTTTTGGAATAAAAAACAATGATCAGATAAAATCTCAAATTGTATTTATTGCTTGCCTTTCTTTTTGGCTGTCTCCTAGGTTATCCTAGTGCACTTGTAGTGCCAAGTGTACTTTGCAGCATGCAAAGTAATAATCACAATATGAACACACGACAAGTACTTACTTTTTTTCAGCACTTTCTGGATTTGTCTGTACTGATCCGGCTCCCTGAGTTTGAGGTTGGACCATCGTTTCCTCAGCTGATCTTTAGAGCACTGTACCCCAAAATGATGATGCAGGGTCTTCACCACTTTCGCCATTATTTTTGCCTTTCTTAAATTAGGCTGGGCGTATGGTCCATGCTTCCCATCGTAATCTTTTTTTTTCAAAATTGATACTATCTCCACCATCTCTTCAAAGCTTATTGGAGGCCTTAAATCTCCTCTTCCCGGATCGTGACATTTCGGGCTCCAGGCTTTCCTCATTACTGGAGTTAGTACACACCTGCTGTGTCTCCACCATTGTTACTCCTACTGCGCACTGTAGAGAGAAGGGGCAGAGAATATTCGTTAAAAAAGAACGTCAGGGGAGCGATGCAGACGGAGTTTCACTCATGCGCAGTGTGTATACAAAGCTATCATGCATGTGCCGTACGTACGTTCTGTACGTAGAAAAAAGGGGCGGAGAATATTCGCTAAAAGAGAATGTCAGGGGCGGGCGATGCAGGCGGAGTTTCACGCATGCGCAGTGTGTATAAAGCTATCGCGCATGTGTCGTACATAACTTCTGTGCACAGAGGATAGAGGAACTGAATTTGTGAGCGTCCGAAACGAAGGTAAATTTTATTAACTTTGTATCAGCCTATACTGCTTAAAGATTGAGGCCTATGTTGGGATAAGTAAGATTATGAGAGTGTAGCCTAAGATTAGTGTTTTTGTCTTGTTTATTATCTTTGACAGAAAACATGAATACTAAGTTTAAGGATCCTGAATTTCTGACTCAATTTATTGAGAAGTTCAGGGAGATGAGGAATCTATGGGAGGTCAAACACCCTGCATATTATATTAAAATAATAAGGAAGTCAACGCTGGAAAAACTTGTCGCATTTGTGCAGATTTTCATCCCAGAAGCAACCTTTAAGTTTGTGGAAAATAAAATTGGGATCTTGCGAAAAATGTATAGGAGGGAGCATAACAAGATCCAGATTTCCCTGAGATCAGGAACATCAGCAGATGATGTGTATGTACCCAGGTTGTGGTACTACGATAAACTAAGTTTTCTTGATGACCAGACTAAAGCCAGGGCATCACTTTCAACCCTTCCCTCCACCCTTTTACTCCACCCTTTTCCTCCACCCTTCCCTCCACCCCAGCAGAGGCTGATGAGGAGCAAGCTGGGCCTTCCATCCTGGAAGAACCGAATGTGACTACCTGGAGCCAGGTATATTATTTTTAGACATATTTAGTGTCCTAATATTAATGATGTTAACCAGATGTTATAATTGATTACCTATTATAGGATTTTTTTATAAAAAATGATGTATACATATCAATTGACAGTAATGGCCAAAAATGTTTGTCATCAGCTTTAAAAAATGCTGGTGTCAGATTGATACTCTTTTATATGTATTAACACTGAATTTGCAAGTCATGAGCTGAAAATTGTGTGTCATTGATGAACCAAAAACTCAAACTATGTCCCTTTTTTATACACAGTATGAGATCAGCCAGGAGGAAGGTGTGGAAAGTGTCATCCAGGAGGAGGCCGGGCCCAGTGTCATCCAGGAGGAGGCAGGGGTTAGTGTCAGCCAGGAGGTGGCCGGGCCCAGTAGGAGCCTCACACAATTGCAGGTTCCTCCCCTTCATACAAAAAGGCCCAGAAAGGGGACAGTGACAGAGGAGGCATCACTGTGCCTCATGAGAGAAGCTACAAATTTCCTCAAGAGCCCCCCCAAAGCTGAAGAGGCCTATGGCTCCTATATAGCCAGCAGGTTGCTCAAAATGGAGAAGGGACAACGGCTCCTGTGTGAAAAACTTTTTTCTGATGTCCTTCACAAGGGCCTGAAGGGCGAGTTAACTGTCAACACCCAAATAAATGAGCAAGCCCCCCCTTCTCCTGCCACAAGTCAACCACCAGAGCCCCAGCCTACAAGGAAGTCTGCAGGGAAGGCTGCAGGGAAGGGTGCAGGACAGCGTGGAGGGAAGGCTGGAACGAAGAGAAGAAAGTGATGACCTGGATTTAGTCTGGTCTGACAGAAGACGCAGGCTGGTGTAGTACCACAGCCTGGGGACATATATGTCATCTGCTGCTGCTCTTGATCTCTGGAATTCCTGGACCAGATTGTGCTCCCTATTATATGAACTCCTCAAGATCCCAATTTTCTTTTCCACAGACTTGATGTGTGCCCTGGGGCGAAAAATGACTTAAAAAATCGATCTTTTATTTTAGGAAAAAAACTTGCCTATTTGTTTTTTATTAACATCAATTTTTTAGAGACAATGTCAAATTAACAAGGGACAACAACCTCCTTGAGGTTCCAAAAAAAAATATACCGTATTTATCAGCGTATAACATGCACTTTTTTCCCCTTAAAATCAGGGGAAAATCGTGGGTGCGTGTTATACGGCCATCCCCGCTATCTGTGATCTATTGGAGCGATCGCAGCCAACATTCACATAGCGTGTAGTTTTAAATATGGCGCCATGGAGTTCGGAGGGACTCGGCGGAGCTGAATGAGCGCTGCCGAGATACACATAGTCAAGTGTTCTCGGGTCTTTCCAGTGCCGCTTACAGTCCCGCCCAGTCCGGGCGGGACTGTGAGCGGCGCCGGAAAGGGCTGAGTACACTCGACTATGTGTATCTCGGCGGCGCTCGTTCAGCTCCGCCAAGTCCCTCCAAACTCTGCAGCGCCATATTTAAACATACATGCTATGTGTATGTCAGCGGCGAACTTTCAAGCGATCTGTCCAAGCATGTAATGGACACTGGGGGCAAAGCTGCACTGACCACTGGGGCAAGGCTGCACTGACTACTGGGGCAAGGCTGCACTGACCACTGGGGCAAAGCTGCACTGACCACTGGGGCAAAGCTGCACTGACATGGCTGCACTGACAAGGCTTCACTGGGGCAAAGCTGCACTGACAATTCTGCACTGGGGCAAAGCTGCACTGACAAGGCTGCAATGGACACTGATGAGGCTGCATTAATGGGCATTTTAATGTAAGTTTTTTTTCCTTAAACTTCCCTCCTAAAAGTTTTTTTCCTTCAAATTCCCTTCTAAACTTGGGGCGCGTGTTATACGCCGGCGCGTGTTATACACCGATAAATACGGTATATAATGTTCTTATGGTAGCTTTACACCATATAATAAAAAAAAAATATACAAAAATAAGGTTCTTTGTTAACTTTACACCAAAAAGTAAAAAGATTTATGGAGATAAATATAAAATAATTTTGTAATAAAAAATAGTCTTAATGAAATAAAAAATAATAAAAGATGACTCCAAAAACAATTGTGTAAACATTAGTATGGAGATATGGCTTTTAAAAAATACAATATCATTCATTAGACCAAGAGAAATAATCCAGAAATAAGTTTGTGAAAACTCTGTGCGAATATGAACAGCAAAACAACTTCATTCTTCTAGCATTATAAAGAAGACAATTAATGCGCTGCATTCAACGATCACAGAATTTGCAGCATGAGGAATGTGCTACCTACAATACAAACACTAGTTTTACCAGACCGAGCGCTTCCATTTCGTACTAGCTTCTGAGCATGCGTCGTTTTTTGTCCATCGGACTAGCATACAGACGAGCGGATTTCTCGATAGAAATAGGTGGTGTTATGAAGTAAAGATTTGAAGTATGTTTCAAATCTAAAGTCCGTCAGATAATCGACTGGAAAAGTCTGCTGAAGGTCTGATGAAGCCCACACTCGATCGGATTGTCCATCGGACCAATCCGATAGAAAAGTCTGCTCGTGTGTACACGGCATTAGATTTTTATGCAGCCTGGCCACATACAGAGGCCCAACATGCAGGGAACACCTCCAGACGTTCTAGGAGCATAAATTACACATATAATTTCATGACGACCTATCACACTTCTGAAGGCCCTGGAGCACCAGGACAATGGAAACACCAGCAAAATGACCCCATTTTGGAAAGCAAACACCCCAACGTACATTCTATTATGCATTATGAGTCTTTTGAAAAGTTCATTTTTTTCCACATGTTTTCAGAAAACATGAAAGTAAAATGAAAACGCATTTTTTTTTTACACAAAGTTGTCCATTTATACAACATTTCTAACACATAGCATGTACATAGCAAAAATTGCACCCCAAAATAGATTCTCCTACTCCTCTGAGTATGGTGATACCACATGTGTGAGACTTTTACACAGCCTAGTCACATACAGAGGCCCAACATCCAGGTAGCACAGTCAGATGTTCTAGGAGCATAAATTACACATATCATTTCATGACAGCCTATTGCATTTTTGAAGGCCCTGGAGCACCAGGACAATGGAAATGCCGACAAAATGACCCCATTTTGGAAAGCAAAAACTCCAACGTGTATTCTACATAAGGTATTTCTAACACACAGCATGTACATAGCAAAAATTACACCCCAAAATATACTCTGCTACTCTTCCTGAGTATAGCAATACCACATGTGTGAGACTTTTACACAGCCTGGCCACAAACAGAGGCCCAACATCCAAGTAGCTAGGCGTTCTAGGAGCATAAATTACACATATAATTTTCTGACTACCAATCACATTTTTGAAGGCCATTCATATTTCTAACACATAGAATGTACATACCAATTAACAAAAGATTACTTGTGGTTTTAGTAGTGCAGTGGTCCACAGAGAGAGCATCCGGCCAGGCAAAAGGCAGGGATGTCTTCAGTGACAGCAAAAGCAATCGTCCAGACAACAGGCAGGACACAGTTAGTACAGGCAGGAGGCAGAGATACTGTCAGCACAGCCAAAGCATTGGTCTCTGTAGCAGGCAGAGAGGTGGTCAGCAGCAGCAAAAGGAATCGTCCAGGCAGAAATACTGTCCATAGTCAGTAGAGGCAGCAGGCAGAGATATGGTTAACAAAGCCAAAGTATTGGTCCAGGCAGCAGGAAGGACCATCAAGCTTAGGGCCAGGGGGACAGGTGTAGAGGCTTTAACCACTCAAATCTCTTTGAAGCCTCCGGACTCCAGACCCTGTTCTGGGAACACAGAAAACCAAAAACTGGTTTTCTCTACTCAAAACGCAATTTTGAAGTCCCTCACATATGTGAGACCCCTGTGAACTAAAGTAGAAGGGCAAAATATTTGTCCACGTGGCAGGCAACATGGTCGACCTTGCTACCACCATAGCCTCCATTTATGCTCCTAACTACCTGGCATTGTTTTTTCAATGCTTTTTTCACATCTTGGATCGACATCTCTCCCCACATTCGATTGTGGGGGACGATTTCAATCTTATAGAATACCCAATGTTAGACAGAAGCAGAGTTGCCTCATCAACTAAGGCCTTCCCTAGGTCAGTAGTTAGTTCCCTAAATGCTTTGCAACTCATTGATGCCTGGCGAGCGCATAATGTGGGCTCCAGATCATATATCTTCTTCTCCAACCCACACGATAGCTATGCTCGCCTAGACTACATATTTTGCACCCCGGTAGTCCTCTCCAACTCCTCGGGGGTGGAAATTCATGTTAGCCCTTGGTCTGATCACCACATGGTGTCATTCTCGACAACTCACATAGGCCTCAAACCTGCCACATATACATGGAGACTAAATGATTCATTTCTTACTCACCCTGCAACTATAGAATCTCTCTCTAACCACTTGGATAACTATTTAGCTGAGAATTCATTACCAGACACTTCTCCCACCACGTTATGGACAGCCCATAAGGCGGTCATGCGGGGTCATCTCATTAATCTGGCAACTAAAAGGTACAAGACTAAACTGGCAGACTTACGTTCCCTTACAAAGACACCAGATTGCCTTTACAACCGCTATAATCAATCTCCCACCCACAAACTACTCAAACAAATTAATTCCAAAACAAGCGCTTTACACTTGATTCTTTCTGAAGACACTGAAAAGGCTTTGTGCTGGTCCAGGGCAAAATTCCTGTTGTTTAGTAACTCTGCTTCTACTATGTTTGCAAGGAAACTCAACCACGTGGTTAAACCACCTCATGTATACATGGGTATTTTTGTCGACTATTACCAAAAACTATTTTCCAAACCAGCGGTGGCCTCTGACCTAGCCTCCCAAGCATGGTTTGCGGATTTAGCTTTACCCACTCTATCTGACCAGCAACTACAAACCTTGAATGCTCCCTGCACTAGGTCAGAAATAGCCGACATTATTAAGTCCCTCAAATCGTCTACAGACCCTGGCTCAGATTTAGCTTTACCCACTCTATCTGACCAGCAACTGGAAACCTTGAATGCTCCCCGCACTAGGTCAGAAATAGCCGACATTATTAAGTCCCTCAAATCGTCTACAGACCCTGGCTCAGATGGTTACTATACACATACTATAAAAAGTTCTCCTCTACATTGACCCCAAAATTAGTCGCCTTCTATAATCATATCCTGAAAGGCCACAACTTTTCATCGAAAATGCTTTTGGCCAATATGTCCCTCATCCCAAAACCACACAGAGACCATTCTGTCCCCCAGAGCTTCCATCCAATCTCAGTAATCAATAACGATTTAAAAATATTTGGTAGGTTGCTGATGGATAGACTGGCCTCAGTGATCACCACACTTATTGCTCCAAACCAGGCTGTTTTTAAACCGGGTAGACAGATCACCGATAACATACGTTTGGTGACAAACATTATCCAAGATGCCAATTTGCACTCTAAGCAGGTACTGCTCCTCAGCCTTTATATACACAAGGTATTTGACAGCGTGAGCTGGTCATACCTAGATCACCTACTGAGTAAATTTGGTATCACGGGAGCTTTTATGGAAGGTTTTCATGCACTTTATCAAGCCCCTCAAACACGTGTTAAATTACCTGTTAACAATTCCCATGTTTTCCCTTTTCATAGAGATATGAAGCAGGGCTGTCCTCCCTTCTATTTGCCCTGGCAATAGAATCTTTGTCTAGAGCCATTGCTAACAATGCACACATCAAAGCCTATAGAAAGGGACCTACAGAATTTAAACTGAGCCTTTACGCCGATGATATTCTCCTATTTTTAACGAACCCCCAATTGCACTACCAAATTTAACATCTCTGTTAGACTCTTTCCAATCTTTTTCAGGTCTGGGAGTAAATTTATCCAAATGCGTGGCTATGCCTATCATTATACCCGATGATTTGGCCACTTCTTTAAAACATCACTTTGCTTTTACATGGTGCACTCACTCATTTAGTTATTTAGGTCAGTGTTTCTCAACTCCAGTCCTCAAGGCGCCCCAACAGGTCATGTTTTCAGGATTTCCCTCTGATTAAACAGCTGTGGTAATTACTAAGGCAGTGAAACTGATCAAATTACCTGTGCAAAATAATGGAAATCCTGAAAACATGACGTGTTAGGGCGCCTTGAGGACTGGAGTTGAGAAACACTAATTTAGGTGTTCAACTCACACCCTCATTTCCAGATCTTTTTTACCTTAATTATCACCCAATAGTTGCCCATGTGAGGACCCTACTGAAAATTTGGACAACATACCGCATTTCCTTCTTGGGCAGAGTAACGGCTATTAAGATCGCGATCTTGCCTAAAATATTCTTCTTTTTTAGGACCCTACCCATTTATGTCTCTAAATCTTATATTGAATCACTCCAAAGAGATATTAATACATTTATATGGCATTCTAAACACCCAAGATTTAATAAATCACTGTTGCACAGAACCCAACCCCAAACTTATGGCGCTATAATTTGGCGGCTAGACTCTCCCAGACCGCCCGATGGCATGCTCCAATATCAGATATCCCATGGTTACAATTTGAAACGCATGCTGTATTTCCATACCACCTCCTGGGTCTACTGTGATCCAAACCTATGCGGGTGTGTAATATAGCTTCCCTCAACAGTATCATATCTCAATTCCTTCATCTCTGGTCTCTATGTCACAGCAAATATAAACTAACCTCACCACTCGCATCAATATATTAATATATAGGAGACCCTAATTTTCCCTCGGCTTTTCGACAGAGAGACATTGTTCTTAGGTGGAGCTCCAATGGTTTAACAACCTTTGCATGCCAATTGCTCACGGTTTAAATCTTTAGCCCAACTCAGAAAAGAACACAATTTACCTTCCTCTGAACATTTTAGATATCTCCAAATTCGGCACTTCTATCATAGCAGAGGTACAATATCGTCCCATATTCGTAGCACGCAATTTTAACTTATTTGCAAGCACACCTCTAGGGATAAAGGAGTAATCTCACGCATATACCGATTCGTTATCGAGGCCTTCATTGACCAAAAGACTAAACCAATGACAAGCTGGGAAACTGAGATGGCTCTCTCTTTTTCACCTCCTGAATGGGAAAAGATGCTGGAAAATATGTATAAAAACACAAGATCCTTGTTTACCCGTGAAAGTGCAATTAAACTTCATACCAGAGGGTACTTGACCCCGGCCAAGCTCCATACTATATTTCCTGCTGTATCTCCCCTTTGCTTTCATGGCTGGCCCTAGAAAGGTTCTTTTCTCCATATTTTTTGGAGTTGTAAATACCTTAAGCCTATTTGGCAACAGTCAGCCACTAGAGCATCCATGATAGCTGGTCACCTCATTACATTGACTGTGCAGATGTGGATCTTTTTCACCTCTATCCCTGATGTTCCCGTTCCATGTCAGAAATTGATCCACACTCTCTTTGTGGCCATTCATTGGGTAACAGCCCTGAATTGGCACCCATCTTCTGTATCCTGGTCACAAGTGTTGGTAAGGATGGAGATGATCAAACTATCTAAACTAATACATGACACGCTATATGATACGATGCACCTCTTTGACAGAAAATGGGAACACTGGAACTTCCCACTGTGAGAAATTATTTTATCTCCAGTTGTTATAATGACAGATATAATCTGAAAGTGCTACCTGGTTTGTCAATTTTTATTTTGTTTGTGTCTAACAAGCTTCATTGATCTCTTTGTGCATATTGTACTATGTTAAATTCCTCATAATGACTCCCCTCTTACATAGAAATATGTCTACACGTTTACCTATTATGTATGTATGTATATATGTATGCATATTATTTGCCTATTGTTTCATGTATGTCCATTGATCTTCTAATAAAAGATGTTTGTAATCAAAAAAATATGGTCGATTAACAGGCCGAGGTTGGTGCACGTGGAAGTCAGAAATGTGGTTTATTAATAAGGCAGGCAAAGGTATCGTTGGTAAACAGGCCAGGGTCAGTTAATGTGAAAGGTAGAAACATGGTAGCAGGCAAATGATCCACACAGGTATTTGAAACAGGGAAATGGCAGTCTGTTAATAACAAGTGGAAATAACATCTTATGGATGTGTGATAACTTCTGAAGCAATCTCCCATGCATAGGCCAGTTTAGGAGGGACATAGGAGGACAATAATAACTGGTTCCTCTTCTAAATCCCCCTCTGCTGCATACACAACATTTCTTTTGCCGTCTTCTTCCTGATTCTGTGAGGGGGGGATGTTATAGGGAAAATGTTGCTCATGAAGTTGACTCTATCAAAGCGAATGCTTCCTGGGATGGGTCCTTGCTGGTAAATTAGGGCAGTGACAATATATTTGAGGTAGGTGATGGGTTGGTTTACGGTTTATTTTTGATAGCAGACATACGATTTAAACATGGCCATATGAAGGAGAAGAAATGCAACTTTTTTATACCAGTAACAGGACTTTCGGGTTGATAAATATGGTTGTAGCATCTGGTCATTTAAATCCTCCCCCCCCCCCATGAACAGATTATAATCGTGGACACATTCAGGCATTACAATGGTCTTCTCTGAATCTCCTCCAAGGTGTCATTGTGGATGGTAGATATCATGTGGACATCTTTCTTGTCCCTCCACTTCATGGCCAACACTTCCCCATTCCTCATAAATGTGGATTCCTGTAAACTTTAACTTTTTTTTTCTCTTATAATGCCCCGTACACACATTTTCCGATGGACATTGTCCGATCGGAGCGTGTTGTCGGAAATTCCGACCGTGTGTGGGCGCCATCGGACATTTTCCATCGGATTTTCCGACACACAAAGTTGGACAGCAGGAGATAAAATTTTCCGACAACAAAATCCGATCGCGTCAATTCCGACCGTGTGTGGCCTGTTCCGACGCACAAAGTGCCACGCATGCTCAGAAGAAATTCCGACACGGGACAGCTTGTTCTGGTAAACTTAGCGTTCGCAATGGATACAGCACTTTCGTCACGCTGCAATGTAAAAAATGGTTTAATACGGCGCACTCTCTTCTTTATAATGTGACAAGAATTAAGTCGTTTTGCTGCTCATATTCACACACACTTCTCAAAAAGTTTTATTTGTGTTTTTTTAGTGGGATTCCCTCAATATATTGTTATTAGTTGTCACATCTGACAGTTTTATATTTTTTATGTTTTTTTTTGTTTGTTTTTAAGCCTTTTTTTTTCTTTAATGTTTGGATTTTTTCCAAGGCTGATCTTTGTTCAATGTTATTTTTATTTTTACTCCAGAATATTTTTGTGTGTGTTTTGTGTGGCAAGTTACCCCAACACCATTGATATATTTTATTATTTAATCTCCAGGAGGTTGTTTGGTGTTGGTGTCCCTTGTTCATTTCACATTGTATATTAGAAATGTACCTGAATCCTCACAAACAAACCATCATTTTTGAAGTAAAACACATAGGAGAGTATAATTCAAAACAAAAATCCTTTATTAAGGTATCAGAACCAAACAAAGAGGAAGGCAACACTGGATCAACAGGAGAAATTAGTGAAGCCTGGGACCCCACGGCAGACATCAATTCTTAAACCTCAAAATTGGTGGCCTGAGGAGTCCATATGTAAGGGAGGGTAGTCTGGTCCGGGATTCACAGAGATCCGGATAGCAGCAGATGACATCAGTGTCCCCAGGCTGTGGTACCACAAGAGGCTGCATCTTTTGGCCGACCAGACTGGACCCAGGGCAATCACTGTCTGGTCTTCCTTTCACACTTCCTTCCGGGCTGTGGCTGTGCAGTTGGAGATGTGGCAGGAGGAGGAGTAGGACCTGGAGGAGGAGGAGGACTGGGAGGACCTGGAGGAGGACTGGGAGGACCTGGAGGAGGAGGACCTGCAGGAGGAGGAGGAGGACCATCCCAAAGCTGTGTGTGAGGTGTAATTTGGCCCCTCACACCTTTCTCCAGAGCCTCTGATATGAGGGCCTGACACATGGCTTGTTGGCCCTCCTCCATCCTCTGCATTTTATAGGCAATGAATGCAGCAAGGTTCTCCTGCCTGGTGTGTGGTGCTCCCAGGACCTCTGTAGCCCTCCAAAAAAATCTGATAGCCGCCTCCTCTAGGGTACTCCTCCTACTGCCACTTTCTCTTTTCAGGGGGGGTGGAGGGACCTTGATATCAGCCAGCCGGCTCGGCCCGGCCACCTCCTGGCTGAGACTTCCCTGTGTATGAAAAAGGGACATGGTTTTAGTTTTGGCATCATCAATCACAATCCTAAATTAGTACTCCCAAATAACATCTAGGTAACATCATTGATTGGACAAGCAGAAATATTTAGAGGAATGCTATACCTGGCTCAATCTGGGCTCCTCCACATGTGGCCTGGAAGGCCCAGGTTGGGCGTCAGAAGCCTCAGCCGGGGGGGAAGGAAGCGTGGAAGGAAGACTGGAGAGGGATGGCCTGGGTTCAGTCTGGCCTGCCAGAAAGTGCAGCCTGTCGTAGTACAACATCCTGGGGACATAGATGTCATCTGCTGCTCCGGATCTCTGTGAATCCAGGACTTTCTTGCACTCCCTCAGATATGTGCTCCTCAGGCAACCAATTAATATCTTTAAATAAGTGATGTCTGCCGTGGGGATCACCTGCTTCACAATTTCACACAATTGCTCCAGTGCTGCCTTCCTCTTTGCTTGGTTCTTGTAATGGGGGTGGGTAATCTTCCACAGACAGGGCAGCTCACTTAGCATATCAATGAATAGTGACATGAAGTCAGTATCTCTCATTAAGATATCCATGTTCACTGCAAGACACAACACAAGACAAAGCCTAATGTCAGTCCAAACTCTCCTAATCTTGTTACAATATAGGCCTCAATCTAGAAGCAGTATAGGCCCAAGTTTGTCTCTTACCTTCGTTCTTACGATCGGCGCGTCCAATGCTCCTTCCTCCACTCACAGATCGTACGTAATACGCACGCGTGTTACGCTTTATACACACTGCGCATGCGTGTAACTCCGCCCGCCCCTGACGTTCTTTCTAGTCTATTCCCCGCCCCTTTTCGTTCGGCGCAGTGGGGGAAGAGCATGATGGCGGAGTTACAACAGGTGCATGCTAATTCTAGCAACGAGGAGGAGGAGGAGGAAAGCCCGGATCCAGGCACATCCCGATCCAGAAGGAGACGTTTTAAGGCCACAAATATGTCGTTTGGGGAGATGTTGGAGATGGTAGACATCATGAAGAAGTCCGACTATGACGGAAAATATGGGCCTTACCCCAACCCCAACATCCGAAAGGCCAAAATCATTGGTAAAGTGGTCAGGAGTCTTGAGCGGAATTTCAGGGTACCAAGGTCTAAAGATCAGCTCAGGAAGCAGTGGTCGGACCTGAAGTTGAGAGAGCCGGAGCAGTACCGAAAGATCCGGAGAGTGCTGCAAAAAAGTAAGTAGTTGTGCTGTGTTCATATTCTTTCTGTCTTTATTCCGTTCGTTCTGCTCCATATGCTTTTAGTAATTGTAACGTTTAAAAAGGTCAACTTTAATGTTCATGGGCCCATTATTCGTTCGTATCAAACATTTTTCTTTCGGCCTCTAGAACACCATTGTTTAGGCCATATGCATTTTCACACATTTTTTTTGGGCCTACTTGGATGCCAAATATTTGTTTATGTAGATGGGTTTGTTACTAGAATGAAATGCAAACTAGATTCTGTGTAAGGAGAGGACACTGAGCAGCTGTTTTCACATCTGGACACTGGAGCACTAGTGTGGGACACAAGAACACCATTTTTATTAGGGGGGGCACACTGATGCTCCAGTGTATACTATAGGGGGGGCTACATGTGTGAAGCTTGTACTCAACAGGTAAAGTATTGCAGCTTGACAAAGGACAATAAAAAAAGACATCTTTGAACTCGGCTAAAATAGACAATTGTACCCCACTTCCAAGCAATGTTTCCTATTTCTAGTTCTGTCATCAAATATCTGTGTGCTAATTATACCATTTTTGTTTTACATAGGGGAGAAAAGACTCGGACACCCCTCATCCCAGGAGACCAGAGACCCCCCCCCTCTGGAAGAAGGGGAAATACCTACCCAAGAAGAAGAGCAGGAGGAAGAAGAAGACGTGGTGGAGATTGGCACCACAACAGGTGAGTGTCTGCAACCACGGGCTCAGGTAAAAGAGATGGATGTTGGCAGATTTTTGAGACCTGTTTTTTTTGTTCTTTATCTCTTTTTAGGTGATCGGGATCCAGAACGCTTTACATCTGAAAGTGCCCAGATACTGATAGGGGAGATCATGGGGTGTAATCTCCAATTGCAAAACATCCAGCAACAAATCAGTGATGTTATTAAAAAAAATAATAACATCATTGATGTTTTGGGGCGAATTTAAACCCCACAAAATCACCTGTTTTATCTTACAAAAATTTTGACAATGTTTAGAAAAGCCAAATTTGGAGGATGCACACAGTGTGCCAACATGTGCTATCTGCAATCACGGGAGATCACTGGACGCGTTTTGGGGGTGCAACCCCTTCCTCAATTATAAAGTAGCGTTGAGGAAGGGCTTGCTCCCCCAAAACATGTCCCTTGATCCCCCCTGATGGCAGATAGCCCATGTTGACATTCGTAAATTGGTGTGCATCTTCCAAATTTGGCTTTTCCAGGGGTGATTTCCCCCCATCTGAACGCTATATCAAACCCAGTTCCTAAATACTGATGTCTGATATAGCCTTCAGGTTTTACCTAATGTGAACTTTGTAAGTTCAAGTTTTTTGGCTTTCTTGTTGGTTTTACACAGGCCTGTTTTATCTGAAATGGATATTTCGATTTTTCATAATGCTACTGCAAACATTGTTATACAACAAACATGTTGGTTTGTTTTAAAAACCTTTGGTAAATGCGCATGTGATTGTGCAGGTATAAAAAAGTGCCTTACTCAAGAATGTGTGGATTATTGTCTCAACACTACAACACTTTTGGGGTGATGTAATTGTTGTTTTATGCACAAATGGGGGTTATTTCCTAAGGGCAAATCCTCTTTGCACTACAAGTGCAGGTTCAGTGCAGTTGCAAGTGCACTTGTAGTGAAATGTGTTTTTGCATTTAGGAAGTACCAGCCAACACTGTTTTTTATAAGGTTACCCAATCACGACATTTTCTGCACTCAACACATTTCTGTCAGGGTCAGCTAAAACAAACACAAGCAGTAAACGTCCACCAAGAATTTCTTTTGGTTGAAAAAGGTGCCACAGATTGTCTGGCATATTGATAGCCCCCCTACCCGCAAAGAACTCCAGGTATCGTAACCGGACATCACGGGCATTCAGGGAGGGCAAGCCAGGACGGCCGCTTTCAAGTGCCGTCATTGTTGATGTATTTGGGATTCCGGCCTCAGGCCCAACTGAGCCAGCATAGTTGGCTGAATGTTTTCTTGGAAAATTATGGAGAACACAGCAGGCAAGTATTATATGGTTCAGTTTATACTCCGCCATATGGATGGGTGTCATAAATAATCGGAACCGGCTGGCCAGGATTCCAAATGTGTTCTCCACCACTCTTCGGGCTCTGGCCAGCCGGTAATTAAAAACCCTCTGTTCCGGGGTGAGGGCTTGCCTCATGCAGGTATCCTGCCTGCTGATATAGGGGGTCAGCGAAGCCAACAAACGGTGAAACACGGGGTCCGTCATCCGGAGAAAGTTACTGAAATCATCAGGATTATTCTCACGGATCTCACGGAGCAAAGGCATATGACAGAACTGGTCACACTGAAGCAACCAATTCTTGGTCCATGAACTCCTCCCCACCCTGTTCATGGACTGGACTTGTGTCAAGGTCAGGACCCCAACACCAAGCCCCCGCACAGCACGAACTCTACGAGGAGTACGTATACGCAACATGGCTAGAAAACGGTCGGCTGCTCAGAACGAAGTAACAGAACGCACTGAAGAACAGCAAGGCCTGTGAAGAGCGACCTGAAAAACAGCAACGAGCAGACAAGATCGCACAGAAAACTCCAATACGAACTGACTGCACGCACTGAAGAGCAGATACAAACCCACAAGCACAAACTGAATGGCAGAAAACGATCTGAAAGCCACGAGTCTGAAAAAGCGCGAATCGTCTCTCACCAAACTTTTACTAACACGAGATTAGCAAAAGGAGCCCAAAGGGTGCCTCGCTTGGTTCTGAACTGGCCTTTTCTAGTCTCGTCGTACGTGCTTGACGTCACCGCGTTCTTGGCGATCAGAAATTCCGACAACTTTGTGCGACCGTGTGTAGGCAAAACAAGTTTGAGCCAACATCCGTCGGAAAAAATCCGAGGATTTTGTTGTCGGAATGTCCGAACAAAGTCCGACCGTGTGTACGGGGCATAAGGCTGCTGTTCCCAGGAGGCAATGCTGTTATAACTTTCACAATCTGATGTTTTAAAGAAAGAATGACAATATCACTAGGTTAGTAGGTGTCACTAACTTTTTCTTCCCACAGACTTGATAAATGGTGTGAATATTAGTTGTTACAGTTTAATACAGTAAATAACAACCCACAAGTTTTCAATGAGACACCTTCATCCAGTCTTCTTTTCTTACATTGCGAAAGAGGAAAGAGAAGGCATTAGATAATTGATTTAAAAATCAATTGGTTCATTTATTAAACAGTGAGTGCCTGCGGTGCTAGGGTTATCGCAGTTTAAAAATAAGTGAAAAACAGCAAGAAACCATTATCCTATTTTGTGACGTAGTTATGCTGGCAGGTATGAATTGTTAGCTGTCATATTCACACCTTGAAAGTTGCATATCAATCCTAGTAGCGATTTGTGATTGATCACGAGCTTTAAATCAGCACTTAAAGTGGTCATAAAGCCTAGGCATTTTTTCCTTAATGCATTCTCTGCATTTAGATAAAAAATGTTTAGGCACCAGTATACCCCCTCACACCCTCTTTTACGTACCTGAACTCTCATTCGATCCAGCGCTGTGCCCGTCTGCAGCTCTTCTCTCCCCTCACTTCTGGTCTCACAGGCTTTGCTGAAGCAGCTGTCAATCAAAGCCAGTACAGAGGAAGCGGAGGGGGCCTGTAGACACAGACAGCGAGGCTTGGGAGCGAGCCCACACAAGTGCCCCCATAAAAAGTGGCTTTGTAGGGGGCACTTGCCGTAGAGAAGGAGCCAGAAGAATCAGTGGAGGAGATTCACCTTATTTTTTTTAAAAAAGCATTTACAATCACTTTAAAATATCAATCAATGCAAACCTTGTGGTACTGTTCTTTTGGAACTGGAAATATTGATCAAAAATATTATCTATGAGTCATGATTCTAATCGATCTTTTAAAAATTATCTTTCAATTGATCTGTATTACAGTTAGTTATTTTCACACAAGCACAGGTATTTGTCAGCATTGCAGTCTGAATTAGCAAAGGACTGCTCGGGGCCAATGAAGAGGCAATGAGGTAGTAGACCCAACACCTCATGTGACCAGCCTGCATACATTTAATAAATTGTACATTTAAAAAATAAAGCAAAACATACAGCATTGCGGATCGCTGTAAGGGAGTGAATTGAGGGACTGAGTTGGAACTTGGGCTTCAAATGTTTATTTGTAAAACAAAAACTTTATATTAATTTAAAAAACATATAAACAGTTTTAATGGGTGGTGCTGGGGCCCTCCTAGGAATGGTGGAACACCATTCCTAGGAGGTACAATTTTCAATTGTCAGAGGGCATTGGGTGAAGTGTTAGGGAAGTGTTGGGGAATCACTACAACCTTGCAACCAGTTGACTCAATGGCATCAATGCAAGAAACTTTAAAATGATGCTTTGTATGCAGCATCTATTTTCATTTTCATGTCAGGAAGCAAATAAAGAATACATCCTTCAAGAACCATTGTGGTCAGAAGCTGCAGAAAGAATGTAACCCCAAGCTTTACTGTTTCAGGAAATGTCAAGATTTGTAAATAACTTTTTACTTATTGCTTTGCCGTGCACATTTAATGAAGATTACCTCTGCCTGTGTAGTAATGTCTCATGCACTCAGTATTGGGATGCCTGCCTTTACACAAACATGAACTTTAATGGCATCGCAGTCATAGTCCGTAGGGCTCAATATTGAAGCTGGCCCACCCTTTGTAGCTATAACAGCTTCAACTTCTGGGAAGGCTGTCCACAAGGTTTAGAAGTGTATCTATGGGAATGTTTGACCATTCTTCCAGAAGTGCATTTGTGATGTTGGACGAGAAGGCCTAGCTTGCAGTCTCCACTCTAATTCATCTCAAAGGTGTTCTATCGGGTTTAGGTCAGTCAAGTTCCTTTACCCCAAACTCGTTCATCTATGTCTTTATGGACCTTGCTTTGTGCATTGGTGCACAGTCATGTTGGAACAGGAAGGGGCCATCCCCAAACTGTTCTAAAAAAGTTGGGAGTAGGGATGAGCTTCGAGTTTGAGTCAAACTCATGTTCGACTCGAACATCGGCTGTTCGCCAGTTCTCCGAACAGTGAACAATTTGGGGTGTCCGCAGCAAATTCGAAAGCCGCGGAACACCCTTTAAAAGTCTATGGGAGAAATAAAAAGTGCTAATTTTAAAGGCTTATATGCATGGTATTGTCATAAAAAGTGTTTGGGGACCCAGGTCCTGCCCCAGGGGACATGGATCAATGCAAAAAAAGTTTTAAAAATGGCCGTTTTTTCAGGAGCAGTGATTTTAATAATGCTTAAAGTGAAACAATAAAAGTGTAATATTCCTTTAAATTTCATACCTGGGGGGTGCCTATAGTATGCCTGTAAAGGGGGCATGTTTCCCTTGTTTAGAACAGTGTGACAGCAAAATGACATTTCAAAGGAAAAAAAGTCATTTAAAACTACTTGCGGCTAATAATGAATTGCCGGTCCGACAATACACATAAAAGTTCATTGATAAAAACGGCATGGGAATTCCCACAGGGGAACCCCAAACCAAAATTTTTTAAAAAAATTACATGGGGGTCCCCCTAAATTCAATACCAGGCCCTTCAGGTCTGGTATGAATATTAAGGGGAACCCTGGCCAAAATGTAAAAAAAAAAAGGCGACAAGGGGACCCCCAGATCCCGGCCCTCCCCCCTGTGTGAAATGGTAAGGGGGTACAAAAGTACCCTTACCATTTCACAAAAAAAAGTGTCAAAAAAGTTAAAAATGACAAGAGACAGTTTTTGAGAATTCCTTTATTTAAATGCTTCTTCTATCTTCTATCTTCTTTCTTCTATCTTCTATCTTCTATCTTCTATCTTCTATCTTCTTTCTTCTATCTTCTATCTTCCTTCGGTTTCTTCCTCTATCTTCTTCTTCTTCTGGTTCTTCCTCCAGTGTTCTTGTCCGGCATCTTCCTCCATGGCATCTTCTTCCCTTCATCTTCTGTGCCGCTCCGCATCCAGCATGATGGGAGGCTCCCGCTGTGAGACACTTCTTCTTTTCTGACGGTTCTTAAATAACGGAGGGCAGGGCCACCCGGTGACCCCGCCCCCCTCTGATGCACGGGGACTTGACGGGGACTTCCCTGTGGCATTCCCCGTGATGTCAGAGGGGGCAGGGTCACCGGGTGGGTTATTTAAGATGCGCCAGAAGAGGAGAAGCATCACACAGCGGGGGCCTCCCATCATGGTGGAGCGGCCCAGAAGATGAAGGGAAGAAGACGCCGTGGAGAAGAGAGGCTGGACGAGAACACCGGAGGAAGAACCAGAAGAACCAGAAGAAGAAGAAGATGGAGGAAGAAACCGAAGGAAGATAGAAGATAGAAGAAAGAAGAAAGAAGATAAAAGATAGAAGAAGCATTTAAATAAAAGAATTGTCAAAAACTGTCTCTTGTCATTTTTAACATTTTTGACACTTTTTTTGAGAAATGGTAGGGGTACTTTCGTACCCCCTTACCATTTCACACAGGGGGGAGGGCCAAGATCTGGGGGTCCCCTTGTTAGAGGGGGCTTCCAGATTCCGATAGACCCCCACAACCACCGGGCAAGGGTTGTGGGGATGAGGCCCTTGTCCCCCTCAACATGAGGACAAGGTGTTTTGGGGGGCTACCCCAAAGCACCCTCCCAATGTTGAGGGCGTGTGGTCTGGTACGGTTCAGGAGGGGGGGCCCGCTCTCTCATCCCCCTCTTTTCCTGTACCCTGCCAGGTTGCGTGCTCGGATAAGGGTCTGGTATAGGTTTTGAGGGGGACCCCACGCAATTTTTAAAAAAAAAATTTTGGCCGGGTTCCCCTTAATATCCATACCAGACCTGAAGGGCCTGTTATGGAATTTAGGGGGACCCCCACATCATTTTTAAAAAAAATTTTGGTTCGGGGTTCCCCTGTGGGGAATTCCCATGCCGTTTTTAAAGAACTTTTATGTGTATTGTCGGACCGGCAATTCATTATTAGCCGCAAGTAGTTTTAAATGACTTTTTTTCCTTCAAAATGTCATTTTGCTGTCAGACTGTTCTAAACACGGGAAACATGCGCCCCTTTACAGGCATACTATAGACACCCCCCAGGTACAAAATTTAAAGGAATATTACACTTTTATTGTTTCACTTTAAGCATTATTAAAATCACTGCTCCTAAAAAAACAGCCGTTTTTAAAACTTTTTTTTGCATTGATCCATGTCCCCTGGGGCAGGACCCAGGTCCCCAAACACTTTTTATGACAATACCATGCATATAAGCCTTTAAAATTAGCACTTTTGATTATTCATGTTCGTGTCCCATAGACTTTAACGGTGTTTGCGTGTTCGAACAAATTTTTTGCCTGTTTGCATGTTCTTGTGCGGGGGGGTGTTCGGCTCATCCCTAGTTGGGAGCATGAAAATGTCATGAAATGAAAATGTCCAAAATGTCTTGGTATGCTGACGCCTTAAGAGCAGGGATGAGCCGAACACCCCCCCCCCCCCCGGTTCGGTTTGCACCAGAGCATACCAAACAGTTATCACAGTTAACACCGTTAAAGTCTATGGGACACGAACATGAAAAATCAAAAGTGCTCATTTTAAAGGCTTATATGCAAGTTATTGTCATAAAAAGTGTTTGGGGATCTAGGTCCTGCCCCAGGGGAGATGTATCAATGCAAAAAATGTTTTTTAACCACTTACCAACCGGCCCATAGCCGAATTACGGCTGCAGGGTGGTTGGATAACTCTGGGAGGGCGTACTATGACGTCCTCCCAGAATTCCCCTCTCGCGCGCCCCCTGGGGCGCGCACCCGAACACATCCGTGACCGCCGGGTCCGGAGGACCCGGCGCATCACGGATCCCGGTAAATGGCCGCTGATCGCGGCCGTTTACCATGTGATCGCGCCGTCAAATGACGGCGCGATCACATGTAAACAGACCGGCGTCATCTGATGACGCCGGTCCCTCTCCTCCCCGCCTGTGTACCGATCGGTACACTGTGAGCGGGGAGGGGGATGGATGGATGTCTGCAGCGCTGTGGGCTGTATGTGTAGTGCCCACAGCGCTGCACAGAGACATCCAGGCATCCATCCATCCATGCTCAGCCATCCCCACTATACTGCAATGCTGAGCAATACTCTGCAACACCCCCACAATACTCTGCAATACCCCCACAATACTCTGCAATGCTGTGCAATACTCTGCAACACCCCCACAATACTCTGCAACACCCCCACAATACTCTGCAACACCCCCACAATACTCTGCAATACCCCCACAATACTCTGCAATGCTGTGCAGTACTCTGCAATACCCCCACAATACTCTGCAATGCCCCCGCCATACTCTGCAATGCTGTGCAATACTCTGCAATACCCCCACAATACTCTGCAATGCTGTGCAGTACTCTGCAATACCCCCACAATACTCTGCAATACCCCCACAATACTCTGCAATACCCCCACAATACTCTGCAATGCTGTGCAGTACTCTGCAATACCCCCACAATACTCTGCAATGCCCCCGCCATACTCTGCAATGCCCCCACAATACTCTGCAATGCCCCCGCAATACTCTGCAATGCCCCCGCCATACTCTGCAATGCCCCCGCCATACCCTGCCATGCCCCCGCCATACTCTGCCATGCCCCCGCCATACTCTGCCATGCCCCCGCCATACTCTGCCATGCCCCGCCATACCCCGCCATACTCCGCAATACCCCGCCATACCCCGCCATACTCTGCCATACTCTGCCATACCCTGCAATACCCCGCCATACTCCGCAATACCCCGCCATACCCCGCCATACTCCGCCATACTCGGCCATGCTCTGCAATACCCCGCCATACTCCGCAATACCCCGCCATACTCCGCAATACCCCGCCATCCCCCCCATACTCCGCAATACCCCGCCATACCGAGCCATGCTCAGCTGTACTCGGCCTCTGTATGTGGCCAGGCTGTGGAAGTCTCACACATGTGGTATCGCCGTACTCAGGAGGAGCAGGGGAATCTATTTTGGGGTGTCATTTTTGGTATGTACATGTTATGTGGTAGAAATATTGTATAAATGGACAACTTTGTGTTAAAAAAAAAATGCGTTTTAACCACTTCCCGCCCACCGGCCGTCATACAACGTCCTTGACTTTGTGCGGAGATATCTGAATGATGGTTGCAGCTACAGGCATCATTCAGATATCGGCTTTTTCAGCCGGTGATTCCCTACACCATGAGAATGATCATAGCAGCTGTTCCACTGCTTGATCGTTCTTACGGGAGGCGAGAGGGGATGTCCCCCCCTCCCGCGCTTCTACCGACTGACCGCTACGATCGAAGCCAGGATCGTTTTTTTTTTTTTTTTATTTCAGGCTTCCCAGCCTAGAGGTGAGATGTGGAGTCTTATTGACCCCATATCTCACTGTAAAGAGGACCTGTCATGCCATATTCCTATTACAAGGATGTTTATATTCCTTGTAATAGGAATAAAAGTGGTCAAAAACTTTTTTTTTTGGAAAAAAGCATCAAACTAAAATAAATAAAGTAAAATGAACAATAAAAAAAAAAAAAAAATTTTAAATCGCCCCTGTCCCTGCGTGCTCGCATGCAGAAGCGAACGCATACGTAAGTCCCGCCCACATATGAAAACCGCGTTCAAACCACACATGTGAGGTATCGCTGCGATCGGTAGAGCGAGAGTAATAATTTTGGCCCTAGACCTCCTCTGTAACTCAAAACATGTAACCAGTAAAAAATTTTAAAGCGTCGCCTGTGGGGATTTTTGAGTAGCAAAGTTTGGCGCCATTCCACAAGCGCGTGCAATTTTGAAAGGTGACATGTTGGGTATCTATTTACTCAGTATAACTTCATGTTTCACATTATGCAAAAACATTAGGCTAACTTTACTGTTTTGGTTTTTGTAAAGCACAAAACAGTTTTTTTCCCCAAAAAAAGCGTTAAAAAAATTGCTGCGCAAATACCATGCGAGATAAAAAGTTGCAACGACCGCCATTGTATTCTCTAGGGTCTTTGCTAAAAAAACATATATAATGTTTTGGGGTTCTATGTAATTTTCTAGCAAATAAATGATGATTTTTACATGTAGGAGAGAAATGTCAGAATTGGCCTGGGAGCTACAGAACGCCTGAAGGTGCTCCCCTGCATGTTGGGCCTCTGTATGTGGCCACGCTGTGTAAAAGTCTCACACATGTGGTATCGCCGTACTCGGGAGTAATAGCAGAATGTGTTTTGGGGTGTAATTTGTGGTATGCATATGTGGTGTGTGAGAAATAACCTGCTAATATGACAATTTTGTGGGAAAAAAAAAAGTAAAAAAAAAACCTTGATTTTGCAAAGAATTGTGGGAAAAAATGACAGCTTCAAAAATCTCACCATGCATCTTTCTAAATACCTTGGAATGTCTTCTTTCCAAAAAGGTATCATTTGGGGGGTATTTGTACTTTTCTGGAATGTTAGGGTCTCAAGAAATTAGATAGGCCGTCAGTACTTCAGGTGTGATCAATTTTCAGATATTCGCACCATAGCTTTTGGACTCTATAACTTTCACAAAGACCAAATAATATCCACCGATTTGGGTTAATTTTACCAAAGATATGTAGCGGTATAAATTTTGGCCAAAATATATGAAGAAAAATTACTAATTTGCAAAATATTATAACAGAAATGAAGAAAAATGCATTTTTTTACAGATTTTTCGGTCTTTTTTCTTTTACGGCGCAAAAAATAAAGAACCCAGCGGTGATTAAATACCACCAAAAGAAAGCTCCATTTGTGTGAAAAAAAGGACAAAAATTTCATATAGATACAGTGTTGCATGGCTGAGTAATTGTCATTCAAAATGTGAGAGCACCAAAAGCTGAAAATTGGTCTGGTTATTAAGGGGGTTTAAGTGCCCAGTTGTCAAGTGGTTAAAAATGCCCGGTTTTTCAGGAGCAGTGATTTTTTTTAGTGCTTAAAGTGAAACAATAAAAATGAAATATTCCTTTAAATATTGTGCCTGGGGGGTGTCTATCGCATGCCTGTAGTGGCGCATTTTTTCCGTGTTTAGAACAGTACCACAGCAAAATGACATTTCTAAAGGAAAAAATTGTCATTTAAAACTGATTGCAGCTGTAATGAATTGTCGGGTCTCGGCAATATAGATAAAACTCATTGAAAAAAGGCATGGGTTCCTCCCCAGTTCATTACCAGGCCCTTTGGGTCTGGTATGAATATTAAGGGGGACCCCGAACCAAAATTTAAAAAAAATTGCCTGGCAGTCCCCCCAAAATCCATACCAGGCCCTTCAGGTCTGACATGGAAATTAAGGGGAACCCTGCGCCAAATTAAAAAAAATGGCGTAGGGGTCCCCCCTCAAAATCCATACCAGACCCTTCAGGTCTGGTATGGATTTTAAGGGGAACCCTGCGCCAAAATGAAAAGAAATGGCGTAGGGTCCCCCCACAAGTATGCAACTTGGCAGGCCGCAGAAAAAGAGGGGGGGCGAGAGAGCGCCCCCCCTCCTGAACTGTACCAGGCCACATGCCCTCAACATAGGGAGGGTGCTTTGGAGTATCCCCTAAAACACCTTGTCCCCATGTTGATGGGAACAAGGGCCTCATCCTCACAACGCTTGCCAGTGGTTGTGGGGGTATGCAGGCAGGGGGCTTATCAGAATCTGGAACAAGGAGACCCCCAGATCCTGGCCCCCCCATATGTGAATTGGTAACAGTTCTTATATAGCTGAGGGCGGGACCACCCGGTGACGTAAACAAGTGACCCTTTCCCCTCTGACGCCACGGGGAAGCCACAAGGAAGTCCCTGTGGCGTCAGAGAGGGGTCACCCATTTACATCATTGATGTAAATGTAACTGTAAACACTGAAGGGGGAAGTGATGTCATCTCTCCTCGTGTCGGTCTTTACCGTTCCAGACCAAGAGGAGAGAGCATCTAACAGTGAGTTGCACAACACTACACTGACACCAGGTCACGTAGGCACACAATTCACCCCCCGATCACTCCCCCCCAGTTAACCCCTTCACCACCTGTCACTGTGTCACGCAGTACAGCAATCAGATTTTTTTTGATCGCTGTACTGGTGTCATTAGTGACAAAAATCAGTGTTAGGGTAATTAGTGGTAGTCCCAGATAGGTCTAGGGACCCCCCCGACCCCCCCCATAAATTTTAACCCCTTGATCACCCCCTGTCACCTGTGATCACAGTATAAGTGTCACAGGTGACGCAGTTTAACTAGTTTATTTTTTATAGCATCAGGGCACCCTCCATATTTTACCCAATAAAGGTTTAACCCCCTGATCACCCGGCGGGTGATTAAAGTTAGGTTTTAGCACTAGATAGGGTCTGCATCGCCTCAGGCAGTGTCAGATTAGTGCCAGTAGCGCTAACTCCCATGCACTCACCATACGCCTCCCTTAGCAGTATAGTGTCTGAAAAGTTTGATATCTGATCAGATCTATACTAGTGTCCCCAGCAGTTTAGGGTTCCCAAAAATGCAGTGTCAGCAGGATCAGCCTAGATACCTACTAGCACCTGCTTTAAGCCGCTCCACCCAGCCCAGCCCAGCTCACCCAAGTGCAGTATCAATCGATCACTGTCACTTACAAAACACAAAACACATAACTGCAGCATTCGCAGAGTCAGGCCTGATCCCTGCAAACGCTAACAGTTTTTTGCAGCGTTTGAAGCAGTCGCTGACAGTCAGGTGCTTTTTTACCTGTGAGTCTCACTACTGTACCAGTAAATTTAGAGACCAAAATGTCAAATCGAAGGTACAGTAGTGAAGAAGCCTACACGTTTCTGAAAATGACACATAGTGAAGAGGAAGTCACTCATCTGTCAGATTCAGGCTCAGAATATGAACCTGTAGACAGCAGCGGCACCCTGACAGATAGCTCTGACGATGGAGTTGTGGTCCCTGCCAAGGTCAGGCGTACCATAGGGTGAGTACATGGATTGAAAACTGGCTACAAGGGCGAGTTCAGAGGGTGGTGATAAATGGGGAGAACTCGGAATGCTCAGGGGTGGGTAGTGGGGTCCCCCAGGGTTCTGTGCTGGGACTAATCCTATTTAATTTGTTCATAAACGACCTGGAGGATGGGGTAAACAGTTCGATCTTTGTATTTGCAGACGATACTAAGCTAAGCAGGGCAATAACTTCTCTGCAGGATGTGGAAACCTTGCAAAAAGATCTGAAAAAATTAATGGGGTGGGCAACTACATGGCAAATGAGGTTCAATGTAAAAAAATGTAAAATAATGCATTTGGGATTGCAAAAATATGAATGCAATCTATACACTGGGGGGAGAACCTCTGGGGAAATCTAGGATGGAAAAGGACCTTGGGGTACTAGTAGATGATAGGCTCAGCAATGGCATGCAATGCCAAGCTGCTGCTGACAAAGCAAACAGAATATTGGCATGCATTAAAAAGGGGATCAACTCCAGAGATAAAACGATAATTCTCCTGCTATACTGTGGTCCGGCCGCACCTAGAGTATGCTGTCCAGTTCTGAGCACCAGTTCTCAGGAAGGATGTACTGGAAATGGAGCGAGTACAAAGTAGGGCAACAAAGCTAATAAAGAGTCTGGAGGATATTAGTTATGAGGAAAGGTTGTGAGCACTGAACTTATTCTCTCTGGAGAAGAGACGCTTGAGAGGGGATATGATTTCAATATACAAATACCGTACTGGTGATCCCATAATTGGAAAAAAGCTTTTTCGCAGAAGAGAGTTTAACAAGACTCGTGGCCACTCATTAAAATTAGTTGAAAAGAGGTTTAACCTTAAACCACGTAGAGGGTTCTTTACTGTAAGAAAGGTAAGGATGTGGAATTCCCTTCCACAGGCGGTGGTCTCAGCAGGGGGCATCGATAGTTTCAAGAAACTATTAGATAAGCACCTGAATGATCGCAACATACAGGGATATACAATGTAATACTGACATATAATCACACACATAGGTTAGACTTGATGGACTTGTGTCTTTTTTCAACCTCACCTACTATGTAACTACCAGACCCCGATCTTCTTCTGCTGTTGTTGAGGTGCAAGAACCGCAGGTCCCTCGTATGGAGCAGAGAGCCAGTACTAGCGCCGCTATTCCTTCTGGTGAACTGGCAAGCACCAGCGGCTTGGTACATCCTGGTCGTACATCCAGCACTGCAATAACACTTGGTGACGTGGCGAGTCCCATAAGTGCAGTTCAAGCTGGCAAGGTGACAAGCATTAGTAGTGTCCCACCAAGAAGAAGACAAACATAGTTTCCTTCCTGCTGCATTCGCCAATCCTTATTGGGATCCTACCACTTCTGCAGCACCTGTACTTCCCCCATTCACTGGCCAACCTGGAATTCAGGTGGAAACAGTTGATTTTACGTTACTTAATTTTTATTTGCTGTTTTTCACCGAAGATCTCTATAGATCTATTGTGGACCAAAGCAATTTGTATGCTGGTCAATTCATCACCACTAATCCCCAGCTGACCCTTGTCAGACATTGGAGACCTATTACGGTCTCCGAATTTAAGACCTTCCTGGGCCTATCTCTCCTCATGGGAGTAACTAAAAAGAGTGAGTTGCTGTCATATTGGTCCACTGACCCAATTCAATGTTCTCTGCCTCCATGACCAGGACACAATACGAGCAGATCTTGCGGTTCATGCACTTCAATGACGATGAACTCTGTCATCCCCGGGGTCACCCTGGATTTGATCGGCTCTACAAAATTCGGCCCCTCGTAAACCACTTGAACCAACGTTTTGCAGCCTTGTTTTCTCCTGATCAAATTGTCTGCGTTGATGAGTCCCTGATTAAGTTTTCTGGCCACTGGTCTACCAAACAGTATCTTCCCAGCAAGCATGCCACATATGGGGTCAAGATGTATAAGCTCTGTGACAGGGCCACTGGTTAAACATATAGTTTTATGGTTTACGAGGGAAAACATAGTCACGTAGAGCCGGAGACTACATAGGGAGTGCTGGTAAGACAGTGTGGGACTTGGTGTCACCCTTATTTCGGAAAGGGGTACCACTTGCATGTGGACAATTATTACATGAGCGTGCCACTTTTTAGTCACTTTTTTGACTAATTGGTGCATGTGGCACCGTGCATCTAATTGCCGGGGCTTCCCCCAACGGCATGTAGGATCCCCACTTAGATGGGGGAGAGAGCCTGCTTGAAGTGTAATAATTTGTTAGCAGTGAAGTGGAGAGATTCACTGAATGTTTTTATTATGTCCTCGATTCGCGCAGTCCAAATTCCTACGGCAACTGGTGTTGTGGAGAAACCCCTTTGTGTCCACGAATACAACCTTAACATGAGAGGCGTGGACCTCAACGACCAGTTGTTGGCGCCGTACCTAATTGCTTGTAAGGCCAGACGCTGGTACAGAAAAAGTGTCTGTTTATTTATTTCAATTGGCTTTGCTGAACGCTTTTGTGCTATACAAAGCTTCAGGACGGACTGGATCCTTCCTTAAATTCCAGGAAGAGATCGTCAGAGCCCTTCTGTTTCCAGACGGTGATCTTGCCCAACTTCCCAACGCAAATGCAGTGAGCCGGCTGCATGAGAGGCATTTTCCTTATGTTCTCCCTGGTACCCCTACTCAAAGAACACCCCAAAAAAGATAATGTGTCTGCAGCAAACGCGGATTTAGGCGTGACACCCACTTTTATTGTCCCTCCTGTCCTGACCAACCTGGTCTCTGCATTGGTGTATGTTTCAAATGCTACTACACACTAGTTGAGTATTAGCGTAGGGTACAGCACCACACAGTCCTAGGAACACTAACACAGGGTCTCGGGGTCTCGAGGATGTGATGGCCATTACATTTTGAGAGACCCTAATCTGCAATGTTCAGTTTACAGTTTTTTTTACAGTTTTTATAAAACTGAAAGAGAAACACACAAAAAGACAAACAAATAAAATAAAAAATTCAAAAATATTTGTGGTTGTATTTTTCGTCTCTCTCTCTATTGTTCTCTCTCTTATGTTCGCTCTCTACTGTCCGCTCACTATTGTTCTATAGCTATCATTCTTTCTCTCTGTTTTATTTTTACTATGTTTTATTCTATTTGCTTTGCAGGTATGGTATGTTATACTGTAATGTTTGTTTTATTGTTAACCATCATTTGCTTAGCAGGTACGCCATTCAGCTGCAGCACAGGTTTTTTTATGTTGACAGCGTTTGGTCCCACGATACATAGCCGTGACTCCATTGCTGTCGGAGGTGATTTCACCACCACAGTTAAAAAAAGAGCATATATATGCCAAAGTATAGGGGCAGGGGTGGAGGAGCGATTTGCTCCTAACATTAGGGGCGGATTGCCCAATGCTTCGGCATATATTTTTTTAGGCAAAGATTACAATGTTTTATTTTTACTATGTTTTATTGTATTTGCTTTTCAGGTATAGTAAGTCTCACTGTTATACTGTAATGTTACTTTGTTTTATTGTTAACCATCATTTGTTTAGCAGGTACGCCATTCAGCTGCAGCACGGGTTTATTTATCTTGACAGCAACAGCGTTTGCTCCCATGATACGTAAAGCCGTGACTCCAGCGCTGTCAGAGGTGATTTCACCACCACTGTTAAAAAAAATGGTGCATGTATGCCCATCATTAGAAGTAATCCCTTTTTTTCATGTAGCCCACAGGCTGCATGAAAAAAAGAACATTACAATGTATGCCCAACAAGGACCAGCAACGTACTGGTATGTTGCTGGACTTTGAGTGGTCATACCAGAATGATGCCTGCAGGTTTAGGTATCATCTTGGTATCATTCTTTTCAGCCAGCGGTCGGCTTTCATATAAAAGCAATCCTAGTGGCTAATTAGCCTCTAGACTGCTTTTATAAGCAGTCGGAGGGAATGTCCCCTCCCACCGTCTTCCATGGTTTTCTCGGGCTCTCCTGTCCCAACAGGGAACCCTGTTATTATCTCCTCCAATTATCTCTTAGCCTAAGAAACCAGAAGCTACGAGCATTTTGTGACTTCAGTTTTGCCAGATATAAACAGCACCAATGGGAAATTGGCAAACATTTTATCACACCGATCTTGGTGTGGTCAGAAGCTTTGAGGGCAGAGGAGAGATCTAGGGTCTAATAGACCCTGATTTAAAAAATAAAGAGTACCTGTCACCAGTGCTGGGACAAGGCCATCTGGTGCCCAGAGCGAAGATGGCAAACTGCGCTCCCCCGGGTATAAAGAAAGAGTCAGTGTCCTTTCAAAACCAGAAAACACTTAAAACAATACAACAATACAATACTGTAGCTGCAGCCCCGTCGCAGTATATGTACTGTGGCGGGTAGACAAATGGTTAAATTGTAAGTTCACTTTACAGAAAATCTGTAAGGTGAACTTACATTGGACCCCCTCCCCATGCCTCCCAGTCCTGCTAACCTGGAGTCCAACGATCCCCCACACTGACCCCTTTACATTACACAGCCCCCTGCACTACTTTACATTACACAGCCCCCTGCGCCCCTTTACATTACACAGCCCCCTGCACCCCTTTACATTACACAGCCCCCCTGCGCCTCTGGGCCCCTTTACATTACACAGTACCCTGCACCTCTGATCCTCTTTACATTACACAGCCCCCTGCACCTCTGGGCCCCTTTACATTGCACAGCACCCTGCACCTCTGGGCCCCTTTACATTACACATCATCCTGCACCTCTGAGCCCCTTTACATTACATATCACCCTGCACCTCTGGGCCCCTTTACATTACACAGCACCCTGCAGCTCTGGGCCCCTTTACATTACACACCACCCTGCACCTCTGGGCCCCTTTATATTACATATCACCCTGCACCTCTGGGCCCCTTTACATTACACATCACCCTGAAGCTCTGGACCCCCTGCATGTTACACAGACCCCCCTTCAGTGCAGATGCCCCCTTCAGTATAGCCCTGCTGTTCAGTGCAGACCCCCCTTCAGTGTAGCCCCCCCATTCAGTATAGCCCCCCCATTCAGTGCAGATGCCCCCTCCAGTGTAGTCCCCGATTCAGTGCAGACGCCCCCTCCAGTGTAGCCCCCTGTTTAGTGCAGACCACCCCTTTAGTGTAGCCCCCCGTTCAGTGCAGACCCCCCATTCAGTGTAGCCCCCTGTTCAGTGTAGCCCCCCCATTCAGTGTAGCCCCCTGTTCAATGTACCCCCCATTCAGTGTAGCCCCCCGTTCAGTGTAGCCCCTCCATTCAGTGTAGCCCCCTTTTCAGTACAGACACCCCTTTAAGTGTAGCCCCCTGTTCAGTGCAGACACCCCATTCAGTGTAGCCCTCTGTTCAGTGTAGCCCCCCATTCAGTGTAGCCCCCCGTTCACTGCAGACACTCCCTCCAGTGTAGCCCCTATTCAGTGCAGATGCCCCCTGTTAGTGTAGCCCCCCGTTCACTGTAGCCCTGCACCTCTGGGCCCCTTTACATTACACATCATCCTGCACCTCTGAGCCCCTTTACATTACACATCACCCTGCACCTCTGGGCCCCTTTACATTACACAGCACCCTGCAGCTCTGGGCCCCTTTACAGTACACACCACCCTGCACCTCGGGGTCCCTTTACATTACACATCACCCTGCACCTCTGGGCCCCTTTACATTACACATCACCCTGCACCTCTGGGCCCCTTTACATTACACATCACCCTGCACCTCTGGGCCCCTTTACATTACACATCACCCTGCACCTCTGGGCCTCTTTACATTACACATCACCCTGCACCTCTGGACCCCTTTACATTACACATCACCCTGCAGCTCTGGAGCCCCTGCATGTTACACAGACCCCCCTTCAGTGCAGACGCCCCCCTTCAGTATAGCCCTGCTGTTCAGTGCAGACCCCCCTTCAGTGTTGCCCCCCCATTCAGTGTAGCCCCCCATTCAGTGCAGACGCCCCCTCCAGTGTAGCCCCCCGTTCAGTGCAGACGCCCCCTCCAGTGTAGCCCCCGTTCAGTGCAGACCCCCCATTCAGTGTAGCCCCCTGTTCAGTGTAGCCCCCCCATTCAGTGTAGCCCCCTGTTCAGTGTAGCCCCCCCATTCAGTGTAGCCCCCTGTTCAGTGCAGACACCCCATTCAGTGTAGCCCCCTGTTCAGTGCAGACACCCCATTCAGAGTAGCCCCCTGTTCAGTGTAGCCCCCCATTCAGTGTAGCCCCCCGTTCAGTGCAGACGCCTCTCCAGTGTAGCCCACGTTCAGTGCAGATGCCCCCTTTTAGTGTAGCCCCCCGTTCAGTGTAGCCCCCCTTCAGTGTAGCCCCCATTCAGTGCAGTATGCAGACTTCCCCCATTCAGTACCTCAGATCAGCGCGGCGGCACATGCCCAGCAGATCCCTTCCCCCTGTTTACCCATAAACAGAGAGGAGGAGGAGGTGGCTTCACTCTGCTTGGCTGTGCCTGTGTGACGTCCAGGTTCACACAGACATACAGCCCGCGGCCGCAAGACGGGGGGATGGTAGGTGTAGCGGTGTCACCCTGCACCCCCGCACACCCCCCCTCGCATCACAATGTAGATCGCCTCTCCCTGCCTGTCACTGCGCCGCTGCCTAAACCCGCAGCGCTGCCCCCACTTTAATCGCGGAGGGGGGGGCAGTCTGACACCCCTCCCAGCGTGTTGTGTGGTACTTGGGGCGGCCCGCACCGCACTTAGTACGCCTCTGCACATCTTTGCAAGCAGGCGCAGCTCTGCAATGTTATAGGGTGGCCGGTGATAGTCACTTGCCCAAAAAGTTTTATATCATACTGCCTGCCAGCGATGCGCCCCCTTCCTACAATAAATTGCTCCGCCCAGGGCACCCGCCCCCTTCCGCCCACCCCTTGTACCGGCCCTGCCTGTCACTACCTATTGCTATCATAGGGGATATTTACATAACCTGAGATAACAATAAAAGTAATTAAAAAAATGAAAGGAATAGTTTAAAAATATTATCAAAAGCAAAATAAATAATGAAAAAAAAAAAAAAGCACCCCTGCCCCCCCATGCTCACGCGCAAAGGCGAACGCAAGCGTCGGTCTGGTGTCATATGTAAACAGCAATTGCACCATACATGTGAGGTATCACCGCGAAGGTCAGATTGAGGGCAGTAATTTTAGCAGTATACCTCCTCTGTAGATCTAAAATGGTAACCTGTAAAGGCTTTTAAATATGTATGTAGTTTGTCGCCGCTGCACGTTTGTGCGCAATTTTAAAGCATGTCGTGTTTGGTATCCATGTACTCAGCATAAGATCATATTTTTTATTTCATCAAACATTTGGGCAATGTAGTGTGTTTTAGTGCATTCAAATTAAAAAAGTGTTTTTTTCCAAAAGAATTACGTTTGAAAAATCGCTGCACAAATACTGTGTGAAAAAAAAATTGCAACACCCACCATTTTAATCTGTAGGGACTTTGCTTTAAAAAAATATAAAATGTTTGGGGGTTCAAAGTAATTTTCTTGCAAAAAAAAAAAATTTTCATGTAAACAAAAAGTGTTAGAAAGGGCTTTGTCTTCAAGTGGTTACAAGAGTGGGTGATGTATAACATAAGCTTCTAAATGTTGTACATAAAATGCTAGGACAGTTCAAAGCCCCCAAATGACCCCTTTTTGGAAAGTAGACACCCCAAGCTATTTTCTGATAGGCGTGTTGATTCCATGAAATATTTTATATTTTGTCACAAGTTTCGGGAAAATTACACTTTTTTTTGCACAAAGTTGTCACTAAATGATATATTGTTCAAACATGGGATGGTTATATGTGGAATTACACCCCAAAATGCATTCTGCTGCTTCTTCTGAGTTCAGGGATACCTCATATGTGAGACTTTTTGGGAGCCTAGCCATGTACAAGACCCCAAAAACCAATCACCGCCTTCAGGATTTCGAAGGGTGTAAATTTTTGATTTTACTCCTCACTACCTCTCACAGTTTTGAAGGCTATAAAATGCCAAGATAGCACAACCCCCCCCCCCCCCCAAAATGACTCCATTTTGGAAAGTAGACACCCCAAGCTATTTGATGAGAGGCATGTTGAGTCCATGGAATATTTTATATTTTGCCAAGTTGTGGGAAAATGACATTTTTTTTTTTTTTGCACAAAGTTTTCACTAAATGATCTATTGCTCAAACATGCCATGGGCATATGTGAAATTACACCCCAAAATACATTCTGCTGCTTCTTATGAGTACAAGGATACCACATGTGTTAGACTTTTTTGGAGCCTAGCCGTGTGCAGGACCCTGAAAACCAATCACTGCCTTCAAGCTTTCTAAGGGCGTAAAATGTTGATTTCACTTCCTCACTACCTATCACAGTTTCTGAGGCCCTGAAATGTCAAGATAGCACAACCCCCCCCCCCCCCAATGACCCCATTTTGGAAAGAAGACACTTCAAGCTACTTACTGAGAGTATTTTATATTTTGTCACAAGTTTCGAAAAATTACAATTTTTTTTACACAAAGTTGTCACTAAATGATATATTCAAAGCAAATGGAAATTTGTTCCTTTTATGGGAACATAAAGGTAGAGTAGCTTTTTCCCTTTAAAGTCCCATAAGAGGAACAAATTTCCATTTGCTTAGACTATTGGGTATGTGGGTTAACCCTACTCTCTAGACCAACCAAGAACCACCCTTCTATTTCTAAATGATATATTGTTCAAACATGGCATGGTTATATGTGGAATTACACCCCAAAATACATTCTGCTGCTTCTCCTGTGTACAGGGATACCTCATGTGTGAGACTTTTTGGGAGCCTAGCCACGTACAGGACCCCAAAAACCAAGCACCGCCTTCAGGCTTTCTAAACTGGTAAAATTGTGATTTTACTCCTCACTGCCTATCACAGTTACGGAGGCCCTGAAATGTCCAGATAGCACCCCCCCCCCCCAAATGACCCCATTTTGGAAAGTAGACACCCCAAGGTATTTGCTAAGAGGCATGGTGAGTATTTTGCAGATCTCATTTATTTTTGAAAATGAAGAAAGAAAAAGAAAAATTTCTTTTTTTTCTTTTTTCAATTTTCAATTTTCAAAACTTTGTGACAAAAAGTGACATCTGCAAAATACTCAACATGCCAGAAGATAGCTTGGGGTGTCTACTTTCCAAAATGGAGTCATTTGGGGGGTTTTGTGCTAACTGGGCATTTCATGGCCTCTGAAACCGTGATAGGCAGTGAGGAGTGAAATCAAAAATGTACGCCCTTAGAAAGCCTGAAGGCGGTGATTGGTTTTCCTGTACGCGGTTAGACTGCCAAAAATTTCTACATATGTGGTATCTACATACTCAGGAGAAGCAGCAGAATGTATTTTGGGTTGTAATTCCACATATAACCATTGCCATGTTTAAACACTATATCATTTAGTGACAATGTTGTGTAAAAAAAAAAAATTAATTTTCCTGAAACTTGTGGCAAAATGTAAAATATTCCATGGACTCAACATGCCTCTCAGCAAATAGCTTGAAGTGTCTTATTTCCAAAATGGGGTCATTTGGGGGGTTTTGTGCTAACTGGGCATTTCATGGCCTCCGAAACTGTGATAGGTAGTGAGGAAGTGAAATCACTATTTTATGCCCTTAGAAAGCCTGAATGCGGTGATTGATTTTTGGGGTCCTGTACACGGCTAAGATCCCAAAAAAAAAAAATTTTCCTGCAACTTGTGGCAAAATATAAAATATTCCATGGACTCAACATGCTTCTCAGCAAAAAGCTTGGAGTGTCTACTTTCCAAAATGGGGTAATTTGGGGGTGGGGGGGGGTGCTATCTTGCCATTTTATGGCCTTCAAAACTGTGATAGGTAGTGAGGAGTGAAAACAAAAATTTACACCCTTAGAAATCCTGAGGGCAGTGATTGGTTTTTGGGGTCCTGTCAGCGGCTAGGCTCCCAAAAAGTCTCACACATGAGGTATCCCCATACTCAGGAGAAGCAGCAGAATGTATTTTGGGGTGTGATTCCACATATAACCATGCTATGTGTGAGCAATATATCATTTAGTGACAACTTTGTGACAAAAAATAAAATATTCAATGGGCTCAACATGCCTCTCAGCAATTTCCTTGGGGTGTCTACTGTCCATGAAATGAGAGAAAGTTTTCAAGAAATGAGATAGGCAGTCATAAACTAAAGAGATAAAGAATGGGGTAATTGGCGCTACCCTATAAACCAATGGGTATATATAATATATGAAAAATAGTATAGAGGGTGCCAAACTGTGGCTTATCCTATAAGACAAAGTGTGTGTATGCGTAAACTCCAGTATTACAAAAAATGTGATGCACCAAACAAACCAAATGTGTGTGTGACAGGTACACCAAAGTATATAAATAATCAACCAAGTAACCTCCCAAATTAAAAAAAGGGGAGTGAGTGTATATCTCAGTTAGAGCTGGGGCTAACAACTTAACATATAACCAAGGTGACACAAATATCTACCACAATTACCCAGCCAGATATACCAAGCAGATATCATGTGGTAAACCCAAAGCGTTGTATACACAAAAATGTGAATAAAATACATACATATATATATACACCAGCGTGAATGAAGTGCAAATTATATAAACACCTAAATATATATACCATACAAAAAATGTGTATGATAAATAAAAAATATAGAAAATAGGTTATAAAAAATATAGTTCAATATAAAAATTCCAAGTCCCACATGTAGAAATAAAAATGAATAAATTGTGATCCCAAAATGGCCAATAGTGACATATAACAGGTGACTTCAGTGCTCAGCACGTAATGTGACTTGTGATGCTCCCCCCAATGGGTCCCCCCAATGGGTCCCCACTCAACAAACGTAGTTACCCCTGCAGGGGTAATAGGCAAAGAGTGGGTGGCTGTGGATAAACCTCCTCCTCAGCTTTCTGTACTATCCCATCAGTTCCTCCATCAGGCTCTTCCACCTGTCCTCTCAAACTCAGGGGTGCACTTCAGTCAGGCTCGTTCTACAGTGTCTCAAAGCGGGGTCCTCATAGGAAGAAACAAGGGGCTCCCATAGTGCAGTATTTAAAAATATATTTTATTAAAAATGTTTATAAAAGCAGCGACTTCCCATTGCCGATAAGCAAAATACAAACAATTGCAAGAAAAAGTGTGCAGGAAGAGCCGGTCTGCAGCATGCATTCCACCTGCGTTCCAGGCTCTCTGCTTCAGGAAATGATGTCATAAACTAAGAGCTGCGTAAATTCCAGAAAATGTAGCCTAGTTTGTAGACGCTATCATTTTTGTGCAAACCAATAAATATATGCTTATTACATTTTGGCCTAAATGTATAACTAAAATTGAGTTTATTACATTTTTTTATAACAAAAAGTAGAAAATATAATTTTCTTTCAAAATTTTCGGTCTTTTTCTGTTTATATCGCAAAAAATAAAAATCGCAGCAGCAATCAAATACCATCAAAAGAAAGCTCTATTTGTGGGAAAAAAAGGACGTAAATTTTGTTTGAGTACAACATTGCATGACCGCCCAGTTAAAGCAGCGCAGTGCCAAATTGTAAAAAGTCCTCCAGTCATTCGGCTGCCAAATCCTCCGGGGCTGAAGTGGTTAATAAAGGACTTGTCCCAAGCTGTCTCTTGTCTTTTTTACCATTCTTGACACTCTTTTTTGTGAAATGGTACGGGTACAATGTACCTCGTTACCAATTCACATGGGGGCCGGGATCTAGGGGTCCCCTTGTTAAAGGGGGCTTCCAGATTCCGATAAGCCCTCCACCCACATACCCCCACAAACACCAGGCAAGGGTTGTGGGGATGAGGCCCTTGTCCCCATCAACATGGGGACAAGGTGCTTTGGGGGGCTACTCCAAAGCACCCTCCCCATGTTGAGGGCATGTGGTTTGGAACGGTTCAGGAGGGGGGCTCTCTCTCGTCCCCCCCTCTTTTCCTGCGGCCTGCCAGGTTGTGTGCTTGGATAAGGGTCGGGTATGGACTTTGGGAGGGAACCCTACACCATTTTTTTTACATTTTGGCACAGAGTTCCCCTTAAAATCCATACCAGACCTGAAGGGCCTGGTATGGATTTTGGTGGGACCCCCATGCAATTTTTTTTTGGTTTGGGGTTCTCTTAATATTCATACCAGACCAAAAGGGCCTGGTAATGGACTGGGGGGTGGGAAACCCATGCCGTTTTTTTCAATGAGTTTTATTCTATATTGCCGAGACCATGATCAGTTTTAAATGAGAATTTTTCCTTTAGAAATGTCATTTTGCTGCGGTATTGTTCTAAACACGGGAAAAATGCACCATTTTACAGGCATACTATAGACACCCCCCAGGCACAATATTTAAAGAAATATTTCATTTTTATTGTTTCACTTTAAGCACTTTAAGCATTAAAAAAAAACACTGCTCCTGAAAAAACAGCCGTTTTTTTTTTTTTTATTGTATTTATACATGTCCCCTGGGGCAAGACCCAGGTCCCCAAACACTTTTTATGACAATAACTTGCATATAAACCTTTAAAAATAGCACTTTTTTATGTTAGTGTCCCATAGACTTTAACGGTTTTCCGGCGGCCTTTGAATTTTCCCCAAACACTGCATATTGTTCGATGTTCGCAGAACATCCGAAAAACCAAAGTTTGGCCCAAGCTTATGCTCGGGCCAAACCGTTCGCACATCCCTTCTTAAGAGTTCCCTTCACTGGAGCTAAGTGGCGAAGCCCAACCCCTGAAAAACAACCCCACATTATAATCCCCCCTTCACCAAATGATTTGGATTCAGGAGAAACAGGAGCCTCCTGCAATGCTCACTTACCATGTACTCACTGATGCTTCCAAAAACCTGGTAGGAGCATCTGTAGCCCAGGAAAACTAGCTCTTTCTAGGAGTACTGCTGAAGGAAATTGTATATTCGGAAGCACATGCCGTTTTCTTCAGGAGTGAGTCAAATGTAAAGTTTCACATGCCCTGTCTAGGTGTTTCAAGCACGGAAATAGAAAATCGGGTCACATCGGAAATAAGGAGGATGCGAATATTTCAAATTCTTTGCCAATTTTACCCCATTTCCTCCAACAACTAACAATTTACACTCTCCAACAACTAACAATTTATACCTTGAGGTAGTTTCTGAAAAGATACAGAAAGAGATAGCTTTAGGACAGATGGTCAGCCCATTTTTGTTCTCCTCTGTTTTGAAATCTGGTCTTTTCCCTGTCAGGCCTTGTTTAAGTTCTGGCTCATCTATCATTTGTCTTACCCATAAGGGAGTTTGGTAAATTGTGCCATAGATCCTTCATGAGTTGTGTTGAGAGTTCTTACACTTCATTTGATGAGGCAGTGGTGTGGGTTTGTAGGTATGGTAGAGGTTCACTGCTTGCAAAAACTAATATTAAAGCAGTGTTTTGCTTGATGCCAGTACATCCTCAGATTTTTATTTTTTTAGATTGCCAGTAGCAAGGCAAATATTTTGTTCTTCATGGCGTGTGCAATTTCTTTTGCTCTTTTAAACATTTTTTTAAATGAGCTGTCTTGGTATGGCTTCAGTTTTGATCCAATCATCTATTATTTAAATGTTTTTTTTATATATCATAATGGCAATGGAATGTATTAAGCCAATGGAAAAGCTGGAAGACCTGCAAGGGTTGTCAAAACAAGAAACTACAGTTTTTAGCTTTGCAATCACTTCTTGGCAAGCTGAATTTTGCTTGCCACAAAATATGTATTGCAAGGGTTTCTTGCAGACCTTTGGAGGTAACTATGGCTGATACTAAGGTGCCACATCAATATGTGAGGCTGGGTAAAGAAAATTGCAATGATTTGAAGGTATAGGAGGGATTTTCACAGTGATAAAAAAGAATGATCCCTTTAGCTGGAGGAGATGGTGCCTAATTCTGATTTAGAATTGTTCACAGATATGACAGGATCTGTGGGCTACAGAGCATATTTTCAAGGTTGTTGAAGCACAGGGAAATGGCCAGAGGACTGGAAGAAGGCAAGATTGCCTGCCTTATCTCATCTTGTTGGAATTCCCTACTGTGTTAGCAGTTGATTATATGGCCAAGATTTTTTTATACAAACATATCAGATGTAACTATGATAATGGGGTTATGTAGAGCACCAATAGTATTAAAGCTTCCTCTCCCACCTGTTATTCATTTACTTTGGCATTTGATCTTTAAATGTTTATGTTGAATTGCTTTTGCTTTTATAAGCTTTTTAAGTGTAAATTAAGCAAATTACTTTGTTATAGGTATTGTCAGTGTTTCCAAATCATGTTTATACAAATATTCACTGTGCTAGTTTTTAATAGGAGTTCTGTACATTTTCCATGTTTTGTCAGTAAAAAATGCTGTGGGAGGTTGGCAATCCTGGTCTGGAGTAAAAATATCCAAAATATCTCCCTGCAGCATAAAATATGAAAAACATCTGACCTACCGTGGGTGCTCTTCTGGATACTATTTCGATCCCCTGTTTAAGAATATCTGCACAGGTTGCGTGATCGCTCGTGACAGAGCGAGAACTGGGATCTGTGTGTGTGTGTGTAAACACACAAATCCCAGTTCTTTCAAGGGAGTAGGCATGGCCCCTCTTTTGTAAACCTAGGAGAGCTAGTCACTCTATTTCAAGGGAGTAGAGACATATCGTGTGTTCATACTAAATATGAACACCGATCTCTCTCTCCTCCTAGACAGTCCCACCCCCCTACAGTTAGAACACACCTAGGGAACACCGTTAACCCCTTGATCGCCCCCTAGTGTTAACCCCTTCCCTGCCAGTGACATTTATACAGTAATCAGTGCATTTTTATAGCATTGATCACTGTACAATCGTCAATGGTCTCAAAAATGTGTCAAAAGTGTCTAATTTGTCCGCCGCAATATCGCAGTCCCGATAAAAATTGCCGCCGCCATTACTAGTAAAAAAAAGAATAGTAAAATAAAAATGCTATAAATCTATCCCTATTTTGTAAGCACTATAACTTTTGCGCATACCAATCAATATACACTTATTGCGATTTTTTTTTTTAACAAAAATATGTAGAAGAATACATGTCGGCCTAAACTGAGGAAACATTTTTTTTTTTTTAAATGTGGGATATTTTATTCTAGCAAAAATGAAAAGATATTGTTTTTTCACAATTGTCGCTCTTCTTTTGTTTATAGCACAAAAAATAAAAAACGCAGATAATAAAATACCACCAAAAGAAAGCTCTATTTGTGGGAAAAAAGGACGTCAATTTTGTTTTGGGTACAGCATCGCATAACTGCGCAATTGTCAGTTAAAGCGACGCAGTGCCGTATCGCAAAAAATGGCCTGGTCATGGAGCAGCCAAATCTTCCGGGGCCGAAGTGGTTAATGATATCCCTAACCTGGGTAAATTCCACACTGAAGGTGGTAGGAAGAGTCAGTTTGCATTAACAAGGATCCACCTTGTTCTTCTTCTGACATAACAAATCTTCCCACTTTTTACTTCTTGCTATTTGTAATGCCCTCTCCAGCATCCATCAGGGGTATCCCTTAGCCAGGAACCATTTAAAAAGTAAAGCAGCCTCCATCTCAAATTTCAATTCATTGCTACAAATGCATCTAACGGGCAGAAGCTGTCCTACGGGGACACCCCTGATGGTATGTTTAGGATGACCTGATTGGGTAATTGAGTAATGGGTTACCTGACAGGGGTTTCCTATAGAGGGCGGTTTCAACATGTGGCACTTTACCTGTAAGACACACGTATAAATAACATATCTCTGCTATCAGCGGTGCCTGTAAAGGATAGGTTTTTGTTATTGCCATTCAAATACTTCAAAAGGGCACTCAAATGATCCACCCCCTTGTCCACCACTAACAGGAGATCATCAATGTACCTGAGCTAAAGCTTTATATATGGTCGGCATGTGTTCTACCTTCCAAAGACATGGGACTGCTCCCACCAACCCATGTAGAGGTTGGCAAGAGAGGGAGAAAATTTGGCTCCCATCGCAGCCCTGCATCTCTGGAGGTAAAAAACTTGTTTTTCTAGAATATACATGCGATGTTCAAGTGTCAGATCTGTATAAGACTCTAGAAAGTAGGAAACTGCCGCTACAGACAGATGATGGGGAATAGAGGAATACAGACTCGTGACGTCACAGGTCACCCACGAGTAGTCTGTCTCCCATGTAAAATCTCTCATAAGTTGCAGTAAATGGTTGGTGTCTTTCAGAAACCTGGGAAGTTGCACTACCAATGGTTGTAAATACCTGTCCAGCCACTGTCCCAATCTCTCATTAAGAGAACCAATTCCAGAAATAATAGGCCTACATTGCAGGGGTTCTAGACCCTTGTGGGTTTTTGGTAAATGGTAGAACATAGGAATAGTAGGCTATTCTGGAATAAGTGACCCAATTTCTTTCTTTTCAAAAATGTCCTACCTGAAGTCCCTATTGACTAATTCAAAAAAAATTGATTTGTTTTCTCGTGGGGTTCTCCTTTAATCTCATGTATGTGTGGCTGTCCGACATTTGATTGACAGATTCAACTAAATAGGATTCCACATTGATAATAGATAATAGATAATAGACTTGTCTACTTCCAAACCATTTAAAGCTAATCGCTCGCTCTTCGAGAGATTGTCCTGCAAAGGCAACAAACCCCCGGTAACTTGGCTTGCCAACGCAGTCAAGTCTCGCTCAACCAGCTTTTAAAATTTGCTCAAATCAGGGGTGTGAGAATTGACCGGATAAAATGCAGATCTAATTTTGAGGGATGTTGGTTTGACCGAACAATTGCCCCCCTCCACAAATGAGTGAGCGGTACTTAGGGATGAGCCCGCAGTTCAAGTAAATTCGTCTCGAACATCGGGTGTTCATTTGCTCGCAAACAAACCAAACATATGGGGTATTCGCTGCAAATTTGAGCGCCGCGGAACGCCCCCTAATGCACTGCGAGATCATAGTACATTGACGTCTGATGATTGGCCAAAGCACCAGACCAGCATGCAGGCCAATCACAGCACTCTCTGCTGCGAGAGCCATAGTTGGTCAAAGGCAGGGTGCCTTTGGCCAATCATGGCTCAGGGGGACTAAGTCCACGCCCCACACTATATATGGCTGCTTACATAGCGGCCGTGTATAGTGTGTATATATATATATATATATATATATATATATATATATATAGACTCTGCATTTAGTGTAGACTAGATATTCAGTGTAGACTCTATATTCAGTAGTCAGTGCAGGCAGTGTAGTATATATAAAACAGTATATTGAAGTGGTTGAGGGGAACCCAGTGCCAAAATTAAAAAAACAATGGCGTGGGAGGTCCCCAAAAATCCATACCAGGCCCTTCAGGTCTGGTATGGATTTAAAGCGGAACCCCCGCGCCAAATTTTTTTTTAAACAAGGGGGCCCCCAGATCCCGCCCCCCATGTGATCTTCAATCACGGCGCTGACAAACCCCGAAAAATAGAAAGAAAAAAGCTCTGCCTCGATGGAAGGCTTCCCGCTGACTGCTGTCTCTTGGCTGTGACATATGTTATATAGACAATGTAACTGGGTGACCCCGCCCCCTTATGACGTCATGTCACAGAGGGGCGCGGGGTCGCCCATTTACGTCACTGGGTGGCCCTGCCCCTGCCTATATAACAACTGTCACAGCTAAGGAGCAGCAGTTGCCGGGAGGCCTCCCATGGAGGCGGAGCTTTTTTCTATTTGACGTGTCCGTCAGGCGGTGTGATTGAAGATGGATGGACATCGTGGGACACTTTATTTTTTATTTTTAATAAAGAAAGTGTCCTAAACTGTTTCCCATTGTTTTTTCCTTTTTTGACACTTTTTTGGTAAATGGGTAGGGGTACAATGTACCCGATACCCATTCACATAGGGGGGGCGGGATCTGGGGGTCCCCTTGTTATAGGGGGCTTCCAGATTCCGATAAGCCCCCCACCCACAGACTCACACAACCACAGGGCAAGGGTTGTGGGGAAGCGGCCCTTATGCTTTGTGCTTTCCCCATGTTGAGGGCAGGAGGGGGAGCGCTCGCTCGTCCCCACCCTATCCTGACCTGCCAGGTTGCATGCTTGGATAAGGGTCTGGTGTGGATTTTGGGGGGACCCCCATGCCATTTATCTTTTTAATTTGATGTGGAGTTCCCCTTAATATCCATACCAGACCCGAAGGGCCTGGTATGGACTGGGGGGGACCACATTTTTTATGTTTTTTATTTTTAATGTTTTTTTTATCTACAGTATATTGCTGGGAGCCGACAATACATTACAGCCGTGAGCAATTTTAAATTAAATTTTTTCCTTTAGAAATGTAATTTGGCCGCTGTACTGTAATAAATATCAGAAAGATGTGCTACTTTACAGGCAGACTAAGGGGACCCCCAGGCATGATATTTATAGGAATATTTCATTTCTATTGTTCACTTTAAGCATTATTAAAATCACTGCTCCTGAAAAAACTGTAATTTTTAAAACTTTTTTTTGCATTGATACATATCCCCTTGGGCAGTACCTCGGTCCCCATACACTTTTTATGGCAATAACTTGCATATAAACCTTTAAAATGAGCACTTTTGATTTTTCATGTTTGTGTCCCTTAGACTTTAACGGTGTTCGCATGTTCGCACAAATGTTTTGCCTGTTCGCATGTTCTGGTGCAATCCGAACTGGGGGGTGTTCGGCTCATCCCTAGCGGTACTCAAGAAGAGTCTGTCTGCCATATAAGCTTCCTTTGCCCGGTACCAGCACGATCCAAGGTCTCTTAGCCCTCCCAGTCTGTTTATTCAAACACAGGCACAAAGAGAGATACACTGAGGGGACAACCCCCCTTTTTTGCATATTGACACAGGGCAGGGTAAACTTTACCTCCTCCAGTAACATGACACACAGGTGTGTTCAACTTTGCAACAGTAGACCATCTTTAGAAATGGCTGCTGGAGAAATGGCTGCTGGAGCCCATGAGTGCCCATGTTGTAGCCATTTTCAGGCCACAGCGACTAAAACTATTTGACATCTCATCTTTCTATAACTGGTTTACCGGATTACATGTGATTTGTGCCACAAAAAATATGTGGGTAGGACCACAAGACGTTTGAGGGACCGTTTTTATGAACATGTGTATAGTGTTCAATAAAACAAAAGTACCAATGTAGCGAGACATTTTATGGAATTTCATGCTGGTGATATCTCTGCTATGAAGGTTTAAGTCTTTGAGAAGATCCACACTACTAGGAGAGGTGGGGATGTTTTTCATATTTCATGCCACAGGAATGTATTTTGGATATTTTTACTCCAGACCCGCATTCCCTCCGATTTAAATTTTAAGTGGGATGTATGCCATTTTTATAACTAATAAGTAGCATTTATCCTATTATATGTTGTCTTCCCACTTAAATCTCCTGTTCATCCGGGCCCCCAGGAGTCTTTTGGCTATTTGCCTACATACATTTGTATGATAGGGGTTTGTGACTAGGTAGGTTTAGGTAATTATTTAGAATATGGTTATATTAGGTTGTTATTTAGGCTTAAACTTACTTTATTTAGGGTCTGCCACTGATATCTATCGGGGCAGTTTTCACATGTCCCCATACAGTATATCAATGCCTATTTCCTTTTGTATTGTGCTGACGGTTGGCAGACCATATATTTCACATGTGTCTCTCTGCAATCTGTTTTTATCACTTTTATGAGACGCATGTGTTTCGGTGTCCTCCATACAAATATTTTTATTTATCTTTGTATTTACTTTTTCTATGGTGTCAGTATTTTATATTTTGTCACTTTGGCTTTGCATATGCACTTGTATTGTTGTTCAGAATGTTTTTAGTTTTGCTTTTTAAAACATGGGGAGATCTGATCGCACCACCCTACACCTGGGTGAGGTGGAAGTGTCCTCTATTTAGAGGCTTTGGGTTTGAAGAAGCACAACGTATGTGTGAAACGTCCTCACCCTTTGGTCCGTTGTCATAGTCCTGGTGGCAGTCTTTCAAAAGACTTGTTGGAAGGATGTTGGTGTGCAGCTAATCATTTCTATTTGGTCTACATGTTCACAGTTGTGAGCCGGAGCTAGCACCTAGCCTTACCTCATTGGTGGATCATCTTAATTGCAGCGATCTGTTTAATCGTCCACTGTAGCATTAAGAGCAAATTACTCTTTCAGCTTCCCCATGAGCTTTTGCGAATCCAAAGGATCTTTAAGCAGTGATTTCAAATTTTAGTACGATCTACCTGTAAAGGGAGAATGAGAGTCATTGTGATATATAATGTGCCTTTCAGAAGCAACAACTACACATTGATCAAGCAGCTGGAATGGCGTATGTTTTGAAAAAAGAATAGCCACACCTTTGGTTTTACCCTGAGAATTAGTGGCATGGTATGTTTGCTTAAATCTAAGGTTAGACAACTTCGGGATCTGTCCAGTATGAACGCTTTTTGGGTGTATTAAGTCCCTTCACATTACCGGAGAGAAATTTCCACTCCAAAGAGCGCACTGAGTTGGAAGGATCTGCCATGTGTGGAAACCACGATCTTCCACCTAACGAGTTTTATCACCACTGAGCACCGCACTTCAGAACTTCCCTGGAGGGAAGCCCAGAAGTCCTAGAGAAGTGATAAAGCCAGAAGATGAAGGGTCGTGAACTTATATGTGGGCGCTACCGTCCAACACTGGGAGGGAGAAAGGGAAAAATAGGACAAGGGGAAGGTAGGAGAGAAAAAGAAAAAAAAAGGAAAAATCAAAAAAGACCAATAAGAAATACACAAACACGCAGCCGCATGTGTTGGCTACCCCTTGTGTACCTCAAAATAATATGGGGTTCACAAAAAGTCAGCAGGGAAAACACACCTATCCCGCTGAGTGGGGAAACGTAGATATGGTACAACCTATAACAGCAGAACGTGTATGGAGAGAGTACTCGTAGCCTGGGATATTCCTATATGTAAACTTCAGGGGAGATCCATGTAATTAGAAATAACACCAAATAGCAGATACCTCACCCACCACTCCTTCCCACCCATAGATTATACCATCACCCACCATACACCCATAAGTATGAAGGATCACACATAGGAGCCCGTATGCTAACTTGGAGATTAGACTTTCCTGCAGGCAGCAGATGCATTCAAAAACAGGGAAATCCATTTCCCAGAATGAGCAAACCCCCAATCTTTGACACAGCAATTGCTCCATAGGCCAACTCCTAATATGCACCACCCCCAAAGGGGCAACATATGAAAAAAGGGGGGTGCAGGGGATAGAGGCCAGTATGAGGAGAGCGCCATTGCAGCGGCTGCTACACACCCACCTTCACACAAGTACCGGTCTACCTTACAACACCCACAGGTCACCCTCAGGAATGCCCAAGAAGCACTATCATGTCATCCAGGGTAAGGTGGGGAGCGCAAAGAACAGGAGCTGATACAGGACAGACAGAGATCCGATACCCCAAAGTGTCAGCGTATGTGGCAATCACTCCTGTATCAGAACAGCTCTCAATAACGCAATACAATGGCAAATTCTAGCATTTGAAAAACTTTCATGCAAAAAAAAGACAAAAAAAAAAAGGTGGTGACTGGCAGGCATGGGCAGTTCTCCCCCCAAGAACAATTATCCGACAGCGCACCCTCGTCCAGCAGGCCTGAGGGAGATCCTCTTCTCCTCTAAACCCAAAGAAACGAAACCAAAAAGAGATCCCCTAGTGGTGGACTTTTTAGGCACATAAAACAATTTACAAAAGATACTTTAAATATATTATAAATTGTTTTATGTGCCTAAAAAGTCCACCACTAGGGGATCTCTTTTTGGTTTAGCTTCAATACTGGATGTGGCACAAAAAAATACAGCTAGCGGCCGTTCTATAATATAAAATCTTCTAAACCCAAAGAAAGCACTTTCCAGGGGGGCACACACTGGCTGACCACTCAGCACCCAGAACCCACTGAGATAAGCATGAGATACTGGGCAAACAGGTATATCACATTCCAAGACCAATCATATCTTAGAAATGTGTCTTTAATATAATACCATGGGTTTTCTCCATGTCATAAAAAGCATTGGCCCCAGGGATCCCCCCCACACCACTACACGGGGCTGTCCACCCACAGTACACCCTCCCAGGTGAACACCACCAGGACAACAGAGTGGCATAAATGCAGAGACAGCAATCAAGCATCAGCGAGCTGGAGGGGGAGCAAGTCCAGATTGGTTGGGTACATTCTGAAGGCTGCAGCGAGAAGCGAAACACCTTGTGGGCACAGTGCTCCACTAACACTAGCTATCCAAAACACATCTTTGGAGCAAGCTCACATTTAGGAAAGTCATATTATAACAGGGCTAGTCCATGAAGCCAGCCTGTGCCAGTGGGAACATACACAACTAGAATGTAAACTGAACAAATAGGCAAATCCAGGGAAGGTGAATAGGGTAGCATAGAAGATCACAGCTCCTAAACCATCAGATCTCTGTGGCAGGGCAAGCAGCCCTGGGGCTCACCCCTCTTCCTGAGGAGCTATTTTGGTGACTCTCAGGTCTACCTCCATGGCCCAGAGGTTGGGAGATCATCGGGAAACTGATAGCAAACTGAACTTTTGGTACCACTCAGGAACTGCCACCAACGGCAGATGGGGGGCAACAGAGAAATGACTGAGATCTTCTGGGGTGTGAAGAAAAGCTGTCTTAGCTTGGTAAGTAGCAGATAGGCTAAAAGGAAAACACCAATGATATTAAATCTGTTTATCTCTCAGAAGCCTGAAGAAGGTTGCACATGGTGATCAGGGACAGGTCTTGAAAGACTTGCACTTCAAAGCCATTGAAGCTGAATTCCTCCTGGGAGCTCGCAGTTCTCAGGACTTCCTCCTTCAGTTGGTAGCCCACAAAACAGTACACTATATCTCTGGGTGGATCTGCTTTACCTTTTTGGCCTTTCCAGGTGATCATTAAACAGGGTCTGAAGGGCCTAAGGATCTAGTTTTGCTCAACAGACTCTGGGATACCCCTGACACAGAGATTCCGTCTGCAACCTCTGTTCTACAGGTCTTCCACACGCTGCATGGCAATCAGGTGGAGGTTGTATTGGGGAGCCACATGTTGCAGATCCATGATGGTGTCTTCATGGTGTTGGACAAACTGCTCCACTGTTGCCAAGTGAGTGGAAACAGAACACAAATCTTCTTTCAGGTCCGCAATAGCAGAGGCCAGTTTGTTCTTGATGTCAGTGAAGCAGTGAATTCCTGGAGGTCAGACATATTCGGCATCTGCTTTGTGGTGCTCAAAAGCGATGCCTCTCGGTGCTCCTCCTGAGAAGCGGGGGACCTGCCACTGGCTCTGTGTTGAAGGCTCTCCCTGCTGTGTGCAGAAGATCGGCGGCAGTTGCTTCCCCAGTTGTGAGTGCAAGGAGCAGGCTAAAGTTACTGCTCTGCCTATTTTCCCCATTTTGCTGGCAAACACTCTGAATCTGGCAGCTTTCCTTCCCCACAGACAAAGAGCTCTTCTAGAAAGCATCCATCTTGGAACCACAGAGTTTATACAGCTTAGTGTTGGACAATATACATAAAAATTATGATTTGGTCAAAATACTCACTTGTCTAATAATTGTGCACACAGTGTAGTATTATCACTGATCACCGTATTCATGTCAATGGTGATTTCAGTGGCCGTTAGTCAGTGTCCCCCCAGCATCCGTTAGTGTCAAATTGCCTCTGCACTATTGCAGTCCCAAAAAAAGTCATCGACCGCCGGCATTAGTAGTATAAAACAAAAATTTAATTCCAGTCTATACAGTATACTATGATTTGCAGGTGCTATAACGTTAACACAAACCAATCAATATACACCTTTTGGGATTTTTTTTTTATCAAAAACATGTAGCAAAATACATTTTGGTCAAAATTTATAAATAACTTTGATTTTTTTTTTGTATTGGACATTTTTATAGCAGAAAGAAAAAAATATTGTTGTTTTTTTCTAAATTTTCAGTCTTTTTACATTTATATCACAAAAAAACAAACAAAAAAACAAAAAAACAAAACAGTGGTGATCAAACACCACCAAACGGAAGCTCAATTTGTGTGAAAAAATGTTTTATATTTCGTTTGCATGAACCCGCAATTGCCAGTTAAAGTAGCGCAGTGCTGAATAGCAAAAAATGGCCTGGTCATGGAGGGAGTAAAATCTTCCTGAGCTCAAGTGGATATTACTGTTATTATTAAATTATTTATTACATAGGTTTCAGTTTCAAACATTTTAAGGTTTATTAGACTAATTCTCTACAATTTAAAAGAACCTACCAAAACATCCTGCAAGATCTATCAGAAAGTGAAGACATTAAAAAACTCTTAAAAATAGTTGAATAACTGTTCAGCCCCCCTGTGTAACACAACTTTTTAATAATGTGTGCCATTCTCTGACCATTTCTACTGTGTTCCCCAAACCTGACCTCTAGTTAAACAAATCTCATGTATTGTGAATATTTAAATATCCAAATCAAACTGCTGAATTACTCTATCTGTACACATTGTGATTTGATCTATAAAATCCACAATGTTTATTGGCACTAGAAGGCAAGTTTGGGGAACCCTACATATTGCACTCAGGTACATTGCACTTATATTACCTTATAGCAAACAATTTTATATAGAAGTGATATCCAACATTTATATTTACAGGCTTTAAACAAGTTTGCAAGTATGTGCTAGATTAAATTCCCAGCTTAAAAGAAACTTCAAGAATGTAACTATGGGAACAATCGGTGAGGAACATATGTTTGTCTTCTTATTTTTCCTCCTGTATTTTATTAATGACGTCAATAGATATTTATTCCAATATGCTATAAAAAGATAGCCCCTACAGGTCCAAGAAAAATAACAATATAAACTTGCTTGTCTTGGAAAAATTGCCTTTTTTTTATTAGTTTTGGCAGGTAGTTTGCCGGGTATATTGCTGTATGTTACTGAAGGTAAAAGAACTCAAGTAAATATGTAGACAGATTGCGTATCTAATCCATCTTAAACAGTAAAACATTTATTAGTCTATTTACTTTTTATTGGAGAACATGAAGCCATGCATCATACTCACATCTTCTGGAATATCTTCAGCGGTAACATCATTAGTGCTCATATTTCTGTGATATTATAACTGTGTGTATTTCAGATTTACAAGACTAAGTAACTGTGTTTTGAAATGTGCTATTTAATTGCAGTAGCTCCTAATATCATATTGCATACTTACCATGACACTCCAATAATTAGAAGACATCTATGCAAAAAACGACGTAAGAGAAGCTTCCACTATCATCTGCATATTCCCAAAATTAAACAAATAAGTAAAACTCAAATATACTGCAAGCTAAGAATTTTAAAAACAATTTATTACTTATTTGATTTTACCAACAGAGGCATATAATGAGGACTAAAACTATTGCTTTGATTTAGCAGTGACTGCCAGACTTAAGGGGGTCATAATAAAGTAATAAAGACAATGTTATAGTAGTGATAACAAGTCTTGCAACTGTGAAAAAGCCTAGGAGGTCAAGAGCTTGGACATAACTTTTACTTCCCTTGTTTACTGCTCTCACTTTAAAGGAAACCTGAACAGAGAGAAATATATTGCTGCCATTGCTGATTTCCTTTTAAAAAAGGTAGTCGTTTGGCGGTTCCTGGATTCATTACTAGACTTGTGCACAACGGAAAATCTTGTTTACTTTCATTTCGTTTTCATTCGTAAAATACATAGGGGGTTATTTACTAAAGGAAAATCCACTTTGCACTGCAAGTGCACTTGAACGTGCACTGAAAGTGTACTTGGAAGTAAAGTCGTTGTAGATCCGAGGGGGACATGCAAGGAAAATAAAAAACAGCATTTTAACTTGCACATGATTGGATGATAAAATCAGCAGAGCTTCCACTCATTTCAGATCTACCCCTTAGATTTAGAGCGACTGTACTTCCAAGTGCACTTTCAAGTGCACTTGCAGTGCAAAGTGGATTTGCCTTTAGTAAATAACCCCCATAATTTCATTCTGTTACATTCATTATGTTACGTTAATTCATTTTTGGATAATTCGTTATTATTCGTAGAGTGTTGATATTCATTATACTGAATCTCGAATCATGTCGAATTCATTCGTTATATATCTGCTATAATTTCTTTCAAATTAGTTGAAATTTGATATTTATGTATGTATATTGATTTGCGATAATGATTCGTAGTTTGGAAGGTCATTTCTTTATTGAATCTATTAACACACACAATGACAATATCTCTTCTCCTCTGCTCAAATACAATACAACACCCTTCCCACTCAGTTCTCAGGAATGCACTTTGCCAGTAATCCAACCTCCAGCACAAAATTAATCAGCTGATTGGACTGTAAGATTTACTTTGAGTTGACCTTTTGTTTCATTAGATCTTTAACGAATTACCGAATCACTACAAATTCATTATTTATATCTGCTATCATTTCTTTCGTATTCATTGAAATTCGTTATTTTTTTATTCGGACATTCGAATGCATCCGAATGTCCGAAAGATGCAAAATTTGTCCGAATTTCAATTAGTTAAGAAACAAATTGCACGTGTCTGTTCATTACTATAGACACTAAGCTGATACAAGCAAGCAGAACAGAAATATAAGAGCAAATATAGATCTCCTAGATTGTAAGCTCTAACGAGCAAGGCCCTCTGATTCCTCTTGTTTTCAATTGTGTTGTAACGGTACCGTCTGCCCTCATGTTGTAAGGCACTGCGCAAACTGTTGGCGCTATATAAATCCTGTATAATAATTATAATCTTGTAATCTTCTTTCTCGTTCCGAGTTGGTGCCTGATATATCCTGTAAACAACAATCAGATCAGGCTGAAGGGGATGAAAACAGTTAGTCCCCTTTTACACTAGCAGACTGATTGGACCCGCCTAACAGTTTTCCAGGTGGACTAGATTGGACTCTCCAGTCTCCTCTATGGAGCGGTGGGCGTCAACAGACATGTATTCCGATCCTATCCAATAAAAACAGCCATTCCCATTTGTTTAGCAGATCGGATTGGATGGCATTGAGATGTTAACGGACAGGTGGTCCATTTACATTCAACCACCCATAGAGGTGAGCCAGCTGTGTCCACTCTGCATAAGCAAAGTGGACTCAGACCAGCCATCCACCTGCTCAGTGGGGATCAGTGGACAGATTCCCTGCTGACTAGGCAGACTCCAACAGAGCCCGCCCCGTGTCGAAGAGGCCTAAAGCTTGTGAACACTTTAATGTATATCCAGTCAAAACTTTTTTTTTTTTTAATTATGAATGAAGGAACAAACCCTGTCAGATTTGTAATGTTTTTTGGGGCTCTGTTGGAGAATTTTCCTTTTACTTACTGCCTTGGTGACTACAGTTTCACCAGCCAGAAAGTGAGGGAAAATCTGAAACAGCAATGCAGACAAAATAAAAATGCTTTTTTTTTTTAAATTTTTAGTAGAGCAGGGAAACGGCTTTATTTTTAGAAGAGCAGGGTAAGGCTAGAAGCCCTTTTTATGTGTCCCTGTTACAGAATTTCCTTTATCTCCGATCTAGTAAAACTTTTTCAGATATGCAATGTCATATGATACAGCTGAGAGAATTCCACTTACTGCGCATTGCTGCTGATCTGGATTTCAGGGAGGGAGGGAGGAACAGTATTTTTTTTTGAGGGGGGGGTTTATTGGGATGAGGTCTGTACTGGAGGTGAATTTGGAGGAGAGGAGTCTGTGCTGGTGGGGATTTAGGTGGGAGAATTCTGTAATGCAGCATTTCGGGAAAGAGATCTGAACTGGAGGGAATTTTGGAGAGAGAGCTGTACTAGGGGAGATTTGGGGAGATTTGGACTGCTAGGAGGAGGTAACTTTTGTTCACTGGCCTGTGTTACATATTCCCGATCCCTGCACTGAGCATTATGCCGCGTACACACGGTCGGACTTTTCAGCTACAAAAGTCCAACGGACGCTGACGGACTAAAGCTGGCTGGTAATCCGATCGTGTGTGGGCTTCTCCGGACTTTCAACGTACTTTTTTAGCCTCAAATCCGACGTACTTTAGATTTGAAACATGTTTCAAATCTTTACGTCGTAACTACGACGGACCCCGAAGTCCGCTCGTCTGTATGCTAGTCCTACGGACAAAAAAACGACGCATGCTCCTAAGCAAAAACTAAACGGAAGCACTCGGTCTAGTAAAACTAGTGTTCGTATTGTAGGTAGCACATTCATCACGCTGCAAAATCTGTGATCGTTGAATGCAGCGCATTTTATTTCTTTTTTACGAATGCTCTAAAGAACGAAGGTGTTTTGCTGTTCATATTCAGAGTTCTCCCAAACTGATTTCTGGATTCTTTTTCTCTTTGATCTCATGAATGATATAGTATGCTTTTTAAAAACAATGTTTCCATACTAATAATACTTTTGACCTTTTTTTTTATTTTTATTTTTTTAGGTTTGTAAAGTTACCACAAAGAACCCATTATTCTAGTTTTGTTTTTCTAGTGATTATTTTTTATTTTTTAGATAAAGTTAACCCAAAGCACCGTTTTTGGTTATGTAGATTTTTTTAATTTCAAGACTTACCACTCGAACATTATTAACATTAGTAATGTATTTTTGGTGTGTTTTTTCTAACTCAATGAGATTGTTGTCCCTTGTTAATTTAACATTGTGTGCAAAAATCAATGATTTAAAAGAAAACACATAAAGTCTTTTGCTAAACTCAAAAAAGATCCATTTATTCATGGTCAAAATAAAATAAAGAGGAAGTCAACGCTGGAAAAAGTCGGTGTACAAGAAAATTGGGATCTTGAGGAGTCCATATAAGAGGGAGCACAATCTGGTCCAAGAATCCCAGAGATCAACAGCACCAGCAGATGATATAGATGTCCCCAGACTGTGGTCCTACAACAGCCTGCGTCTTCTGTCAGACCAGACTGAACCCAGGTCATCACTTTCTTCTCTTCCCTGCAGCCTTTCCTCCACGCTGCCCTGCAGCCTTCCCTGCAGCCTTCCCTGTAGCCTTCTTTGGAGGCTGTGACTGTGGTGTTTCAGTTGTGGCAGGAGGAGGAGGAGAAGGAGGAGGAGGAGGAGGAGGAGGAGGAGGAGGGGGGGCTGCCTCATGTAGTTGGGTGTTTCGGGTTAGCGTGCCCTGCAGCCCCTTCTGGATAGTTTCCCCAAATAGGCGCTCGCAAATGAGACGCTGCTCCCAATCCATTTGAAGAAGCCTGCTGGCTAAGTAGCAGCCATAGGACTCTTCTGCTTCGGGGGGGCTGCTCAAAAAACGGGTGGCCTCTTGCATGAGGCGCAGGGATGCCTCCTGTGTGACCGTCCCCTTCCTGGCCCTTTTTTTGGGAAGGTGGAGGGGAAGCACTTGGGATTGGGTCATGCTCCTACTGGGCCCAAATTATAATAAAAACCCAAGATAGAGTCAAAGCTGCGCTCAGACCTAAAACATAAACGAACAGTTGTGAAAGAGAAAAAGCTGCCAGCACCTATAAAAGTCCCGTATCTGACACCTAAAATATAATAAACAAAAAAAATGCAGCGCTATATATGTAAATAAAACATAATGAATAAGAACCCACCAAGTGACATCATATCAAACAATCGATGCATAAGTGGAATCAATCAAGCAAAAAAAAAACAAAAGCTTTTGCATGTGAAAAAAAGTTTAAAACAATATATGTGATAGTCCAAAAACATATTAAAGTCCATAAACAGAGAAGGAAAAAAAACCCTCATCCAGGAGAGGTGTGATAAGAATTAGATGATCCACCAAGGAGTGTGTGAGTAAGGTCTGCTTACCAAACAGCGATGACTGCTATTACAGCAGTCTCGCCCAGCATAGGGATTATGGTCTCCCAAAACCACAGGTACAGAGCGGGACCAGTAACTTTAACACTCGACCATGACCGGAAATAGAAAGCAGAACACATCCATAGCGCAATAACGTATGATAAAAGGTTTTTTAATTAAGATAAAATAGTTGCACTTACAATTTAGCAGAAACAATATGGCATAAAAGGCATCAAACACAGCAGCGGTGTCTCTGTGTGCCGCGGTTCACTTCCTGTACTGCAAAGCCCGTCTAAGAACGTGATGATGTCACCGTCGTAGGCTCCTCCCTACGCGTTTCGTCACGAATGGACGTCGTCTGGGGATTGGCCGGGTGACAAGTCATCACGCTTGGGCTTATAAATACATGGGAGACGCCATTTTGACTATTGGCAAATGCAATATATGTAATGGAGATGAATCCAAAAGGGCCATATTGACTTCTGGCCATTAATAGTAAAACCATATATATAGACAGGAAGTGGCAGAAGGCAGCATCGCCATCTTGTGGAAATAAAGGAGATTTACGGATAAGGCTTTGCATAGGAAGAAAAACGAGGCACAACAGATAAACATAGACAAGTTCATATCTAATCTACATAAAAAATTAGATGGGAAAAAGAGAGAAATATGTATAAATAACATAATCTAAATGCTGAATAGACTTAAAAACCCCAAACTTGACAGAATAAAATCATATGGAAAAAATTAAAAAATATATTAAAAAATATTAAAAAATATCAGGGGTAGAAAATGTGAAACCTTCAGTTCAACAGTCACAAACAAGTTATATAACATAGAGTCTTTTATAACATGCTCTACTCAGTACGTTGTCTATTTAATCCAATGTCCTTGCTCAAAGCAGTATATTGGACGCACCAAACGCGAGCTACACGTGCGTCTTTCAGAACATGTCGCTAACATCAAACGAGGATTTACGAAACACAACCTCTCTAGGCACTATGCCAAATATCATAACAAAAAACTACAAGGTACCTTGTTTCTGGCCATTGACAGAGTACGTCCCCACTGGAGAGGAACTAACATGGTTAGATCCATCTCCAGACTTGAAACCAGATGGATCTTCGACATGTTATCTTCTAGACCACAAGGGCTAAATGTGGAGTGGGATATAAACTGCTTCATCAATAATGCATGATGGGCGTTTTTTGTTACCTTCCACATTTATCCCATCTTCTTATATATATATATTTTTTAATATATTTTTTAATTTTTTCCATATTATTTTATTCTGTCAAGTTTGGGGTTTTTAAGTCCATTCAGCATTTAGATTATGTTATTTATACATATTTCTCTCTTTTTCCCATCTAATTTTTTATGTAGATTAGATATGAACTTGTCTATGTTTATCTGTTGTGCCTCGTTTTTCTTCCTATGCAAAGCCTTATCCGTAAATCTCCTTTATTTCCACAAGATGGCAATGCTGCCTTCTGCCACTTCCTGTCTATATATATGGTTTTACTATTAATGGCCAGAAGTCAATATGGCCCTTTTGGATTCATCTCCATTACATATATTGCATTTGCCAATAGTCAAAATGGCGTCTCCCATGTATTTATAAGCCCAAGCGTGATGACTTGTCACCCGGCCAATCCCCAGACGACGTCCATTCGTGACGAAACGCGTAGGGAGGAGCCTACGACTGTGACGTCATCACGTTCTTAGACGAACTTTGCAGTACAGGAAGTGAACCGCGGCACACAGAGACACCGCTGCTGTGTTTGATGCCTTTTATGCCATATTGTTTCTGCTAAATTGTAAGTGCAACTATTTTATCTTAATTAAAAAACCTTTTATCATACGTTATTGCGCTATGGATGTGTTCTGCTTTCTATTTCCGGTCATGGTCGAGTGTTAAAGTTACTGGTCCCGCTCTGTACCTGTGGTTTTGGGAGACCATAATCCCTATGCTGGGCGAGACTGCTGTAATAGCAGTCATCGCTGTTTGGTAAGCAGACCTTACTCACACACTCCTTGGTGGATCATCTAATTCTTATCACACCTCTCCTGGATGAGGGTTTTTTTTCCTTCTCTGTTTATGGACTTTAATATGTTTTTGGACTATCACATATATTGTTTTAAACTTTTTTTCACATGCAAAAGCTTTTGTTTTTTTTTTGCTTGATTGATTCCACTTATGCATCGATTGTTTGATATGATGTCACTTGGTGGGTTCTTATTCATTATGTTTTATTTACATATATAGCGCTGCATTTTTTTTGTTTATTATCCTACTGGGCCCAGCCACCTCACTTGGCCCAGCCACCTCACTGGGACCAGCCACCTCCTGCCTGACACTGGGCCCAGCCTCCTCCAGGATGATGGAGAATCCGGCCTCCTCCAGGCTGTCCATGGGCCCGGTCTCCTCCTGCCTGCCACTTTCCACACATTCCTCCTGGATGGACTCATCCTGTGTATAAAAAAAGGACATAGTTTTATTTATTTATTTGGGGTTCATCAATGACACACAATTTGCTTCTCATGACTAGCAAATTCAATGTGAATACATCTCTTTAATAAAAGAGTCTAATCAGACACCCTAATTTTTTATAGCAGGTGCCAAACATATTTAGCCACTCCTGTCAATTGATATGTATACACAATTTTGAGTGCAAAATTATTTTAGACAATTATAACATCCAGTTAACATCATTAATATTAGTACAGTAAATATTTGTTAATATAATTTACCTGACTCCAGATGGTCATATCCGGTTCATCCAGGATGGAAGACCCAGCTTGCTCCTCATCAGCCTCTGCTGGGGTGGAGGGAAGGGTGGAGGGAAGGGTTGAAAGTGATGCCCTGGCTTCATTCTGGTCATCAAGAAAACGGAGTTGATTGTAGTACCACAGCCTGGGTACATAAACATCATCTGCTGATGCTCCTGATCTCATTGATTCCTGGATCTTCTTATGCTCCCTCTTATACATATTCCTCAAGACCCCAATTTTCTTGAGCAATGTCTCCATTGTTGCTTCCGGGATGGTCGCCTGGACAAAGGACAGAAGTCTCTCCAGCGTTGACTTCCTCACATGCTTTGCATAATACTGAGGGTGTTTCACCTCCCACAAATTCCTCATCTCTCGATATTTAGATATGAAAGCTGTAAGGAACTCTGGATCCTTAAATAGGGGATTCATTATATCTGGAAAAGATAAAGTCACAAGACAAAAAACACTTATTAGGTTTCTGCTAACCCCTCATCATCTTCTCCCTATGTAGGCCTCATCAATCTATCAAGCCATATAGGCCGCTTGCTACAAAGTCATGACCATAAAACAAAAAAAAAAATTTAAAATTACCTTCGTTTTGTAACGTCCTGGTCCACTATCACCTACGCACAGAACGTACGTACGACACGTGCACAAGGCCCCTCTTTATACACTACGCATGTGTGAAACTCCGCCTGCGTCGCCCGCCCCTGACGTTCGATTTTAACTCATGTTCTCCGCCCCCTAATTCGACGCACAGAACGTACGTACGACACGTGCGCAAGGCCCCTCTTTATACACTACGCATGTGTGAAACTCCGCCTGCGTCGCCCGCCCCTGACGTTCGATTTTAACTCATGTTCTCCGCCCCCTAATTCGACGCACAGAACGTACGTACGACACGTGCGCAAGGCCCCTCTTTATACACTACGCATGTGTGAAACTCCGCCTGCGTCGCCCGCCCCTGACGTTCGATTTTAACTCATGTTCTCCGCCCATTTTTAGTTACGGCGCGTAGTGGGGTGAATAATGGCGGAGACACATGACATGTTAACTACCTCAGGTAGCGAAAAAAGCCCGGAGGCCGGAACATCAACCAGATCTGTGAGGCCTAGATTTAAGGCCTCCAATATGAGTTTTGAAGAGATGGTGGAGATGGTGGCCATTCTTCAAAAAAAGGACTATGATGGGAAGTATGGGCCGTACGCACGGCCAAATTTGCGCAAGGCCAAAATAATGGCGAAGGTGGTGGACACTTTACAGGCTTCTTTTGGGGTCCAGCGCTCCAAGGATCAAATTCGCAAAAGATGGTCTGACCTCAAGCTCAGGGAGCCGGATCAATACAGACGGATCCGTAAAGTGCTGAAAAAAAGTAAGTACTTGTCGTGTTTTTCTCTTGTGTTTATTACCTTGTATACTGCTCCATGTGCTTTTCCTTCCTATACGATTTTTTTGCTCATCGTTTCAAACGATCTTTTAATAAACCTTGTTACATATCTATAGATATATCTATCTATATATATATATGTGTGTATGTATATATGTGTATGTATGTATGTATGTATATATATATAGATATAGATATAGATATAGATATATATAGATATATATAGATATATATATATATATATATATATATATATATATATATATATAGATATGTATATATATATATATATATATAGATATATATATATATATATAGAGAGAGATATATATATATATATATATATATATATATATAGAGAGAGAGAGAGAGAGAGAGAGATATATATATATATATATATATATATATAGATATATATATATATATATATATATATATATATATATATATATAGAGAGAGAGATATATATATATATATATATATATATATATATATATATATATATATATATATATATAGAGAGAGAGAGAGAGAGAGAGAGAGAGAGAGAGAGAGAGAGAGAGAGAGAGATAGAGATAGAGATAGAGATAGAGATAGAGATAGGTAGATAGATAGATAGATATAGATAGATATAGAAATGTAAAACATTCTTTTGGAATATTTTAAGTTATCTTTTTTTTTTTCTTTACATTTAGTTGGATATTTAGATTTTGTTCCAGATATAGAGAGAGAGAGAGAGAGAGAGATCAAAAGATTATTAACTATATTTTGAGATATTGATATCTAGATATTTATCTATCCGATATGTCTTTATAATTTTAAATATTGAGGTAAAATAGGAACTCTACACAAACAGAACATTTGTACACCACTTCACTACAAATGTTTGAAAATTACTATGTACTAAAATATCTGTGTGCTAAGTAGATTAATTTTTTGGTTCACATAGGGGAAAAATCACTCAGCCAACAAGAACACAGTCCACCCCAAGCCAAACAACATGATTGGGAAATCAGCCCAAGCCCCACTGAGGATGTGGAGGAAGGAAAGGTGGGCGACATGGGCACCCCACCAGGTGAGTGTCTGACACACCAGCTTACGGTAATCTATGCATGGCTGCCTTTTCTTTTATGTAATTTTTCTACTCTATTTTAGGTGATCTGGTTGTGCTTGATTCAAGCAACAGCGCCACCCCCGAGGATGTGGAGGAATTATGCTACATGGGCACCCCACCAGGTCAGTGTCTGAGACAACAGCTTTATTATGGTAAGGTAAACTATGTATGTGTGCATATTTCTAAACACATTTTTTGGTTTCATTCCACTTTAGGTACAAGAACTGAATATTTCACCTCAGACAGTGCCCAACGGCTAATTGGTCAAATAATGGCCTGGAATGGGGAGATCGATGAAATGCGTAATCGGCTGGATCGTATGCAGCAGGAAATGAAGGACATGATTGATGTTTTGGGTCTATCTAAATGCCCTTTTTGAAACCCCAAAACATCGATCATGTCCTTCATTTCCTGTTTTGCTGACCCCATTCTGGGCCTTCTCTTTATTATTTTTGCTGAACTTATATGGGTGTTTAACATAATTTAAAAAAGGAGGGCTGTTTATAGAAAATACCTTAAAAATCCACAAAAAAAAAACTTGATTTTCCAAAAAAAAAACAAAAAAAAAAAAAACTTGATTTTCCAAAAAAAAAAAAAAAAAAAAATAAAACTTGATTTTAAAAAAACCAAAAAAAACAAAAAAACTTGATTTTCCAAAAAAACAAAAAAAAAAATAAAACTTGATTTTAAAAAAACCAAAAAAAAAAAAAACTTGATTTTCCAAAAAAACAAAAAAAAAAATAAAACTTGATTTAAAAAAAAACAAAAAAAAAACTTGATTTTCCAAAAAAACCAAAAAAAAATAAAACTTGATTTTAAAAAAAACAAAAAAAAAAAACTTGATTTTCCAAAAAAACAAAAAAAAAACAAAACTTGATTTTAAAAAAACAAAAAAAAAATAAAATAACTTGATTTTCCAAAAAAAAAAAAAAAAAATTGATTTAAAAAAAAAAACAAAAAAAAAATACTTGATTTTCCAAAAAAAAAAAAAAATGATTTAAAAAAAAAAAAAAATAAAAATAAAAAAAATAAGGATTTTAAAAAACCAAAAAAATAAAAAAAAAGGATTTAAAAAAAAAAAAAGAAAAAAAAAAAAAAAAAAGCCTGTTTGCGAAAATCAAAAAGCCCAAAAAATTTTTTTGTGGATTATGTACAAATATTTAAATATAATTATATTTTTCCAAATTATTAAGATATGATTATATTTTTGGCTATGAACATTTTATACTAAATGCATAACTGAATGCATAACAACGATTAATAAAAACATCTCCTTATAGGAATTAAATAAATGTGTGGTTTGTTATTTCAATGCTCAGTATCAGTTTGGTTATAATTGTAAAAAAGTTGTTTATACAGTGGCAATGGAGCTTATTTAGACATTTAAAAGGAAAATACAGTTGGCACTACAACTGCTCGACCATAACCTAGGAGAAAGCCCAAAAGAAAGGCAAGCAATAAATATAATTCCAGATTTCATCAATATTTTTTTTATTTAAAATAATTAAATATCCTGGCCCATTGCAATGGCCCCCCTACCCATAAAATAATTAACATATTGCTGTCTAACTTGATGGGCACTTTGGGGGGCCAAGCCAGTACGGACAGTATCCAGGCCCGTAAGGTTGTCATCTATAAGTACGGCCTCAGGCCCAACTGTTCCTATATAATTTAGAGAATGTTTGTGTAAAAAGTTGTGCAGAATGCAGCACGATAAAATGATAAAATTAGGTTTGTATTCCGCCAAATTAATGGATGTTTGAAACAGGCGGAACCGGCTGGCCAGAATCCCAAACGCATTCTCAACCACTCTTCTAGCTCTGGCCAGCCGGAAATTAAAAACCCTTCTCTCCGGGGTGAGGGTTCTTTGGGGGAATGGCCTCATGAGGTGCTTGCTCAGAGCGAAGGCTTCATCGGCAATGAAGACAAAGGGGAGTCCTTCCACGTTATCCGCATCAGGTGGCAATCCCAGGCCACCACTCTGGAGACGCTGGCAGAACTCCGTCTGGGCAAATACTCCTCCATCCGACATCCGGCCATTCTTCCCCACGTCCACATATAAAAATTCATAGTGTGCCGACACCACCGCCATTAAAACAATACTGTGGAACCCCTTATAATTAAAATAGTATGACCCCGAATGGGGTGGTGGCACGATGTAGACATGTTTCCCATCTATAGCCCCTCCACAATTGGGAAAGTCCCAACGGCTGGCAAAATGGGATGCCACAGTCTGCCATTCCTGTGGCGTTGAAGGAAACTGGGGAATCAAACAAGAAAACCAAAATCATTAATTTGGAAGCTAACATTGCAAGAAAATTAGACAATTAAAAACATTATTCCCCAGCATCAGTATAACATTAAATAATTTAACTCTTCTGGAATAACTAATATGGAAAGGCACACTTATCAGATTGCTCACCCCCTCTGATGGAACATTGATTACATTTTAGGGGGTTGTGAAATCCCTAAAAAAGATTACTTTTAGGACACGCAGGAATTTAGGGACTAAAAAGGCTACAAGACTGCAGTTGTCGCACTCTGCAGGTGCAGTTGCTAACCAGCTTACAGTAAAAGAGGTAAGGTAAAAAGGCAGTCATGTTGCAAGGAGTACACAATCACATGCAAGGGCAATTAATGAAAACACTTTGTGGCTTGCATATGATTTGATGATGGAAATCAGCAGAGCTTCTGCTCATTTATTAAAGCACTGGAACAAATGCACTTGTAGAGTGCACATGCATTTTGCAAAGTGCAACATATATTTGCTTTATACAAATCAACACCACAGAACATTCAAGCAAATTTTTACGAGGGTGGGGGGGTTGGTAAATCTAGCTAATTGCTAATTATCAACACACTATTTGGAGTGAGTTTAGGTGGGGGGGGGGGTTGGTAAATCTAGCTAATTGCTAATTATCAGCACACTATTTGGAGTGAGTTTAGGTGGTGGGGGGGTTTGGTAAATCTAGCTAATTGCTAATTATCAGCACACTATTTGGAGTGAGTTTAGGTGGGGGGGGTTTGGTAAATCTAGCTAATTGCTAATTATCAGCACACTATTTGGAGTGAGTTTAGGTGGGGGGGGTTGGTAAATCTAGCTAATTGCTAATTATCAGCACACTATTTGGAGTGAGTTTAGGTGGGGGGGGGGTTGGTAAATCTAGCTAATTGCTAATTATCAGCACACTATTTGGAGTGAGTTTAGGTGGGGGGGGGGTTGGTAAATCTAGCTAATTGCTAATTATCAGCACACTATTTGGAGTGAGTTTAGGTGGGGGGGGGGGGTTGGTAAATCTAGCTAATTGCTAATTATCAGCACACTATTTGGAGTGAGTTTAGGTGGGGGGGGTTGTAAATCTAGCTAATTGCTAATTATAAGCACACTAAATACACTCAAACAAAATACATTCAAAATGAGTAGACTAGGTGGATATGTTCCCATCATTGCATGCTGGGGAGGTTATTGAAGGAAAATATACATGCATGACAAAAAAGAACAGGAAAAAAATCCAGCATGTGTGAGGATAAAAAGGGGACATTCACACTATATTGCAATGATGGTAAGTAGTGTTTGAAGCAAGAAATACATTACATTATCAAAGATTACATAAAAGAACATGTGATGCTAATAAAAGAAAAATATCTTACCTTAATATAGTCCTTCTGCAGGACCTGGATGATGGCAGAACAGGTCTCTGGGATAATAATCCCCAGAGCCTGGGGGGAGATGCCTGTCGAGAACTTGAGGTCCTGCAGGCTTCTCCCTGTCGCCAAGTACCGCAACGTGGCAACTAGCCTCTGCTCCGGAGTGATGGCTTGCCTCATGCAGGTATCCTGCCTGCTGATATAGGGGGTCAGCAAAGCCAACAAACGGTCAAAAACGGGGTCTGTCATCCGGAGAAAGTTCCTGAAATCCTCAGGATTATTCTCACGGATCTCACGGAGCAATGACATGTGACAGAACTGGTCACGCTGGAGCAACCAATTCTTGGTCCATGAACTCCTCCTCGCCCTGTTCATGGACTGGTCTTGGTCTGAAGAATAAACTACAGCACCAAACACATACAATGCACGAGCTCGACGACGAGTACGTACAGGTAACATGGTTTCAAAACGGTCGGCTGGTCAGAACGCACTAAACAGAACGCACTGAAGAACAGCAAGGCCTGTGAAGAGTGACCTGAAAATCAGGAACGAGCGGCCAATAAAACAAAGATTTCTCAATGCCAACTGACCAAACGCACTGAAAAGCAGATACAAACCTCACAAGCACAGACTGAACAACAGTTAAAACGAACTGAAAAATACGAGTCTCACAAGCGCGAATCGTCTCTCACCAAACTTCTACTAACACGAGATAAACACGAGATTAGCAGAAGGAGCCCAAAGGGTGTCGTACGGGCTATTGAACTTCCGTTTTATAGTCTCGTCGGACTTGGTGTACGTCACCGCGTACTAGGCTGTCGTACTTTTGTGTGGTCGTGTGTAGGCAAGTCCGTTCGTTAGAAAGTCTGCCGCAAGTCTGCCGAAGGTACGCCGGAAGTATGTTGGACAGGCTGTCGGACTTTTGTAGCTGAAAAGTCTGACCGTGTGTACGCGGCATTAGACTCTCCTGTTCTCCACACTCTGTTCCTTACATACTCCAGGCCCCTGCACTTTGTGCATTTTGCACTCCTGACTCCTGTTCTCTGTGTCTTATGTACACCTGAAGCCTGTGCTCCGTGCCTTAAAAACTTTTGGCCCCTGCAGTCTGTGTTATGCACTCCTGACCCCTGCATTCTGTGTGTTACACAGTCCTGAGTCTTGTGCTGTGTGCATGACACACTTTAAACCCCATTGCTCAATGCATTATGCACTTCTGGGCCCTGCACGCCATGCAGTATGTACTCCTGAGCCCTGCACTCTGTGCCTTACTATCGCCTAAAACCTGTACTTCATTCCTTACACACCCCTGAGCCCTCTACTCTGTGTGTTACAGACTCCTGACCTGTTTTCTGCATTAGACACTTCTGAGCCTTGCACTCTGTGCCTTATAAACTCCTGAGCCCTACACTATGTTGTACATTTCATACCCTTGACTACTGCACTCTAAGTACATTATCAAAGCCTGCCCATTGCACTCTAATGCCCTGTACACACGGTCGGACATTGATCGGACATTCCGACAACAAAATCCATGAATTTTTTGCGACGAATGTTGGCTCAAACTTGTCTTGCATACACACAGTCACACAAAGTTGTCGGAAAATCCGATCATTCTGAACGCGGTGACGTAAAACACGTACGTCGGGACTTTAAACGGGGCAGTAGCCAATAGCTTTCGTCTCTTAATTTATTCTGAGCATGCGTGGCACTTTGTGCGTCGGATTTGTGTACACACGATCGGAATTTCCGACAACGGATTTTGTTGTCGGAAAATTTTATAGCAAGCGTGTGATGGAGCCTACACACGGTCGGAATTTCCGACAACAGGGTCCTATCACACATTTTCCATCGGAAAATCCTACCCTGTGTACAGGGCATAAGTGTACCACATACTCCTGACCCTACACTCTTTATACTATATTATACGTTGCCTACTCCTAACGAAAGTATTTATTATCTAAACAGTTGCTGGTTGCTAAATAGTCAATGAGGGTAATTGAATTCTTGCTGTGTGCAGAAAAGCATATGTAATGAAAGAGTTTTCTTTTCCAAAGATTGACCATGTGTATGTATCCATTACTCTCACTTGGCACAGTAATAAAACCTTATTCTCCAGGTACAATGACTGTGGCATTTGTATGCCATGTATATAGTGAGTAGACTTTTGTTTTATTTGACCATGCCCCTTTAACCCACTAATACTGCACAATATGGCCACACCCATGATTTGACAAGGCACACTAAGCAAGCCACCTCATATCTCTCTTTTGGGAGCCCAAATGTTCCCCAGGTCTTTCACAACCATAGCAATGCCCTGTTAAGGTGCTTGTTTATAAATTGTGGTGAAACAGTTCCCAGCGCCTTGTATAACTTACTTTATTGGCCTTTTGGTTAATCTGGGTACAATAATATATGTTTAAAGTTTTGCAAAAGCCACAAAAAGTAGACATAGTAAATTATCTGAGAATTACAAGAACATGGAAACAGGATAACAAGAGTAGTTCTCTGGTAAAGATAGCACTCTGCAACAGTAGGTTATGAACTTAAAACAAACTTATTCTACACCAATGCCGGAAGAATATTTCCCCCTTTAGGAGTATGTAATTGTTTCTGACAGTTTTTCTTTGTGTTAACTGAAAACTGGGTTTTAACAAATTCTAGGCCTGCAAAGAATTTCTCAAGGGTATAAATGAAACGTTGGCTAGAAAACAGAACAGACTACTTTCTTCACACCAGTCACTTGTAATTCTGTACCAAACCTTGCAAGTCAAATGTGACAAATAAATACATGTCTTTTGCAGGCCTTCAGATGCTCTCTTTAGTGCCTCATTCTTTCTCTTCTAAAGAGCACTTTATGGAAGCTTTTAACTGTGGCTGGCCCTAAACCTCAATGACTACAGATAAATCATTTCATTAGCATGTGTTTAACAACTACAAGTGTTTTGTGAACTGCTTGTATGACCCATTTGTGTTTAAGATATTCCATAATCTATATAATAATAGTAAAAAAATAATAGTCTTCACTATGTGGTAGCTCTCAATACAGGATTATACTGATTGCCAGTGATATCTTGGAAATAATGTTCCACTTCAACCTGTATTTTCTTTCCATAGTTAGATGTACTAAAGCATAGTAATAACTAAAGTGGAACTCCATTCAGCCCAGTGTGTATATTACCAACTACTATGTAAGGCTGGCAGAGGCTAAAGCCATAGATTATGTGATTTTCTTTCTTGCAACCACGGGTTACAGGAAAAAAAAATGCTTGATTCCCCTACCAATACAGTAAATGTTGATGGGGAACCCCTCCCAGTGCTATTGTGTTCTGCCAACGAAAAGCCTTCCCTGTTGGGAGAACACAACAATTACTGCTGGCAGCTATAGCTGCCGGCAGTGATCTCATGCAGAAAATTTGACAGGCTGGTTGTACTAAAGTTGATCGATACCTGGCGGAGATTCGATCCATCTATGGCCAGCTTAAAAAGAGCATTGTGGTTTAGGGCTTATACGCAAGAGCACAAAATGCTAAATCATTTTTGCCTTGTTTATCAATATTGAATGAGTACTTCTGTGTCATCCAGCATTGATGCTGCAGTGCTCATTTAGTTTTATAGTCATATCATAAGAAAGACTTTCCTGAGACAAGGATGTTAACAATTGGCCTGCTAGGTCTTAGATTATATTCATGAATTACTGTACAGTACAGTAAAATACTGTATATGCTGTTTTTATTGCTTGGACTTATCTCTTTTTTAACACAGCCAGTGCATGCTGGTAAACTGTTTTAATGTACTAGAGCAAGGATCAGAGACGTAACTAGAATCTTCAGGGCCCGGGTGCAAGAAACCATGAAGGGCCCCCACCATGGGCGTTGCTAGGTCTACAAAAGATCTCAGGCTAGAGCCCATAGCAGCGAAGTAAAGAAAGTCATACGCTTTGGCAGGCATACACATGTATATAATATACATATGTGTGTGTGTGTATATATATATATATATATATATATATATATATATATATATATATATAAAATATAGTTACATAGTGTGGATCCCCCCTTACATCAGGTTTCCCAGAGAGCTTCCCCTAACATCAGGATCCTCAGAGAGCCTCCCTACTTACATTAGGGTCCCCAGAGAGTCCCCCCCTTACATCAGGGTCCTCAGAGAGCCCCTCCATACATCAGGGTCCCCAGAGAGCCCCTTCCTTACAGAAGGGTCCCCAGAGAGCCCCTTCCTTACATCAGGGTCCCCAGAGAGCCCCCCCTTACTTCAGGGTCCTCAGAGAGCCTGCCCTTACATCAGGGTCCCCAGAGAGCCCCTCCTTACATCAGGGTCCCCAGAGAGCCCCTTCCTTACATCAGTGTCCCCAGAGAGCCTCCCCTTACATCAGGGACCCCAGAGAGCCCCTCCTTACATCAGGGTCCCCAGAGAGCCCCCCTTACATCAGGGTCCCCAGAGAGCCCCCTTACATCAGGGTCCCCAGAGGGCCCCCCTTACATTAGGGTCCCCAGAGAGCCCCCGTTACATCAGGGTCACCAGAGAGCCCCTTCCTTACATCAGGGTCCCCAGAGAGCCTCCCTTACATTAGGGTCCCCAGAGAGCCTTCCTTACATCAGGGTCCCCAAAGAGCCTTCCTTACTTCAGGGTCCTCAGAGAGCCCCCCTTACTCCAGGGTCCCCAGAGGCCCCCCTTACTTTAGGGTCCCCAGAGAGCCCCATTACATCAGGGTCCCCAGAGGACCTCCCTTACTTTAGGGTCCCCAGAGAGCCCCCTTACTTTAGGGTCCCCAGATAGTTACCCCCCTTCCAGAGGTTCCCCTGTACCTGCCTGGTCTCCGCTGTGCACTATGGACACTCTGCACATCTCTGTATACCCCCCACCTGGGGGGAGATGGGAGGCGGTGATCGGCAGCTCTATGGTGTCCACAGGCGGTGGGATCTCCCTGGTGTTGCAGTTCTGTTCCTGAGTCTGTACAGTGGAGAGGGGAGGGGCCTCTGACCCGGGTATGTATCAGCAACATTGTAGAAGCAGAGCGACTCACTGAAGAGTGAATCTGATACATGCCCCTCCCCTCTCCAGTGGATACAGTCGTAGAGAGAACTACAAGCCCCAGGGAGGCCAGTGGACACCATAGAGCTGCCGATCGTTGCCTCCCACCTCCCCCCTGCACGTTAAACGGACAGCCAGTTCAGGGGGGAGATGCCGAGTCTTGGGGCCCCCCACAGCGGCAGAACAACAGGGCCCAGTCGCAAGTGCGACTGCAGCGACCCCTATAGTTCCGCCACCGGCAAGGATACAGATTTTGCATACAGATTTTCAAAATGATATCTGGAGTCACCATTCTAACCCTATCCACTTTCAACCACTTTTAGCCACACCTGTAAAGTCCATTTGTAGCCATAAACATAAAATCACCAAAAAATAATACGGCTGCACAGTGCATAGGAAAGCATAGACCAGCAAGCCTGAGAGATGATTCTGGATATACAAGACTGGCTGCAGCAGTGGAGGACTTAGGGGCATTGCTAGGATTATGAAAGATCTGGGGCAATCTTGGGTACTTTGAGAAGAGCAGCGATGAAAGGTGAATAGTAGGTGTGTCCAGAATATACAGTGGGAATGGCTTAAAGAGATACTGTATGGTTAAAAAAACCTGAGCCTACACAGCTTTGGGTCAAGGGTACATAATGCACGGAGTACAGGGTCAGGAGTGTGTAACGTGCAGAGTACAGGGATCATAAATGCATACCATGTAGAGTGTGGGGGGCAGAAGTGCATAGCACACAGAATGCAGAAATGATGAGTAACGTACATAGCGCAGAGGTTAAAAGTAAGTAACCCACAGAGTGCACCCTCAAGCCAAAATACCCATCCTCCTCCCAATACAATCCTCCTACCCCCCATGAAATATCCACCTCCAGCCCAAACTGTATACAAGTGGATTGGGTTCTGACACCATGACCGACCACAAATTTTTCTTCTGCATGAGAATTATGCAGCTACTGTCTTCTGTCCCCATGTGCCTGCTGCCTATCAGATCTGCAGTACAGAACCTGGGAAGTGCTTTGAACTCAGCTCTTTGATATGCTCTGACATGTGGTGGGTGAGTGGCTGGTGGGCGTAGACAGAAGCCGGTAGCTGCATAATTCACATATAGAAGAAAAAATGCAGGGGATCGCAGCAACGGGACTTGGAGCACCCACTGAAGAAATCACCAAGGATGTTTGTTTGAACAGACCCCTCAAAATGGGGCAATCTTGCACAACATGATTTTGAATTGTACAATACGTTAAGTTAAACTGCTTTTTAAGAACTACTGGTAGCTAATGTTATTTTTATTTGTCTTTATTTATTAGATCTACCACACCGCACATCCAGGCGAATGACACGACTTTCTCTGTTACAGTTAAAGACTTCAGATATACAATAGTGCAAGGCTCAAAATTTCAAGTTCTGAGCTACTAGCCAGGCCTTAAGGGTTACTTCCCACCAGTTGCCCCACCCAACCCCTACCCTGCCCCGCCCCCAATTCCGCCCCTAAACACGCCCTTATAAATGATCTCATGGAATGACACTGTTAAATGTTTGATGCAGAATAAAGTTACAAAAATAAATATTAACAACAATTTTATCAGTGCCCATTAGTGCAGCCTAATTAGCGCCCACCAATGCAGCCTATCGGTGCTCATCAGTGCCCATAAATGCAGCCTATCAGTGCCCATCTGTGCAGCCTATCAGTGCCCATCAGTGCAGCATCATCAGTGCAGCTTATCAGTGCCCATCAATGCGGCGTCATCAGTGCAGCTTATCAGTGTCCATCAGTGCCTCCCTGGACCCAGAGCCACCTCATCAGTGCATCCTCACCAGTGTCCATCAGTGCAGCCTCATCAATGCCCATCAATGCAGCCTCATCAGTGCCCATCAATGCAGCCTGATCAGTGCTCATCAACGCAGCCTCATCAGTGCAGCCTGATCAGTGCCCATCAATGCAGCCTTATCAGTGCCCATAAGCAAAGCCTCACCAGTGCCCATCAGCACAGCCTCATCAGTGCCCATCAATGTCCATCAATGCAGCCTCACCAGTGCCCATCAATGCAGCCTCAGCAGTGCCAATCAATGCAGCCTCGCCAATGCCCATCAGTGCAGCCCCCCAGTGCCCATCAGCGCAGCCTCTTTAGTACCCATCAATGCTCATCAATGCAGCCTCACCATTGCCCATCAATGCAGCCTCAACCGTGCTAATCAATGCAGCCAGATCAGTGCCCATCAATGCCCATCAATGCAGCCTGACCAGTGCCCATCAATGCAGCCTGACCAGTGCCCACCAATGCAGCTTCACCAGTGCCCATCAATGCAGCCTGATCAGTACCCATTAATACAGCCTCACCAGTGCCCATCAATACCCATCAATGCAGTCTCTCCAGTGCCCATCAGCGCAGCCTGACCAGTGCCCATCAATGGAGCCTGATCAGTGGCCATCAATGCAGCCTGATCAGTGGCCTTCAATGTAGCCTCACCAGTGCCCATCAGTGCATCCTGACCAGTGCAGAGGATCAGAGAGAGAAGAAGAGGCAGGGCTGTCTTTAAGGTGGGGCAAACGGGGGAACCTGCCCAGGGCCCTGTCATTGTTGAGAGAACTAACATCCTCAAAATCGTTCCCTGTCACATGCAGTTGCAGGGAAAGTAAACAATAAGCGGTGGTGTCCTGGCCTGACAGCAGAACTGGCCGAGTGGAGAGACATGCTCATGAGCAGTGGAAGGGGTCGGAGGAGTGAGAGATGATCGCAGAGTGGAGGCAATGACAGTCCTAAGGAAGCATGGATGAGGAAACCGGTGGGCGGTGAGGGTTATGATCTGAATGAGAACATGGCTGTTTGAGCCATTAATCTATTACCGCTCTTCTTTATCTCTCTGCTTTTTAACAACATTAGTAGCACAGCCTTTGTATAACACTGGTTGACATGGATGAGCAGGCAGCTGGTATGTTGTGTGCTTTAGAATCTGAATTAGCTCATTTGCCCTGCTGAGTTGAACTTTCACTTCTTTAGCCTCTAAACGATCATTGATCTTTGCTTGCTATGATCATTGACAGTACTGTTCGGCAATCCTGGTCGGCTTCATTAACCCCATCTTTTCGGCCCATATTCTGCTGCAATGCACAACAACACTTTTAATCTGACAAGATGAATGCTTTGCATTTGTAGCATAATCTATCTATAATCTAGCAACCAATCAGTGAGCAGTAATGATGTGCAGTAACCTCTAGCAACCAATCAGTTAGCAGTAATGTTGTGCAATAAGCTTTAGCAACCAATTAGTGAGGGGTAATGATGTGCAGTAACCTCTAGCAGCCTCTAGTGACCAATCAGTGAGCAGTAATAATGTGCTGTCACCTCTAGCAACCAATCAATGGGCAGTAATAATGTACAGTAACCTCTAGCAATCAATGGGTGAGCAGTAATGATGTGCAGTAAATTCTAGCAACCAATTTGTGAGAGGTAATAATGTGCAGTAACCTCTAGCAATCAGCAAGGATGTGCAGTAACCTCTAGTAACCAATCAGTGTGCAGCAAGGATGTGCAGTAACCGCTAGTAACCAATCAGTGAGCGGTAATAATGTGCTGTAACCTCTAGCAACCAATGGATTAGTGATTATGATGTACAGTAACCTCTAGCAACCAATCAGCGTGTAAAAATGATGTGCTGTAACCTCTAGCAAATAATCAGTGAGCTGTAATGTTTGCTGTAAACTCTAGCAACCAGTTAGTAAGTGGTAATTATATGTTGTAACCTCTAACAACCAATTGCAATTGCTGTCTGATCTGCTGCAGTAAACTAATTTTGAGTCTACCTGCTATTTCTTGTATGTCTCAAAGCAGGTGGAGAAAGAAATTGCATATTGGGAGCTGGGGGTGGTGGTGTTGGGCCAGGGGGGACCCAGGAAAATGTTTGCCCAGGGTCCAATCAATATTAAAGACGGCCCTGGGAAGAGGAGAGTAGGCAGGATTATCATGCGCCAAATGTGAGCAGGCAAGTGGAAATTTTGAGGGTTGCAATAGTGTACTCTCTCTGCTTCTAGCCTGTTGATTGGACAATTAGCAGCAGGATACTGGTGAGGTCATCTCTCTGCTCATTCTTCTCCCTTCACCTATCAGCAGGTTCCTTGTCAGTACATGTGCAAGCAGCATTCCTTATTAGCTCAAGCAAAAAAAATCAACAGTGCTCCGGACTTATCTATGGCACTTGTGACTCCAGATTATCCATCATAAAATCATATCATATGCTATTGATTTATGAGCTTGAACTCCCAACTGATCATTACCACAATTTTTTTTTCATTAAATGTCCACAGTTCTTAAAAATCATGTGCCAGAGGCGTAACTAGAACCTTCAGGGCGCCGGTGCAAGAAACCATGAAGGGCCTCCATGACTCCCCCTTCCATCCGAGCCCCGGGCTTCCAATTTTGGGAGGAACCCAAACTCCCACGTGCCCCCTGGTGTGCGCATCCAGCGCACTCTGCTGACTACACAGCTGATCACAGATCACGGTAAAGGGCCAACCACAGTGGCTCTCTACCATGTGTAGCACCCTCTAGCTAGTGTGCTAGTGTACATATTTGTTAGGGTCCTTTCACACTGGGGCGGTTTGCTGGCGCTATTGCGCTAATAATAGCGCCTGCAAACCGACCCGAAAGTGCCGCTGCTTTCATTCCAGTGTGAAAGCCCCGAGGGCTTTCACACTGGAGCGATGCGCTGGCAGGACGGTAAAAAGAGTCCTGCTAGCAGCATCTTCGGAGCGGTGAAGGAGCGGAATGTATACCACTCCTTCACCGCTCCTGCCCATTGATATCAATGGGACGGCACGGCTATACCGCCGGCAAAGCGCCTCTGCAGAAGCGCTTTGCGGTGGTTTCTAACCATTTCTCGGCCGCTAGCGGGGGGTAAAACCGCGGCCGCATACCGACGCCGCTGCCTGCCCCAGTGTGAAAGGGCCCTTAGAGTAAATTTGGCTTGGATGGCAGCCAGGCCTGGGTTGAATCTGGGTCAGGGCTGAGTGACTCAGGAAGGCTGGATGACTCAGCAGGCAGCATCTCCGGTAACTCTCCCTGCTCTCTGGAACCTTGGTGAAACTTCCAGAAGTAGAGGGTGGAGTTTAGGAGGATCTGCCTGAAGTATTGATGAGGGCCCCAGCCAATCCCCAGTTAATGGGCTGGCAGGGGGCAGGTACCTCATAAATACTCATGGGCCAGGCCAACCAGGGACAGTCGGGTGGAAGATGGAAAAGGAGTGCTGAGGAGGCTTTTGGCCCTTGAGGGTTCCCGCTAGTCTGGGGGGATGACCTCAGGCCTGGGGCTCGGGTGTTGGAGTGACCCTCTACATTACATGGAGGATATCCTTCCTGGAGGCACAGGAGCAGGTGTGCGGTCAGCAGGAGAAGATCAGCATATCCAGGAGTTCCCCAGGAGAAGTCAGCCGGGTGGGCTGGTGAGTGTGCAGCCTGGGAGGACTGTGGGAAGAGTATCAGTCTAGGAGGACTGAAGAGAAGTAACCAGGGGGGCTAGTGAAAGGGGCCACTGCAGCCAGGTGGGCTGGCAGTGCCTAAAGAGGTGGTGCTGGGATCACTAGCCACATGAATGTAAGCTAGACACTGGACTTTGCTACACAACCAAAGGGGCCCAGGGGCCCTGCCTGTAAAAGGATTTTGCTTTGATCTTGCAGAGAGCTTTGCCAGTTTTACTAAGTGTCCCAGCTGAGTCAGTGTTTTTCTTGCAAGCAAGTAAAGTGCTGATGAAAGAGGAAGGAGTGTATATAAACTGTATATAGGAGAGTTGTCCCTGAAGAGTTTTTCTGAAGTCAAGTGGGCATCCTATAATACCCCTACTCCCCATCCAAGTTTTATCCCCTTAATAAAATACAAAAAAAATGTACGGGATTGTTTCTTGACTGTTTCCTGACTCCTGTGGAAATTTGGTTTGTCTGCCTGTGCAGAGTGGGGGATTCCTGTTCACCAGCAGCTTCTATGTGGGGTGCACTACACATGTGATAAGCTTATAGCCAGACTTGCTGGCTATCGGCAGTCCTTTCCTCTAAGGCTGTGTCTGTATGAGGAAAGGAGAGCCATTAACCAGCAAGACTGTCAGTACATTGTTTACACTGATAATCAGAGCACTAATCATCAGTGCCCTGATTATCAGTGCAGCCACATAAGTGCCCATAAGTGCAGCCTATCAGTGCTGCCTATCAGTGCTTATCAATGCCGCCTATCAGTGCCCATCAATTCCATCTATCAGTGCCCATCAGTGCCACCTATCAGTGCTCATCAATGCTGCCTATCAGTGCCCATTAGTGCAGCCTATCAGTGCTGCCTATCGGTGCTCATCAATGTCCATCATTCATGCCTATCAGTGCCACCTATTAGTGCTCATCAATGCCGCCTATCCATTCTCATCAGTGCCACCTATTAGTGCCACCTATCAATGCTCATCAATGCTGCCTATCAGTGCCATCTGTGTCACCAATCAGTGCTCATCAATGCTGCCTATCAGTGCCCATTAGTGCAGGCTAACAGTGCCTCCTCAGCAGGACTCAGCATCTCTCTCATACAGGCCAGAGCCTGCACTGACTGTTCCCCCTTCCCTCGCACGTATGGGATAGGAAAGCTACGGTCTGCTCCTTCTCCTCCTGCCCCTCTCCTCCTGTGTGCACCATGGACAGTGTGAGCTGCTTAGATTTACACTGCCCATGCGCAGTGCACACAGGAGGAGAGAGGCGGAAGGAGAAGGAGAAAACCAGCTCTCTCCCATCTGTGCGAGAGAGGAGGGATGGGGGGAACTGTCAGTGTAGGCTCTGAGCTATATGAGAGAAATGCTCTCTTGAGGCAAGCAACCCTGCTGGGCCCCCTGATAGTGGAGAGACGCCAGGGCCCAGTTTCAAGTGCGACCTTTGCGACCCTGGTAGTTCTGTCACGGACATGCGCTAAATATTTAAAAAAACAGATATAGATATACACGTGCAAGCTGCCGTGTCCTTTTACCATTGATGACAGCTGTGGTGGAAAAAAAATATCTCTAGATCGGCTTGTAAGCAGCCAAAGTTCTGCCAATTCACCACAAAGGAATGTCTGGGCCTGGGCTGCTTGCGCTGTCACAGCGCACCGGAAGTGACGTCAGAGGGTTAATTCAAACAATAGATTGTCATTTAATGCAATCTTATTTAGCTGCAGACAATGGATGTATTTTCATACATCAGAGGGTTGCCAGAAACTGCTGGGAGGAAGCTGCAAGTGGCTCAAACTGGACAGCAAGCTGCTGGGTTGCCATGACAACACATTTTACCCCATAGGCGCTTGAAAAAGAACTGTGGACTTTAATAAAAATTGTTTTGATGATGTTCAGCAAGGAGCTCATATATCAGTAGCATATGTTATGCTTTTGTAGCACCCTGATGGTTAGTAAATTTACCTGCCAAGTATAGTTGCCTTGGCCAATAGAAAGGAGATCAATTCCACTCTAATTTTGGAATTCCTGCAATTCTCTCTTCTATCACTAGGTGGCCAGGTATCTGGTGAAATTAGATAAGACAAGGGCATTGCAAGGAAAGATTAGGAATAGATGGGGTATCTCAGCCAATGGGCAGGGATCTTCTTGGGTCCCTTGGCCTGCTGGGAGAGCCTAATTATTTGGGTACGGTCAGGTGATCAGGTGTCATGGATCTGCAGTAGTGTTCCTGTCTGCTTACCTCACCGTGTGATCAGCTTAAAAGACTGACCACCTCTCACCTGGCTGCTTAAGTAATCTTCCCTTAAAGAGGAGTTCCACCCAGGGGGGCCGTAAAAAAAAAAAAAATTAAAAGTCAGCAGCTACAAATACTGCAGCTGCTGACTTTTAATTGGACACTTACCTGTCCCTGGGTCCAGCGATGCGGGGGATCGAAGCCCCGCTCGCTCCCCCCCCCCCGCTCGTCGGCGCCGGCATTTCAACTATGGGCGCCGTGCTGTGGCTTCACAGCCTGGCACCCACTGCGCATGCACCACCTGTAATGGGTCCCAGATGATTGACAGAAGGGAGGGAGCAGAGCGGAGCCCTTCCTGTGCCGAGGGGGAAGTGATGTCACCAGCCCAGGCAAAAGAACAGGCAGACTACGAGGGACCACCTAGCAACAGGCATTTAGAGGTAAGTGAAAAAAAAAAATATCCAAATTTTTTGGGGTTTTTTTTTAGAATTTTTCCAGGTATTTTTGTTTTTTTGGTGGAACCCCACTTTAAGCATGGCTCCATCCCAGCCTCTAATTAGGAACATTATATTAACCTGTGCATTGCAGGCCAGCCTTGCCGATAAATATTGTGTGTTTGGATTCCATGTGCTGATAGGATTGCTGTGTGTCCTACATCTGATCCTGTGTACCGACCTTGGTTTGTTCTTGACTATCCTCGTCTGCTTCATATCCTGACCTTTGGTGTGTTCTTTGACTATCCCTATCTGCTTGTTGCCCTGACCTTTTGGCTTATCTCCTGACTATCCATGTTGTCCCGGTCTGCTGCTTCCTCCCTATCCTCCAGCAGTCTACCGTGAGCGTGAGCTGGGGGCTGCAACCTGGAGCCAGACTACAGCAAAGTCCATCCCCACCATCAGGCTCCTAGATTCCACGTCCTGATAAATTTTATGCTCTAGCTCCCAGTGTGATCTGTGTTGGTGCTCCAGAATACCTGCTTTCCTGAACCAACCAGAGCTCCATCCGCAGCAGTCAGCCGTAGGGTCCACTACCTCAGCGGTGCACTCCTGACCCCATCTGGCTTCAGGTGACCTGACAGTTTGATCAGCCATGGATCCGACAGATGATCCATTGCAGGGCATAGTCCATAGACTTGAGACCCAGGAATCTAATCAGACCTAGGTGATGCGATTCCTCCAGGATTTGGCTTCCCCCTTCAAGCGGGTTCAGGCTTCCTTAGGAACCCCGATTCAGCAACCGCAATCAGTGGTTTAACCGATTGCGGTTGAAGTCGCAGTCACACAGTCCCTGCAACTGCCAGCTCCATCCCATTTCTCTGGGGACTCCAAGGCCTGTATTAGGTTCCTCAGCCAATGCACCATTCACTTTGAACTTCAGCCTCTAAACTTCTCGTCTGATCAGGCAAAGGTAGCCTATATTATTTCCCTCCTCTCCGGTGAGGCTTTAGCCTGGGCTGCCCCCCTGTGGGAGAAGAATGAACCAGTGGTTTCTAGCCTGCCTTCCTGAAGCTCTTTCAGAATATCTTTGAGGAAACAGGTCGGGTTTCTTCAGCGGCCAGTGCCCTTCTATGTTTTTGCCAAGAGTCTTCTTCTGTGGGACAGTATGCTCTTCAGTTTCGTATACTAACAGCTGAATTGAGCTGGAATAATGAGGCCTTAGTTGCAACCTTTTTTACATGGCCTCTCTGACCAGTGAAGGATGAATCGTCGGGAAGAACCATCCCTGCCAGTCTGGAAATGTCATCTCCTTGTGTAATCAGATCGATATTCGCTTTCAGGAGAGGTCCCTAGAAAAAAGACGCCAGCACTCCCTGGTCCCTAGTCAGCCTGAGCTTCCCTCCCTTTGTCCCATGGAGCATCTTCTGCCAGCTGAGTAACCTATGGAGCTGGGCCAGACCAGGCTAACGTGCTATAACTCTGGGCCTGTGTCTCTATTGTAGGGGCAAGGAGCATTTTCGTGACTCCTGCTCGCTTCTTCAGGGAAATGCTTGGGTCTAATACATGTGGAAGGTGAAGTATTGGACCCAGAAATATCACCTTCTAATCTTCTTTCGGTGTCCCTTCATGTAGGTGCTTCCTCTCAATCGGTCTTGGCATATCTGGATTCCAAGGCTGCTTGCAATTTTATGGCCTGGAGAACTGTATCTTCTATGAAGCTTACCCTTTCGCCCCTCACTAAGCCACTGGTGGTCTCAGCAATTGATGGCACTCTTCTTCCAGGGGGCCCTATCCGCTTCCAGATTCTCCCTGTTAAGATGTCGGTAGGGATATTCCATCAGCAGTAGATATCCTTCCTTATTCTACTTACGGCCTCAACCCCCATCTTATTGGGGCCTTCTTGGCTACAGCTCCACTCTCCACATGTGGACTGGGCTTCTGGGAGGATCCTGGGTTGGGGTCCCACCTGTTTCTCGTCCTGCCCACTGAAGGTTGCCCCCAAGGAGAGACTTCCAGTTGTAACCACATCTGTATCTTCGACTCTTCCCTCTGCATATAGCGATTTCCGAGATGTGTTCTGCAAAAAATCAGCTGAGGTGCTCTCTACTCACAGGTCCTTTGACTGTGCTATTGACCTTGTTACCAGAGCAACTCTGCCCAGGGGCCGTACCTACCCTCTGTCAATCCCAGGCCATGTCCAAGTATGTCGCTGAAAATGTAGAGAGCGGTTTCATCTGGAAACCCTCATCACCTGCGGGAGCAGGGTTCTTTTTCGTTGTCAAAAAAGATGGTACCTTAAGACCCTGCATTGACTATCAAGGTTTAAATGTGACAATAAAAAATCGATATCCCTTAATATCTGAGCTATTCGACAGGTAAAAGGTGCCTCCATTTTTACCAAGTTGGATCTCAGAGGTGAATACAATCCGATCCGGATACAGGAGGGTGATGAATAAAAAACCGCGATTAACACTAGAGATGGGTGTCATGAAGCTTGGAATACTGAAGTATTTCTCATTTGATTCTATCATACAGTGGGGGGTCTTTTGCCCTGTTTTAAGGCTAACCCCCTCCAGACGGCTCCATGGTCTGGAAGGAATGCATTGTTCAGTGTTTGACTGTTTGTTTATGTACTTTAATTACTCCCTGGGGCTTCTCTGTGTCATTACAAATATCAGTCCTCCTATTCAAGCTATCGGACTAATCCCTGCTGACCCTGTTTCAAGTCCTCATTTGCATGGCCAAGAGGACCTAATTGAGGACTAAAGTGTACTTTACAGTTGACCAATAGGAAAGCGGTTGTTGGGGGCGGGGTGCTCAAACTGCTGTGTATAAAAGTGTGTTGTGTGCATCTAATAAAAGGAAGATCCCTGTTTGAACTTACATACAGCCTGCCTGGTGTTTGTTCTGAGCTATCACAACTGGATTCGATCGGCACATAGCTGTAGTTCGAATCCCGGAGCATCGGATGACCGAACTATCAGACGTTGCAATCTGCAATCTGATTCAATAGCCGCAGAGTAGTGTCGGGAGAGTGGAACCGAGCGAGCAGGGACTCGTTACAATGGGCATTATGAATACTTGGTTATGCCTTTCGGTTTATGTAACGCTCAGCTGTGTTTCAAAACGTTGTCAACGAAATCTTCAGGGATCTGCTGCATCAATTTGTTCTCATCTATCTGGATGACATTCTCATCTCTTCGGAAAATCTGCTTGTCCACGGAAAGCATGTCCGAATTGTACTTTGGCGCCTTAGAGGGAATAATCTGTATGCCAAGCTGGAGAAATGTTCTTTTGAATGTTCTGAGGTCCTGTTTCTGGGTTGCTTTGCCTCTAGTTTGGGTCTTCGTATGGATCCTGGAAAGGTATCGCCCATTACCAACTGGCCTTTTTCTGCCAGCCTCAAGGCCACACAGCTTCTTCTTGGGTTCACAAATTATTATAGGCAGTTCATTAGGAATTACTCTTCCATTGCTGTGCCTATTATTGTCTTGACCAAGAAGGGTGCTAATGACAAGCAGTGGTCCCCTGAAGCTGTCTATGCATTTCATGATTTAATTTTGACTTTGTTTCTGGACCCCTCTAGAGGAGACCTAATCCATTTTTTTTTGAAGTGGATGCTTCTTTAATGGGGGAGGGAGCTGTGCTTCTTCAATCCTTTGAGAAGAAACATCAACCATGTGCGTTCTTCTCCAAAAAAAATTCTCAGGCAGAGAGAAATTATGCTGTTGGTGATCGGGAACTTCTTGCAATTAAATTGGCGTTAGAGGAGTGGCGTCATCTCTTGGAGGGTTCCCTTTACTCCATAACGATTTTCACGGATCGTAAGAATCTTCAGTACTTACAGAATGCCAAATGTCTGAATCCCAGACAGGTCAGATGGAGCCTTTTCCAATTTCACAATTACGTACAAACCTGGTTCCTGCAACAGTCGGGCTGATGCACTCTCTAGGTCATTTGACACTTTGAATGAGGACTTCACCCCTGAAACTGAGCCGATCATTCCGACCTCATGCATTCTTGCCCATTCTACCATGGATGTCAAGGACTACGTTAAGGCTTGTCATGTCTGTGCTCAGTCTAAATCCTCCACACAAGCTCCTGCTGGTCCTCTCATGCCCTTGCCCATTCCCAAGGAGTCCTGGTCTCACATTGCCATTGATTTTATCACTGATCTTCCACTGTCTGAGAAATATATGGTCATTTGGGTGATAATAGATCGGTACGCCAAGATGGCTCATTTTGTTCCCCTTTCTAATCTCCCTTCTGCTCCTGCTTTGGTACCCATTTTTGTTCGAGAAATCTTCCGTCTCCATGTGGTTCCTTTTTATATAGTTTCCGACAGGGGTTTTCAATTTACTTCTCGTTTTTGGAGAGCCTTTTGCAAACCCCTCAATATTGTCTTGGATTTTTCCTCTTTTTACCACCCTGTCAATCCAATGGACAGACTGAAAGGGTTAATCAGGAGTTAGAGGTCTTTCTCTGTACCTTAGTCTCTGCTCATCATGACAAGTGGTCCTCTCTTATCCCGTGGGCAGAATTCTCTCACAAAAATCATGTAAACACCAGTTCTCAGAAGGCACCCTTTTTCACAATTTATGGAAAACACCCTCAGCTCCCTCTCTCTAGGTTCTCCAGACATTCCAGCTTTGGCTACGGCTCAGGAGTCTTTCAATTCTATTTGGGGTGACGTTCATGATTCCTCTGTGCTGCTGCTGGCAAATGTAAAGGTTTTGCCGACCGTCGCAGGTGTAAACCGCCTTCTCTACAGCTAGGGGACAAAGTCTGGCTCTCCACCAAAAACATCAAGCTCCGGGTTCCTTCTCAGAAGTTTGCCAAGGTTCATTGGCCCATACTCTATAACCTCTAAACTAAATCTGGTTTGTTTCAAACTTCAGTTTCTTAAAAGCCTCAAAATTTCTAACTCCTTACATGTTTTCCTTCTGAAGCCTTTAGTCCTCAACAAGTTCTCTCGTCCTCTCCCTACCGTGGCCCACGTTTCTGAGGATAATCAGGAGTACGAGGTTAGTCAAATTCTTGATTCCTGGCTCTGTAAAGGCATTCTTCAGTACCTTGTGCATTGGAATTGGTTTGGTCCTGAGGAGAGGTCTTGGATCACTGCATCTGATGCCTTTGCACCTTGTCTGTTGAGGAGGTTTCACCTGAGGTTTCGCTCCAAGCCTGGGCCCAAGAGGGTGAGGCCTCATAAGAGGGGGGGGTACTGTTATGGGTTTGCAGTAGTGTTCCTGTCTGCTTACCTCACCGTGTGATCATCTTATAAGACTGGCTGCCTCTCACCTGGCTGCTTAAGTAATCTTCCCTCAAGCATGGCTTCACCCCAGCCTCTAATTAGGAACACTATATTAACCTGTGCATTGCAAACCAGCCTTGCTGATCAATATTGTGTGTTTGGCTTCCGTGTGCTCACTGCTGTGTATCCTACGTCTGATCCTGTTTACCGACATTGGCTTGTTCTCGACTGTCCTCGTCTGCTTCATATCCTGACCTTTGGCGTGTTCTTTGACTATCCCTATCTGCTTATTGCCCTGACCTTTTGGCTTATCTCCTGACTATCCTATAGCATGGCATGACACATATATGGAGTCTGAAAGGCTGCACACCCCAAATAACAAAATATTGTAAAAAAGGAGAAGTTCCCCGTGGGTTTTTTTAGCAGCAATTATGAGTTAACAGGAATTTATAAAAAATACATGAATTTTTATTATCAAAAGACAATCAGACAATACTGATACAAGAGTTAAAACATGAGCTCTGGATTTATATAGTGTGAGACTCGAGGATTAGAAAGGAGGAAACAAGATGTTAACAATGCCATGGGTTATAGAAAAATTGGTCTAATATAACAGCCTACAATAATTAAATTGTGGTTGCACTGTCCGATGTTCGGAAAAAAGCCCCAATGCATTTCGACCTATGTATTTACGGTCTTCCTCAGGGGGTTATATTTCTAAAATACATCAAAAGACAGTTTTCAGTGGTAAAAATGTGGTATACAATCATAATCATTAGTGCATCTATCATGTATAAAAAAAAATAAAAACAAAAACAGAAACAAAACAGCTGTCACATCATATTTACCCTCTCCATCAAAGGAGCCCGCATTATCCAGATACTTCTTATTAAAACAAGCACATACAGAATGAACTGTTGATTTCCCCAATGATGGTCTCAGGGACTGCCGGGGGGCCGCTCCCACCTCAGCCCCGAAGGGAGCAACCCACGGCCGCGGGGCCTACAAGTGGTCACAGACTAATTGGGCACTCCAAAAGGAGAGGAGGATGAGGACCATCGGCACCTGGAAGTCATCATAATGGTAATAATCAATATGTTATAAACACTATGTGTGTATAAACATGATAAATAGGCTAATAGAGGAAATAGTTACAGGAAATGGCAAGGAAAAGATCTTACTATGGAAAAGGGTAAGAAGCTCAAGTCCCAATATATTCTGGGTACTAGAAACAAATTAATCCCCATTAAGGTATTATATTATTTATTGGTAATATGTAATCTATTATTTATTTTTTAATAATGTGTGGTATAAAATTGTGTGTTGATGAATATTTTATATGTAACATCAACATAAGTATTGTGGAGTGAAACAGTGATCAATCCCCATATAGTCAAATGTTTGAAAATAATAATCAATAAATCAGATATTAAAAATAGTGAATGAAATAGGAGGTGAGAGAACAAGAAAATATGGTGTAATGAAATGTAAATGAACCGATAAAATGCAATATGTGATGATAATGCCAAATTAAAAGTGAAATGAAATAAATATAAATTAATGATTAATTACTGAAAATAATAAATGTGCCAAATGCCTACTGGAAATGTGAAACATATTAAATCCTGGTGATGAAAAAATAATAATAATGTCTGTGATGAATATGTAAACTGAAGAGTGAAAAAGCTGCACAATTAGTGTGAAGGATGTGCTCAAGAAAAATACAAACGTGCTAAATGATATTGAAGTGAGTGTGATGACAGCATTACTAAATACCTGATTGCACATAGAAGTTGTTAGGACCATGTGGCCTCTATAATAAGAGGCATAAGGCCCAAGAGTATAAAACAATACCGGTAACTGGGAGCACTAAGAAAAGGAAAAAGCGCAAGAGATATTTAGAAAAAAGGTATTAAAGAATTATTGTATATGACAGAAAAGGTGTTGTGACACCATCCTCTGCCAAAGGTTCTTACCCGATATTTGACAGATAAAAGTGCTTGGCTGGTCAAAAATCAACTGAAAGATCCCTAGTTGTAACGTCTCTTTTTATGGCTCTATAGCTGATTAAATGAGGATATGCAGGTGATCCAACCCCATCTGACTCCCCTCCATTGATGAGGAGGCACCACCAGGCCACTGATTGCGGTCCTTCCGTGGCCACCTCGGTGTTCCAGAAGGCAGAAGTACCCCGGACTCCTCCTTCACCTCCGAGGCAATAGGCGTGACTGAGGACGAGCCGTGCGCATGTGCAGTCGAGACTGCCCCTGCTGGGTGCAGGGGACTGAGCCGCGCATGTGCACCACATCATCCCCCAGTAGGATGGCGAACACGGAACGCCACCGGCAGTGTTGGAGCTCCCCGCAGTGGATGACAAAAACACTGCGGAGGGGCACATGTGCGGTGCGGAACTGGAAGGTCGCTTCTGAGCAGAGCTCCGTCACAGCGGGAACCTTAACGCCTTCCCCGGGGTGCAGTTACGCTTCTAATTGCTCCCAAACTTACCTGCAACCCCAGGGGAACAAGCGGTGCATGCCGTCCTACAAGTCCCGTCGCGGGAAACTGGCACAAAGGTCCCTAACTAACTATCTCCTCAGAGCCTGGGAGATAGCCGAGAACTCCCTCTCAGCGTGCTTCAGCTCCTGCACACAGCCTGACAGCCTCTCCTGCACATTCATTTGGGGACGGTGAGCACACTCTGCAACTCACAAAGGCAGACCTGGATGACAGCCTCACAGCCATGTATAACAAAATCGCTTAAGATTAAGCATGATGAGCTGCAGCTTACATACACTGACCTTCGGAGAGATCATGAGGCCCTCACAGATTCTGTTACCCAACTCCAGGCCCATTTGGAGGACCTGGACAACAGAAATCGGAGAAACAATTTAAGAATCAGAGGGGTCCCAGAGTTGGTCACTGAGTTAACCCCTGCCATTTACAAGCTTTTCCAGTCCCTGCTCCCAGAATCACCCCTGACTGCCTTTGCCTGCGATAGGCTACAGAGCCCTCTGTCCTAAACGTCCAGACGACAGGCCCCCAAGGGACATCATTTTATGTCTCAAGGATTATCTAGTGAAAGAAGAGATTCTTAGGGTCTCACGTAACACCCCTAACATCTTGCTGGATGGCACTAAAATTCAAATATACCCAGACCTATCACCAGCCACCTAGACAAACGTCACAAGTTTAAAGAAATCACTACCCCTCTCCAAGAAGCAAGTATCAGATACAGATGGGGGTTTCCCTTTAAACTCCAGGTCTTCCATAATGGATCCACGTACACCATCTGCACCATCCAGGAAGGAAAGGAACTCCTAGTGAAAATAGGTCTCATGGCCAAAGAAGACCTCCCTAGGATGCCGTCTACCCCTCGCCCTTCTGCCATCTGGGCCACCCCATCTCCTCAGAGAGATCGCAGAAGACAGAGGCAAGAAGGCAGAGATTGCAGATTTTAGAGTTGCAACTCTCGCTTCCACCACCGGCTCTCTTCCCTAAGATGCCTCTTTTCCTTTGTGCCTGTTTTTCCGCTGGTTGTTTTTCATTTTCTATTTTATTTCTCACATGGAATACGGGTCTTTTTTGGATTGGCTGAGGTGCAACCTGATCTTTCTCTGGAAGGGTGAGAGAGAACTGCCTACTTTAGTGACACTGGAATCCCTTGCCCTCCCACAATATGTACGCACCTCCATGCACATTTTTTCTGCCAACGTGTTCCCTGCAATGCCGATGTTCAGTGGTGCCCGCTTGGTTGTCCCCCCCTCTTGCTGATCTACACAGTTTGAGTGACCAGGATTTTTCCCTCATCCAGGTAATCAAGAGTGTTGGACATTAGTATCCTACTGTTTAAAAAGTTTTTACTTTTACAGTTAAGCATAGTATCCTCTCATCGGGATGGGCTTTCCCCTCCTGACCTCAATGTTTTGCACTATTCCTTCTATGTTTTTTAGTTTATGGTTTTTGGGTTTCGGGACCTTGTCTATGAATGCCACTAAGCTAGTTTTACTCTGTAATGTATTTACAACTGTATGCCAGCCTGACATTCCCAGCCTTTTCGAGGCAGAGGATGTTGGCTACCAACCCCTCAGGATCACCTCAAATTGATCTGTGCCCTTGTACCCTTCTACACTTATAATGGGTCTTAAATTAATATCCCATAATGTCAGGGGTTTCAACTCCCCACATAAACGGAAGAAGGCCTTTACTATGTATAAACACCTTCAGGCGGACATCGTTCTCCTACAGGAGACCCACTTCTCTGAAAACAATCACCCCACGTATTTTGATAGAGCTTTCGGTCAAGGGTATTACACGACTTTCGGTTCTAGATCCCGAGGGGTTACAATATTTATCAAAAAAGGCCTAGTTTTTGAAGCTCATACTGTATACAAAGATCCCTCTAGCAGATTCTTCATCCTGCAGGGCTCCTTACAGGGTAAGAGGGTTGCAATAGACAATGTATATGCACTAATGATTCTGAAGCATCGTTTTTAAGGCTTTTTTCCAAGTGTTAGACAAATATAACTCCCCACATCTACTATTGGGAGGAGATTTTAACTTGGTGGCGCATTCGGCCATGGATCGGAGCAGAATAGGCAGCACCTGCAATGCCTTCCCCAAAACTCTAAAATCACTATTACACTCACATAATTTAGTAGACTCATGGAGAGCACATAATTTGGGGGCTAGAGAGTATACTTTTTATTCCCACCCTCATGACAGCTACTCCAGATTGGATTATCTGTTTTGTTCTCCTATTTTGCTAGCCAATCCTTCTGCTGTCGCCATTCACTCCTGCCCATGGTCGCATCACCAGTTGGTATCCCTTGAGATTTCCCACATAGGTCTCAAACCCACTGTGGCTGGGTGGAGACTGAATGAGTCTCTCCTCACTGACCCTATTGTAATCTTACAGATCTCCAAACACCTAGAAGACTATTTTGCCACCAATAATGTTGGAGACGTTTTGCCCCCCATCCTTTGGGTAGCCCCTAAGGTTGTGATCAGAGGCCATTTAATCCAGATTGCTGTGGAAAGGAAAAAACAAAAACTAATCGATATTACCAAACTAACTTCAGAGCTAGATAGGTTATATCATTTGCACACACAGAACCACTCCACTGATCTCTTACAACAAATTAATAACACTAGATTTGAACTAGATAGAATCCTCTCAGAACAGACGGAAAAGGCTCTTAGGTGGTCGAAGGCTAAGTTTCTGTTACACAGTAACGCGGCATCGGCTATGTTTGCTAGAAAGCTCCACCAATCCATCCAACCCCCACATACTTACAAGTTACGAAATCCTAAGTGGAGCTTGGTCTCCCACCCAACTGAGGTTCTTCAGATTTTTTCTAAATTTTATGAAAATCTGCTTTCTCCTCCCACCTCCTCTCCTGACCCTGCCCTTGATACATGGCTTGATAACATCCCTCTCCCCAAACTAACACAGGACCAGCTTCTAGCGCTTAATGCCCCTTGCTCAGACCAGGAAATGGCTACGATCATTAAATCCATGAAACCTTCTAAAACTCCAGGCCCAGATGGTTAATCGGCCCCTTACTACAATAAATTCTCCCAGCTTCTGACCCCATATCTACAGGCTAACTTTAATCATATATTTAAAGGTAATGTTTTCCCAGATGATATGCTTCACGCGAACATGTCATTAATCCCTAAACCCAACAAGGACCACTCCTTAACACAAAATTACAGGCCAATTTCTGTCATCAACACCGATCTAAAGATATTCGGGCGTATTTTGGCAGACAGACTTTCGCAAATCATTACTTCCTTAGTCTCACCTAATCAAACAGGATTCATCCCGACTAGACAAGTCACTGACAATATCAGATTATCAGATAATATTATACAGGACACTGACCTACACTCCCGTAAAGTACTATTCCTAAGCCTGGACATCCATAAGGCCTTCGATAGTGTGCTCTGGCCATACCTCGAACTAACCTTAGAAAAATTTAGCTTTATGGCTTTCGAGCATTATATCATCTACCCCGCACTCGGATTAGATTACCGGGCTGTAACTCTGATTATTTCAGGTTGGGCAGGGGGACAAGGCAGGGTTGCCCCCTGTCACCGCTTTTATTTGCCCTTGTCATTGAACCCCTGGCCCAGTCCATTAGCTTGGACCCTAATATCAAAGGTTATATAAAAGGAGACCAGGAGTTCAAGTTAAGTCTTTTGTGCAGACAATGTTCTCCTATTCCTTCCTGATCCGATAGTCTCAATCCCCAACCTGATTTCCACCCTCCATACCTTCCGCGATCTTTCGGGTTTAGGGGTTAACATTTCTAAATGCTCAGCCCTTCCTATAAACTTCTCCCAACATATTATCACTACAATTCAATCCAACTTTGGTTTTGCCATGGATGGTCAGTGTCTGTCTTACTTAGGGATTAAATTGGCACCCTCTCTCTACAGATTATATTTAGCTAACTACCTACCAGCATTTACCAGAATCAGAAAACTTTTGATTGCGTGGAATTCTTACCATATCACCATTCTAGGTAGGATCCAAGCGATTAAAATGTCCATTCTTCCCAAACTTTTATTTTTTTTTAGGGCCCTTCCAAATTATGTGTCTCAGCAAATGATTGATTCCATCCAAAGAGACATTAATAAATTTGTATGGCACAAAAAAAACCAAGATTAGGTAAGCAAATGATTTATAGACCCCGAGCCCGGGGAGGATTGGGCCTTCCCAATCTTTGGCACTACTACCTTTCAGCCAGACTCATTCAGCTAGCTCAATGGCATGTCTCCCCTCTCGGGATCCCCTGGCTCAGTTTTGAGCGTTCTTCCATAGCCCCTTACTCTCTACCTGGCTTATTATGGGCCCCAGCAATCTGTCCAAAGGATACCTCCCTCCTTAATTCAGTGGTGGGCCAATCCTTACACCTGCGGTCCCTGTACAAAAAGAAATTTTCCCTACTCCCACCTTACCCCAAATGGGCCTCGTTTGTCAGTAACCCTTCATTTATCGCTGCTTTTCCCAACCCTAATTCCTTTGCCCTATGGATTTCTGCGGACCTGGTCACACTCGGCTCTCTCCAAAGGGATGGGGTGCAAACTTCTCAAACTTCTCAAACTTCTCATTCTTTACCCCGGTCTGAGTTTTACAGATATCTTCAGATCAGACATTTTTATAACTCACATTTTCCTAATCCAGTCCCCTCACCTGTCAACACATTTGAAGATCTTTGTGGCCCTACTTATAGAGACAAAGTGATGATCTCACTGATATACAATTATCTGGGTGGCTTAGGCCTCTCAGAGAAATCCTCTGCCATGATTCAGTGGGAAACAGAGACTGGACAGGTGGTATCCCCCGAGGAGTGGATGGATAGGATAACGAACCTACATAAGTGTACCAGGTCCGTAGCGGTTAAAGAAACAGTGATGAAGCTACAAACAAGGTGGTATTACACCCCCCGCTAAATTGCATAAATTCTTCCCCACTGTTTCTGAAAATTGCTTTAGGGTTGTCTTGAACAGGGGACCCATCTACATATTTTTTAGAGTTGTATGGCCCTGAGAGACCTCTGACAGAAGGTTACAGCCAAGGTGACAGAGATTGCAGGGGTACAGGTTACTATAACCCATCAGATGGGTTTACTTTTCGCTGATATCCCTGGGACCTCTCCCCTGACCAAAAACTGTCCCATACACTATTTAGTGCGGTCCACTGGTGTATAGCCCTGTTTTGGGGACACCTGGGGTCCCCTGGGAACAGGTCCTTCGACGAATGTCTGCCATTCAACTTATGGAAAAAATTTTGCATACAATTACAGACACTATGCACGTTTATGATCGGAAATGGAAATCATGGGTTCCTTAAACACCCAGGATTCTCTTGTATTAATTAGCATGGTCTCCTTAGGATTATGGCATCAATTCCATTTGGTCCACAGGGGTCTCCCGTAACCCGATCTGTACCACATGTTAGTGACGGGAGGCCCTACAGCCCATGAGAAACCCCAAAGGAGGCCAAGAGGGAACGAAAACACAGCAGTCCAGAACAGGGAAAAAAAAAAAAGGGGGTTCCCTATCCTGCTAATTATAATGGTGCCCTATTGGAACATATATATAAACAAACCTCTCTACATCATGGAGTGGCAATTACAAATAAAGGCATCCCCACACTTTGTCCATCAGCACCCATGCTCTTCTGATCATGCAATCCTAACTGTTTTTTCCCGAACTATATCCCTTAAGAAAGGGAACATAAGAAATTGACTCATTGAGGCCTGGGTATGTGGTGGCCTCTTGATCCAATCGCCGCCCCTTTCCGGGATATGTATCCGGTCTAGGGCGGCGAAGGCAACCTTCTGCCTTTTATAGTGGTGCTGTATCACCACGTGTCTGCCAAGGGGGAGATAGATGTTACCTATCTCCATGCTGTAAATGTGTTTTGATGTTCTACACCAAAACCTTTGTCTCGTTTTGCCCACATAAAATGCGCGCACTCACAGGTCATTAAATAGACTACTGCTGGAGTTTGGCAATTTACGAAATGCTTGGGTTTGAAAACCTGACCGTTAGGAAGAGTGAAAACTTTCTCTTTTCTAAACTATGGGCAATGAGCACAATGTCCACATAGAAATGTTCCTTATGTTGAACAATGTTTTTTACTGGTCTTCCGATACACGCTTTTTACCAGTTTGTCTTTTAAGGACGCGACCTTTCTAAAGGTAATAGAAGGAACTGGGGAAATAAAGTGCTTTACTGTCTCATCATCAGTTAAGATGGACCAGTGTTTCTCGATAATATTACGGATTTGATTATGTTGTCGTGAAAAGCGCAAAATAATGCACATGGAATCCGTTTTCTTTTTACTTTTGGTCTGAGGTTTGAACAGCAAGGTTTCGCGTGTTTGTGCAATAGTTTGATTATAGGCTTTGCGTAGACAGGAACGGCTGTACCCTCTCTCCAGAAGATGATTCTGAAGTTTGTCTGCCTCAGTTTTAAATAGTATTTCATTAGAACAATTTCTCCGCAGTCGGAGATACTGTCCGTATGGAATAGAATTTTTTAGGGGACTTGGGTGGAAACTCTCCCCATGTAATACAGTATTACCAGCTGTACTTTTCCTGTAAAGTGTGCTAGTTAGATTTCCTTGTGTATCACATTTCATCCTAACATCTAAAAAGGTCACGGATCTGACATCATAGCTCATTGTGAATTTTAGATTAAAGGTATTTATATTGATATGATCAAAAAAATTGGCTCAAAATGTCCTCAGGGCCCTCCCAAATGACGAAGATGTCATTGATGTACCTGAGCCATGTGGTGACATGGCCCAGGTACATTGCGAGGTCCTTGTCACTGCAAAGTGACCGCTTCCACTCCCCCAGGTACAAATTGGCGTTGGATGGGGCACAACAAGTCCCCATCGCTACGCCTTGCACCTGGAGGTAGTGGGATTCGTCAAAGCAAAAATAGTTGTTATTGAGGATATGGTCGAGTCCACTTAGGATAACGTTATTGAGGGCATTGTTGTAATGTGATCCCTGTTGGAGTACATTCTGAATAGCTAAGAGTCCTTTCTCTTATGGGATGGAACAATATAGAGCTTCCACATCTATTGCGACCAAGATTGAATTCCCTGAAAGTTTTAATTCATTTATCATCTGTAGGAAGTGAATCATGTCCTTGATAAAGGAAGGCAGTGCTACTACAAATGGTTGGAGATATGCATCAATCAGCCTACTCAGATTTTCTGAGATCCCACCATTGCCCAACACTATTCGTTGATCTGTGGGTTGAGAAGGATTTTTGAGAATTTTTGGAATACTGTAGAACGTGGGTATCTTTGGTTGTTTGGTCCTAATAAAATCATAAAGACCTTTATTGATGGTCCCTTTTCTATATGCACTATCTATCAATTTATAAAAGGCTTGATTAGATTTTTCCAGATGTCTAATATGGATGGTTTTATACCATTCCCTATTATCAAGTATATTGCGACACATTGTTTTATACATTATCTTATCCATCAGGACCACATTGCCTCCTTTGTCCGAAGGCTTCACGACGATTGAATCATTCATGCACAAGGATTCTAATGAACTATTCTCTTCTATCGATAGATTCTGTGGAGTATTCATACCACAAGATATTTTAGCAATATCCTTTAATGTTTGACGCACAAATCTGGCCACACTTGAATTTGTGTGCGATAGTGGAAATTTAGTCGAAGGTTTTTTGAACAGGGTCATTGGATTAAGGGTGGACTTATTAATCCAGTGACCCTGAACGGTCACTTTTCAGTGACGAGGACCTCGCAATGTACCTGGGCCATGTCACCACATGGCTCAGGTACATCGATGATATTGTCGTCATTTGGGAGGGCCCTGAGGACATTTTGAGCCAATTTTTTGATCATATCAATATAAATACCTTTAATCTAAAATTCACAATGAGCTATGATGTCAGATCTGTGACCTTTTTAGATGTTAGGATCGAATGTGATACACAACGAAATCTAACTAGCACACTTTACAGGAAAAATACAGCTGGTACTGCGGTACATGCGGAGAGTTTCCACCCAAGTCCCCTAAAAAATTCTATTCCATAGGGACAGTATCTCCAACTGCGGAGAAATTGTTCTAATGAAATATTATTTAAAACTAAGGCAGACAAGCTTCAGAATCGTCTTCTGGAGAGAGGGCACAGCCGTTCCTGTCTATGCAAAGCCTATAATCGAAATATTGCACAAATAAGCGAAACCTTGCTGTTCAAACCTCAGACCAAAAGTAAAAAGAAGACGGATTCCATCCGCATTATTTCGCGTTTTTCACGACAACATAATCAAATCCGCAATATTATCGAGAAACACTGGTCCATCTTAACTGATGATGAGACAGTGAAGCACTCTATTTTCTCAGTTCCTTCTATTACCTTTAAAAAAGTCACGTCCTTAAAAGATAAACTGGTAAAAAGCGAGTATCGGAAGACTAGTAAAAAACATTGTTCAACATAAGGAACATTTCCATGTGGACATTGCGCTCATTGCCCATGTATCAGAAAAGAGAAAGTTTTCACTCTTCCTAACGGTCAGGTTTTCAAACCCAAGCATTTCATAAATTGCCAAACTCCAGCAGTAGTCTATTTAATGACCTGCGAGTGCGGCGTATTTTATGTGGGCAAAACGAGACAAAGGTTTTGGTGTAGAACGTCAAAGCACATTTACAGCATGGAGGTAACATCTATCTCCCACTTGGAAGACACGTGGTGACACAGCACCACTATAAATGCCGAAGGTTGCCTTCGCCGCTCTAGACCAGATGCATATCCTGGAATGGGGTGGCGATTGGAACAAGAGGCTGTTACAAATTGAACAGAAATGGATATACAGACTTGGGGCCCCCACATACCCAGACCTCAATGAGTCCATTTCTTATGTTCCCTTTCTTAAGGGCTATGGTTCAGGAAAAAACAGTTAGGATTGCATGATCAGAAGAGCATGGGTGCTGATGGACAAAGTGTGGGGATGCCTTGTTGAAACTTTATTTGTAATTGCCACTCCATGATGGAGAGAGCTTTGTTTATATATATGTTCCAATTAGGCACCATTATCATTAGCAGGATAGGGAACCCTTTTTTTTTTCTTTCCCCTGTTTAGCAACACATACATACATATGTTTGCTATATTATGCATTTATTTTATTATGTTATTGATATAGGTGTCCCTGTGCTCTGCACCCGTACCATTAGATACATGTAATCGATACTGGCGATCAAACCCGGTACACAGACCTTGGAAAGGCTTACATATTCAACTATTGATAGTTGGATGTTTAGCATCCCCCTTCCAGAGTAGCAACCGCAGTGTTTTTGTCATCCACTGTGGGGAGCTCCAACACTACTGGCGGCGTTCCGTGTTCGCCGTCGGACCGGGGGATGATGTGGTGCATGTGCGCGGCTCAGTCCCCCGCATCCAGCGGGGGCCGTCTCGACTGTAGGTGCGCACGGCTCGTCCTCAGTCACGCCTATTGTGTTGGAGGTGACAGAGGAGTCCGGGGCACTTCCGCCTTCCGGAATGCCGAGGTGGCCACGGAAGGACCGCAATCAGCGGCCTGGTGGTGCCTCCTCATCAATGGGGGGAGTCAGATGGGGTTGAATCACCTGCATATTCTCATTTATAGTCATATCATAGTCATGTCATATACAATAATTCTTTAATACCTTTTTTCTAAATATCTCTTGCGCTTTTTAATTTTCTTAGTGCTCCCAGTTACCGGTATTGGTTTATACTCTTGGGCCTGATGCCTCTTATTATAGAGGCCACATGATCCTAACAACTTCTATGTGCAATCAGGTATTTAGTAATGCTGTCATCACATTCACTTCAATATCACTTAGCACGTTTGTATTTTTCTTGAGCACATCCTTCATACTAATTGTGTAGCTTTTTCACTCAGTTTTCACATTCATCACACACATTATTATTTTTTCATCACTATGATTTAATATGTTTCACATTCCCAGTAGGCATTTGGCACATTTATTATTTTCAGTAATTAATCATTAATTTATATTTATTTCATTTCACTTTTAATTTGGCATTATCATCACATATTGCATTTTATCGGTTCACTTACATTTCATTACACCATATTTTCTTGTTCTCTCACCACCTATTTCATTCACTATTTTTAATATCTAATTTATTGATTATTATTTTCAAACATTTGACTATATGGGGATTGATCACTGTTTCACTCCACAATACTTATGTTGATGTTACATATAAAATATTCATCAACACACAATTTTATACCACACATTATTAACAAATAAATAATAGATTACATATTACCAATAAATAATATAATACCATAATGGGGATTAATTTGTTTCTAGTACCCAGAATATATTGGGACTTGAGCTTCTTATCCTTTTCCATAGTAAGACCTTTTCCTTGCCATTTCCTGTAACTATCTCCTCTATTAGCCTATTTATCATGTTTGTACACACATAGTGTATATAACATATTGATTATTACCATTATGATGACTTCCAGGTGCCGATGGTCCTCATCCTCCTCTCCTTTTGGAGTGCCCAATTAGTCTGTGACCACTTGTAGGCCCCACGGCTGTATATAACCCCCTGAGGAAGACCGTAAATACATAGGTCGAAATGCATTGGGGCTTTTTTCCGAACATCGGACAGTGCAACCACAATTTAATTGTTGTAGGCTGTTATATTATATTGTCTGATTGTCTTTTGATAATAAAAATTCATATTAATTTTTTTATAAATTCCTGTTTACTCATAATTGCTGCTAAAAAAACCCACAGGGAACTTCTCCTTTTTTACAATATCTCCTGACTATCCTTGCTGTCCCGGTCTGCTGCTTCCTCCCTATCCTCCACCAGTCTACCGTAAGCGTGAGCTGGGAGATCCTGGGGGCCGCGACCTGGAGCCAGACTGCAGTGAAGTCCATCCCCACCATCAAGGACCACCCACTGGCTCTTAGATTCCGCACTCTGGGAAATGTCATGCTCTAGCTCCCAGTGTGCTCTGTGCTGGTGCTCCAGAGTACCTTTTTTCCCGAACCACCCAGAGCTCCATCCGCGGCAGTCAGCCGTAGGGTCCACTACCTCAGTAGTGCACTCCTGACCCCAACGGGGTGCATCTGTTACCTGGCCTCAGGTGACCTGACATCGGGGTTCTGTGCTACCTGGAGGGCTGTCTGGGTGGATGTGTGTTGTGCTGTCCTGGGCTGCTAGGCCAGAGCCTGAGGCCTATCCTGGGGACATCTTGCTGTTATGCTAAGGGCCTATCTAGAAGCAAGAAAGCAGCATAAGGTTGGAACTGCGGCTTGCAGTCCAACCATAAGTGATGGTTCTGCTGGCCAGAGAACCTGTCATGGTAAGAGATAGAGGGGAAGCTGTCGCCACTAAGGGACCCACCACCTCATTACCAGGGACCACAGTGAGTAGCTGAAGCAAGTACCAGAGCAGTATTCTCACCAACCGAAGACGGTGTAGAATTGGGAAACTTTAGCAGGTGTCAAGCCAGGGACCCAGCCAACGGAGGTGACTCTTGCAGAGCAGCCTTGTGTGCCAAGCCAGGGACCGAGCAGGCCAGTGGGTATAGGAGTAGGGATGAGCCGAACACCCCCCGGTTCAGTTTGCACCAGAACCTGCGAATGGACCGAAAGTTTGCACAAACTTTAGAGCCCTATGAAAGTCTATGGGACTCGAACGTTTGAAATCAAAAGTGCTAATTTTAAAGGCTAATATGCAAGTTATTGTCTTAAAAAGGGTTTGGGGACCCGGGTCCTGCCCCAGGGGACATGTATCAATGCAAAAAAAGTTTTAAAAACGGACGTTTTTTCGGGAGCAGTGATTTTAATGATGCTTAAAGTGAAAAAAAGTGAAATATTCCTTTAAATATCGTACCTGGGGGGTGTCTATAGTATGCCTGTAAAGTGCCGCGTGTTTCCTGTGCTTAGAACAGTCCCTGCACAAAATGACATTTTTAAAGGAATAAAAGTCATTTATAACTGCTTGCGGCTTTAATGTAATGTTCGGTCCCGGCAATACGGATGAAAATCAGTGAGACAACCGGCATGGGTACCCCCCCAAGTCCATTACCAGGCCCTTTGGGTCTTGTATGGATGTTAAGGGGAACCCTGCACCCAAACTGAAAAAAGGAAAGGCACCTGGCCCCCAGGCCCTATATACTCTGAACAGCAGTATACAGGTGGTGCGAACAAGACAGGGACTGTAGGTTTGTTGTTAAGTAGAATCTGTTTGTAATTTTGAACTGGTACATTTTTAAAGTGTAGCTCCAGACAAAAAATCTATTTTTAAGCTTTTTGGAAAATATAGGGAAGGGTTATCACCCCTGTAACATTTGTTTTGCTGTCTGTGAACCTCTTCAGAAGATTTCACCTCACTTTCTGTTCCAATGACAAAAGTTTTTTTGAAAATTTGGGGGTTTTAGTGAAACAAGGCTTGGTGATAAAGCATCAGTGAAGAGGAGACACATTTTTCCCATATTAACTCTTACAGGAGAGAATTTCCATTCCTAGGGGTAGATTTCATCTCACTTCCTGTAGTCTCCTTCCGTTTGCAAGTAGGAGTCGTTTGTAAGTTGGATGTTTGAAAGTAGGGGCCTGCCCTATATACTCTGCAAAAATTAGGGCCTTAGGTGTTGGTGTTGCCACAACACTATAAGCCCTCACAGTTACTCTTGGTGGGCGCAGGAACGTGCTGTGAAATATTAAAGCAAGAATTGTAATTACACGCCATTGTTGAACAGTGGTAGAAAGATTGGGCCTTTGGTGGTGGTGGTGCTGGTGCCACAACACTGTAAGTCCTCACAGTTACTCTTGGTGGGCGCTGGAACGGGCCCTGCTGTGAAATATTATATCAAGAATTGTAATTACATGTCCCTGTTGAACAGGGGCAGAAAAATTGGGCCTTTGGTGGTGGTGGTGCTGGTGCCACAACACTGTAAGTCCTCACAGTTACTCTTGGTGGGCGCTGGAACGGGCCCCGCTGTGAAATATTATATCAAGAATTGTAATTACATGTCCCTGTTGAACAGGGGCAGAAAAATTGGGCCTTTGGTGGTGGTGGTGGTGTTGCCACAACACTGTAAGCCCTCACAGTTACTCTTGGTGGGCGCAAGAATGGGCCCTACTGTGAAATATTAGATCAAGAATTGTAATTACATGTCCCTGTTAAACAGGGGCAGAAAAATTGGGCCACAACAATGCAACCCCTCACAGATACTATAGTTGGAGCACAGAAATTAGCCCTGCTGCAAATTATTGCATCAAAAATTGTAATTATACTCCCCTGTTAAACAGGGGCTGAAATTTTGGGCCTTGGGCACTGGTGCTGGTACCACAACACTGCAACTCCTCACAAATACTCTAGTTGGAGCTTGGAATGAGCCATGCTGCAAAGTATTGCATCAAAAATTGTAATTACATACCCCTGTTAAACAGGAGCTGAAAAATTAGGCTTGGGCACTGGTGCTGGTGCCACAACACTGCAAGCCCTCACAGATACTCTAGTTGGAATGCAGGAATGAGCCCTGCTGCAAAGTATTGCATCAAAAATTGTAATTATATGCCCCTGTTAAACAGGGGCTGAAAAATTGGGCCTTGGGCACTGGTGCTGGTGCCACAACACTGCAACCCCTCACAGATACTATAGTTGGAGCACAGGAATGAGCCCTGCTGCAAAGTATTGCATTAAAAATTGTAATTATACTCCCCTGTTAAACAGGGGCTGAAATTTTGGGCCTTGGGCACTAGTGCTGGTACCACAACACTGCAACCCCTCCCAAATACTCTAGTTGGAGCTTGGAATGAGCCATGCTGCAAAGTATTGCATCAAAAATTGTAATTACATACCCCTGTTAAACAGGAGCTGAAAAATTAGGCTTGGGCACTGGTACTGGTGCCACAACACTGCAAGCCCTCACAGATACTCTAGTTGGAACGCAGGAATGAGCCCTGCTGCAAAGTATTGCATCAAAAATTGTAATTATATGCCCCTGTTAAACAGGGGCTGAAAAATTGGGCCTTGGGCACTGGTGCTGGTGCCACAACACTGTAACCCCTCACAGATACTATAGTTGGAGCACAGGAATGAGCCCTGCTGCAAAGTATTGCATCAAAAATTGTAATTATACACCCCTGCTAAACAGAAGGAGGATTGTGACTCCACATAACAGGATAGTCACTCAGCATCAGCATAGGCAGTCTTGAACGGATCTCACATTAAAAAAAAAATTAATCGGTTACATCAGCATCAGGTGCTTGGTAGCTGGTGATCCAAGACTGATTCATTTTTATGAAGGTCAGCCGATCGATCGATTCGGAGGACAGGCGCACCCCGTGATCGGTTACAAAGCTTCCAGCAGCACTGAATGTGCATTCCAAAAGAACGCTGGATGCAGGACAGGCCAGTAGCTCAATTGCATACTGTGCAAGCTCTGGCCAGTGATCCATCCTCAAGACCCAGTAACCCAGAGGATTTTCGGTGGGAAAGGTGTCCAAGTCTGATCTTGCCCCTAGGTAATCCTGCACCATGTGAATCAGACGCTGGGGATGGTTGCTGGAACCGAACAGACCTTGGGGCTGTGGACTAAAAAATTGTCTGAATGCATCGGTCAGACGACCACCTTCTACACCGCTCCTTCTGTGACTGACCGAAGCCTCAGCAACACGTTGTCCAGAAAATTGTATCCCAAATCCCAAGCTCTGAAAATGCGTTGCACAAACCTTTCTGCAAGGCCTCCCGAAGATGTTTCATCCTCTGCTCCCTCTGCGACGGCAAGATAAGGTCCGCAACCTTACCCTTGTAATGTGGATCAAGGAGGGTTGCCAGCCAGTAATCATCCCTCCCCTTGATACCATGAATACGAGGATCCTTCCGCAGGCTTTGCAGGATCAGGGAGGCCATGAAGCATAGGTTTGCTGAGGCATTTGGTCCAGAGTCCTCTGGGTCACTAAGGACGACATGATCCGCAGCCACCTCCTCCCAGCCATGTACAAGTCCATGGGTTTCTTCGGACTGTAAATGATCCCTTGAAGACTGCTGCTGATGCTGAGTGCCAGGCTCCACCTCCATGCTGACACAATCCTCCTCCTCCTCCTAATCCTCTTCATGTGTGATCGGTGGGCACGCAGGAACACTGTCTGGTTAAAGGGGGCCTTGAGAGGTAAGGAAGTCCTCCTCTTCCTCCCTCTGTTCTGCCTCAAGTGCCCTGTCCATTATTCCACGCAGCGTGTGCTCCAACAGGTGGACAAGAGGGACAGTGTCACTGATGTATGCACTGTCACTGCTCACCATCCTCGTGGCTTCCTCATATGGTGACAGGACAGTGCATGCATCCCTGATCATAGCCCACTGGCGTGGGCGAAAAAAGACAAGCTCACCTGACCTGTCTTGGTGCCATATTCGCATAGGTACTCATTGATGGCCCTCTGCTGCGTGTGCAGCCGCTGCAGCATGGCAACGTTGAATTCCACCTGGTGGGCATGTCACAGATTAGGCAGTTCTTGGGCAGTTTAAATTCCTTTTGGAGGCCAGCCAGCCGAGCACTGGCATTATATGATCTGCGGAAATGCACACAGACTTTCCTGGCCTGCCTCAGGACATCCTGTAAGCCTGGGTACCTGCCCAAGAACCGCTGCACCACCAAGTTAAGGAACGTGAGCCAAAAAGGGCACATGGGTCAGTTGTCCCTGTCGGAGGGCGGAGAGGAGGTTGGTGTGGCAGAATCACCACTAGTAGAATTTTGGAGGCGTGGTGGTGGAGCAACCTCCAACACTACCGCGCCCTGTCCTGCATCCTTCCCAGCTGCCAGAAGAGTCACCCAGTGCGTGGTGAAAGATAGGTAACGTCCCTGTCCATAACTGCTGGACCATGAGTTAGTGGTAATATACACCTTACTGCTGACCGCCCTGTCGAGCGAGGCCAAGACATTGCCTACCACATGCCCGTATAGAGCCGGAATCACCTTCTGTGAGAAAAAGTGACATTTGGGAACCTGCCACTGAGGAACCGCACATTCCACAAACTCACGGAAGGGGGCAGAGTCTACCAACTGAAAAGGCAGCAATTGAAGTGCTAGCAATTTAGCCAAGCTAGCATTCAACCGCTAGGCATGTGTATGGGTGGGAGCTAACTTCTTTCGGAGGTGCAGCAGCTGGGGCAGGGAAGTTTGCCTGGTACAATCTGACGTTGGTGTACCAATAGCAGATTGCCCGCAAGTACTTGGCTGTGACACACCTAATTCTACACCTTCATTCCTCTCAGTGCAGGTTTCAGAGAGGACTGAAGGTATAGTGGGGTTTGAGATCCCAGCTGATGAGGAGCAAGGAGAGGTCCTCTTTGTTTTGTGGTGTGGGTCTTTTAGACATGCTTGCCAACGAACTGCATGGCAGGTCGACATATGTCTGGTCAAGCATGTGGTGCCCAAGCGGGTGATGTTTTGGCCATGCGAGATACGCTTGAGACATATGTTGCAAATAGCAGAGGTGGGATCTGATGCACTCGTCTCAAGAAAGGCCCGCACCAAAGAACTTTTGGAATAACGAGCAGAGACAGCAGCATCCTGCACATGTGGAGCTCTGTAGTGTGATGCAGTCTGTGCCCTAAGCTGGCCCCTGGAGAGCATCATTGGAGATTTGCCTCCTCCTCTCTCCTATCAGGCACCCACATGGAATCAGTGACCTCATCATCCCCTCCATTCTCATCACTGGAGCAAAGCTGGCAGTATGCTGCAGCTGGGGGAACATGACTGCCAGATTGCTGTCCTTCTTGGGCACCCCCTCTCTCTGGGCTCACGTTACTGCCTTCCTCTAGCTGGGTACCATCATCGGAGCCTTCAAAATGCTGGGCATCCTCCTGGAGCATGTACCCAACACTGTGGTCAAACAGTTCGGGGGATGCCTCAGGAGGACATGGTGGGGCTAGGGAAGGAGTGACTGATGCCATTGAGCCAAGGGAAGAGGCTGCGTTGGCAGCTGCTTTGCCAGGCAAAGTACCCTGAGCCTGGGTGAGAGAGGATGAGGAGGATGAGGACAGCTTGGTCATCCACTCTACCAAGTCTTCCGCATGTTGCGGCTCAACACGGCCAGCTGCCGAAGAAAAGGACGAGCGTGTCCCACGGCCATGTGCTGATGAGGATGCACCATCTCCACGACCAGCACTGTTGCCTCTAGACACAGAGCCTACTTGCCCTCTTTTATTGGCTTGTGACTGTCTGCCTCTCCTTGTTGGCCTTCCAGACATACTAATGGCCTGCAGTGAGATGTAGCTGCACAAAGCTGGGATGTACATATATACTGATATTGCAGCTAGCAGAATCAACTGCCTGCCTGTAGTATTATTAGTATGAGAACACCAGCAATTGTCTTCAGGTAGCTTTAGGTGCACACTGTGCAGAGGACACAGTACGCTAACTGTAAATACTGCAGCTGCCTGCCTGTGGTATTAATAGGATCAGAACAACAACAATTGTCTTCAGGTAGCTTTAGGTGCACACTGTGCAGAGGACACAGTACACTAACTGTAAATACGGCAGCTGCCTGCCTGTGGTACTAATAGGATCAGAAGAACACCACCAATTTTCTTCAGGTAGCTTTAGGTGCACACCACATGCATCTAATAGGATCAGAAGAACACCACCAATTTTCTTCAGGTAGCTTTAGGTGCACACTGTGAAGAGGACACAGTACACTAACTGTAAATACTGTAGCTGCCTGCCTGTGGTACTAATAGGATAAGAACACCACCAGTTTTCTTCAGGTAGTTTTAGGTGTACACTGTGCAGAGGACACAGTACACTAACTGTAAATACTGCAGCTGCCTGCCTGTGGTACTAATAGGATCAGAAGAACATCACCAATTTTCTTCAAGTAGCTTTAGGTGCACACATGTATATATATATATATATATATATATACAACACCTAGGATGCATATATATATATATACAAAATACACTGTAAGTGCAGCTAACTGACTCGCCTGCCTACTCTAACTTAGATCAAATGACACTGTCTTTCTCTCTCCCTCTATCTCTCTCTCAACGCCGGAACACACTACACAGGGCCGATGTGCAGGCGGCCTTATATAGTGTGGGGCGTGTACTAAACCCTCTGAGCCTTAATTGGCCAAAGCCACCCTGACTTTGGCCAATTACGGCTCTCTGTACAGATGGCGCTGTGATTGGCCAAGCATGCGGGTCATAGTGCATGCTTGGCCAATCATCAGCCAGCAATGCACTGCGATGATGCAGTGAATTATGGGCCATGATGCCCCACTCGAATTTGGCGCGAATGGCCCATATTGTTCGCAATTCGATGAACGTTCGAACATGCGATGTTCGAGTCGAACATGGGTTCGATTTGAACTCAAAGCTCATCCCTATTGAGGAGTATCTGTGAGTGCCAATCTAGGGACCCAGCAGAGAAGCGGGGGTGACGCTTGAGAACGATACTCAGTGAGAAGGCCGGAAGAGCTCAGGAGATCCAGTGGCAGTGGTGCTGCAAGTCTAGTGAGTAGACATGTGCAATTAGTTTCGTTCTGAATTTGTTTTTTAATGAATTTCAACAAATTCATAAATTAGGGGATATCCAAATTAACAAAAACCCGTTTAATAAATTTTCTCGAATATTCATAAATTTGTATATACGAAAATTTACGAATTTATGAATTTTCAAATTTTCGGATTTCAAATTGATGAATTTACAAGAAATCCGAAAATTCGTAAACTCAAAAATTTGATTGACTTGAATTTTTGAATTTTCAAATTTTTTAATTTTTGGATTTTCTAAGTTTTCCAAATTTTTGAATTTCTGAATTTTAGAATTTTCATAAATTTGTGAATTTGAAATTTGAAATTGAAAAAATTTGGAAATTCGAAAATCCGGAAATTTGTGAATTTTCGGATTTTCGAATTTTTGACTTTCCGAATATCCAAATTTTCAAATTTTTGAATTTCCGAATTTCCATAAATTCAGAAATTCAGAAATTCTATATTCGAAAAATCCGGAAATGAAAAAATTTGAAAATTAAAAAATTTGGAAATTCAGAAATTCAAAAATCTGAAATTATAACGGACTAATAATAACTTAACTATTACTAACTGTTAAATTAAAGGTATTGGGATTTCCTTTCAAATTTGGCTGTTAGTGAACGTAATGAATACGAATTTATCCAAATAAGTTACAAATTTTCTAAAATAACGAATGCCGTATCTAAACTAATGGGAATTAATGAATTAAAAATAATAAAAAACAATAAAAACTTTTTATTATTATAATTATTATTAATTATTAGATTGTTCCATTTGTTTAGATGCAACATTCGTTATTTTTGGATAACTCATAACTTCAGATAAATTTGTTATGTTCACTAACAACCAAATTTGAAAGGAAATTCCAATACCTATAATATAATAGTTAGTTATTATTAGTTAGTTATTTTTTCTAATTTCCGGATTTCGAAATTTATGAATTTACAAATTTATGAATTTCAGATTTTCGAATTTACGAATCCTCGATTTTCCGAATTTACGAATTTTCAAATTTCCGGATTTCAGGTTTTCGAATTTATGAATTTACCAATTTTATCATTTTGGGATTTCTGAATTTCCAAATGTACAAATTATCAAATTTACGAATTTCAAATTTATGAATTTTGAATTTATCGGATTTTTGAATTCACGAATTTCCAAATTGACAAATCATAACGAATGACCCGAAAAATGAAAAAAAAAAGAAACAAATGAAACAAAAATGAAAACAAACAAATTTTTCAGCAGTGCACATGTCTAGTGCAGACATGGTACAGGAGACAGTCAGAGAGGGTGCAGTCATGGTAAGAAGACGGTCAGAGTGGGTGCAGACATGGTACAGAAGACGATCAGAGAGTTTGCAAGCATGGTACAGAAGACGATCAGAGAGTGTGCGGTGTGCAGACATGGTACAGAAGATGATCAGAAAGTGTGCAGACATGGTACAGAAGATGGCCAGAGAGTGTGCAGACATGGTACAGAAGCCGGTCAGAGAGGTTGCGGACATGATACAGAAGACAATCGGAGAGGGTGTAGACATGGTACAGAAGACAGTTAGAGAGGCTGCGGACATGGTACAGAAGACAATCGTAGAGGGTGCGACCTGATACAGGAGATGATCAGAGAGAGTGCAGACATGGTACAGAAGATGGTCAGAGAGGGTGCAGACAAAAATGAAAAAAAAAAGAAACGAATGAAACAAAAATGAAAACAAACAAATTTTTCAGCAGTGCACATGTCTAGTGCAGACATGGTACAGGAGACAGTCAGAGAGGGTGCAGACATGGTACAGGAGACGGTCAGAGAGGGTGCGGACATGGTAGAGAAGATGGTCAGAGAGGGTGCAGTCATGGTAAGAAGACGGTCAGAGTGGGTGCAGACATGGTACAGAAGACGATCAGAGAGTTTGCAAGCATGGTACAGAAGACGATCAGAGAGTGTGCGGTGTGCAGACATGGTACAGAAGATGATCAGAAAGTGTGCAGACATGGTACAGAAGATGGCCAGAGAGTGTGCAGACATGGTACAGAAGCCGGTCAGAGAGGTTGCCGACATGATACAGAAGACAATCGGAGAGGGTGTAGACATGGTACAGAAGACAGTTAGAGAGGCTGCGGACATGGTACAGAAGACAATCGTAGAGGGTGCGACCTGATACAGGAGATGATCAGAGAGAGTGCAGACATGGTACAGAAGATGGTCAGAGAGGGTGCAGACATGGTACAGAAGACGATCAGTGAGGGTGCGGACATGGTACAGAAGACAATCAGAGAGTGTGTGGACATGATACAGAAGATGATCAGAGAGTGTGCAGACATGATACAGAAGACGGTCAGAGAGTGTGCAGACATGGTACAGGAGACGTTCAGAGAGTGTGCAGACATGGTACAGAAGACGGTCAGAGAGGGTGCGGACATGGTACAGAAGACGGTCAGAGAGGGTGCAGACATGGTACAGAAGATGGTCAGAGAGGGTGCAGACGTGGTACAAAAGATGATCAGAGAGTGTGCGGACATGGTACAGAAGGCGGTCAGAGAGTGTGCAGACATGGTACAGAATACGGTCACAGAGTGTGCAGACATGGTACAGAAGACGGTCAGAGAGGGTGCAGACATGGTACAGAAGAAGTTCAGAGAGGGTGCGGACATGGTACAGGAGACAAGCAGAGAGTGCGGACATGGTACAGAAGATGGTCAGAGGCCATGCGGACATGGTATAGAAGACGGTCAAAGAGTGTTCAGGCATGGTAAAGGACTTGATGTGCACCTCCAACCCCCAACACAGCTCTGTACCCCCCACACACAGAATGTCTAGCAGATCACCCCATGGCCACTCACCTGCAACTGTGGTGCCTGCAGCATCTCCCCTACACCTCTGGCTGTCAGCTCACTAAGAATTTGTGGTGCCCGTGGGATCTCCTTCTGGCTAGCAGGTCTCTCCTCTGTGTACCGTGGAGGGGGGAGAGATCTCCGACCTGGGCAGCTAATCGGCTTCAGTGTTCAAGTGAATTGTTTTGCTTGTACACTGAAGAGAGAAATCGATTAGCTGCCTGGGTTGTAGGCCTCCCTCTTCTCCACTGTACACAGAGGAGAGACCTGCTAGCCAGAGGGAGATACCACAGGCATGTTTTCACAGCCAGAAGCTGCGGCTGGTGTTCGGTCGGTGACGGGTCACCTACAGAACACTGGAAAATCAGGACTGTTGGCAACTATGCCAGCATACAGGACAAGAGAAGTGGTACTGTGCAGAGGCTGTGGCTGCTTGTGGAGCAGCTGAAGTCTGCATGGTGCTGAGCTGCTCTGATGTCTGGTACAAGCCCAGGGTTGGGCTCCCCTGGGCTGTGATCTCTCACAGGAGAGCCCCATGCTTTCTAGCCTACACAAGGACGGTCAGGTGAAGCTGTGGTTGGTGGTGAAGCAGGAGGACAGAGCTCTGGGAATGGAAAGACACTTGCAGATACTGTAAGTAGACGTGGAAATGTTTGTATGAAAAGTACCGATAATACTGATAAGAGGAAGTCTGGTGATGTTATTCAGTAGGGATGGGCTTTATGTTCGGGTCGAACATGAGTTCGACTCAAACTGTCACGTACCTTGTGGACGAGCCCGACTTGCAGGGGATGGCCTCTCTTGCGGCTCAGACTCGAGGGCCCTGGTAGGGTATACAGGAAGCACAAGAGTCAGGAGTGGCATGAGTGCCTGGCAGGATCAACAGCAGGAGGTAGGTCTGGAACTCTGGAAACACTGTGCAGTGGAGATTAAGCTGAGCTGGTAGGTAGACTGGAACACTGGTGCAGCAGACTGGAACTGGATAGCAGGCTGGAACACACAGGACAGCGGACTGGAACACTGGTGCAGCAGACTGGAACCACACAGCAGACTGGAACTGGATAACAGGCTGGAACACACAGGACAGCAGACTGGAACACTGGTGCAGCAGACTGGATCCACACAGCAGACAGGAACTGGATAGCAGGCTGGAAAACACAGGACAGCAGACTGGAACACTGGTGCAGCAGACTGGAACCACACAGCAGACTGGAACTGGATAGCAGGCTGGAACACACAGGACAGCAGACTGGAACACTGGTGCAGCAGACTGGAACCACACAGCAGACTGGAACTGGATAGCAGGCTGGAACACACAGGACAGCAGACTGGAACACTGGTGCAGCAGACTGGAAGATCAGACAATCCAGATCGATAGCCAAGCGGACTGTAGATGAGCCGAAGGGTCAGGCAGAAGAGTGGTCAGACAAGCCGGGGCCGGATGCAGGCAGAAAGCAGGGATGGTCGGAGACAAGCGGGATCAGATGCAGGCAGACAGCTAGGATAATCAGGAACAAGCCGAGTCTAGTACAGGAAACAGGTTCTCAGGAAGTGCACATGTAACGCTGTAGAGCAGACAGCAAGATTCTCATGTGACAGATCAGTTTAAATAGCCCACCTGGTGTGCGCGACTGCCCACGCAGGACGTCTGATACTGACAAGACTTTCCTGACATTGCCCCCCCCAAGGGGCAGCCTCCGGATGCCCAACCGGGCCCATTTCTCAAGATGTGTTCTCTTAAAGGATTGAACTAAGCTTTTAGCATGGATGTTCTCCTCAGGCTTCCACGAGTTCTCTTCCGGGCCATACCCTTTCCACTTGATCAGGAATTGGGCTTGATTGTTCCTTTTCCTGCAGTCAAGGATGGCTTCAATTTCAAATTCTTCCTCTCCGTCCACTATTACAGGATCTGGAGGATTCAGATTTCGTTCAGGAAAAGGATTGGAGACAAAAGGTTTCAACAGGGAAACGTGAAAAACAGGATGAATTCTGAGTGAGTATGGGAGTTCCAATTCAAAAGCTACTTCATTTATTTTCCTTTTTACAGGAAAAGGACCCAGGAATTTAGGACCCAACTTCTTGGAGGGACAAGTCAGTTTCAGGATTACAGTGGATAACCATACAAGATCACCTGGTTCGAGTAGCAATTCTCCTCGTCTTTTCCTGTCGAAAGTTACCTTGTTACGTTCTTGGGACTTCGTCATGGTTTCCTGTAATATTTGGTTATTGACAGAGAAAAAATTTATTGTTTCCTGGACTGCTGGTACGGAACTTTCAGGAATGGAGCTGGGCAAAAAGGTAGGGTGAAACCCGTAATTGGCAAAAAACGGACTTTGCTTTGTGGCAGAATGGACAGCATTATTATAGGCAAATTCAGCCAAGGGAAGCAACGAGAACCAATCATCTTGAGAAAAGGAAGAGAAACAACGAAGATATTGCTCGAGAGTCTGGTTGGTCCTCTCCGTTTGGCCATTCGTCTGGGGGTGATAGGAGGTGGAAAATGATCAATATTCAATTCCTAGGGCTTTACACAAGGCTCTCCAGAATCGGGAAGTGAATTGTACTCCTCGGTCAGAAATGATATTAGCCGGAATTCCATGGAGTTTAATCACTTCTCTAATGAACGTTTGTGCAGTTTCAGGAGCAGAGGGGGTACCCTTCATTGGAATGAAATGAGCCATTTTAGATAACCGATCTACCACCACAAAGATGGCAGTGTGCCCTTCAGCCGGAGGCAACTCGACAATGAAGTCAATAGACAGCATCTTCCATGGCCTGTCTGGGACAGGTAGAGGTTTCAGTAATCCCCAGGCCCTGGTTCTACTGACTTTATTCTGAGCACAGATGGTACAGGATTCCACATACTTCTTACAGTCCTTAGGCACTTGGGGCCACCAGAAGGTGCGCAGGACAAGATCAGCTGTCTTGGTAACACCAAAATGTCCTGCTAGTGCGTGATCATGACAAAGTTGTAACATTGTGACCCGTAGGCCTTCAGGTACAAAGATCTTACTCCCGAACCAAAGCAGACCACCCTTTTCTTGTAGTTTTGTTCTCATAGCAGGTACCAACCCTACTGAAGCTTGCTTAACCCGGGAAAGTAGGTCTTTTTGCAACAGGAAAAAATTTACAGAAGAAAGGATCGTATCTGGAGGTGAGGTTTCTTGAGGCTTGTGGAACATCCTAGACAAAGCGTCAGGTTTTATATTCTTGGAGCCTGGCCGATAGGTCATGTGGAAGGAGAACCTGGAAAAGAACAAGGCCCACCTGGCTTGTCGCGGTCTCAACCTCTTTGCGGATTTCAGATATTCCAGGTTTTTGTGATCTGTGTAGATCAGAATAGGATGAGCAGCTCCTTCCAAAAGATACCGCCACTCTTCTAGAGCAGATTTTATGGCCAGTAGTTCCCGATCTCCTACATCATAATTTCTTTCTGCGGATGATAGTTTGCGAGAAAAGAAGGCTACAGGGTATAACAGAGCTTTGGTCTCTTGTCGCTGGGAAAGAATCGCACCAACAGCACTCTCAGAAGCGTCCACTTCCAGGACAAATGGTAAAGAGGAATCGGGATGTTTCAAAACAGCAGCAGAGGTAAACAGTCTTTTGAGAGATTCAAAGGCGGATTGAGCTTCGGGCGACCAATGAAAACGCACCCCTTGTTTGGTCAATTGAGTGATGGGCTCAATGATGGCTGAGAACCCCTTAATGAATTTACTATAGAAGTTGGCAAAGCCAATGAAACATTGGACTCCTTTCTTGTCAGTAGGGGCTGGCCAGTCAAGAATTACAGCAACCTTATGGGGATCCATCTTGATCCCTTCCACTGAGATAATTAGCCCCAAGAATGGAATACTCTCTTGCTCGAACTCGCACTTTTCAGCCTTAGCGTACAAGCCATGTAGCCGGAGTCGAGCTAAAACACATTTAACATGTCTGCGATGGGATTCCAGGGAAGAAGAAAAGATGAGAATGTCATCTAAGTAGACTATGACGAATAGATCCAAAAAGTCCCGGAAAACACCATTTATGAAGTACTGAAAAGTTGCAGGGGCGTTACATAGTCCAAAGGGCATCACCATGTATTCAAAGTGCCCGAAGCGAGTGCGGAAAGCTGTCTTCCACTCATCCCCTTTTCTGATGCGAACTAGGTTGTAAGCCCCTCGGAGATCTAATTTGGTGAAAATAGTAGCAGTCCCCAGTCTCTGGAATAATTCTGGTACCAAGGGGAGAGGGTACCGATTTTTAACAGTTATTTTATTGAGTTTGCGGTAGTCTATACAAGGACGAAGAGAGTGATCCTTTTTTTCAACAAAGAAGATGACTGCACCTGCTGGGGATGTAGAGGGCCGGATAAAACCCTTTTCTAGGTTGTCATCGATGTATGCTTTTAGTGCTCCTTGCTCCAGCTCGGTCAAAGGAAATATCCTGCCAAAGGGAACTTCGGCTCCGGGAAGGAGCTCGATGGGGCAATCGTAAGCCCAATGAGGAGGAAGGGTTTCAGCCCCTTTTTTACTAAAGACATCTAAAAAGTCATGATAGACCTTGGGGACCGCCTGGAATAACTCAGAATCAGTGTTGAGACATAACAGAGCAGGGGATTCACCAGAGTCCTTCAAAGTGCAGAACTGTTGACAGTACTGAGAGGAAAACGTAATTTCTCCTGTGACCCAGTTGATAGTAGAGTTATGGGCTTGTAGCCATGGCATGCCAAGAATAATAGGAAATAAAGGAGAAGTGATGATGTCCAGGCGAAGCAGTTCTTGGTGCAAGTTGAAGATGGTGACTGGAAGGGGAGCGGATTCTTGTATAACCGGCCCAGATTTTATTGCAGACCCGTCGGCCAGATGAATAGAGAGTCCATGGGCCTTGTAACGCAGTGGGATCTGGTGTTTAGCTGCAAAGGATGAGTCCAAGAAGCAGCTGCAAGCCCCGGAGTCAATGATAGTGGGAACCTGTAAAGTCTTTCCTGGGAGCTGCAAAGATATAGAAAGAGTCAAGTGAGCGGAAGTCTTAGGCCAAGCAGTCACATCACCAGAGGAGACAGACAGGCACTTACGGAGTTTGTTAGGACAGTTCCTGACATAGTGTCCGGGTTCCCAGCAGTACAGGCACAGGTTGTTAGCCCGGCGACGTTGGCCTTCCTCCGTCGTGAGAGATGGGTGGAGGACTCCAAGTTGCATGGGCTCAGAGGTATCAGGTGTAACAGCAGGACTAGAGGTGGGTGCAGGATGGGTATAGCTGGGGAGCTTAGGCAACATCCAGGTTGGGCAAGTAGGCCCAGCACCTCTTTCTGCTCTTCGCTCCCTCAACCGTCGGTCGATCTGTATGGCAAGATTAATCAAGGCATCCAGAGTCAGAGGAATTCCCACTCGGGCCAGTTCATCTTTTAAAGGGTCGGAAAGTCCCATACGGAACTGGCAGCGGGGGGCAGGATCATTACAGTCTGTGTCTGCACTCCATCGGCGGAATTCCGCAACGTAGTCCTCTACTGCTCTACGCCCTTGTTGAAGGGTGTGCAGGGCGGCTTCTGCGGTTGCAGAAAGCTGTGAGTCCTCATATAGCTGGGCCATTGCATCAAAGAAGGTGGTTAAATTGGTCAACACCTCGGCTTTCAGTTCCAGAAGGTGGTGAGCCCATGTTTGGGGGTCACCCAGGAGTAGTGAGATCACAAAACCTACTTTGGTGGCTTCAAGCGAGAAGGTGCGAGGTTGAAGGGCGAAGTACAGTTCGCATGCATTCCGGAATGCCCTGAATTTACTTTGTTCTCCAGAAAACTTTTCAGGAGTGGGAACCCTTGGTTCAGGGGGCAGCATCACTACTGTAGGGGAAGTAGTACTGCTAGCAGAGGTAGATGGCAGAGAAGATCCCTGGGTCTCAGTGGGACCAGACAGTACTTGGACCCGTTCTTCCAGATGTGTATATCATTCCTGGAGACTCTTAACAGCCTGTGTAAGGCCGGCCAGGTGCATACAAAGTTCTTCCATAGGAGAGGCTCCCTGCTCGGGCTCGGTCATGGCTGTCTGCTACTGTCACGTACCTTGTGGACGAGCCCGACTTGCAGGGGATGGCCTCTCTTGCAGCTCCGACTCGAGGGCCCTGGTAGGGTATACAGGAAGCACAAGAGTCAGGAGTGGCACGAGTGCCTGGCAGGATCAACAGCAGGAGGTAGGTCTGGAACTCTGGAAACACTGTGCAGTGGAGATTAAGCTGAGCTGGTAGGTAGACTGGAACACTGGTGCAGCAGACTGGAACTGGATAGCAGGCTGGAACACACAGGACAGCAGACTGGAACACTGGTGCAGCAGACTGGAACCACACAGCAGACTGGAACTGGATAGCAGGCTGGAACACACAGGACAGCAGACTGGAACACTGGTGCAGCAGACTGGAACCACACAGCAGACTGGAACTGGATAGCAGGCTGGAACACAAAGGACAGCAGACTGGAACACTGGTGCAGCAGACTGGAACCACACAGCAGACTGGAACTGGATAGCAGGCTGGAACACAAAGGACAGCAGACTGGAACACTGGTGCAACAGACTGGAACCACACAGCAGACTGGAACTGGATAGCAGGCTGGAACACACAGGACAGCAGACTGGAACACTGGTGGAGCAGACTGGAAGGTCAGACAAGCCGGATCGATAGCCAAGCGGACTGTAGATGAGCCGAAGGGTCAGGCAGAAGAGTGGTCAGACAAGCCGGGGTCGGATGCAGGTAGAAAGCAGGGATGGTCGGAGACAAGCCGGGATCAGATGCAGGCAGACAGCTAGGATAATCAGGAAGAAGCCGAGTCTAGTACAGGAAACAGGTTCTCAGGAAGTGCACAAGTAACGCTGTAGAGCAGACAGCAAGATTCTCATGTGACAGATCAGTTTAAATAGCCCGCCTGGTGCGCGCGCGCATGCGCGCGACTGCCCGCACAGGGTGTCTGATACTGACAGGACTTTCCTGACACAAACATTGGCTGTTCGCCCGTTTGCCGAATAGCAAACAATAGCAAACAATTTGGGGTGTTCGCGGCAAATTCGAAAAACACCCTTTAAAAGTCTATGGGAGAAATCTAAAGTGCTCATTTTAAAGGTTTATATGCAAGTTATTGTCATAAAAAGTGTTTGGGACTCAGGTCCTGCCCCAGGGGACATGTATCAATGTAAAAAAAAGTTTTAAAACGGCCATTTTTCCGGGAGCAGTGATTTTAATAATGCTTAAAGTGAAACAGTAAAAGTGAAATATTCCTTTAAATTTCGTACCTGGGGGGTGTCTATAGTATGCCTGTAAAGTAGCATATGTTTCCCGTGTTTATAACAGTCCAAGAGCAAAATTACATTTCTAAAGGAAAAAAAGTCAATAAAAAGTGCTAGCACTAGTGCCGGCTATTAATGAATTGTCGGTCCCGACAATACACATAAATGTCATTGAAAGTCATTGAAAAAAAATGTGTGGGGGTCCCCCAAAATTCCATTACCAGGCCCCTGACATCCTTAGGTCCTTGTTGGAAGAAAATGAGGAGTCGGGAGCAAAGAGTTCTCCAACTAGGAGATTAGCAAATTTAAATATGAAGTCTAAAAAGATGCCCTCACTGAATAAAAATAGGTGGCTCAGCATGTTCCTCGAGATGGTCCAGACAGATCTGGGTAGGATCTCATGGAGACATTTAGGTAATGATAATCTTACCCAGATAGAACGCCAAGCATTAAAAGAACTCAAAGAAGCCAGACACATTATTATAAAAAGAAGCAATAAGGGTGGCAATGTAGTCCTTATGGATGACATAAATTACGAAGCTGAGGCGAAACGCCTCCTGTGGGACACCAACACATATCACAAACTTGACTGTGATCCTTTCCCCAGGGTGGTACGGGAACTGAATAGCAAACTGGATGATGCAGTGGAGGCGGGATTGTTGACAAAACGAAACTATGAATATCTGTCTGACTTTAATACCTCTACCTTCTACTGCATCCCCAAGGTGCATAAGTCCCTTGAAAAGCCACCCGGGAGGCCAATTGTCTCTGCAATTCGCGGGCCCTTGGATAGGATTGGGAAATATATTGATTCCCTCCTAAAAGAGATGGTGGGTGAGCTCAGGTCATACGTACAAGATACACGTCATGTGCTGGCTAAGACTGCTGACCTGAAAATTGAAGGGGAGACATGGCTGGTCAGCATTGATGTTGAAACACTATATACGTCAGATTCTGCATGAGTGTGGATTTGCAGCAGTCAAGGGCTTCCTTGATAGAAGCTTTCCACAGTTTGGTCCTCAAAATGAATTTCTAATTGAACTTTTGCAATTTGCCCTTGATAACAACTTCTTTCAATTTGCCTCACGGTTCTATCACAGATTAAAGGCACCTCGATGGGGGCAGCATGGGCACCCGCATATGCGTGCCTCCATCTGGGCAGCTGGGAAGAGGAGGAAGTCTTCTGCCGTCCAATATACCTCGGCCATGTACATACGTGGCTGAGGTACATTGATGACGTGTTGGTTGTATGGACAGGCGATATTGACAGGGCAATTCATGAGGATAAAGCGCGATTGTTCTAATATTACCGACTTACGGAGGAAGTCGAAAGATCTGTATGTGAAATTCCGGGAGAGAGGATATTCTCACAGGCAGATCCGGAATGCCAAATGTAAGGCTGCGGTACAAACCAGAGAAAGCCTGCTCCTCATAGATCACAATTTGAAAGCACAAAAGGTAATGGAACCAGGCCCAGTGAGGCTGATCACTGCATACGGCGCCCAATGGGGCTCTGTGCGCAAAACCTTAGAGAAACATTGGAGTATTCGAATGAATAACAAAGGTCTGGCAAATATTGTGGGCGATGGGCCCAAAATGGTGGCGCGTAGATCTAAGCACTTGGGGAACATCCTCATCCACTCAGAATTCACCAGACAGCAGGATCCCACCTGGCTGTCTGAGTACCCGCGATATAAGGGGATGGCCCCATGTACAAAATGTCAAGTGTGTCCCTTCGTCTAGAGGACTAATGTGTTTATGGATGCTATGGGACAAAAGGAGTACAAAATTAGGGACTTGATCAAATGTTCTACCACCAAGGTTGTCTATATGATTACCTGGCCCTGTCCCAAAATTTATATCGGTAAGACCAAGAGACCCCTTAAGGTCAGGATAGGGGAACACTTGAGGGTTATTAGAAGCGAAAGGGAGAAAGTTTTGGAGAAGAAGGAGAAAAAAAGAGGAGAGACCGGTGGCTAAACATTTTGTGCAGTACCACCAGGGTAAAACTGATGGACTGAAGGTAAAGGGTATTTATACCCTAAAGTTACCAGCAAGGAGGAGGGACTTCAACCGCATCCTATTGCAGAAGGAAAAGTGGTGGATATATACCTTGAAGTCCCTCGCACCTCTGGACATGAACACTGAGCTTAACATGTAACCATTTTTGGACCAATGAAACCTGCCCATATCAGGGTGTGACTTTGTCCTGTTTTCCTCTCCTCTCTTCTTCATTTCGCCTCTTCCCCAGTATCTTCAGGTCACCATTGGTTAGTGGCCCTCCTTCTCCCCTTTTCTCCCGGAGTTTTATCTATTTCTTCCTCTACCTGTACCGTTTTGGTCTTGCTGGCCCTCCTTTCTCTCCTCCTCTATCCCCTCCTTATTCTAGTTTCTTTTCCCCTTGGATCTGGTGATGATAGCATTCATCTTCATCAGTACATTTTTGTTTTTTATTTTTTATGTTTGTCTTTTATGTTCGATATTTATGTTGATTCAAAGGGGTAAGAAGATGAAGGTGTGAGCTACTAGTTACAAAACGCTCCTTATATATCTAAGCAAGGATCTTCTAGGCTGTATTTACGAGAACTACCTGGAAAGCATAGATCTGACACAGATGTACGGAAGAAATCTACCCGAGCTTCCTTTTTAGCTTGTCCCAGTTAAAGTTTTCAATTAAAAAAATAGTAGGAGGAGGGGTGACTACACCTTAAGGCATTATAAGGGAGAGGTGTATGTCCGCCCCTTCCAAGGCCAGTTGAAGCTATGTGACATGAGGTTGCAAAACGCGCCAACGTAATTGCGGTGTCCAGGGAGGTCTCCTCTCTTGTGATTCCCCTTGGAATATTCACTTTTTGTATGCTGTTTTTTGGCTATGGTTGGAGCCTCTAAAATAGAGGAGTGGCAGTGAGTGAGCAACCACCACTACATAAGTGGCGTGAGGTATAAGTGTGGTCACCTGTCTGGTGTTTGTGGTTCATACTATAGACACCCCCCAGGTACGAAATTTAAAGGAATATTTCACTTTATTGTTTCACTTTAAGCATTTTTAAAATCACTGCTCCCTCCATTTTTAAAACGTTTTTTTGCATTGATACATATTCCCTGGGGCAGGACCCGGGTCCCAAAACACTTTTTATGACATTAACTTGCATATTAACCTTTAAAATTAGCACTTTTGATTTTTCATGTTCAGGGGGTGTTCGGCCCATCCCTAGTCACAAGGTCTCAGGTGTGAATGGGGAGCAGGTGTGTTAAATTTGGTGTTATTGCTCTCACTCTCTCATACTGGTCACTGAAAGTTCAACATGGCACCTCATGGCAAAGAACTCTCTGAGGATCTAAAAAAAAGGATTGTTGCTCTACATAAAGATGGCCTAGGCTATAAGAAGATTGCCAAGACCCTGAAACTGAGCTGCAGCATGGTGGCCAAGAACATTCAGTGGTTTAACAGGTCAGGTTCCACTCAGAACAGGCCTCACCATGGTCGACCAAAGAAGTTGAGTGCACGTGCTCAGCGCCATATGCAGAGGTTGCATTTGGGAAATTGACGTATGAGTGCTGCCAGCATTGCTGCAGAGGTTGAAGGGGTGTCAGCCTGTCAATGCACAGATCATACGCCGCACACTGCATCAAATTGGTCTGCATGGCTGTCCTCCCAGAAGGAAGCCTCTTCTAAAGATGATGCACAAGAAAAACCACAGTTTGCCGAAGACAAGCAGACTAAGGACAAAGATCACGTCCTATGGTCTGATGAGACCAAGATAAACGTAGATGGTTCAGATGGTGTCAAGCGTGTGGCGTCAACCAGGTGAGGAGTACAAAGACAAGTGCGTATTGCCTACAGTCAAGCATGGTGGTGGGAGTGTCATGGTCTGGGGCTGCATGAGTGCTGCCAGCACTGGGGAGTAGGGATGAGCTTCGAGTTCGAGTCAAACTCATGTTCGACTCGAACATGGGCTGTTCGCAAGTTCGCCGAACAGCGAACAATTTGGGGTGTTCGCGGCAAATTCGAATGCCGCAGAACACCTTTTAAAAGTCTATGGGAGAAATCAAAAGTGCTCATTTTAAAGGCTTATATGCAAGTTATTGTCATAAAAAGTGTTTGGGGACCCGGGTCCTTCCCCAGGGGACATGGATCAATGCAAAAAAAAGTTTTAAAAACGGCCGTTTTTTCAGGAGCAGTGATTTTAATAATGCTTAAAGTCAAACAATAAAAGTGTAATATCCCTTTAAATTTCGTACCTGGGGGGTGTCTATAGTATGCCTGTAAAGGGGCGCATGTTTCCCGTGTTTAGAACAGTCTGACAGCAAAATGACATTTCGAAGGAAAAATTCCATTCAAAACTACCCGCGGCTATTGCATTGCCAACAATACACATAGAAGTTCATTGATAAAAACGGCATGGGAATTCAACACAGGGAAACCCCGAACCAAAATTTTTAAAAAAAAATGACAAGGGAGTCCCCCTAAATTCCATACCACACCCTTCAGGTCTGGTATGGATATTAAGGGGAACCCCGGCCAAAATTTTTTAAAAAAATGACGTGGGGTTCCCCCTAAATTCCATACCCTACCCTCCAGGTCTGGTATGGATTTTAAGGGGAACCCCGCGCCAAGAAAAAAAAAATGGCGTGGGGCCCCCCCAAAGATCCATACCAGACCCTTATCTGAGCACGCAACCTGGCAGGCTGCAGGAAAAGAGGGGGGGACAAGAGTGCGGCCCCCCTACTGAATATCCATACCAGGCCCTTCAGGTCTGGTATGGATATTAAGGGGAACCCCGGCCAAAATTTTAAAAAAAAATGACGTGGGGTTCCCCCTAAATTCCATACCAGACCCTTCAGGTCTGGTATGGATTTTAAGGGGAACCCCGCGCCAAGAAAAAAAAAACGGCGTGGGGTCCCCCCAAGAATCCAGACCCTTATCCGAGCATGCAACCTGGCAGGCCGCAGGAAAAGAGGGGGGGACGAGAGTGCGGCCCCCCCCTCCTGAACCGTACCAGGCCACATGCCCTCAACATTGGGAGGGTGCTTTGGGGTAGCCCCCCAAAACACCTTGTCCCCATGTTGATGAGGACAAGGGCCTCATCCCCACAACCCTGGCCGGTGGTTGTGGGGGTCTGCGGGCGGTGGCTTATCGGAATCTGGAAGCCCCCTTTAACAAGGGAACCCCCAGATCCCGGCCCCCCCCTGTGTGAAATGGTAAGGGGGTACTTACCCCTACCATTTCACTAAAAAACTGTCCAAAATGTTAAAAATGACAAGAGACAGTTTTTGACAATTCCTTTATTTAAATGCTTCTTCTTTCTTCTATCTTCCTTCATCTTCTTCTGGTTCTTCTGGCTCTTCTGGTTCTTCCTCCGGCGTTCTCTTCCAGCATCTCCTCCGCGGCGTCTTCTATCCTCTTCTCCTCGGGCCGCTCCGCACCCATGGCATGGGGGGAGGCTCCCGCTCTTCTCTTCATCTTCTTCTTCATCCTCTTCTCTTCTTCCTTCTTCTCTTCTTCTCTTCTTCATATTACACTTTTATTGTTTGACTTTAAGCATTATTAAAATCACTGCTCCTGTAAAAACGGCCGTTTTTAAAACTTTTTTTTGCATTGATTCATGTCCCCTGGGGCAGGACCCGGGTCCCCAAACACTTTTTATGACAATAACTTGCATATAAGCCTTTAAAATTAGCACTTTTGATTATTCATGTTCGTGTCCCATAGACTTTAATGGTGTTCGCGTGTTCGAGCGAACTTTTTTCCTGTTCGCATGTTCTGGTGCGAACCGAACAGGGGGGTGTTCGGCTCATCCCTACTTGGGAGCCACAGTTCATTGAGGGAACCATGAATGCCAACATGTACTGTGACATACTGAAGCAGAGCATGATCTCCTCCCTTCAGAGACTGGGCCGCAGGGCAGTATCCCAACACGATAACGACCCCAAACACACCTCCAAGCTGACCACTGCCTTGCTAACGGATGCTGAGGGTTAACCACTTGACAACTGGGCACTTAAACCCCCTTAATAACCAGACCAATTTTCAGCTTTTGGTGCTCTCACATTTTGAATGACAATTACTCAGTCATGCAACACTGTATCTATATGAAATTTTTGTCCTTTTTTTTCACACAAATTGAGCTTTCTTTTGGTGGTATTTAATCACCGCTGGGTTCTTTTTTTTTTTGCGCTATATAAGAAAAAAGACCGAAAAATCTGTAAAAAAAATAATTTTTTCTTCATTTCTGTTATAAAATTTTGCAAATTAGTAATTTTTCTTCATATATTTTGGCCAAAATTTAAACCGCTACATATCTTTGGTAAAAATAACCCAAATCGGTGGATATTATTTGGTCTTTGTGAAAGTTATAGAGTCCAAAAGCTATGGTGCCAATATCTGAAAATTGATCACACCTGAAGTACTGACGGCCTATCTAATTTCTTGAGACCCTAACATGCCAGAAAAGTACAAATACCCCCCAAATGACCCCTTTTTGGAAAGAAGACATTCCAAGGTATTTAGAAAGATGCATGGTGAGTTTTTTGAAGTTGTCATTTTTTCCCACAATTCTTTGCAAAATCAAGTTTATTTTTTTTACTTTTTTTTTTCACAAAATTGTCATATTAGCAGGTTATTTCTCACACACCGCATATGCATACCACAAATTACACCCCAAAACACATTTTGCAATTACTGCCAAATACGGCAATACCACATGTGTGAGACTTTTACACAGCGTGGCCACATACAGAGGCCCAACATGCAGGGGAGCACCTTCAGGCGTTCTGGAGTGCCCAGGCCAATTCTGACATTTCTCTCCTACATGTGAAAATCATCATTTATTAACTAGAAAATTACATAGAACCCCAAAATATTATATATGTTTTTTTAGCAAAGACCCTAGAGAATACAATGGCGGTCGTTGCAACTTTTTATCTCGTACGGTATTTGTGCAGCAATTTTTTAACACTTTTTTTGGGAAAAAAAACAGTTTTGTGCTTTAAAAAAACCAAAACAGTAAAGTTAGCCCAATGTTTTTGCATTATGTGAAAGATGAAGTTACGCCGAGTAAATAGATACCCAACATGTCACCTTTCAAAATTGCACGCGCTTGTGGAATGGCGCCAAACTTTGCTACTCAAAAATCCCCATAGGCGACGCTTTAAAATTTTTTTACTGGTTACATGTTTTGAGTTACAGAGGAGGTCTAGGGCCAACATCATTGCTCTCGCTCTACCGATCGCAGCGATACCTCACATGTGTGGTTTGAACACCGTTTTCATATGTGGGCGGGACTTACGTATGCGTTCGCTTCTTTTTTTTTTTTTTATTGTTCATTTTACTTTATTTATTTTAGTTTGATGCTTTTTTCCAAAAAAAAATCGATCAAGCAGTGGGAACAGCCGCTATGATCATTCTTATGGTGTAGGGAATCGCTGGCTGAAAAAGCTGATATCTGAATGATGCCTGTAGCTGCAGGCATCATTCAAATATTCCCGCACAAAGTCAAGGACGTTGTATAACAGCCGGCGGGCAGGAAGTGGTTAAAACGCATTTTTTTTTTTTTAACACAAAGTTGTTCATTTATACAATATTTATAATACATAACATGTAAATACCAAAAATGACACCCCAAAATAGATTCTCCTACTCCTCCTGAGTACGGCGATACCACATGTGTGAGACTTCCACAGCCTGGCCACATACAGAGGCCGAGTACAGCCGAGTATGGCTCGGCATGGCAGGGTATGGCTGGGTATGGCGGGGTATTGCAGAGTATTAGCGGGGTATTGCAGAGTATGGGGGGTATTGCAGAGTATGGCAGGGTATTGCAGAGTATCGCCGAGTATGACTGGGTATGGCTGGGTATCACCGAGTATTGCAGAGTATGGCTGGGTATGGCAGAGTACTGCGGGGTATTGCAGAGTACTGCGGGGTATTGCAGGGTATTGCGGGGTATTGCAGAGTATTGTGGGGTATTGCAGAGTATTGCGGGGTATTGCAGAATATTGTGGGGTATTGCAGAATATTGCGGGGTATTGCAGTGCACTGTGGGGTATTGCAGAGTATTGCGGGGTATTGCAGAGTACTGCGGGGTATTGCAGAGTACTGCGGGGTATTGCAGAGTATTGCGGGGTATTGCAGAGTACTGCGGGGTATTGCAGAGTATTGCGGGGTATTGCAGAGTACTGCGGGGTATTGCAGAGTATTGTGGGGTACTGCATAGTACTGCAGGGTATTGCAGAGTACTGCAGGGTATTGCAGAGTATTGTGGGGTATTGCAGAGTATTGCGGGGTATTGCAGTGTACTGTGGGGTATTGCAGAGTATTGTGGGGTATTGCAGAGTAATGTGGGGCATTGCAGAGTATTGCAGGGCATTGCAGAGTATTGCACAGCATTGCAGAGTAGTGGGGATGGCTGAGTATGGATGGATGGATGGCTGGATGTCACTGTGCAGCGCTGTGGGCACTACACATACAGCCCACAGCGCTGCAGCCATCCATCCATCCATCCATCCCCCTCTCCGCTCACAGTGTACCGATCGGTACACAGGAGGGGAGGAGAGGAACCGGCGTCATCAGATGACGCCTCTTTGTTTACATGTGATCGCTCCGTCATTTGACGGAGCGATCACATGGTAAACGGCCGCGATCAGCGCCCATTTACCGGGATCCGTGATGCACCGGGTCACGGATGTGTTCCAGAGGTCACGGATGTGTTCGGGTGCGCGCCCCAGGGGGCGTGCGAGGGGGAAATTCTGGGAGGACGTCATAGTACGCCCTCCCAGAGTTAAGCAACTGCCCTGCAGCCATCATTCGGCTATGGGCCGGTTGTTAAGTGATTAAGGTGGTGGACTGGCCAAGCATGTCTCCAGACCTAAACCCTATTGAGCATCTGTGGGGCATTCTCAAATGGAAGGTGGAGGAGCACAAGGTCTCTAACATCCAACACCTCCGTAATGTCATCATGGAGGAGTGGAAAAGGACTCCAGTGGCACCCTGTGAAGCTCTGGTGAACTCCATGCCCAAGAGGGTTAAGACAGTGATGGAAAAAAATGGTGGCCACACAAAATATTGACACTTTGGGCCCAGTTTGGACATTTTCACTTAGGTGTGTACTCACTTTTGTTGCCAGCGGTTTAGATATTAATGGCTGTGTGTTGAGTTATTTTGAGGGGACAGCACATTTGCACAAGCTGTATACTGGTGGCTGTGAATTCTTTTCATTTCCCTTGGAATTTCTGTGAGTGTCAACATTCATAGCAATTTCGGCAAGGATAAAATCCTTTCTCAGAAAAAAATGTATATGTTGGTGTAAGAGGAGGTTCAACTACAGATTTTACCACGAGATCTCTAATGGTCGGTGCTCTTTTATAAACTATATTAGGTCTTTCTGGCAGGATCTTCTTGAGGTCTTTGTCATTCTTCAGGATGTGCCAATGTTTTTGAATGAGTTTAGCTACATCCTTATGTTGTATATTGTAATCCAATAGGAGGGAAGGTGCTTCTTGTTGAAATGTCTTTCTAGGGAGACCACAGTTAAGATGGCCGCTAGAACACTTCCGGTTTCTCGCTAAATAGCACAGAATAGTACAACCAATCCAGTTCCCTAGATGAAGACACGTGATGGTGTCGTAATGCGTAGAGAGTGGCCGGAGTGAGACGTACACAGGAGGAGAAGTGAGAAGGCGCTGAGAGTGCCACACTATCATTGTTTTTTCTATTTTGCTTTTAACCTTGTGTCACAATGTAAGAGTCCACCTCATATTTATTTAATAAACAGCCCTATACTTTTAACATACTACACTAGTGGAGCCCCCTTCTTTTCTCCTTTCTTTCCCCTTACCACTGTGCTGGTAACACCGGAGCTGTTTAGGAATTTCAGCAGAGGATCCTTAAGGAGAAATCTACAATCTTATTCACATACAACAGTGGTAATACCTACAGACCGGAACTCACAGATGCTATGACTAACCAGCTTTGAGGTGAGAGTTCTGCGAGACCACATTTGTATGAAGTTAAATATGGGGAACACCACTATATTTTGCTATTAAGAAGTCATTAATTGGAATTATATTCTATCACATAATCAGGACTTTTTAATACAGCTCAACATCTCATGAGGACCTAGCCTTTCTATTTATTTTATTTTTGGACTATTCACTATATACTGCAACTGATTACTATTGGTACATCATTTATCAGCATTTTTGGTATTATTCACTAGTCATTTGAATTTATTTATTTGTACCAGCTATGAATTTATGAATTTACTTCTTTGTTATTTATTTATTTTTGATGCACTGTATGCACTTTATGCACTAAATTAATCTTGTTTTAATAGTTTTCACTATATCTTGCCTAGAGGAGATTTCCCCAGGAAATTAGATTATTGCGCAAAATCACTTCTTGTTTTTAGTTTTTATTTATCTGTGTCATTGTGCACACTTTAGATTTTGTTGCATTTAGTTTATTCTTCGGTTTTTGATACACATTATTGATAGCGCGAAGGACACTTACCACTTTAGTCACATTATTCACTATATGCCTTTGCCTCCATCATGCATTTATTCACATTCATGGATAATAGGAAAATTAATTTAGATGAGGTATTTAACCCACACAATAAAGCACGTAATACGGATCTGATAAGCATGGTCAGAAAGTTAGGACATCAGATGGAGAAAAAAGTTAACCTATGGTGGGATACTAACACCTTTGAAAGATACATAAGGGAGAATATTGTCCCTAGAAGATTAAGATGGGAATTACCACCAAATAATGGATTCATAGACAAGGAGCCTATGGACGATTGGTTCAAATTTTTCAACGGTAAAAGTATAGAGGGCCTAAAATTTCTACTACAAAGAAAATTAAAAAAGACCAAAATAATAGAACAACAAATAGAGGAAATTAAACTGAAATTGGAACCATACAAAGAGTCCACAGAATTTAAAAAGTTGGCCACACAACTTAATAAAGATCTAATCACTAAGGACCTAGAAGTCCAAAATCGGAAAATGAAAAAATACCAACGGGACATGACAGATTACAAAACAGACCAAGTATTTAAATGGCAAAGCAACATAGAACAGACATTACCTGTATCAACATATTCAACACCGAAAAGAGAAGTGAGAATTCAAGACCCCACTGTATCCCACATGCACAACCCACCAAGATGGGAGGAAAGGGAAAGATACATGGAAACACCAAGAATATATGGAGACCAACATAACACAAATGACTATAATCCACCAAGAAGGGATGACAGAGATACATATACAGGAACACCTAGAACCAACTATGCCCAAAAAAATACCCATGGATATGGACAATACACTCCAAGAAAAATGGGGAAGAAGACTTTTAAAAAACCTTTTTAAAAACGTATAAAAATTGGCAACATAATGAAAGGAATCAACGAGATAACAGAGCATCACCTTACCAACAAGACTATTATGGAGGATATGGTAGAGCGACAATACCCACCTATAATAGATTTGATCCTATCAGGGATGGCCGTGACTACTATTATGACAATCAACAATATCATCCCTACCAACCAGATTATCATACATCACGTTTTTAGAAAGAGAGAGGAGACATTACTCTCCCCGGAAACCACCACAAGACATCAACCGCTCACCCAGGAGACGACCTCAAGAAGATCGAATAAGAAATACTCCAGAACGAAGAGAGGACACAAAGCAGGAAAGAGACTCCAAAAAGAAAAAGAGAGTAGTAGGAGAAAATGTAGTCAACCTCAGTGGAATATCCATCACCACAGAAGAATTAGCAGTGTTGGATAAAGGCCTCAAACATGCACCTGTAAAAAACCTCCACAAATTCAATACATACATAGGAATACAGAAATATATTAGAAAGATCAACATCAAGAAATACTTAATGAACAACCCTTGGAAACCGCAAGATCTAACAATAGATCCATCTCAGACGCCAACACATAGCACGTTACGGAATAATTCAGTATACAACCCACAAGTGCCCAACAATCAGCATATGGAGGTCTTCAAAAACCTGGTTTTACAAGATCTGGAATCTCTAAAACTCAGGAAGGCTACAGACCCTATACATATCAAAAAAGGTATAAAATTATTAACTGAGAGAAAAGATATAATAATAAGTCCAGCAGACAAGGGAGGTGCAATAGTACTACAATCACGTACTACAATCTACAAATAGCACTCCTTCACGGTCCCCCTCCTGTGACTTCACCATTAATATCAACAACACAACCATTGGTCCCTCCACACATGCCAGAGTCCTGGGTGTAATCCTTGACTCTGACCTCTCCTTCAGCCCCCATATCCAATCACTGGCTAAATCCTGCCGCCTTAACCTCCGCAACATCTCCAGAATTCGACCCTTCCTGACTAATGACACTACAAAACAACTTATTCACTCCTTGATTATTTCCCGCCTCGACTATTGCAACTCTCTCCTTAATGGCCTACCCTTAAGCAGGCTATCCCCCCTTCAGTCTATTATGAATGCTGCTGCTAGACTAATACACCTCACTAATCGATCCGTGACTGCTGCTCCTCTCTGCCAATCCCTTCACTGGCTTCCCCTACCCCACCGTGTAAAATTCAAAATGCTAACCATAACATACAAGGCCATTCACAACATCGCCCCCATCTACATCACCAACCTCATCTGCAGATATCGCCCAAATCGCACCCTCCGCTCCTCCCAGGACCTCCTGCTCTCTAGCTCCCTTGTTACCTCCTCCCATGCTCGCCTTCAGGACTTCTCCAGAGCCTCTCCCATCCTCTGGAATTCCCTGCCCCAGTATGTCCGATCAGCCCCTACCCTGTCCACCTTTAGGAGATCCTTGAAAACTCATTTATTCAGGGAAGCCTATCCCACACCCACATAACTGTCCCTGAGCCACCCCCATCAAATCATTCTTTGCAGCTATTACCTTTTGTACCACCACCCCCTCCCTTTAGAATGTAAGCTCTACGAGCAGGGCCCTCCTGTACCTTTTGTATTGAACTGTACTGTAATTGTGTTGTCCCCCTTATACATTGTAAAGCGCTGAGTAAACTGTTGGCGCTATATAAATCTTGAATAATAATAATAATAATAATAATAATAATAATAATACAATCGAAAGAACAATATCTAAAAGAGTTAAATAGACAACTACAAGATGAAACAACCTATATCAAGCTACTTGGGAACCCAACCGTTAGATACAAAAAAGAATTGGAACTTCTAGTGAAATTGGGAGTCAAGCGAGATCCTGGACCCAAAAGAATCCAAATATCTAATACCAAAAACCTGTAGAATCCCAATCATTTATACAGTTCCTAAAATACATAAATGCAAAGAAAATCCCCCAGGATGACCAATAGTTAATGGGATAGATTCCCTAACTTCTAGAATGGGACAGTATATAGATTTCTTCATACAACCAGCTGTCCAAATCAAGCATACCTTAAGGACACAAAACATATATTACAACTTCTGGAAACATTACCAGTCTTAGAGGGTAGAACATTATTGGCCACTGCGGACGTTACGTCCCTCTACACAATAGTACAACATCATGTTGCTTGTTCAGCCACCAAGTGGCTACTTAGAAAACATAGCAACTTAATATATAAACAAAGAAAGTACTTGATTAAGTGTTTGGACTTTTGCCTTAAGTATAACTACTTCTGGCACAACCAATCCTACTATAAACAAGCAGTAGGAATAGCCATGGGTGCTAAATTTGCACCAGGAGTGGCAAATGCATTCATGGCACAGTGGGAGGAGACAGAGGTCTATACAGACACCCCCGTGGAAGTGTCCCTTTACAAAAGGTATATAGATGATCTGGTCATAGTCTGGAATGGTGATAGAGGATCTCTTGAAACATTCTTAAACAAACTGAATGAAAATAACAAAAATATCAATTCAGTATGGAGAATAGATGAAAAAACAGTTGACTTCCTAGATTTGAACATCAGTTTGGAAGGACAAAAATAGTCACTAAAACTTTTTTTAAAAATGTGGATGCCAACAGCTATCTATCTATTGACAGCTGCCACCACAAATCATGGCTATTTAATATTCCAAAGGGACAACTCATAAGAATAAAAAGAAACTGCACCAAGGAAGATGACTACCAAACTCAGGCAAAATTGATTGGAGAAAGGTTTAAGATGAAGGGATACAATGATCTATGGATAGACAAACAGATCCAACAGGTCAACGAAATGGACAGGACAACCATGCTCACCAATCTCCCTAGAAAGACATTCCAACAAGAAGCACCTTCCCTCCTATTGGATTACAATATACAACATAAGGATGTAGCTAAACTCATTGAAAAACATTGGCACATCCTGAAGAATGACAAAGACCTCAAGAAGATCCTGCCAGGAAGGCCTAATATAGTTTATAAAAGAGCACCAACCATTAGAGATCTCGTAGTAAAATCTGTAGTTGAACCTCCTCTTACACCAACATATGCATTTTTTTCTGGCAAAGGATTTTATCCTTGCCGAAATTGCTATGCATGTCGACACTCACAGAAATTCCAAGGGAAACGAAAAGAATTCACAGCCACCAATACGGGACAAACTTTCACTATTAAAGACTTCATAGGATGCCACACTGAGGGAGTAGTTTATGTTTTACAGTGTAGCTGCAACCTTCAATATGTAGGCCGCACCAAAAGAGCACTCAAAACAAGAGTACAGGAACATGTCCAAAATATAAAATCAGGCTTCCCCAAACACAATGTTTCAAGACACTTCACTCAGGTACATAATAAAGACCCCATACATCTCCAATTTTGGGGCATAGAAAAATATAAGAAGGCATGGAGAGGAAGTCATATGGTCAGAACCATCAGCCAGAATGAATCCAAGTGGATCCATACCATGCGGACTCTTGTATCTGGAGGCCTCAACGTGGAGTTTGGCCTGAATTGTTTCTTGAGCAATTTTTAATTACGGGCTAAATATAAGCTCTATGTAGGTTCACTCCACCTATATACTGGATATTACCCTCTATTTATTTTATTATCTGAGATTAATTTCCTATACCCATCAGTATATAACCTTAGATATACTATATAGGACATATATTAACACATCTTCCTTTAAAATAAGAATTTTAGAGGTTTTTATTTTTATCTGGTCTTTATTTAACAATTATCCTGTTTAAAATATTCGTGTTGTCCACTTTTATTATTATTTTTTATAACATTTTTATTTTACCATTTCTATATTGTCAAAATATTTTAAGGAATTTTTAATATTTGTTTGTATAGACACATCTCCCGGGCACTCTCAGATTCCCTCCACCTGTATGACTGAATTAGCCCATTTTAAAACATATGCAAGACTTATAGTAATATATTAAGCACTTACGTCATCCAGATTAATATGTTTCGGGGAAATTTTCCTCCCGTTTTTTTCTATTATGTAACCTATTGGCCTATGTAAACTTAACATTGAGCACAGTTAAGATGGCCGCTACAACACTTCTGGTTTCTCGCTATATAGCACAGCATAGTACAACCAATCCGGTTCCCCAGATGAAGACACGTGATGTTGTCGTAACGCAAAGGGAGTGGCCGGAGCAAGATGTACACAGGAGGAGAAGTGAGAGGGCGCTGAGAGCGCCACACTATCATTGTTTTTTCTATTTTGCTTTTAACCTTGTGTCACAATGTAAGAGTCAACCTCATATTTATTTAATAAACATCCCTATACTTTTAACATACTACACTAGTGGAGCCCCCTTCTTCTCTCCTTTCTTTCCCCTTACCACTGTGCTGGTAACACCGGAGCTGTTTAGGAATTTCAGCAGAGGCGAAGGACATTTACCACTTTAGTCACAAGTGTATCAAAGGACATTGATGCTGTTCTGGAAGAACTGAGACCATTGGTGGAGGTGTACCAGAATTGTGATCGATTTGAGGCAAGATTGAGTCTTCCTCACAGTCAGACTCTGAGGAACTAGTCCAACACACACTACCACCAAATGCATCTCCTGAAAGGAATACTCTACGGCCTCTGGAGGACAGTGCGGAGAAACGCCATGTTGGAGCTGATTTTCCTGCTGGACTTCCAGGTCTGGAGGATAGCGAGAACATCAGTTTAACCCAGCAGACATTTACAGAACAGGAGACTCAGAGGAGGGACATGGTGGACTCCCAGCATATGGTGAGAACAGTGCTGCTGCCACTAGTAAATAAAATATTTTGATGCGCTAAGGGATAACAGCTTTGGATAGGAGTGGGCAATGGCTAGAAGGTAAATAGCAGCGTGTATACAGAGGCAATGAAACTTTGATATATTGATAGATATACAGTAAAATACAATCAGATGATAAAGAATAAGAATAATAATAATGATAATATGAGTAATATAAATAATCAATAATTAGATGATAGAAATGTCCAGGATAGGGATGAGCTTCGAGTTCGAGTCAAACTCATGTTCGACTCGAACATGGGCTGTTCGCAAGTTCGCAGAACAGCGAACAATTTGGGGTGTTCACGGCAAATTCGAATGCCGCAGAACACACTTTAAAAGTCTATGGGAGAAATCAAAAGTGCTAATTTTAAAGGCTTATATGCATGGTATTGTCATAAAAAGTGTTTGGGGACCTGGATCCTGCCCCAGGGGACATGTATCAATGCAAAAAAAAGTTTTAAAAACGGCCGTTTTTCGGGAGCAGTGATTTTAATAATGCTTAAAGTGAAACAATAAAAGTGTAATATCCCTTTAAATTTCGTACCTGGGGGGTGTCTATAGTATGCCTGTAAAGGGGTGCACGTTTCCCGTGTTTAGAACAGTCTGACAGCAAAATGACATTTCAAAGGAAAAATGTAATTTAAAACTACTCGCGGCTATTAATGCATTGCCGGTCCGACAATACACATAGAAGTTCATTGATAAAAACGGCATGGGAATTCCCCACAGGGGAACCCCGAACAAAAATTTTTTTTTTTTAAATGACGTGGGGGGTCCCCCTAAATTCCATACCAGGCCCTTCAAGTCTGGTATGGATATTAAGGGGAACCCTGGCCAAAATAAAAAAAAATGACGTGGGGGGTCCCCCTAAAGATCCATACCAGACCCTTATCCGAGCACGCAACCTGGCAGGCTGCAGGAAAATAGGGGGGGATGAGAGAGCGCCCCCCCCCCCTCCTGAACCGTACCAGGCCACATGCCCTCAACATTGGGAGGGTGCTTTGGGGTAGCCCCCAAAACACCTTGTCCCCATGTTGATGAGGACAAGGGCCTCATCCCCACAACCCTGGCCGGTGGTTGTGGGAGTCTGCGGGTGGGGGGCTTATCGGAATCTGGAAGCCCCCTTTAACAAGGGGACCCCCAGATCCCGGCCCTCCCCCCTGTGTGAAATGGCTACCATTTCACAAAAAAACTGTCAATAATGTTAAAAATGACAAGAGACAGTTTTTGACAATTCCTTTATTTAAATGCTTCTTCTTTATTTTATCTTCAATCTTCCTTCATCTTCTTCTTCTTCTGGTTCTTCTGGGAGGGAGGCTCCCGCTCTTCTCTTCATCTTCTTCTTTTCATCTTCTTCTTTTCATCTTCTTCTCCGAGCCGCGCCGCATCCCTGGTGGCATGAAGGGAGGCTCCTGCTGTGTGACGCTTCTCCTCTTCTGACGGTTCTTAAATAATGGGGGGGCGGGGTCCCCTCTGACACACGGGGACATGACGGGACTTCCCTGTGGCATTCCCCATGACGCCACAGGGAAGTCCCGTCAAGTCACCGTGCGTCAGTGGGGGGCAGGGTCACCGGGTGGCCCCGTTCCCCCGTTATTTAGGAACCGTCAGAAGAGGAGAAGCGTCACACAGCGGGAGCCTCCCTCCATGCCACCATGGATGCGGAGCGGCCCGGAGAAGAAGATGAAGAGAAGAAGATGAAGAGAAGATGAAGAGAAGAAGATAAGGAGAAGAGCGGAAGCCTCCCTCCATGCCATGGATGCAGAGCGGCCCGAGGAGAAGAAGGGAAGAAGATGCCGTGGAGGAGATGCTGGACGAGAGCACCGGAGGAAGAACCAGAAGAACCAGAAGAAGAAGAAGAAGATGAAGGAAGATAGAAGAAAGAAAAAAGAAGAAGCATTTAAATGAAGGAATTGTCAAAAACTGTCTCTTGTCATTTTTAACATTTTTGACAGTTTTTTTTAGTGAAATGGTAGGGGTACTTTTGTACCCCCTTACCATTTCACCCATGGGGGAGGGCCGGGATCTGGGGGTCCCCTTGTTAAAGGGGGCTTCCAGATTCCAATAAGCCCCCTGCCCACAGACCCCCACAACCACTGGCCAGGGTTGTGGGGATGAGGCCCTTGTCCTCATCAACATGGGGACAAGGTGTTTTGGGGGCTACCCCAAAGCACCCTCCCAATGTTGAGGGCATGTGGCCTGGTACGGTTCAGGAGGGGGGGCACTCTCTCGTGTCCCCCTCTTTTCCTGTGGCCTGCCAGGTTGCGTGCTCGGATAAGGGTCTGGTATGGATTTTTGGGGGGACCCCACGCCGTTTTTTTTATTTTATTTTGGCACAGGGTTCCCCTTAATATCCATACCAACCCTGAAGGGCCTGGTATGGAATTTAGGGGGACCCCATGTAATTTTTTTTTTTAATTTTGGTTCGGGGTTCCCCTGTGGGGAATTCCCATGCTGTTTTTATCAATGAACTTCTATGTGTATTGTCGGACTGGCAATGCATTAATAGCCGCGAGTAGTTTTAAATGACTTTTTTTCCTTTGAAATGTAATTTTGCTGTCAGACTGTTCTAAACACGGGAAACATGCGCTCCGTTACAGGCATACTTTAGACACCCCCCAGCTACGAAATTTAAAGGGATATTACACTTTTATTGTTCCCCTTAAACATTATTAAAATCACTGCTCCCGAAAAAACGGCCATTTTTAAAACTTTTTTTTGCATTGATCCATGTCCCCTGGGGCAGGACCCAGGTCCCCAAACACTTTTTATGACAATAACTTGCATATAAGCCTTTAAAATTAGCACTTTTGATTATTCATGTTCGTGTCCCATAGACTTTAATGGTGTTCATGGGTTTAAACAAATGTTTTGCCTGTTCGCATGTTCTGGTGCGAACCGAACAGGGGGGTGTTCGGGTCATCCCTAGTCCAGGAATAGCGTGGGTGGATGACCAATAGTCCAAGCATAAAAATGGTGGGGGTGTGGGGGAGGGGAGAATCATGGGGGGGGTTATAAAGTCTAGGTATTGTAACCTCAGGGGGGGAGATACTGGCAAAACACAGGAGGCAGCATGCTTGAAGGCCAGAAAACACCATTTTGAGGGAGATAAAAAGAGAAAGAAGCAGAGCAGGATAAAAACAGGCACATCAGGTAGGGTTAGTCCGGGTGGTAGGCAGCAGGGCTCCACAGGGGATGATCCTAGGTGCTGGGGTGTTATCCTCTTGTCCTGTCTGTCGGCGCCGGTGGTAACCAGTGTCTCAGGCTGGGGCAGGAGAGTTACAGCATGGATCCTCTGTTTGTGTTTCCCGGGTCCCGGTGACGCTATGGGAGTGCACGCGTTCGGAGCATGCGTGCTCCTTCATCAGGCATAGCTGTCATCCATATTGGGAGTGGTATAAGAAGGGCAGGCGGGCCAATCAGGTTGTAGTCCCGCCTGCCTCATAATGGGCTTCAGGGAGCCGTGGGAGGGGTTGGATAAGTATTACACAGGCTCTATCAGCCAATAGTATTGTTGCCGGATTGCAGAGTAAAGGAAAGGAATGAAAAGGAGTATAGGGGACAAGGAGAGATAGCTGAGGTGGTGATAGTGTGTGTGCAGGAGAGAGAGCGGCAGATGGACAAAATACATGGATGTTTGCTATCAAGGAGCACATAATATGAGACAAAAGAAGACGAGGGGTGGGGTGAGGGGTAGAAAAGAATATATGTATATACATATATATACCTGGAAGGGGTATATTAATGGAGAAAGGGAAAAGGTGAAAAAATTTGTGAAAAAAAAGAAAAGTAAAAAATTGGAAAATGATAAAAACTGATAAAAAATGTTTTTATTTTTTAACATATAAGAGAATGGGGATAAAAATAGAAAAAATATGTAAGGATGAAATGGGATAAAACAATTCTGATTTTTGGATGATTAAAACATGGGGATGAAAGTGGAAGGGTATTTGATGAATGAATGTATAAAAATATATATTATAATAATAATAAAAAGTAATACCAATAAAAATAAAAGGGATATAGATGAATATATAAAAAAATAAAGAATTATAGAAAAAATATATATAATGGGAATAATAAAAAATAATAAAAAAATTGTATATGTGTCCACCTTAATACCTATATACACACACACACACATACGGATCATGGGCAAAGGACGTGAGGTTCATGTGTATGTATAGGCATAAAAAGCACATGTGCATGTGTTCAGTGGGACCATAGAATGTATAGGCGCATGCTGAGATGGATTGCGGGTATCAGTGGATTGTATAGGGGGATAATAGGGGTACGTGAAGTTTCCCCCCATCTCCCCCCCCCTCCCCCAACCATACGCTCCCCCATACCCCCATGCCTTCCCTCCCTTCCTCTCACCTTTTTCTTCCCTCCTTTCCCCTTCTCCACCCCCCCAAAACTTCACGTACCCCTATTATCCCCCCATACAATCAACTGATACCCGTAATCCATCTCAGCATGCGCCTTTACATTCTATGGTCCCACTGAACACATGCACATGTGCTTTTTATGCCTATACATACACATGAACCTCACGTCCTTTGCCCATGATCCGTATGTGTGTGTGTGTGTATATATATAGGTATTTAGGTGGACACATATACAATTTTTTTTTTTTTTATTCCTATTATATATATTTTTTCTATATTTCTTTCTTTTTTTTATATATATTCATCTATATCCTTTTTATTTTTATTACTTTTTATTATTATTATATATATTTTTTTACATTCATACATCAAATATCCTTCCACTTTCATCCCCATGTTTTAACCATCCCAAAATCAGAATTGTTTTATCCCATTTCATCCTTACATATTTTTTCTATTTTTATCCCCATTCTCTTATATGTTAAAAAATAAAAACATTTTTTATCAGTTTTTATCATTTTCCAATTTTTTACACACATTTTTTTCACCTTCTCCCTTTCTCCATTAATATACCCCTTCCAGGTATATATATGTATATACATATATTCTTTTCCACCCCTCACCCCACCCCTCGTCTTCTTTTGTCTCATATTATGTGCTCCTTGATAGCAAACATCCATGTATTTTGTCCATCTGCCACTCTCTCTCCTGCACACACACTATCACCACCTCCGCTATCTCTCCTTGTCCCCTATACTCCTTTTCATTCCTTTCCTTTACTCTGCAACCCGGCAACAATACTATTGGCTGACAGAGCCTGTATACTTATCCAACCCCTCCCATGGCTCCCTGAAGCCCATTACGAGGCAGGCGGGACTACGACCTGATTGGCCCGCCTACCCTTCTTATACCACTCCCAATATGGATGACAGCTATGCCTGATGAAGGAGCACACATGCTTCGAACGCGTGCACGTCCATAGCGTCACCGGGACCCAGGAAACACAAACAGAGGATCCATGCTGTAACTCTCCTGCCCCAGCCTGAGACACTGGTTACCACCGGCGCCGACAGACAGGACAAGAGGATAACACCCCAGCACCTAGGATCATCCCCTGTGGAGCCCTGCTGCCTACCACCCGGACTAACCCTACCTGATGTGCCTGTTTTTATCCTGCTCTGAGTGAGTGCATTTCTACCTGTAATAAATGTGTATATTTTAAATACTGCACTTAGGTTGGCACTGCTTCTTTCTCTTTTTATCGCTGCTGCCACTAGTACTCATAGTGGGAGCAATGCTGGGGTAATTGGTGCTCATGATGGGAGCAATGGCCGTCCATCCACAGGGGGTGCACGGGCGCTGCCCCCCCATCGATGCATCCGGCCCACTGATCTACATGCCGGACGCATGGATTCCAATCACGGTTTTTTTTTTTAATTGATTAAGTGATTAGAGCCAGAGACTCTAATAGGCTTCAAAAAAGGGTGGACTTGGGAAGCAGAGCACTGCACCTGAAGCCCACCCAGTTGTGTGACAATAGGGAATGAATATTCCCTTTTGTTACACTGATTCTCCTCCTGGCCAATCAGGAAGTGGGTCCTGAGACCCATCACCCGATTGGCCGAAAGGAGATCCTATCGGATTGTCTGCCAGGAGGAGGAGGGAGGAGACACAGGGGAAGTGAGGAAGCAGCCGCCCGCAGCCCGGAGAGAAGCCACAAGATCGGGTAAGTGCAGGGTCCCAACTACTGACTGACTGACCCGGGGGGTGCTGTGACTCGACCGGCCCGGTGGGGGGGGTGCCGTCCGTGACCCAACCAACCATGTGGGGGGTGGCGGCAGGTGGGTTGTTTGCTGCTGGGTTCCAGAGAGGAGTTCCCCGATAGGAGGTTTATAGTAAGGGAGTTGCTGTGTCAGCAGATGGGGTTTGTGTCTGCAGACATACTGACAGTCATCAATCTCCCTGATAGACAAGGTTATGATATCAACTTTAAACTCATGTCTGACTTAGACAGATTCTGGGCCAGCTTCAGTAGGTTTCGGGACAAAGAGGGTTGGACGTTTTTAATCTTCATTTCCATCTCCAAACCTGACATAGCAAATGTTAATATCATTTTCTGGACTGAGTCCATGCCCTGCCAGGATATTGTAATCTGGCTTAGAAGACATTGTGATGGTTTGATTTGACAAAAACTAAAGACCGTGATGGGATTTGGACTGGTGGTTGGAGGGTTCTGTTTAAAGTGGAGTTCCACCAAAAAATGGAACTTCCACTGATCTGATTCCTCCCCCCTCTGGTGTCACATTCGGCACCTTTCAGGGGGGAGCATATACCTGTATAATCCAGGTATTTGCTCCCACTTCCGGGCATAGATCACCACAGGCTCCGCGGTGATCTACGCCATGTCCGGCCTCTCCTCCGTCTTCCCCCCCCTGCTGTCTTCTGGGAGACACACAGGTCCTAGAAGACAGCAGGGACCAGTGAGTGAGGACGCGCAGAGCGACTCACACATACGCAGTAGGGAACCCGGCTGTGAAGCCTCAAGGCTATACTTCCTGATTCCCTTAACGAAGATGGTGGTGCCTTCACCCAAGAGCCGAGGGACAGATCGGCTTTGGGTGAGGACATCGCGGGCACCCTAGGCAGGTAAGTGTCCATATTTTAAAATTCACCAGCTGCAGTATTTGTAACTGCTGACTTTAAAAAAAAAAAATTTGTCAGAACTCCGCTTTAAGTTGAGGCAAGCTAACGATATTACCCATCACCTGCCAAACTCCTTTTTCATTGGGCAGAAGAGAGGAGTTCTATGCAGGTCAGTCCAGGGATGGGCTGTTTAGGGATGAGCCCAATGTTTAGGTCAAACATAAGTTTGACTCGAACATCAGTGTTCGTCTGTTCGCCGAACAGCAAACATTATGGGGTGAACGCGGCAAATTTGAGAGCATGGAATACCCCATAATACACTGCGAGATCTCGATCCATTGGCTTCCAATCACAATGCGCTCTTACACTATGTAAGGCTGCCTACACGGCGGTCATACATAGTGTAATTAATAAGAGCAGCAAAATGAAATTTCTACAGGAAAAAATGTCAATTAAAATTGTTTGCGGCTGTAATGTATTGCCGGAACCTGGCAATATACATAAAAAATCACTGAAAAAAACAGCGTGGGGTCCCCCCAGTCCAAAACAGACCATTTGGGTCTGATATGGATATTAAGGGGAACCTCGCACAAAACAAAAAAAGGGCGTGGGGTCCCTGCAAAATCCATACCAGACTCCTATCCGAGCATACAACCTGGCAGGCTGCAGGAAAATGGGGGGACAAGAGAGAGCCTCCCCCTTCTGAACCATAACAGGGCACATGCCTTCAACATAGGGAGGGTGCTTTGAGGTCCCCAAACAAATTCACAAATTTGGAAATTCAAAATTTCAGAAATTCAACATTTCGGACATCAGTAAGAATAAGAATGAAAATCCGAAAATTCAAAAGAACGAAAATCTAAAAATTCTAAAATGTGAAAATCTGAAATAATAAATAACTAGTAATAACTTAACTATTACTAACTATTAAATTATAGGTATTGGAATTTCTTTTCAAATTTGGCTGTTAGTGAACGTAACCAATATGAATTTATCTGAAGTTACAAATTATCTGAAATAATGAATGCCGCATCTAAACAAATGGAACGCAACAAATTAATAATAATAAATAACAATAATAATAAAAACTTTATTATTATTATTATTTATTATTAATTTGTTCTGTTCCATTTGTTTAGATGCGGCATTCGTTATTTTGGATAATTCATAACTTCAGATAAATTTGTATTCGTTACATTCACTAACAGCCACATTTGAAAGGAAATTCCAATACCTATAATTAATAGTTGGTTATTATTAGTTAGTTATTATTTCAGATTTTCGTTCTTTTGAATTTTTTAGATAGAAATTCGAAAATTTGAAAGTTCGGAAATTCAGAATTCAAAAATGCGAAAATACGGATTTTTGAATTTCTGAATTCCGAATTTCCGAAAAAAACAAAAAACAAATGAAACGAAAATCAACAATTTTTTCGACAGTGCACATGTCTACTGCTCAGACAGGCTTTATGGTGTCCCCCCCCAACAGTACACAAAGTGGGCAGAGGGCATGTAAGAACTAAGGTGGCTATGTATAATTAAAGTGGGGTTCCACCCAAAAAAACAAACATATCTAAAAAATTCTAAAAAAAAAAAACAAAAAAACATTTGGATATTTTTTTTTTTTTTACTTACCTCTAAATGCCTGTTGCTAGGTGGTCCCTCGTAGTCTGCCCCTTCGTCTGCCTGGGCTGGTGACATCACTTCCCCCTGGCACAGGAAGGGCTCGGCTCTTCTCCCTCCCTCCTGTCAATCATCTGGGACCCATTGCAGGTCCCAGGTGATTAAGCGGCCAATCACGGCGCTCGGCGCCGCTCGCGCATGCGCAGTGGGTGCCAGGCTGTGAAGCCACAGCCCGGCGCCCACAGTTGAAATGCCGGCGCCGACGAGCGGAGGGGGGGGACGAGGGGGGCTTCGATCCCCCGCACCGCTGGACCCAGGGACAGGTGAGTGTCCAATTAAAAGTCAGCAGCTGCAGTATTTGTAGCTGCTGACTTTTAATTTTTTTTTTTTTTAATGGCCCCCCTGGGTGGAACTCCTCTTTAACAGCTTCTCTCCAGCAATATTGCAGATTTAGTTCTATGCAAGGTGAGATAGATAAAGAGTTTCAACATTAGGAAATACAAAATCATTTAATGGAGTTTATTTATGCCATGACATTTTTATTTATGACTTTTTTTTACCTATTTTGAGCTTTTGACCTAGAGATTATGTAGGTAATTGTTGTATTTATGTTTCAGACAACTGCAGTCTGCTACTATGTATTCTGTTTGTTTTTACAAAAAAAAATTTCCATACATACAGAATAAGAACAAATACTGAGAATTACACCCAGCATAAAGGGCAAGAGAAGTAGTACTGTGCAGAGCCTATACATACAGAATAATAACAGAGACTGAGAATTACACCCAGCATAAAGGGCAGGAGAAGTGGTACTGTGCAGAGCCCATACATACAGAATAAGAACAGATATTGAGAATTAAACCCAGCATACAGAACAAGAGAAGTGGTACTGTGCAGAGCTCATACATACAGAATAAGAACAGATACTGAGAATTAAACCCAGCATAAAGGGCAAGAGAAGTGCTACTGTGCAGAGTCCATACATACACAATAAGGAATAAGAAAGATCCCCTAGGGGTGGGATTTTTAAGGCACCACCAACAAGCAATACAGACATAAATAGTAATTTGTATTAATAATTGTATAAGACAATACATATATTAGACAAACTCATGGACATAGAAACATCAAAATTTTGCAAATTGATGATACAGAGATCTTATACCCAATGCGTTTCAGAGATAAATGTAGTCTCCTTCATCAGGAGTTAGCAGAAGATGTATAGTCTATAAAATACAAATGGTCACCAATCAATTTAATATATTCCACCCAAGGTACATTGCCGATGAAGGGGGCCTAGGGTCCTAGAGACTTACATCTTGTTCAATTGCACATACATAAGATCATCCAAATCCATTTTAAAAGAAGGACACTGTCACATAAAGTAATTCCGCCAACCCATCCACACTCTCACTGCTTGGAGTAGATCTGTATAGAGAAGATGTCTCAACCCACATTTTTTATATATGGACTATGGGACTATGCCCCCATTCATGAGAAGAGGAGAGGGGGCTTGTCCTCAGTTGGGGCAGACCACATGTACTGGGGCCCATATGACTAGAAACCTGTTACTGAAATCTGATACAGGCCACACACATACCCAGATTAAATCTGAGTCCACCATAGTGTGTCCTGGTCCATTCAAGGTACATAACAAATACCATTATCATAGAACTAAGTTATCAAAAAGAGATCAAACAATGTTTATGCAAAGACCAATGACTAATGAAGGTAGGTAGCCAGTGTTATACACATATTATCAATTATCCCCCAGTTCAATTATAGAGAGAGCAATTTATATGTATTTCATTAGATGCTTGTATGCGGGTAGCCAGATTCCACTGAGTACCATGCACTCCAACATAAGGACAAAAGGCGGATACCTACATGAAAATTGGACATATGTATAGCATCTATAAAAAACATTGTAGGGACATGTCGTTGTTTAACCCCCTGGGGGCCATAGAGCTCAGAAGGAAAATCCATTTTGCCTCTTTCTGCAATAACAGCTTATCTCTGTCCCCTCTTCTGTTGGACAACTCTAATTTATGGATAATCATGCACTGCAAACCAACTGGTTTTGCATCATGGTTGTCCCTGAAGTGGACTGCCACTGGAGATGTGTTGTCTTTAGTGACAATGCTTGAAATATGCTCTCCTATTCTTTTGCGGAACTCTCTGATGGTTTTACCCACATATATTTTCCCGCAAGGGCAAATGATTTGTTATATAATATAAGTGGTAGAACAATTTACAAATGGTTTAATTCTGAAGAGATGTTTCCCAGTGGAGTCACTAAAGGTACTGCTTCTTAATGGCGCCGAGACACATGCAGGGCACTCAGACACGCTGCAGCCCTCCTCCTCAGCCATCCAGGACTCTGTAACAGGGGTGAGTGCATCAATTCCTGCTATATTCCGCACACCCACAGAACCCCTGCAGACACCAGAATCACAGCAGCCTGCTGAATTTAGTCAGACTCTGGATTCTCCCCCTGCTGAGCCTACATTATCTACTATTATGCTGGCTTTACAGGATTGCAAGGCCTCCCTCTCCACTCAAATAGCTTCTATCCGTATGGACTTTTCACTATTGAAACAAGATGTCCAGAATCTCAGAGACCGCACAGGGGATGTTGAGGAACGGATTAGTACATTAGAAGATACTGTACACCCCATGTCTGTTACTATACGTGATACTACAAGCGAGATGGCGGCACTGCGCGCTAAAATCGACGATTTGAAAAATCGCTCTCGCAGGAACAATCTCAGATTTGTGGGATTTCCAGAACGCGCGGAAGGTTCCCATCCTGAAAAGTTTCTTTATTCATGGCTGCGGGACATTTTTGGTAAAGACGCACCCTCATTCTCACATGTTATAGAGCGCGCACATCGCACTCCTCCCCGTCCACCTCCAGTGGGAGCCCCACCACGCTCCATCATAGCACGTATCCTCAACTTTCAAGATAAAGTGGCCATCCTACGCCTGGCACGTGAAAAAGGCCCGCTCACATTTAATGGCAATAATATCTCTGTTTATCCGGACTTTTCTGCTGAAGTTCAACGCCAGCGGATCTCCTTCTCAGCGGTGAAATCTAGATTGCGCACGGAGGGCCTCTCCTACGCCATGCTTTTCCCTGCCAAATTGCGCATTATCCATGATGGTAGGGCTCATTTCTATACCAATCCCAAAGAAGCCATGAAATGGCTGAACGATCAGTATGGTGCAGCACATAGAAGCAGAGGTGACTGAGGGCACTCTTAACCTGCAAGGAAAGATCTACATCCTGCTATGCAAGCTACAGCGTCCACAGTCTGCATGTCTCTCCATTGTAATGTTTTTTTGGGGGGGGGGGTTTTTTGTTTCTCCCCCCCCTCCCCCCTTTTTTTTTTCCTTTGTTCCTGATCTCCTACTTTACAATCCAATCTACATGGCTATGATTTACATCTTATGGTAACTTGCGTACCGGAACAATCATACCAGAACAATCATCCGATCAAAGAAGGGGGAGGAAGAAAGAGGAAAAGAGAAGAAAAGAATTTTTCAGCCCACCTATCCTTCAACAGGACATGTCTACCAGAGAGGAAGAGATAAAGTTTTTTTTCTCTTCCCTCTCTCCTCGGTCAACAGTTGGGAGCCTCACCGGACCCCACGTTACCCCCCCTACCAGCTTGTGGCGAGGCCACGGTACAGGTTTTTTTTTGACTTCCGCAGTTGCTAGTTAGGAAGGACTTCTAGTTTAGGGATCCAAAGCTTGCTATGTTTGGGATGGCTGAGCGGGGTGGGGGGCACCAAGGTTTAACGAAAAAGGTGGTTGGGGTTTTTTTTTTTCATGTTTTTTGTTCTTTGTTTTTTCCTTCCTTTCTTACTTTTTATGTCCTTTCTAACACACCTATACCATCTGATAATGGAAAGTCATCAAAGGCATATCGGGTCATTGCATATAGGGGTTTATTAATACCTCTGTGGTCAGTTATATGTCTAATGTTTTTTTCTAAGGCAAAGCAGGGAAAATTTTCCTGGTCCGTGTTACCTTATAGGCAGACCCTTGCACTTTTTTGTCATGTGCTTGTGTGTGCTTCGGGTGGCACGGCCTATCTACTCATATTGATACCAATACAGAGGTTTACTTATGCATCTTTATTACTTTATGTTTTATTATGGCACAACCCCTTAGGATAGTCTCCTGGAACACTAGAGGCCTGAATGCACCTCAAAAGAGATCCTTGGTTTTTTCTGTGTTAAAAAAATATCGTCCTCACATTATTTGCCTCCAGGAGACTCACCTGACAGGTTCTAAGATAAAGGCTCTAAAACGTCCCTGGCTATCTAAGCTATATCATGCCACCCACACTAACTACTCAAGAGGTGTATCTATACTCCTGGCTAAATCCCTTCCAGCTGAGTTGATTAGCGTTAAAACAGACCCAGAGGGGAGGTATATTGTTCTTATATTACGAATTTCTACTATAATCTTTACATTGGTGAACATCTATGTTCCCCCTCCATTCTCAGTAGACGTACTCTCTAAATTATCCCTGCAATTACTGAATAGGCCTTCGGGCCCTCTACTTTATATAGGGGATTTTAATGCAGTCCTGGACCCAACGGTGGATCGTCTAGGCGGGGGAGGCAGATCTTTTCCCTCATTTGTAGACTGGGCTCAGGTTCATGGTCTGACCGAGGTGTGGCGATGGAAACATCCGGATGAACGCCAATTTTCCTGCCATTCGGATTCTTTCCATACTATGTCTAGGCTGGATATGGCTTTTGCGTCGGCGGAGACCCTTCCGGTTGTCTCCGCCGTCTCATACCTGCCCAGGGGGGTTTCCGATCATGCCCCCTTGTCTGTGTCCCTCCTCATCCTTCCAGGTTCGGGACCTGCCTTGTGGCGCCTGAACTCATACTGGCTGGAAGACGAGATAGTACAGGGTGAGTGCAGGACGAGTATTTCTAACTACTGGAAGCAAAACTTACATACAGTAGACCCCCCTACGGAATGGGATGCATTTAAGTCTACGTTAAGGGGTACCTTTATGTCTATTACAGGAATTTTACGTAAAAATAATAAGATGCGCACTGAGGAATTAGAAAATGCTATGATAAGTGCAGAATCTGCTTATGCCTCTAACCCTGTCTCTGACACTAGGGAGACATGGTTACAGTGCCGTAGGGAATATGAAATTCGTTTATTAGATCTCACACAAAAACGCATGTTGTATGTTTCACAAAAGTCGTTTGAATACGGTAATAAAGCAGGACGTCTCTTGGCATATTTGACTAAACCTGACCATACCCCCATTTCTATACCACGAATCCTGACTACTCAAGGTACGATCAGTGATAACCCAAGAGACATCCTAGACTCCTTTCTAAACTTTTACAGAAAATTGTACACTTCCAGGGTTGACTATGATGATTCCCAGTTGTCTGACTATCTGGCTGACATATCCCTTCCCTCCCTGTCAGATGAGGGACGGGAAATGTTGGAGGAGCCTATCACGGTAGAGGAGATTACAGCAGCGATCTCCCAAATGCCTGCACATAAAACCCCTGGACCTGATGGTTTCCCGACTGAATGGTATGCTAAGTTCAAGGACCTCCTATCCCCCTTCCTTCTCCGAACCTATAATAAAGCCCTAGAGGCTGGGATCCTTCCTCCATCGATGAGGGAGGCTTTGATAGTTCTTCTGCTGAAGCCCCGAAAGGACCCACTTCACTGTGAATCTTATCGTCCAATTTCACTTATAAACGTGGACGTTAAGATTCTGGCCAAAATATTAGCAAATCGTTTAAATACTGTAGTCACATCCTTGGTTAATAGCGACCAGGGTGGATTTATCCCTGGAAGGTCTACCAGAATGAACATTTGCAGACTGTTCCATAACCTGCAATATCCACATGACTGCCCTCCTACACGTGTCATAGTGTCCTTAGACACCTGTAAAGCATTCGACAGTGTGGAATGGCTGTACCTTTTTCGGGTGTTGCAGAAGTATGGTTTTGGTCCCCGAGTGATAAAATGGATAAAACTTCTGTACACCTCCCCAGCGGCTAGGATAAGGGTTAATTCATTTATTACTGATTCCTTCTCAATTACTAGGGGCACCCGACAGGGGTGCCCATTGTCACCCCTGTTGTTTGCCCTGGCTATGGAGCCGCTTGCAGTTCGCATTTGCTCCTCCCCTATAATTAAAGGCCTCCCAATTGCAAATATAGAGGAGCGTATTTCTCTTCACGCAGATGATACACTGGTGTATCTGGCAGATGCTGATGAGTCTCTGGGGGCGTTGCTGGAAGAGGTCAACACCTTTGGGGACTACTCTGGATTCAGAGTTAACTGGGATAAGTCCAGCCTTTTCCCCTTGGACGCGACTGACCCCCCTCAGGTACACCCGGACTCTAAGCTTCAGGTGGTGTCTTCTTTTAGATATCTTGGGGTGTTGGTTCAGGCTCCCTTATCTTTATATACTGCTAATAACCTTGACCCTTTGCTGACCCGCCTCCAGGAACAAACTAAACAATGGATGGACTTGCCGTTAGACCTCATGGGGAGGGCCAATATACTTAAAATGATTTATTTACCTAGACTGCTCTATATCCTCTCTAACTCCCCATGTAAAATACCCAAAGCTACTTTCTTTTTTTTTTTTTTTTTTCTTGCCGCTTCAGAAAATTCTTAGAGAGACTAATTCAGCTTTCTCGCTCATAAGTATCTCTTCTTATCTCTTCATCACTGTGGCGTATTTATTTTTATTTCCACGGGGGTTCAAGACAGGGGTTTACATAGAATAATTATATAAAACTTAGCCTCACCTATTAAGGCGTAACCCTTAATTTTCCTTCTCTAAAATGTTATCTTTATTTATGAAACTCTCTGTTTCACCTATCTAAAAGCCGAGAAAAAGAAAAGGCAAAGAAACCGTACACGTATATATATATATATATATATATATATATATAACCCCTCCCCTCCCTCCCCCCTCCCTCCCCCCTCCCTCCCCCCTCCCCCTCCCACCCCTGTGCACTGCCCATGGTCTTATTTAGTGGGTAGTTACATCTTGATTTTTTCCGCATAACTCCATGTTTTTTTAAACTCCTTCCAACATTTCCAATTGTCTGCTTCTCTCTTTTCCTCTTTATACAAAGAAAACTGCTCCATGGTGTGGGTCTCTTCCACGGCATTTATCCAGTCCCACACCTCTGGACTTTCTTTTCCCCACCAGTTTTTGGGGATTAATTTTTTTGCTGCATTTAATAGATGTGGAACCAGAGATGTTTTATATTGTTTCACACTTCCTTCTATGCCGTGGAAGAGAACCACCCATGGGTCCTCCTTCACCTCTATTTTTGTAATCTCCTTTATCAAACTCAAGATTTTTTTCCAATATTTCCTAATTACCGGGCAATTCCACCATAAGTGAGCCATAGTGCCCATCTCTCCACATCCCCGCCAGCACTCTGCCGATTTCCCCTGTTGGAATTTACTCATCCTATCTGGCGTTGCGTACCACCTTGCCATGCATTTATAATTCATCTCGGCCGTTTTTGTATCTGTCGCTGAGCTATGGGCTAGACGGAGCATTTTATTGATCGTGTTCGTGTCTTTTTGTGTTCCCAACTCCTTTTCCCAATTTCTGATGAATGTGGGTACCTCTGCTTCTTCTACTTTTAATAATAGTTTATATAGCTTAGATATTGTATTTTTTGTCTTTTCCGCGCAACATAATTTTTCTAATTCTGTCAAGTTTTCTCCAGATCTTATTGGTTGAGGTAAGTTTTTCACGAAGCGATCTAGTTGCATGTACCTCCATTCATCTATCACCCATGTGTCTGTGTTTTCTTTCAATTCAGCTATTGTGACTATTTTCCCTTTTTTAAGTATTTCTCTAAGCTGTACTTTATCTTTTTTTATCCAGTTCCCCCCTATATCTCTTTTCCCTGGTGCAAAATATTCATTCTCCTTTAATTCTATCAGAGGAGAATTAAAAGTCTTATCTAACTGTTTATATGCTACCTCCCATGTTTTTAAAACTATTTTTGTTAAACCGTGTGTTTCCTCATCTACCGTTCTGTGACTCGGAGGGTTCCAAATTATAGATCCTAAGCGTGTTTTACTGTAGTGATTCTCTATATTCACCCATCTTTTTTCTTGGTTATCCCTAGCCCATTCTATTGCTCTTGACATAATTATTGCTTTGTAATATTTTAGGATATCTGGGACCGCGAGGCCTCCTTTGGCTCTATCTTGTTTTAGTGTCTTAAGAGATATTCTTGATCTTTTGTTCTTCCATATTATGTTAGAGATTATTGATTTCAGCTTTCTAATATATTCCTGTGGGAGTCTAATGGGCAGCATTTGGAATTTATACGTGATCTTAGGTAAGAGGACCATCTTTATGGCGTTAATACGCCCCATCCATGAAAGAGGTTTTATCTGAAGTTTTTTCCCTTCCCTCCTTATTTCCTCTAAGAGATGGATATAGTTTTTCCTATATAACTTTTCCGGGGAGTTCGAAAGCATTATTCCCAGATATTTAATCTCTTTTTTCCAACAAAATTGGAAATCTCTCTTTAGTTTTTCCTCCTCTATTTTACTCACTTTTATCTTCAAAATTTCTGATTTCCCCATATTGACCTTAAAGTTTGTTATTTCTCCATACTGTTTTAATATTTTGACCAATCTTGGTAGTGTATTTCCGGGGTTACTTATATAGAAGAGCACGTCGTCCGCATAAGCAGCCAGTTTGTGCTCCTCTTTTCCCACCTTGAATCCTTCAATATCAGGGTTATTTCTAATTGTTGACAGGAGGGGTTCTAGGGCCAGCACGAAGAGAAGGGGGGACAGGGGGCATCCCTGTCTTGTCCCTCTCTTCATCTCGAAAGGTGACGACAAGGTTCCATTGATCTTAATGGCCGCCTTAGGTTTCCTATAGAGTGCTTTAATCCATCCTATCATCTTGGGGCCGATTCCAATTATTTCTAGGGTTCTAAACAGGAACTCCCAGGCCACCCTGTCAAACGCCTTTTCGGCATCACTTGACAAGAGCAGACCTGGGAGTCCCTCCTCCCTTCTCTTCTGGAGCAACAGTAGGGTTCTCACCCCATTGTCTCTTCCTTCCCTTCCCGCTATAAAGCCTACTTGGTCCGGATGAATCACCCCATTCATCAGTTCTTTTATCCTTGTGGCCAATACTTTTGAGTATATTTTTGTATCTACATTAATCAGTGATATCGGTCTGTAACTCGCGCATAAAGTTGCGTCTTTGGCCTCTTTGGGGATTACGGTGATTGTAGCGAAAAGCGCCTCATTACTTAATTCATATTCACTTCCCACCCCGTTCATGTACTTACACATTTTCGGAACTAGTATGTCTTTAAATTTCTTGTAGTAATATGTGGTGAACCCATCCGGACCCGGACTTTTCCCCTGTGTACTATCTGCTATTGCTCTATATATCTCTTCCTCTGTGATTGGTTTCTCCAGAGCCTCTCTCGCATTTTTTGTGATTTTGGTTAATTTAGCTACTTTCAAACGCATAGATGTGATATGTACTTCTTTCCTGTGGAGGGGCGGATCTCCCAAAGTGGCACTAGAGACCTTGAGATTGCCAGCCCATCTGGCAGGTCTGGCATTTCCTAACTTTTTCCTTTACTACATGGCATCTCAATTGGTGCATATACATGACTGGATGAACCCGGATCCAGCAAATCCCTGTACAGCCACAGAGGGGGCTATCGCATCCTCCCATGAAACCTTACATAACATAATATATAGAGGCCAGGTCCCAGATCGCCCTGGAACCTCTCTGCTCTCAGTCTCCCTTTCACTGTTTAAATACATTACCACAAAAATTTCAAAATATTCTTGGTTGAAATCCCCTAATAACCCCTTGTGGTTTAATCCCAATCTACAAGAATTATACTCTTTTCCAGATGCCAATCGTTGGTATTCAAAGGGAGTTAAATACCTATGTCACTTATATACTACCCAGGGTTTTAAAACTTTCTCTCAGTTGAGTACAGACTTTGATCTACCAAAATCTTATCTATTTTATTATTATCAACTTAGACATGCCATACATACTCAATTTGACACCCTAAATGATATTACTGATTAGGGATGAGCTTCGTGTTCGAGTCGAACCCATGTTCGACTCGAACATCGGCTGTTCGACCGTCCGTCGAATTGCGAACGATATGGGCCGTTCGCGCCAAATTCGTGTGGCGCGTCACGGCCCATAATTCACTGCGGCATCGCAGTGCATTGCTGGCTGATGATTGGCCAAGCATGCACTATGACCCGCATGCTTGGCCAATCACAGCGCCGTCAGTAGAGAGAGCTGTAATTGGCCAAAGCCAGGGTGGCTTTGGCCAATTATGGCTCAGGGGATTTAGTACACACCCCACACTATATAAGGCCGCCTGCACGGCGGCCCTGTGTAGTGTGTGTTCCGGTGTGCTGAGAGATAGAGAGAGAGAGAGACAGTGTCATTTGATTTGAGTTAGATAGATTAGGCAGAACAGTCAGTCAGTTAGCTGCACTTACAGTGTATTGTGTATATATATGCATCCCAGGTGTTGCATATATATATATACACTGTATTCAGTTTAGCTAGATCCGTTCCTGTTATCTTCTATCTAGACTATTTACATTTAGTGCAGTGTGTCCTGCTCACAGTGTTCAGCTAGATCCGTTCCTGCTATTTACATTCAGTGCAGTGCGTCCTGCTCACAGTGTTCAGCTAGATCCGTTCCTGCTATTTACATTCAGTGCAGTGCGTCCTGCTCACAGTGTTCAGCTAGATCCGTTCCTGCTATTTACATTCAGTGCAGTGCGTCCTGCTCACAGTGTTCAGCTAGATCCGTTCCTGCTATTTACATTCAGTGCAGTGCGTCCTGCTCACAGTGTTCAGCTAGATCCGTTCCTGCTATTTACATTCAGTGCAGTGCGTCCTGCTCACAGTGTTCAGCTAGATCCGTTCCTGCTATTTACATTCAGTGCAGTGCGTCCTGCTCACAGTGTTCAGCTACATCCGTTCCTGCTGTTTACATTCAGTGCAGTGCGTCCTGCTCACAGTGTTCAGCTAGATCCGTTCCTGCTATTTACATTCAGTGCAGTGCGTCCTGCTCACAGTGTTCAGCTAGATCCGTTCCTGCTATTTACATTCAGTGCAGTGCGTCCTGCTCACAGTGTTCAGCTAGATCCGTTCCTGCTATTTACATTCAGTGCAGTGCGTCCTGCTCACAGTGTTCAGCTAGATCCGTTCCTGCTATTTACATTCAGTGCAGTGCGTCCTGCTCACAGTGTTCAGCTAGATCCGTTCCTGCTATATACATTTAGTGCAGTACGTCCTGCTCACAGTGTTCAGCTAGATCCGTTCCTGTTATCTTCCTACTGACAGGCAGGCTTGTCTGGTTACAGTATATAAAGCTACCTGAAGAAAATTACAGGTGTTCTTTTTGATCCTATTAGTACCACGGTCAGGCAGCTAGACTATTTACATTTAGTACAGTGTGTCCTGCTCACAGTGTTCAGCTAGATCCGTTCCTGTTATCTTCCTACTGACAGGCAGGCTTGTCTGGTTACAGTATATAAAGCTACCTTAAGAAAATTACAGGTGTTCTTTTTGATCTTATTAGTACCACGGTCAGGCAGCTAGACTATTTACATTTAGTACAGTGTGTCCTGCTCACAGTGTTCAGCTAGATCCGTTCCTGTTATCTTCCTACTGACAGGCAGGCTTGTCTGGTTACAGTATATAAAGCTACCTTAAGAAAATTACAGGTGTTCTTTTTGATCCTATTAGTACCACGGTCAGGCAGCTAGACTATTTACATTTAGTACAGTGTGTCCTGCTCACAGTGTTCAGCTAGATCCGTTCCTGTTATCTTCCTACTGACAGGCAGGCTTGTCTGGTTACAGTATATAAAGCTACCTTAAGAAAATTACAGGTGTTCTTTTTGATCCTATTAGTACCACGGTCAGGCAGCTAGACTATTTACATTTAGTACAGTGTGTCCTGCTCACAGTGTTCAGCTAGATCCGTTCCTGTTATCTTCCTACTGACAGGCAGGCTTGTCTGGTTACAGTATATAAAGCTACCTTAAGAAAATTACAGGTGTTCTTTTTGATCCTATTAGTACCACGGTCAGGCAGCTAGACTATTTACATTCAGTGCAGTGCGTCCTGCTCACAGTGTTCAGCTAGATCCGTTCCTGGTATTTACATTCAGTGCAGTGCGTCCTGCTCACAGTGTTCAGCTAGATCCGTTCCTGGTATTTACATTTAGTGCAGTGCGTCCTGCTCACAGTGTTCAGCTAGATCCGTTCCTGCTATTTACATTCAGTGCAGTGCGTCCTGCTCACAGTGTTCAGCTAGATCCGTTCCTGCTATTTACATTTAGTGCAGTGCGTCCTGCTCACAGTGTTCAGCTAGATCCGTTCCTGCTATTTACATTCAGTGCAGTGCGTCCTGCTCACAGTGTTCAGCTAGATCCGTTCCTGCTATATACATTTAGTGCAGTACGTCCTGCTCACAGTGTTCAGCTAGATCCGTTCCTGTTATCTTCCTACTGACAGGCAGGCTTGTCTGGTTACAGTATATAAAGCTACCTGAAGAAAATTACAGGTGTTCTTTTTGATCCTATTAGTACCACGGTCAGGCAGCTAGACTATTTACATTCAGTGCAGTGCGTCCTGCTCACAGTGTTCAGCTAGATCCGTTCCTGGTATTTACATTCAGTGCAGTGCGTCCTGCTCACAGTGTTCAGCTAGATCCGTTCCTGCTATTTACATTCAGTGCAGTGCGTCCTGCTCACAGTGTTCAGCTAGATCCGTTCCTGCTATATACATTTAGTGCAGTACGTCCTGCTCACAGTGTTCAGCTAGATCCGTTCCTGTTATCTTCCTACTGACAGGCAGGCTTGTCTGGTTACAGTATATAAAGCTACCTGAAGAAAATTACAGGTGTTCTTTTTGATCCTATTAGTACCACGGTCAGGCAGCTAGACTATTTACATTTAGTACAGTGTGTCCTGCTCACAGTGTTCAGCTAGATCCGTTCCTGTTATCTTCCTACTGACAGGCAGGCTTGTCTGGTTACAGTATATAAAGCTACCTTAAGAAAATTACAGGTGTTCTTTTTGATCCTATTAGTACCACGGTCAGGCAGCTAGACTATTTACATTCAGTGCAGTGCGTCCTGCTCACAGTGTTCAGCTAGATCCGTTCCTGCTATATACATTTAGTGCAGTACGTCCTGCTCACAGTGTTCAGCTAGATCCGTTCCTGTTATCTTCCTACTGACAGGCAGGCTTGTCTGGTTACAGTATATAAAGCTACCTGAAGAAAATTACAGGTGTTCTATCCCAGCTTAGTGCAGCTACAGGCCATTAGTATGTCTGGAAGGCCAAGAAGGAGAGGCAGACAGTCACAAGCCAATAAGAGAGGGCAAGCAGGCTCTGTGTCTAGTGCTGGTCGTGGAGACGGTGCATCCTCATCAGCACGTGGCCATGGGACACGCTTGGCCTTTTTTTCGGCAGCTGGCCGTGTTGAGCCGCAACATGCGGAAGACTTGGTCGAGTGGATGACCAAGCCGTCCTCATCCTCCTCATCCTCTCTCACCCATGCCCAGGGTGCTTTGTCTGGCAAAGCAGCGGCCTCTTCCCTCAGCTCAATGTCATCAGTGACTCCTTCCCTAGCTCCACCATGTCCTCATGAGGATTCCCTCGAACTGTTTGACCACAGTGTTGGGTACATGCTCCAGGAGGATGCCCAGCGTTTGGAAGGCTCTGATGATGATACTGAGCTCAATGAAGGCAGTAACATGAGCACGGACAGAGGGGGTGCCCAAGAAGGACAGCAATCTGGCAGTCATGCTCCCCCTGCTGCAGCATACTGCCAGGTTTGCTCCAGTGATGAGGAGGGAGGGGATGATGAGGTCACTGACTCAACGTGGGTGCCTGATAGGAGAGAGGAGGAGGAGGAGGAGGAGGAGGAGGAGGTGGCACATCACCAACTAGGCAGGATGCCCTCCAGGGGCCAGCCTAAGGGCAGCACATTGACTGCATCACACCCCAAAGCTCCACATGTGCAGGGCGCTGCAGTCTCTGCGCGTTATTCAAAAAGTTCTTTGGTGTGGGCCTTTTTTGAGACGAGTGCATCAGATCGCACCGCTGCTATTTGCAACATATGTCTCAAGCGTATCTCGCGTGGCCAAAACATCTCCCGCTTGGGTACCACATGCTTGACCAGACATATGTTGACCTGCCATGCAGTTCGTTGGCAAGCGTATCTAAAAGACCCACACCAAAGAACAAAGACGATCTCTCCTTGCTCCTCATCAGCTGAGATTTCCAACCCCACTAGACCTTCAGTCCTCTCTGCGACCTGCAGTGAGAGGAATGAAGGTGTAGAATTAGGTGTGTCACAGCCAAGTACTTGTGGGCAATCTGCTTTTGGTACACCGACGTCAGATTGTACCAGGCAAATTTCCCTGCCCCAGCTGCTGCACCGCCGAAAGAAGTTTGCTCCCAGCCATCCACATGCCCAGCGGTTGAATGCTAGCTTGGCAAAATTGCTAGCACTTCAACTGCTGCCTTTTCAGTTGGTAGACTCTGCCCCCTTCCGTGAGTTTGTGGAATGTGCGGTTCCTCAGTGGCAGGTACCCAAACGCCACTTTTTCTCACGGAAGGCGATTCCGGCTCTCTACCGGCATGTGGAAGGCAATGTCCATGCCTCGCTGGACAGGGCGGTCAGCGGTAAGGTGCATATTACCGCTGACTCATGGTCCAGCAGGCATGGACAGGGACGTTACTTAAGTTTCACGGCGCATTGGGTGACTCTGCTGGCAGCTGGGAAGGATGCAGGACAAGGTGCAGTAGTGTTGGAGGTTGTTCCGCCACCACGCCTCCAAAATGCTGATTGTGACACACCTCTCTCCTCCACCCCCTCCTCTTCTTCTTCCTCCATGGCCTCTTCCTCGGAACCAGCGGTGCTCCGTAGGCGTTCAAGGGGCTACGCAAGTACGCAGGCCAAAAGATGCCATGCGGTGCTTGAGCTGGTGTGCTTGGGGGACAGGAGCCACACTGGGGCAGAGGTTCTGTCAGCTCTGCAGGGGCAGGTTCAGAGGTGGTTGACGCCACGCCAACTTAAGGCAGGAATGGTGGTTTGCGACAATGGCACCAACCTCCTCTCTGCCCTCCGACAGGGACAACTGACCCATGTGCCCTGTTTGGCTCACGTCCTTAACTTGGTGGTGCAGCGGTTCTTGGGCAGGTACCCGGGCTTACAGGATGTCCTGAGGCAGGCCAGGAAAGTCTCTGTGCATTTCCGCCGGTCATATAATGCCAGTGCTCGGCTGACGGACCTCCAAAAGGAGTTTAACCTGCCCAAGAACCGCCTAATCTGTGACATGCCCACCAGGTGGAACTCGACGTTGGCCATGCTGCAGCGGCTGCACACGCAGCAGAGGGCCATCAATGAGTACCTGTGCGACTATGGCACCAGGACAGGGTCAGGGGACCTTGGTTTTTTTTCCCCACGCCAGTGGGCCATGATCAGGGATGCATGCACTGTCCTGTCACCATTCGAGGAGGCCACGAGGATGGTGAGCACTGACAGTGCATGCATCAGTGACACTGTCCCCCTTGTCCACCTGTTGGAGCACACGCTGCGTGGAATAATGGACAGGGCACTTGAGGCAGAACAGAGGCAGGAAGAGGAGGACTTCCTTAGCTCTCAAGGCCCCCTTTATCCAGACAGTGTTCCTGCGTGCCCGCCGATCACACAGGAAGAGGACGAGGAGGAGGAGGAGGAGGAGGAGGAAGATTGTGTCAGTATGGAGGTGGAGCCTGGCACTCAGCATCAGCAGTCTTTAAGGGATCAGTCCCAAGGAACACATGGACTTGTACGTGGCTGGGAGGAGGTGGCTGCGGACGTTGTTGTCCTTAGTGACCCAGAGGACTCCGGACCGAATGCCTCAGCAAACCTACGCTGCATGGCCTCCCTGATCCTGCAAAGCCTGCGTAAGGATCCTCGTATTCGTGGTATCAAGGAGAAGGACCAATACTGGCTGGCAACCCTCCTTGATCCACGTTACAAGGGTAAGGTTGCGGACCTTATCTTGCCATCGCAGAGGGAGCAGAGGATGAAACATCTTCGGGAGGCCTTGCAGAAAGGTCTGTGCAACGCGTTCCCAGAGACTGGGAGGTTACAAACTCCTGTTTCTGGACAACGTGTTGCTGAGGCTTCGGTCAGTCAAAGAAGGAGCGGTGGAGAAGGTGGCCGTCTGACCGATGCGTTCAGACAATTTTTTGGTCCGCAGCCCCAAGGTATGATCGGTTCCAGCAACCATCGCCAGCGTCTGTTTTACATGGTGCAGGAATACCTAGGGGCAAGATCAGACTTGGACACCTTTCCCACCGAAAATCCTCTGGGTTACTGGGTCTTGAGGATGGATCACTGGCCAGAGCTTGCACAGTATGCAATTGAGCTACTGGCCTGTCCTGCATCCAGCGTTCTTTCGGAACGCACATTCAGTGCTGCTGGAGGCGTGGTAACCGATCACAGGGTGCGTCTGTCCACCGACTCGGTCGATCGGCTGACCTTCATAAAAATGAATCAGTCTTGGATCACCACCAGCTACCAAGCACCTGATGCAGATGTAACCGAATAATTTTTTTTGAAATCTCAGATCCCTTCAAAGACTGCCTATGCTGATGCTGAGTGACTATCCCTGAGTAATTATCCTCTTCCTCCTCAATCATCACGCTGATAGCTTGTAAGAACATTTTTGGTTCTGGGCGCCACCACCAGTGCCTAAGGCACAATTTTTCAGCCCCTGTTTAACAGGGGCGTGTAATTACAATTTTTGATGTAATACTTTGCAGCAGGGCTCGTTCCTGCATTCCAACTAGAGTGTCTGTGAGGGGTTGCAGTGTTGTGGCACCAGCACCAGTGCCTAAGACCCAATTTTTCAGCCCCTGTCTAACAGGGGCGTGTAATTACAATTTTTGATGCAATACTTTGCAGCAGGGCTTGTTCCTGCGTTCCAACTAGAGTGTCTGTGAGGGGTTGCAGTGTTGTGGCACCAGCACCAGTGCCTAAGGCCTAATTTTTCAGCTCCTGTTCAACAGGGGCATGTAATTACAATTCTTGATCTAATATTTCACAGCAGGGCCCTGTGAGGGCTTACAGTGTTTTGGCCACAGCAACACCTAAGGCCCAAATTTCTGCTGAGTATATAGGGCAGGACCCTACTTTCAAACATCTAACTTACAAACGACTCCTACTTGCAAACGGAAGGAGACAACAGGAAGTGAGATGAAATCTACCCCTAAGGAAGGGAAATTCTCTCCTGTAAGAGTTAATATGGGAAAACAATTTCTCCTTTCCACTGATGCTTTCCAATCCTTGTTCCACAAAAAAACCCAAATTTTCCAAAAACATTTTTCATTGGGACAAAAAAGTGAGGTGAAATCTTCTGAAGAGGAGGAAAGACGCAAAACAAATGTCACAGGGGTGATAACCCTTCCCTATGTTTTCCAAAAAGCTTAGAAAAGATTTTTTGGCTGGAGCTAAACACATTAAAAATGTTCAAAATTACAAACAGATTCTACTTAACAACAAACCTACAGTCCCTGTCTTGTTTGCACCGCCTGAATACTGCTGTTCAGAGTATATAGGGACCTTTCCTTATTTTAATTTGGGTGCGGGGTTCCCCTTAATATCCATACAAGACCCAAAGGGCCTGGTAATGGACTGGGGGGTACCCATGCCGTTTGTCTCACTGATTTTCATCCATATTGCCATGACCCGACATGACATTAAACCCGCAAGCAGTTTTAAATGAGATTTTTTCCTTTAAAAATGACATTTGGTGCAGGGACTGTTCTAAACATGGGAAACACGCGTCACTTTACAGGCATACTATAGACACCCCCCAGGTACGATATTTAAAGGAATATTTCACTTTTTTTTTTTTACTTTAAGCATCATTAAAATCACTGCTCCCGAAAAAACGGCCGTTTTTAAAAGTTTTTTTTGCATTGATACATGTCCCCTGGGGTAGGACCCGGGTCCCCAAACCCTTTTTAGGACAATACCATGCAAATTAGCCTTTAAAATGAGCACTTTTGATTTCGAACGTTCGAGTCCCATAGACGTCAATGGGGTTCTAACGTTCGTGCGAACTTGCGGTCCGTTCGCGGGTTCTGGTGCGAACCGAACCGGGGGGTGTTCGGCTCATCCCTATTACTGATCTGCCTCCACTGGAAAAACTACTTAGGCAACCAGAACCCTCTAAATTAGTTTCCACCTACTACGCAGCCTTAGTGATGGATTCTAACCCTAGGTTTCACAGAACACAAAAGAAGTGGGAGACATTGGATATTAATATGGTAAAAGACGACTGGACAGAATTTAGTGACACATATAAAACCTCTGTCATTTCCTCCCGAGACCGTATCATACAAGTAAAAATTTTTCATCAAACTCACCTCACTCCGGCCAGACTGCATAAAATGGGTCTCTTGCCATCAGCTGTCTGTTTCCGAGGCTGCGGCCAGGAGGCAGATTTTTTACATAGCTTCTGGTCGTGCCCGATAGTTAGTGACTTCTGGAAAGAAGTGGGTGCCTTTATTTCGACTGTGTTGGGCCTTCCAAATATAATTCACCCTAAGAACTGCTTATTGGGAGTATTTGGAGATTTACATATACCATCACATGCCAAGAGACTGCTCCGTATTCTTTATTTTTATGTTAAAAAATCTATTCTACTGTCCTGGAAAGGCGCACAGACCTCCTTGAAGTCCCTCTGGTTAAAACTTATCAATGACTCTATTCCATTATACAAATTAACCTTTGAAATTCGTAAGAGAAATAAAACCTTTTATAAAATTTGGGGGAAATGGTTGGCTAGTCCACTAACTCTTTCCAAAAATTGAATACAATTGGTCATTGATGGGTCGTGCTGCAGGGACCACCAATGCCAGATCCATTAATATGGTTATGATGTGTAAAAATGCATATATCTGACTGTTGTGATTGCCAATTTCTCAACTCTTTTGAAACGAAATGACATGTTTACAATGACTTGTGTGATCTACCTAATAACTGAATATCGCTTGTGCATACTGAATGGATCAGATATCCATGTGTGTTTTGTTTTTGCTTTTGTTTTGTTTTATTTGTGACTGTTTTGTGTCTGTTGGTTTGTGTTGAACCTAAAACCAATAAAAATATCTTTAAAAAAAAAAAAAAAAGGTACTGCTTCTTTTGACACACTTACATACAGAGCAATACCCACAGAGGTACATACCCTCAATGTGTGCTGCAACTGATATCAAAGCGGGTTTTTTTGCCACTGAGCGGGTTTATTCACTATGCACTAGGGTATCTCATATAGTAGGTGCACGTTTAGCAATTACACTAGGCTGGAAGCCCAAGATTTGTTTTAATTTGTTATCCAACATGAGTAAGTGCCAATGTTTGCCCAGTATCCTTTTGAGACACTCCCAGTGCGTACCATAAGTAGTCAACAAACCTATTTTATCCATACTTGTTTTGTTCAATTTTTCTACATCTGGTTCAAGGCCCATGATTATTTCCCTTTGTTTCTTCCAGGCCTTTGTCTTTGCTTGTCTAATTATGGAGTTAGGATATCCTCTTTGTTTAAATCTCTTACTTAAATCTCTGCTCTCTTTATGGAAATCCTTGATATTTGAACACTGTCTACGAATCCTTAGAAATTGACCTGTGGGGATTTCTTTGATTAGTGGCCATGGATGGTGGCTGGTGGCGTGGAGGAAAGTATTTCGCGCTGTGGGTTTTCTAAAGGTGTTGGTCACAATTGTAGTTTTTCTTTATGAATCATCAGATCCAAAAATTCTATTTTATCTTTATCAACCTTATATGTAAGAAAAATATTTCTAGTGTTATTATTAGGTTCTTCTGTAAACAACTCAAATGGAGCTGTAGTACCTCTCCACACCACCAGGATGTCGTCTATAAAACACACCCAAAGTGCCACACATTCCTGAAAGACTGTGTGATTATACACCTCCTCTCTTTCTCACCACCCCAAATGCAGACAGGCGTAGGAGGGGGCAAACGAGGCCCCCATAGCTACACCCGTTTTTGGCGGTAGTATTTGTACTAATTCAAGCAATTCCAGTAAGAATTCATTCTGGGGACCCACTGGGGTGTCTAACATCCTACCATTGGGATACCGCCTGTATCCCCACTTCATGAAGGATGGATGAGTAATGTGATTCCACATCTATTCCTGCCAACAGTGAATTCTCAGGTATCTGTAGATTTTCCAATTTTCACAAAATATCAGCAGAGTCATGTACACAGGAAGGTAATTTCTTATTGAGATGTTTATTCTTTGGTATATATATATTTACTAATTTTCTCCAGGGGGCCCCCCATTTCTGATACAATTGGCCTGCCTGGGTTTTGTTTTAGACCTTTATGAATTTTTGGCATAATATAGAATGTTGGTATGTTGAAATTAATAATTCTAAGAATACAAATTATTTTTATGTGAGTAATCCTACTTCCTGAGCTCTCGTCAGGTGATAGTTAATTTCCCTGACTAAATCAGGAAAGAGATTATTGGGCCATTGCTCATAGCAATCAGTGTCATTGAGCTGCTTATAGATTTTCTCCAGATAGTCTGTTTCAGGCCAAAGGATTACGTTCCCCCTTGTCACTAGGTTTAATAATACAATTGGGTAACATTTTTAGTTCCTAAAGAGCTTTCCTTTCATTAGGTGAGAGATTATCTTTAGTTGGTTCTATTTTTTCCCACTTTATTGCCCGTATATCTTCCATAATTCCCTCCAAGAACATCTGAAGATATTTGTTGTTAGAAAAGCTCGGAAAACGTTCAGATTTATTGGCCAGGCCTTATTTTGGTGGTGGATCTAGAATTGCAGAATCTATCCAAGTATTTCCCTCAAAGAAATTGACCAATTGTGTCTCATCAATTTCCATAAGGGTATTCATATACATTTCATTTTTTACATCCATATTTTTTCAAAAATCATTAATTTAAAATTAACCCGTCTCAAAAAGAGGCATATATCTTAATAGATCTCAAAAAAATTTCCTTTTTTACGGGGAGAAAAGCCCAGGCCCTTACTTAATACAGAAAGGTGATCATGATTGAGTTTGTGTTCTGTCAAATTGATGACATTCATATTTGATTTTCCTGCAATCTCGTTGTTACCCTGTTCTCCTGGGAAGTATAGTTCTGCATCCTGACTAAATTCTGATCCTGTCTTAAATGTGTTTTTTCTTTTTCTATTTCTCTTTTGTCTCAGTTTCTTTTTTCTGTGTGTATCCCCCCAGGAGTATTCACCCCTATCTTGTCCATTTTCTCTAAAAAAGTTACCTTTTTGCCTTTTTGACTATTGGTCCTGTCATTTTGTTTACTAGGTCTATTACGGGATCTAATTCTCCATCTTTTTCTTTCTAGATCTAAAATATTGCCAGTTTCAAAGTCCATCGTATCTCTCTGGAATTTTTTCTGTTTTCCCAACTTTTTGTTCTTTTTGAAATTCCTCCACTTCTTTTTTTAGTCTATCATTACATTTACCAAAGTTCTCTATATCTTGATATTCATCTAGAGATTTTATACTCTCTTTTAGCTGTATTTCTAGTTCCTGTAATTGAATCCTTTCCTCTTCCACAATTAACTCAATCATGTGTAGTCCGTGTTTAACTGACTCTTCAGTCCATATTTTCATATAGGAAATAGTCTGATCACTATTGTATCAGAAGGCTGTTTGTAATCCCGCATTGTAAAGAAAAGGGGGACAGAGAAACAAGATGTGGTGAACATGAGTAACCGCCCATATAACTATACTTGTGCTGAAATAGCCAAACACAAAGTATAAGGGTGAATGTAGCACATATGACTACATATGATTCACTATAAGCAAGTTGAATCCCCCATCAGCAGATGTGTCTGGCTTGTGGCCATGTCTGTGCGTCTATGATATCTGGGTATTTATGTGCACATTAAGGTGGAATGCACCGCCCATCATGCAGAACAGCTGAGCGGCCGGAAGTTGTGTCGGATTCCATAAAGGCCCCCTGAGCTGCACCCACACCAGGCCTTCCCACAGAGCATGCGCGACGTGACGTCAGACGCACTCGCTGTGGAATGACGTGACGCACACGCATCCCACTGGCACGGAAGTGTCTCCAAGTGAACGCAAGCTATTGCCCTGGAAACACAATGGGAGTGGCCAATGTCAATGAAATTACATCTTGCTCCTAGAGAATGCTCAAAGAGCAACCTCACCGTGCCAGGCACATGGAAATGCGCCAACTAATAAAGAATCAAAAAGTGATCATTCAGGCTAGTTTGAAAAGAGAGACATGACATACAAAAGACAAATTATATCTTAGATGTACAAAGAGATACCATCACAGGATTATCTCAATCTAAAATTCCATTCTCATGGTAAATAGTGGCAGTTTGTGGGTGGGACGGCAGAGACTGTGCGTGACAGTGTTTACATATCAACGAAAGTAAGCAAGTCTGCAGGCAAAGACTTGATTAGTTAGCAAATAAAACCTAGGTAAATTCATATGTCAATCAAAATTCTAATATAATTGAATGGGTAATTCATCACCCATATAACTAAAAGAGCAATAGAGAAGACAACAGACAGACAGCATAGAAGATCAAGTCAGCAGGGAGATAGATGGTATATAGGTTCAATTTTTAGTCCACATTAATAAAGATCATTATGTGGCTACTTCTCCATCCCTGCTGAAGTGAATCCTTCAAGAAAGGGCTTGAAGGAAACCGCCTCGTTGAGTGCCGGTGGATGTGTGGCCCTCAGCATGTATATCCAATGCAATTCCAGTTGGAGGAGATTTTTATTCCAATCTCCTCCTCTGGGATTGGGATGAATTTGATCTAAGATTAAAAATTTGATCTTCGGGAATTTGACCTGGTGGACAATTGTAATGTGTCTTCCCAGGGCCAAACCGGGATTGCACGTCTGCATGCTCCTGATATGTCGGTAAGCTTGTTTCCAAAATTCAAGTTTGGTCTTACCGACATAAAAACAGCCGCAGTTGCATCTCAGCAAATAGATCACACCAAATGTCTTACAGTTAGCAAAATGTTCGGGTATAAAGGCCTTGCCATCTGGTAAGATTGGTTTCTTACTGGTGTCCATACATATTTGCAGTACCCACAGGAAGCACACATATATGTACCTCTGTATTTGCAATGTTCAACACCCTGGTCGCCTTTGAACTCACTCTTCACTAATTTGGAAGCGATGGAGGTTGCTCTCCTAAATGTAAAGAGGGGGACCTAAGGAATCAAACGACCCAGGGACGGGTCCATTGTCAACACATGCCAAAACCTAGAAACTATTTTTCTGATCTCGACATGCTGGTTGCAATATTTGGTGATGATTTTCAAGGGGTTGTCTTCACTTGGGGGTTTGTAGGAATTCAAAAGCTCCTGCCTCGTATGTGAAGTGGATCGTCTAAAGGCTTTCTTCAGTGAGGTGTGGGAGTAGCCCCTCTGCAGAAGTCTGTCACACAGTCTCCCCGCTTATACGATAAGATTATTGTCGTCAGTACAGTTTAGTCTTACTCTGAGGTACTGACTGTAAGGTATAGATCTGACTAGAGACTGTGGATGAAAGCTTGAAGCGTGTAGTATGGTGTTGCCTGAAATGGCTTTGCAGTACAGACTGCTGCAGAGGGCACTCCCATCACCTCTTGAGATCTCAACATCAAGAAAATAGATCTTACTGGCAATGGAGGACATATTGAACGTTAAATTAAATTCATTTTTATTCATTCTCTCCAGACACAAGCATAACAACTCAAGGGGGCCATCCCACATGGCAAAAATGTTGTCGATATATACCAACCACTTTTTGATTTGGTTTGGATATATCGACAAGGCCTCGTCAGTGAGAAACATGTTCCCCCACTCCCCCAGGTACAGGTTAGCGTAGGACGGGGTACAACGACCCCATCGCTACACCCTTTACCTGGAGGTAGTGGGAGCTGTAACGACACCTGAGTATGAAAGGGGTTAAAGTCGTTTAGGACATTCCATACACAAACACAAAGGCAGCTACTGAACACTTCCATCAGCCGAACCAGGAACCCATACAAATAATTCTCCCAAAATACGAGACAAGATGCTCTGTCTTGAGGGTCAAACAGGAATCAACACATTTATTTTCACACATGGACACAACAGATAAAATAACTCAGAGACTCTTTCCCCCCACCCTTGGAAAAGAGGCGGGTTAAACTGTCCAATGACAATGGACACACAGGTCAGGTGTGTTCAAACTTCTCATCAGCACACAGTCTTATTAGCAAGGAGAGTTGCTGGAGGAATCCCTCCCTCCATAGAAATACACATCCTGTGATCCAAGGCAGACAAACACAATAGAACAGTGGAATACAGACCCACCCCAAACTAGCACAGCAAACAGTACACAACAGCATGAGACAACACACAATATATACACAATATTGTGAAGCAGTCACTATTTATATTATGGCACATACGGGGTTCCCAGAGTTTTGTGTTTTGGGGGGACATGGACTTGAATTCAAAGTAACATTAGTTCAGGGTTCCCAGGCATACACCTCACAATGAGTATTGTTCCCTTAAAATCCAGGGCCCATAGTTGAAAGGCAAGAGGTCTGCTTTCAGTCCTCTTCAAAAGCCTCTGTCCCGGCTAGGTCTGTCACAGGAGCCATTAAACGTAAAGAAGTTGTGATGTAAGATATAGTCCAGAAGAGACAGGATAAACTCATTGTATCCCCAATCCTCGTCTCCTTTTTGGTAAATGATGTGTTTTATAGCTGCCATTCCTTGTCATGAAGAATGAAGCTGTATAAAGCTTCCACATCTATCGTCACCAAAAAGGCGTGTTCAGGGATTTACAGGTTGTCAATGATCTGGAGAAAATGAATTGTATCTTTCATGTTTGACTGTAGGCATGCAACATGCGGTTTCAAATATTCGTCAACTAGACGACTGGCATTCTGACTAATTGATCCTCTCCCAGGTATAATCAGTCTTCCTGTAGAGTTTAAGACATCCTTGTGGATTTTTGGGAGAGAGTAAAATGTGGGTACAATCGGGAAGCTAGTTCTAATATATTCCCATGTGGTTTTGTTGTTCACATTATTGAAATATGCCAAGTCGACCAGTTGATAGTATTCTTGATTACATTTTTCTACTATATTTGTTGTAATTTTTCTATACAAATTTTTGTTCCTCAGGATTTTGTTGCACATTGCCGTGTAACAAGTATTGTCCATAAGGACAATGTTCCCGGCCCTTATCCGCTGGCTTAATTGTGATGGTGGTGTTATCTGACAATTGTTTGAGGGCTTGTTATTCTTGGGTGTTCATATTTGTGGAACTAGGAGAATGGATGTTTAGTTTATCAATTTCCCCATTAACTAATATTAAAAAGGCAGATATGTTGGGGTTCGATCTGGGAGTTGGAAATTCGGCAGAGTTTTTCTTGAGCTTAGAACCACAAGTTAAATCATGGGCTAGACCAGTATTGACTTCCTCCTAGAGAGAGAGGGCCTTTGGTAGATCAATACGATCGATAAGATCCGTGGTGTCACTCTCTTCTAGGAGGAAGGCCAGTTGGTCAAAAGCTCTGTTTTCTCTTGGGGTAAGATTTGTTTGTCTCCCCCGGTTTTTGATACATGTTTCTAAGAATCAGCTTACGTGCAAATAATTGCATGTCTTTCACAAATTCAAATTTATCCACATTCTCATTCGGACAGAAACCCAGACCCTTCTGGAGTATTTGAGTCTTGTCGAAAGAGAGTGTGTATGAAAAAAGATTAACTATGTTAAGACCCCGTTGGTCTCCACCACTGCCTATATTGGGCATAGAGGGGTTTTCTCTAGATTCTGTATCTAGGATAGATTAATAGATTTTGTGCTGGTTAAAAGAGCTTCCACAAAAGGGGAAGGATCAGATCGATCTACTCCCTGTGTAGTCTGGGAACTAGTAATTGGATGGGATGAGAGATTTACCCCTGTGTTTGAGTAGGTAAAGAAACAGATGAGCCTGTCACCAAGGTTGGCACTCTACCTGAAACGTAGATACCTACCGCAGACACCGTAGAGGAGCACCCAAGTGAATTGTCATTGTTAGCTTTCTGTCCCTGTGGATGATCACCACTCCGATTGGTACATGATGTCTTCTTGCTTTTAGAGGACACCTGTGATGAGACAGAAGATAGACTGGAAGAGCAATGAGAGATAGCAGAATAATGTTCCTTTTTGTTGATGAACTTATTATTTCTATATTGTTGACCATTATTACATCTATTGCCCTATTTTCTTGAAAGGCATTGCGATCCCTGACATACTTGCTGTCCTTTTTAATCAGAACTTTCCTGTTGTAATTCTCCAATTGCTTTCTGAATTTGTTGTCTCTCTCTGCAAACATTTTATGAGTTTTTAATGTTTGCAACTGTGAGCAAATAATGCTTATATCCTTATCCAGGATTTTGGATCGTCTTCCATATTTGGCAATTAATAGTCCAGGCCCTCCAAGGTAGGAAAGATCTGGACTCTGAGACCTAGAGGGTTCATGTCCTCTTTAGTGTAATCTTCAAACGATCTGATGTGCCAGAACATTGGAGACTTTTTTCCAAAATCCTGGAAAGTTTTGAAAACAAGGTGTTAAGCTCAGAGTCTACTAGTTTATTTTTACCAAAGTCTTTGAGATACCCTGACATTAAAACATCCCAATCATTGCCTACGTAATTAGTCATACTGCCATCTCAGATAAAAAAATAATAAGTAGAAATATTAAAGAAGATTATCAATTATAGTAATATATTCAAGTAAGGTAAATCTTATCATAAAAAAGGCGGGGAGTGGTATTTGCTACCAAAACATAAATGAAACAATGGATTTCTGATTTAAAAGATTTCCAAGGTGTGCCACATCCCATGAGAAATAGGAAAAAGAAAGAACCCCTAGGGGTGGGATTTTTAAGGCACTACCAACAAGCAATACAGATAAAAATAGTAATTTTTATTAATAATTGTATAGGAAAATACATAGAATATTAGACAAACTCATGGACATAGAAACATAAAAAATGTGCAAATTGGTGATACAGAGAACCTATACCCAACGCATTTTGGAGATGAATGCAGTCTCCTTCATCAGGGTAACAAGAGATGTATAGTCTATAAAATACAAATTGTCAACGATCAATTTAACATATTCCATCCAAGGTGCATTGCCCATGAAGGGGGCTTAGATCGTCCAAATCCATTTTAAAAGAAGGACACTGTCACATCCCATTCACACTCTCACTGTTTGGAGTAGATCTGTATAGAGAAGATGTCTCAACCCAAATTTTCTGTCAGAGAAAAGATATATATATATATATATATATATATATATATATAGAGAGAGAGAGAGAGACTATGCCCCCAATCATGAGAAGAGGTGAGGGGGCTTGTCCTCAGTTGGGGCAAACCACATGTACTGGGGCCTATATGACTGGAAACAAATGTAATAAATATTTGTGTCAATCTGCCGACACACGTGCGGAGTCTCCAAGATGGCCGCTTAAGCCAGGAGCTCCGATCCACCCGGTTCTGATGGCGCCCATAGCAAATACAACTTTCGGACCAGAGGCCTCCCAGAGTTTACTGCGGATGTGCCTCAGGCTGCCCAGGAGGTCATCAAGGCCTTAATCCCCAGCATCCCTCAGCAACGTCTGGAGTTGGACAGAGTCCACCGAGCCCTGGGACCCCCACGGAAGGACAGTTCCCCTCGGGACATCATCTCTAAACCGCACTTTTACTTAGTTAAAGAGGAGATCATGAAGCAATGCAGAGCGATGAAACAGATTACTTGCCGAGGTCACCCAATTCTCATCTTTGCAGACCTGTTCCCTTCCACAATCCAAAGGAGAAGGGCCCTAAAACTGCTTCTCACAGTCCTAGCCCAAAAGGAGGTAAAGTACTGGTGGGTCTTTCAAATTCCCCTTTAAGAGCAAGCAGTATTGCTTCTCAACTATTCAGGAGGGAGAGAAAATCCTTCTCTCCCTGAAGCTCATCTCGCAGAAAGCTGACATGGACACATCCAACTACAATTTCAATGCTGCAAAACATCCATCGCCCATGAGTCCCCTAACCCCCTTGTGGAACAAGCCAAGGACCAAGAGAACAAAGGACAATAGCCCGACCTGAAGCTTGGATTCAAGCTCAGCAACAGTCTCTCTCCTCCCCACCCCCTTGGGATCGAGGTGACCAAAGTTTCAGACTCGCTTGTGAGGGGCCCAGGCCCCAAAGGGCCAGTTATGCACTTTTAGGCTTCTATTTTTTTTTCCCTTACCAACGAGAATGACACATTTGAGGACATTTCTAAGCTTCCCACGTTAATCTCGAGTAGGCCTGAACTCAAGTCTACCCTGGACTCTGTATTATTGACATTTTTCACTTATCTCTTGGTAATTCATAGCCTTCTATGTGGTCTGTTTTCACCATGTCGTTTAACTACTGGATTCCTAGCAGGCCCGAGACACGGGTCCGCTCTAGATTGCTCTCTAGTCTCTCTAATCTACATGTTCTTTTTGCCTCCACAGAGGTCTGTGTAACGTCTCGGGGTCTCCCCCCCATACTGGGGGGGAGGAAGAGGAACCCTGACCACTAAGATCTACCTTGGACCCTTGACAAAGTGTCAGGTGCGGTATGGAGATTGAGATGCTAAGAGGTCTCCCCTTGCGGCTAAGTGCAGCGCACCCCTGGAGTTGGGAACAGGGAGCGCGGTGCTCAAAGAAGCATGGTTTGCCAGGTGCTTGTTTGCAGTCAGATGAACTTGGCCACTGAAGGATGATTGAAGCAGGCTGAGTTGAACTTGCTGTGCTTGGTAAGTGGAGGAACCAGAAGCCAAGCCAGAGGTCATACATGAATAAGTCCGTCCAGCGCATAAACAGGGGCGAGCCAAGGTCATACATGGAAGACAGGAACAAGCAGGGTCCAGGTGCAAGCTGAAGGTCAAGCCGGGTGATCAGGAACAGAAGCAGGGTCAACAATGGGTAATCAGGAAGCGAGGTCAAGGCAAGCTGGGTCAGCAATGGGTAATCACAGATCAGGAAACAGGGTCACACAAGGAAGCTGAGATAATCCAGCAATGTCCTGTTGTAAATGGCTGGCTTAAATAGGGCCATTGGCGCCAGCATCTTTCACGCCGCTTGCACGCTGGCGCGCACACGCAATATTGCGCGTGCATGTGCGCCAATGAGCGCCGGTGTTTGCTGATGCGTGGTGCGCGCTCTTGCATGTCTCAGAACCCTCTCTGAACGTCCATGTAGGTTCTTGGCAACATTGCCAGTCCTGTGACGGCCATGTCCCTGACACAAAGCCTACCCATAGTTCTACTTCGCTATGTTTAAAACAATTTTTATAAATGTTTCTTTTGTTTTAAAGGGTACCTAAGTTCTTGGTGCTGAACGTGTGCCACCATCTATTCCTCAGATTCTCTCCACCTCTGTGGGATAGGTTGTCTGCTCCTAGTGGATCAGACGCCACTTGTTTGACAAGAGCTCCCGAGGTGACTTTCCCCCAGTGCTTCGGTCAAAACCTTATGAAGAGGCTTCGGTTTGCCTCCTCATCTCTCTTTATCTTCTTTTTCATTCTGTTCTTCTTTCCTGTCTTTTTTTCCCCTATCATTTTTTCCCCGGAGATACTAACACACGTCTTGTCTTCAGTCACTCACCAAGTTTGCTGATTTCTGCCCAGCTTGGAGCAGCGTAGAATGCATTGCAATTGATTACCCTTTGGTTGCAGGCTCTTTGTAGTTCCAACAGAGCAGCATTCGTATGCAACCCTCGTAGTAAATCATTCCTGTACTAGAGGGATGCAAATGATGTGTTGCGTATTGAAGCCCAGTTGAGCATTGTTTGTATACAATACCATTAATTCCCCTTTGCTGCTTATTCATATGCCCACCCTGGAGCAGTGTAGAATGCATTGCAAATGATTTTCCCTTGCACATATTCTCTTTGTGGTCCTAACAGAGCAGAGTTCATAGGCAATGCATATAGACATTGGCTGCTTTACTGGGGCCATGTTTTGGTTCTATGAAATGCAAATAGTATGTTGTGCAATCAAGCCCACTGTAGCCTTGGTTTACAATTCCAGTAATTCCCCTTCACTGCTGATTTATGCCCAGCCTGGCACAGCGTAGAATGCATTGCGATTGATTTTCCAATGGTTTCATGCTCTTTGTGGTCCCAACAGAGCAGCATTCAGACGCAATGCACGTAGATTCCTTGCTGCCCCTTTACTGGAGCAGCATTTTGATTTAGAGCTCAATCAACTGATTTAAGCTGGATACACACTATATACAACTCTTGTTGTTGGATTTCCTTTAGATTTACCAAAACTATATAGTGCAAGGGCCTGCCTCATTGCATACAAATTGAAACAGTTAGGCTGGGTTCACACATGTGAGGTGCGAATTCCAGCTCTGTTTTCTCTGCGAAGAGAAAAAACAGCTGTTCAGCGGTTCCTCTCCATTGTAGCTGTGGATCAGGTAGAGGGGGAGAGGGGGGAGCTGTAGTGAGGAGAAGGAGAGAATTTGTGTTCAGAACGGAATGCATCTGCGAATCAGATTTGTTCCCATAGAAGATAATGTGCTTGTAATTCGCACAGCAATACCCAGAAAACTTTTTTAGGCAATGTGCAGTGCGAATGCAACGCCCGTATGTGAACCAGATGCATTCAAATGAATGTATTTTAAAATGTCCTGCAAATTGGATGCGGTGTAAGTCGCATCTAATTTGCATAGGTGTGAACGGGGCCTTAAGGTTTGACCTCATATGGTTTTGGTAAATCTAAAGGAAACAAAATCTAATGATAATATTATAGTGTGTATACAGCTTTAAGTTTTCATCATAACTCATTGTTTGGGTTTAGCCACTGTTTTGTGGAGCCAAAGCTTTACTACATATTTCACCACTATAGTCTATAGCTGAGTTATGAATTTTTATCATAGCTCTTAATTTTTGGGGTCAGATGTTCAGTCTGAAGTGTGTAGCAGTGGATGAGCTCCTTGGTTGGGGGTTATTGTGGCGCTCAGGAGCTTTGCTGGAGCAGGGCAATGCAACACTGCATCATCCGAGTCTCTGCATCAGTAACTTTTGGGAAAGTCTACAGGGAGCCCCCGTTCTCTGGAAGTAAAGTGTTGCAAGATGGTCTAAAATTCCTATTGTGAACTGTAGTTGGGCATCTGGACTGGTTGCTAGGTTGTTCTGTAGTAACAGGCTTTGGGACTGGTCAATCTCAATACTTGCTGGATTGGGGGGAGGAGTGACCACTCCCTGAGAAGGCCGGAGCTAGATCTGATTCAGTCTCCTTGTCTGCTGCTCGCGGTGCATCCTGGCAGTTGGTCTAGAAGCTTAATTGTGGCTTACAATGGTAATGGTGGATTCTCTTATAACTGTTCATCTTTTCTTCCTGGGAATACGGAGCGTTGATCTTGGAATGGTTCTTAGTTTTTCTCGGTTGGAGTATAAGGGCACCATATTACAGTCAACAAGCTTTTTGGCCAGGCCAAAATCAACGTTCCCTATTCTTGGGTCAGGCTTAAAGCACAGAGTCAGGCTGCCTTATCCCCTAAGGCAGTGATGGTGAACCTTGACAACCCACATGTTTTGGAACTACATTTCCCATGATGCTCTACTACACTGCAGAGTGCATGGACATCATGGGAAATGTAGTTCCAAAACATCTGGGGTGCCAAGGTTTGCCATCACTGCCCTAAGGGGAAAAGGTATGGCGTGTGCCGTTCCCACACATTGATCGCTTTAATCTTTGCAAATTAAAAAAAGTGTTCAATGAAAACTATTCCTTATCCATAGAGAAATTCCTTGCTGCCTTTTTTTTGCTAGAGCAGACTATAGATAGGACCTCCTCCCAAAGCCCACTTTAGCTTTGTACACAAGGCTGTTAATTCCCCATTTGCTGCTCATTAATGCCTACCTTGGAGCAGTGCAGAATGTGGTTGCAAATGATTTCCCGTTGATTGCAGGCTCTTTGTGGTCCCAACAGAGTAGCATTCGTATGCAACCCACATAGTGAATTGCGCCTTTACTGGAGCTATATGAAATGAAGCATTATGATATGCATTGAAGCATTTGTATACAATGCCATTAATTCCCCTTTGCTGCTCGTTCATATGCCAACCCTGGAGCAGTGTAGAATGCATTGCAAAGGATTTCCCTTTGCACATATGCTGTTTGTTGTCCCAACAGAGCAGAGCAAATGATCTATGAAATGTAAATGTGCTGCGCAATCGCACGCACTGTAGCATTTGTATACAAATGGCAGTAATTCCCCTTCGCTGCCGTATATGCGCAGCCTGTTGCAGTGTAGAATGAGTTGCGGTTGATTTCCCGTTGGTTGCAGGCTCTTTGTGGTTCCAACAGAGCAGTGTTCAGACGCAATGTGCATAATTATTTGTATATAATAGTATGTTATTTAATATTAAAATGATGTAAATGTTTACTGCTGAATGCTTTAAATTAGTTTTTTTTAAGCCATGAACACATTTTACTGTTTTACAATGCCTTATTAGTTAATAATTGAGTTGATGATTTGTTTTAAGTTGACACTTGGGGGGCTTAAAACCCCATATCATCTTTGTGTTTCTTAATGTTACCTATATCTCATTGCAACAAAAAACAGAAAATCGCCCCGGGACTTTAAATGAGGGGAATGCGGTTAGCCAACAATTAACAGAGTAAATGCAGTCTAAAAATTTATTAAAATAGTCATGCAAACATAAACATGAATCATAGCCAAGCCACTGAAATGATACAAACAGTAGAAAATGTCATTACACGTATCAAGTTATAACATGTTAATTGCAGAGTACACAGGCAAAAAAATTATCCTAACGTGTTTTGGAAGACCATGCTCGCTTCATAAGGGGTAGAAGCATGTGTAGTACATCTGTAGGGGGTATAATGAACTAAATAAGTATAAACACAGACATGGTACCATGACATTTAGTCAAGAGGGTCCAAAAACACATGGCCTTATACTCACCAAAGGCTGGATCAGACTACCAATTGCTTGATAACCAGGGGCGCCAGTAATGAGCGTCCGGCTCAGGAGCTGGGGAGGCAGAAGGAAAACCAACCCAACAGAGCACAAATGGGGGGCAGACATGGCCGGGATGAGGGAATGTGTCACCGAAGATCTCCCAGTATCCATTAATAATGTCAACTGAAACTTAAAAGCATATGTATCAATAGGTGCTGCCATACCAGCATAGAAGTAAAGTAGTATATGTTAAGAGTATGTATAGGCATGAACCAAACTGTTTTTTGTTGCATATATTGGGATGGAGGTGGTTTGCGGGTGACACCAGACCTTTTCCTTTTTGTCTATATCTCATTGCAGATCATAAGAATGAACAGGATGGTTGGGCTCTGGCTAGACATTGCTGTTAGAGTTTGGTAAATTGGTAAGCATTGGTAAGCATCCTATTTAGTTGATAGAATATTTAACCTTTGTTTTGAAATTTCCAGGTAGGAGGAAATTTTCCAACTTAGGAGGGAAGGGAACACTTTTTCCCGCAAAAATATGTGCATTTTACGTTTTTTGTTTTTTTTCCTCAAAGCTGAACTTAGGCTTGTATGTGCATTTCTTTGCTGTGGGGGGCTGCAATTGAGACCACCAGTGTAAAAAAAATTGACCACCGCTTCCTTAAACAATGTTCTTAAAAAGCTGGGGCTCCACAGCCCCCTCCTAAATCACACAAAGCAGTTAACCGGCAATGTTCTAATTTTTAAGTTTTATGCTATGTTAACAGGAGCATGTAACAAATATATAATGTATGTGGTATCCCAATTAGGCTGCCAAAGTGGAAATATGCATTAAGGATTAAAAAGTGGGGGAAGATGGTAGTTGCGCTGTGATGAAGGGGGGGGAGGGAAGCTACAAAGATGACTAAAGTGGCAAAGTGAACTAAAAAAGCAGAAACGGGCCAATGCATGAATAGATCCTACATGCTAAAAGAACATGGTGGGGATGCAGTGCAGTGCAACGTAGCTGGTCAACATGACATGTTGCGGGCAGACAAAGCCTAATATATAAAGGTAATCGTGAAACAGTGAATGCTTGAATATAGCAAAACAAAAATGCATATACTAACACAAATAGGATGAATAATGACACAATGCAAAAAAAAAAAAATATATATATATATATATATAATGCAAGAAAAATATACGTGGGCTAGTGCACCATTAGCAAAAACGTGCCAGATCCTGGTGAACTACAAGTGACAAATCCCTAGGACAAACATGAATATTAGTTCTATCATCCAGTCCAAAAAGCAAAAACACGTGATGAGAAACACAAAACAAGTCCAATCGTGAAGGGAAGGGGGATCTTCAGTGAGGACACCTCCGTGTTTGCAAGCCGCTTACCTTACAGCTGTAAGGTGTACAGCCTGTATTGCAAATGACCCGCAGGTGTAGACGTTCCGTGTATACAGGCAGTGACAATGATGAACATGCCAAGCGAAATATAAAAAATAAAAAGTATACAGCATGTAAAATAACTCTGCAACGACCACAGTGGAGGGGGGGCAAGACACACACAGGGGGAGGTTGCACTCACTTTCATGAAGTGAGTGTGGGCATCAATCCATGAGCGCTGAGCTCGTATGCCTCCAGGAGTATCTGGAATCTGTCCCCGTGCCTGGAAACTGGAATATGTCCCCGTGCCTCTCTCCTCGGTGTTCGTCAGGTAGAGTAGTGATGTACAGTGTGAGGGGGAAAGAGACGCACATAGCGTGATCCCATATAAAAGGTATATTTATTTAATAAAACAAGTCCAATCAACTTACATTTAAAACAATGCTGCAGTGTGTAGTAACTAGGAGCACCGAGCTCGTCTCCTGTTGTTTGTCTGTGGCAGCGTCCCGTGCTCCAATCCTAATGCATATCGTCACGTCACGTGACTTCTTCAGAGGTTATCCTCTGAAGAAGTCACGTGAGGTGACGATATGCATTAGGATTGGAGCACTGGACGCTGCCACAGACAAACAACAGGAGACGAGCTCGGCGCTCGTACTTACTACACACTGCAGCATTGTTTTAAATGTAAGTTGATTGGACTTGTTTTATTAAATAAATATAGATTTTATATGGGATCACGCTATGTGCGTCTCTTTCCCCCTCACACTGTACATCACTACTCTACCTGACGAACACTGAGGAGAGAGGCACGGGGACATATTCCAGTTTCCAGGCACGGGGACAGATTCCAGATTGGTGATACTCCTGGAGGCATACGAGCTCAGTGCTCGTGGATTGATGCCCACACTCACTTCATGAAAGTGAGTGCAACCTCCCCCTGTGTGTGTCTTGCCCCCCCTCCACTGTGGTCGTTGCAGAGTTATTTTACATGCTGTATACTTTTTATTTTTTATATTTCGCTTGGCATGTTCATCATTGTCACTGCCTGTATACACGGAACGTCTACACCTGCGGGTCATTTGCAATACAGGCTGTACACCTTACAGCTGTAAGGTAAGCGGCTTGCAAACACGGAGGTGTCCACACTGAAGATCCCCCTTCCCTTCACGATTGGACTTGTTTTGTGTTTCTCATCACGTGTTTTTGCTTTTTGGACTGGTTGATAGAACTAATATTCATGTTTGTCCTAGGAATTTGTCACTTGTAGTTCACCAGGATCTGGCACGTTTTTGCTAATGGGGCACTAGCCCACATATATTTTTCTTGCATTATATATATATATATATATATATATATATTTTTTTTTTTTTTTTTGCATTGTGTCATTATTCATCCTATTTGTGTTAGTATATGCATTTTTGTTTTGCTATATTCAAGCAGTCACTGTTTCACGATTACCTTTATATATTAGGCTTTGTCTGCCCGCAACATGTCATGTTGTCCAGCTACGTTGCACTGCACTGCATCCCCACCATGTTCTTTTAGCATGTAGGATCTATTCATGCATTGGCCTGTTTCTGCTTTTTTAGTTCACTTTGCCACTTTAGTCATCTTTGTAGCTTCCCTCCCCCCCCCTTCATCACAGCGCAACTACCATCTTCCCCCACTTTTGTCCCATTTGTCCTGCCTTGGATCAGTACTTAGGTGTTGCAGCAGTGTCCTTTTAGCATAGCCCCCCCCCCCCCCGACAGCGCAGGAGTTTCCACTTTCACAATGCATTAAGGATTGCTTATCAATGCCTCATCTCTAACTCCATATCACTCCTTTTAAGCTCCTGCCTACGTTTCAATGAGTTTGCTCAACTAAACTTATAGCAGTGTTGGTGTGCCAGCAAGGTCGAGGTGAACTGCAATCAACCCAAAGATGTCGTCTTCATCGATTTACCGGACTTCCTTCCCAATTTCAATCTGTGATGTGCATGAAGATGTAGCCTCTGTCTGATAACTTTAATTCCCACTTCACATTAATTACTATTTAGAATATGGAATCATTATACATGGCTAAAAAAAATAAATGTTGACCTGATTTTTAAACCTAAATGTCTTCCCAGTTTTTCTTTGTGTTTTTAATGTAGATTGCGCTAGTTTTGTTTACACTTGTGTAGTCATGCCCCCGTAGGGGTTGCTGAATGTTTTGGTTCACCCTGCCCAGCCTGGCATCCCACTCAGACATAAAACAGTCTATAAGCTTTGTTTTTATTTTGAGGGGATTGAACTTGGATGGGGAATTTTGGGATGCCCAGGAATATTATGTGCAACTTGCTTGGGACTTCTTTATACACTCCAGTGTGTACACTTCAGTCTTCTCTCCAGCACAAACTCTTGCTTAAGACCTCTTATCTATCACTCCTCGAACACTTTACTTGTTGCAGACTGTTACTCCTCCAGACTAGCTAGTACCGCATGGTTAGGCCTGACAATAACTAGGCCTCAGTGAACTGCCTTTTGTGGGCAGGGACCTCGGGCCCCTGTGGTGTAGAAATAGTTCTGTCCCCTGCTCAGCTACCAATCCCAGATGGCTCTGAAGGCCCTGCCAGCCAGTCTGGCTGCAATGACCTCTTTCCAATGCTCTTCTCACAGTCCACTCTTCTGGTTCTGCACCCATCTCAGACTGCAATCTCCCTGTTCTCTCAGGCGTGCTTCCTCAGTCCTCCTGACTGTGCTCCACTCACCAGCCCTCTTGCCTGAGACCAGTTGTCCTCCCCGGAGTCTCTTTGCAGTGCTCTATCCCCTGTCCTCTCCTTGCTCTCTCATGTGCCTCTCCTTCCAGATTCTTTTCACTCCTGGATGCACACGATCCCCAGCCCAGGGTCACCCCCCCCCAGACTGGGGCGCTCCCCGTGGGTCCTGACAGCCTCCACACTCACTCCAGCTCCTCCACCTGACAACTCCTCCCTAGCTGGGCTGACCCTGGGTATTTCAAGGAGGCCTGCCCCCTGCCAATCCAAGTTGGGGATTGGTCAAGGCTCCTCAAGATACCCCAGGCAGCTCAATCTCTCCTCCTTTCTTTCTAGCACCTTATAAAATAGGAAGGTGACAGAGATGCTACCTGTGAGTCACCCAACCCTACCCTGAGTCACTCCCAGCCCAGAATGAAAACAAACAGGCCTAGCCACCAGCTAAGGCTTGCCTACATTTTCCTACTCTACAAAAATCCTCACTTTAGCACCTACCTAACTAGAGGGTGCTATACTTGGATTAACCACTTCACACAAAATCACTTACCTGTACTTCATTTTGTTTAGGTGGTTGTACCAGGGTGATGCCTGCAGCTGGCATAACCCTGGTACCATTTTTTTATAGCCACCATTCAGCTTTCTTGTAATAACCACCAATGCTGCTAAGCAGCTGCTCGGCTGTTATTAAAAGGAAGAGACGCCCCTTCTACCTCTCCGCTCGGGGAGACTCGAGCCACCGACACCCGATCAAAGCTGGATTTGGCTTTAGTCGTGTCTCCGATGTAGAAACCCAGAAGCGTTGTCACTTCTGGTTTACTCGGCAGCCAATGGCGCCAATTTTAAAAGTCTTCACAACTGACGATCTTGACGTTTTGAATACTTTACAGTGCAGAGGAGGAGTTTGGGGTCTTTTGGACCCCAGATCCCCCTCCTTAAAGCGTACCTGTCACTGCCTATTACTGTCACAAAGGAATGTTTACATTCCTTCTGTCAGCAATAAAAGTGATCATATTTTTTTATTTATAGCACCCTATCCCTCTGTGCTCACTTGCCAAAGAAACCGCATATGCAAAGTTGCGCCTGCAAATGTGAGAGCCGGTTCACACGGGGGCGACTTGTCAGGCGACCTAGCCGCCTGACAAGTCGCCTCCCGTTCTGTACAATGGAACCGTTCTAATCGGAGCGACGCAAGTCGCTCCGACTTAGAAAAAAGGTTCCTGTACTACTTTGGGGGCGACTTGCATAGACTTCTATACAGAAGTCGTCTTGCAAGTCGCCCCGGCAGTCGTGTGCAGGTCGCCTCGGTGAGGTGACCTGCAAGTCGTGCCGCCTCTGGTGTGAACCGAGGCTAAGCAGTGTTCAAACCAAATGTTCATATAGAGTTACGCTGTATTTGGAATAGAAACTGCTCCAAACACCAGTGATCAAATAAAATCCAAACACAATGCAATTATTTTTAAACGGTATCCGCACCATCCACCACTGTAGTGTGTGTGATCCTTCAGATGACACCTCCACCATATACCAAGTGCTTGCTTACCTTACCTGCTTGCATGGACCTCCTATCACAGAAGGTCAGTGACACTTGTGGCTTCAGACCCAGCCATGGCCTTTACATCATCTGAGGAACCGATATATGGATCACCCATCCAAAAGGCGTTATCGTATAGGATCCTCAAAATATAAAAGGCTCTTTATCACAGTTTTTCCCTTGTTTTGATATTGGTGTTTAAACCACACGTGAGGTATCGCCATGATAGAGCAAGAGAAATAATTTTTAAAGCGCTGCTTTAAAAATTTTTAGGTACCATAGTTGTCATTCCACGAGTGCCCAGTTTTAAAGCATGACATGGTAGGTATCCATTTACTTGGTGTAACATCTTTCACTGTTGTGTTTATTTTTCTCAGTATTTTTTTTCTCAAATTGCCTATGAGAGACCTCTGCGCAAATACAGCGTGACCTAAAATATTGCAACAACCGTCATTTTATTCTCTAAGGTCTCTGCTAAAAAGATATGTTTGGGGGTTCTAAGTGATTTTCTAGCAAATTTAATAGTGATTTTTACTTGAAAACAAGTGTCAGAAATATCCAGGGTCAGCAAGTGGTTGACCATGTTTCTTTAAGCCACTTCCAACATCAGTGCAATTTAATAACACCCAGCTTTTTGCTGTAGCTTCTACTTTCTGGGTTGACCTTTCGCATCTTCTCATGTTGGGATATAGGATCACAGGTGATTTTTTTATTTCAATATTTTTATTAATAATGTTAAAAAACAAGATACAACTGCATGTATAGGACAAATGGTCCTGCGTCGGGTAACATGGCCAAAAATACAGTAAGTGTAAGGAAAACAATATGGCACTCGGTGTACATTTCAAAAACATGGGTCATTCATTAAAAGTTCTAAATATAAGCTTAGGAATGCAAAATATCACTGAATATATGACTTTAAAGTAATGTTAGATAAGAAGGCCCGGGAGGACAAACCGGCAACCCTTACTGGGATCAAACTGTGGCCAGGATGACCTCCCTTCATGTCACGGCTACCAAGAAAGGACCTAACAACTGTTCAGTGGTTAAGTAACAAGCAAAATAAACCCAAAAGTAGAAATGCGAGATGTATTGCAGAAGTAGATTAAGGTAAGCAGAACCGACTAGAGGAGAGCACTCAAGGGTAAAAAAAAAGAGGGGGGTGTAATGAGCATGAGGTTATGGGTGTAAAGGGACATTAATGAAGGGTGCCCATATAGTTTCAAATTTCTCAGTGAGATCCAACAGTATGCCTGTTATCTTCTCTTGAGCCATGATCCAAGAAATTTTCCTTTTGGCAGCCAAAACAGAAACGTTGGTTTTTTCCAAGATTTGGCTAAGGTAAGTTTGGCTCCCAAAAAGATGAAGAATATAAGGCGTTGCACACTCTTGGAGGCTGACTTTACTGGGAAGTTAAGAAGGACAATATGAGATTTCTGTACAGAGACGTTTGTGACCTTAAGGATCAAGGAGGAGATATTGTTCCAGAAACTCCTTATTCTGGGACATTCCCACCATACATGCAACATATCACCCCGGAGGGTACACCATCTAAAGCAAAGTGGGGATGATTCTGGATATAGTTTAGCTAGTCTAGATGGAACTAAGTACCATTTGGATAGTACTATTAGACTTGCTTCAGCGAGACTAGCGCTAAGCACGCCCTTATATGACTTAAAAAGGTTTCTATTCCATGTCTCCAGTTCATATTGTTGAAAAAGGTTGGATTTCCAGGCTAACACGAAGGAACTCTTAAGCCTCATACATACGGTATGATTGTTGGCAGGGGATTGACTGTTGTCCTAAAATCTTACTGTTGGTATGCTCCTTTTGACAATTGTTATCCAACCTTCGGCCACCAAATGTTGGATGGCAGGCTAGTAAATTTTCGGGGGGCAGCGGTTTGATGTCAGATTTTCGTATGGTCAGTACACAAATCCGTCACACAAAACTCGAAAGTACAAACACGCATGCTCCGAATCAATGCTCACCAAACACAAAATTGGCAGAAGGGGCCCAAAGGGTGGTGCTCAAGAGCTGAAATTTCTTGTAGTACGTCACTACAATAGTGTACCGTTAGTATGCAAGACAAGATCCTGGCACACGTCCTTTTGACAAAAATCAGACGCTTGGTTGGCCAACAATCTCGCCAATATCGGCGCTTTCCTTCGCATATGTGCGGTAGAGCGGCACTCCGGCGCATCCCTGTGCACAATACAGCGGAACGGCTAATGCGCGTGCGCAATTCAGCGAAACGGCTAATGTGTGTGCAATTCAGCGAAATGGCGAATGCGCGTGTGCAATTCAGCGGAACGGTGAACGCACGTACGCAATAGCACGTGCACAACATGAGCCTTCCACTGGCCTATAAAGCCACTTTGTGCCATGACCAGATTGCTGGTTTGTCTATCAGCTCCCCGTGTGTTTCCTGCTTGTATCCTGATTCTTGATTACCAGTTGTGACCCGGATTGACCTTGACTTGCTTTGATCTCTTCCTGCATCTGACCCTCGGCTTGCCTCTTGGACCTCTCTACTTGCTTCCTGTGTTTGACCCTCGGCCTGTCTACAAATATTGCTTCCTGTCTCCAGTGATTGACCCTCAGTCTGCTCCTGGACTTTGTTATTGTCTTCAGTGCCCAACCCCTGGCTTGCTCACAGACTTTGCCTCCAGTTCTCTGTGTTTGACCCTCAGCCTGTTTTACGGACTTTGCTATCAGTCTCCAGTACTAGATCATCAGCCTGCTGACAGACCTGCTAACAATCCTTTGCACTGGACTGTTTTGCCTGTCAAAGAGACTCTTGCCAGTCACTGGTGTTTGACCCCCGGCCTGTCGTTGGATTAGCTGCTCGTCTTCCTTCTTGAGCTTCAGCATCTTCCAGTCCTGCACAGCTGTCTCCCTCCCGGTGACCTTCACGCAAGACTTGCCCTGTCTGCTGGTGACTCATGCCTCTTTGTGCCCTTCACCCTCTGTACCATCTCCAGGAGTGGAGTGCGCTTAGTCGCAAGAGGTTACCGTTCACAGCATCTCGGCCTCGGTGAGTACCTTTATCTGACACCCTGATCCCCCCCCCCTCTGCTCAACGTCTTGACTGCACCACTGTTCATAGGCTGTGATTTGGGGATCCTTGGAGTGGGAGTCCAAAGTTTGTGAAGTAAATTGGAAATCTGGGTGAAACGAAAGAGTTCAGAGGTTGGCATGTACAATTTGCTAATACAGTATGCTTTGGAGAGTGGGCCCAAAGGTCGGAGGAAATGACCGATTCTAAATAGTCCTTTGCTGAGCCACCAACTGAAGCCTTGTATTTCCATCCCAGGTGGGAATGCCAGATTCTGGAAGAGATGCATTAAAGGCTCAAGGGGGAGGTCAATTGGGAATGTCATCTTAAAATATCCGATGGGGCAAAAGAGTGTGAAAGTGTCAGAATAATATTGAAGGTCTCAATGTCTTATGGCACCATAGAAGATAGTCTAGGGCAGTGTTTCTCAACTCCAGTCCTCAAGGAGCCCCAACGGGTCATGTTTGCAGGATTTCCCTCAGATGAAACAGCTGTGGTAATTACTAAGGCAGTGAAACTGATCCATTCACCTGTGCAAAAAAATAGCAAGCCTAAAAACATGATCTGTTGAGGCGCCTTGAGGACTGTAGTTGAGAAACACTGGTCTAGGGTTTGAAGTGGAACCACCTGCCTTTCGATGTGTATCCAGTCAGGCAATTCCCAATGAGAGTAGACTACTGAGATCTGGGCCAGTTGTGCTGCTATACCAAAATAGATTGGGAAGGCCCAGACAACCCCTCATCTCTCGCTCAGAATAGGACCAATTTAGAAAGCTGATAACCCCCCTTACCCCAGATACATTTAATAATTTTGGCATGGAACTATCTTAGGTGAGCCTTAACCAAGGGAATGGGAAGGTACCTAAAGAAGTATAGTATGAAAGGGAGTAATGTCATTTTTATTGCATTGACTCTACCCAGCCAGGACAGAGAAAGTTGCGACCACCTGGATAGATCAGCCTCTAGTTTCTTAAATCGTGGGGGTATGATGTCAATTGCACGGAGGATTTGGTCCGGTCCCTGTCTTCCAGGGATGAATCCTACTTGATCTTTGTCGATGTATAGGCTTATAAAAAATAATAAGCGGGCTGCAAGGATTTTAGTCAGAATCTTCAAATCATTGTTTATGAGCGAAACCGGCCTATAGTTGCTTACCAAGCTTGGGTCCTTACTCGGTTTAGGGATAACTGAGATGTAAGCTGTGTTTAACAAGCTGTCTAGGGGAGCTCCCCATCTTAAAGCATTAAAAAAATGAGACATGAAAGGTGCCAGAGATGTTGAAAATGTTTTGCAGTAGAGGATAGAAAACCCATTGGGGCCAGTAGCTGAAGGCAATTTTAAGTTTTTAATAACAGCACTCACTACTCCCTACGAAATTGGGGCTTCTAGTTTCAAGGGCTGAGCGGACTGAATCTAAACTTTCGATGGATACAGAATTCGGATTCACCTTGTGTTTCCTCGATAAAGTGGAAAACTCCTTTTCCAGCTGGTTCTATGTTGATTCTTTTAGCCCTGTTGATCTGGATGAGCTTCCCTCTGATCATGGCTTTGTGTGCTGCCCAAAGGCCTGAAGGGGTAATATCTGAAGTGTCGGTTTGAAAGTAATCCACAGTTGCACTTTCGATTTACTTAGACATGACCAGATCACTGAGGATGGACTCATTAAGTCTCCAGTTTCCGCTGGATCTATGGCTTAAGGAAAGCTGTAGAGTCAGGAAAACCATAGAGTGATCCGACCAGGTCGAGTCCATAATATAGGACTTAGATGCCAGTGGGATCATGGCAGTGGCTATGAATACGTGGTCTATTCTGGTAAAACAGTTATGCGGGCTAGAGTAGTTTGTGTAGTCTCGCAATGTTGGGTTAATCTCTCTCCAAACATCCACCAAGCCATGTTGAAAAATAATTTTTCCTGGGGTGTGGGATTTATCCAGATCCTGGTCAAATGCAATGTTTGAGTCTCCCCCAAATATAACTGTACCTCCCAGCATAGGAGCCAGGAGTAGTAGCATGGATTGGAAAAATGAAAATTGCACTTTGTTGGGAGCGTAGTATGAAACAAAAGAGTATATCTGATCATCAAGAACCCCTTTAATCAAAATGTACCTGCCCTCCGGGTCTCTAAGTTCCGATTTGAGGGAGAAATTACACTTGTGGGAGATTAGAAAGGCGACCTCCTTGGTTTTGTCATCAGCGTTGGCTGTATAAAAGGTAGGGAATTTGGAATGAATAAAAGTAGGGCAATACAGCTTAGGAAAATGTGTTTCTTGGAAAAGGGCCACGTCTATTTTTCGAGTGTGTAAATATTTTAAGACTTTTCGTCTTTTGACCTTGTGAGTTTCAGACCTTGAACATTGTGAGAGACCACCCTTCAAGGGTGACGGACTGGAGGGGTGTCAGCCATGGAGCAGAAGGGAAAACCAAGCAATCAACATAAGGGCACTTACCACCGGGTCCCCATAGGTCCAAGGGCAATGACCAAGAATGAGCGAGTCACTTGGCTCAACTGACACATCCCCTGAGGCTTTCCCCAAGTCGGTCACTGCAAAATAACAGTTGAAAAGGCAAAGAGGAAGGAAAGCGAAAGTGAAGGAAACAGAAGACAAGATAGTCTCCCATAGGGTGGAGGAGATGGGGGTCCTCCATCCTTACGTAGAAACCAATATCAGTCCATTCTGAGAGGAAGGGAGCAATCCTGTCGAGAGAAGGGTAAATACGTGTTCTCCGAGATAGGAGCAGGGGCATGAGCACCACTCCAGCCGCGAGGTGTTCCCAAAAAAATTGTGTAACTGTAGCATAAAGCCAGCTTATGTAACGAGTGCCCCAAAGGTAATTGACTCTGAGGTAAAATTATTTTACAGGAAAGTACATGAAACTCTGGATCGTGAGTAGGTATGGAGAGGGAGGGGAGGGAAAGGGAAGGGAAGGGAGAGAAACTGTGGGAGAAAGGGAGGGGTGAAGGGAAGGAGGTAGGGGGTGAATTGGGCCGATGCTGGGTAAGAAAGGGTCTACATGAAGGAGGGCGAACCTAACAAAACAAAACTAGGACTTGGAACTCCAGATCTGGAGTCCCGTGAATCTGAATCTACAAGGGGTTATACCCCGAGTAAAACATTTGGAAGTCCTAAAAAAAAGGAAAATATAACAGGGGGGAGGGTGCAAAAACAAACCAGCTAAAACTAGGTGGCTGGGAATGGAAATTGTCCCACCCCTCTATCTCGCCACAATTAGCTTTAGTGCAAACTAGCCCAAATATGATACAACCAACAAAGTAGTTCAATAAAGAAGGAAACCACTTAAATCAGCCTCAGCTGAGGTGTACGGGGTGAGAAAAACAAAGTTAGCTCGATGAGCTTCAGCGGGTGAACCAAATCTTCCCAGCAGTCAGTAAGGAAGTGAAGATCAACAATCCTGAACCCTTCAAGGGGAAGGCTTCCTTGGACTTTTTGGATTTGGCATTCTCCCAATCTGTTGGTGGCGGACTTGAAGTAAGTTGTCGTTTCGAGGAGTTAGAAGTGGAGCCATGTGAAAGGTATTGTGGGTCATGCTGAATGAGGCCTAGATGTAGAAGTCTCCCCCCCTCCGTAAAAGAAGCAAATGTATAGGCTTTGCCTTTGAAGAGGAGTTTGAGTTGAAATGGGAAAAGCCACCAATACTTGATTTCTTTTTCTGTCAAAATCTGAAGCAGAGGTTTGAGGGCTCTTCGTTTTTGAATGGTGGAGGGGGACAAATCTGCAAAAATCTGGAGAACATGGCCCTGGAATGAGAGCTTGGATAGAGAGAGCGACATTTACCCATCACATCCTCCTTAATGGCATAGAAATGTGGTTTAACCACTATGTTCCTTGGTAGCTTGTCTGAACGTGGGGGCTTAAGGGCCCTATGAGCCCGATTAAGGCTCCAATCTGTGCTGTGGGATATCTGAGATCAGTTTTCCTTAATGAAGGCCCGGATAGTATCAGGGATATCTTTATAGGATTCCGGGAGCCCCTGAACCCTGAAGTTGTATCTCCTATTTCTGTTCTCAGGGTCGTATTTTAGCCCTAGCTGTCTCTTGTTGATCTTGCAGGACTGTGATGCAATCTTTATTTTGGTTTGTTCTGGAAATTGTGGAATCTAGTTATTATTTTCCACGACTTCTAGACATGTGCAATTTGTTTCGTTCCAAATTAGTTTTTTAACGAATTTTGACAAATTCATAAATTCGGAGATATCCGAATTAACGAAAACTAGTTAAACAAATTTTTCAGAGAATTCATAAATAAAAATATTCGAAAATTCTGAATTTTCGAAATTTACGAATTTTTGGATTTCCGAATTTACAAATTTACGAATTTCGAATTTTCAAATTTCGGATTTTCGAATTTTCAAATTTACGCATTTACGAATTTATGAATTTTCAAATTAACGAATTTCGATTATAACGAATGACCTGAAAAACAAAAAAAACAAACGAATGAAACAAAAACAAAATAATTTTTCGGCAGTGCACGTCTACTAGTGAGAAGAGACTGGAGCAAGAGAAAATAAATCTCTTTGCATTCAAGAAGTGTCTGGCGCCCATTAATCTACCTTGCATTACACCCACCATGCCTTGTAACCCACTCTACACAGAAGGATGTTAGCTGTCTCTAACTCTGGAGGTTCTCATTAGACCAAAGGGGACCCGGGACCTTGCCACACTTTTATGGTTGATAATTTGGAAGTCACAAGTGCCATAGATAGTTCCCAAGTGCTTTTGATTTTGTTTGCCTGTATACCCACTACTGCAAGTTGCTTTTGCAGCAGCTGGGTCTACTAGCACTTTTTACCGGCAAACATTTAATGTACCATCACAAATCGCTACTATTACTACTTTTATACTGTCAAACGGAGGAGGCTGCGGTCAGCAGTTTAGCCTTCATTGCGGGTGGAGCTTTTTCTTTTCCTTTTTTCAGGTGCGGTGGTGGCAGCAGCGGGCGTTGTGATTGACAATGGATCTACATGGGGACATTGTTTATTTCATTTTTAATAAAGGAGTTTGTCAAAAACTGTGTGTTTTTATTTCTTTTTGACTTTTTTGACACTTTTTTGGTGAATGGGTAGTCCAAATTCATCAACATGGGGACAAGGTGCGTTGGGGTGGGGGGGGCAGACCCAAAGCACCCCATCATGTTGAGGGCATGTGGCCTGGTATGGTTCAGGAAGGGGGAGCTAGCTCACCCCCATTTTCATGGCCTGCGTGCTCGGATAAGAGTCTGGTATGGATTTTGGAGGGGACCCCACTCCATTTTTTTTTACATTTTGGCATAGGGTTACCCATAAAATCCATAAAAGAGCCTGGTATGGATTGGGGGGGGACCCCCAAGACGTTTTTTTAAACATTTTTCTATTGCCGGAAATGGTATTGTATTGCCGGTATTTAAATGTCATTTATTTTTCTTTATAAATGTCAGTTTTACATGGTACAGATGTGCTACTTTACAGGCAGACTAAGGGGACCCTCCAGACACTATATTTAAAGTAATTTTTATTGTTTAACTTTAAGCATCACTAAAATCACTGCTCCTGGAGAGCAGGTACTCTGTAGTACCAACACGGATGAGATTGGGAGCTAGAGCATGAGATTTTCCAGGGTGCGAAATCTAAGAGCCAGCGGGTGTTCACCAGAGGCCCCTAGTGGTAGGGATGGATTTAGCTGCAGTCTGGCTCCAGGTCGCGACCCCTAGGGCCTCCCAGCTCACACTCACGGTAGACTACAGGGAGGTAGCGAGGAAGCAGCAGACTGTGACAACAGAGGATAGTTAGATAGCCAAAGGTCGGGGCAACAAGCAGGTAAGGATAGTCAAGAACAAGCCAAGATCGGTAACTGGAATCAGACGTAGAAGACACAGCAAGTAGCACACGGAAGCCAAAAAACACAATATTGATCAGCAGGGCTGGCTTGAAATGCACAGGTTAATATAGAGTTCCATGATAGGGGCTGGGGTGGAGCCATGCTTTGAGGAGAGATTACTTAAGCAGCCAGGTGAGAGTGGCTGGCCTCTTAAGCTGAACACATGGAGAGGTAAGCTGACAGACAAACATTACTGCATATCCATGACAATGTTAGGAGTGATGGATAACCTTTCAAAAAAAGGGAGGAGGGTAGGGTAGGAATGGCAAGGGAAGAAGGGAGGATTGGGGTAGGAAAGGATGAGGAGTGAGTGTATAGGGCTGACTATATATGTTGACAATCTGTTTTGACTACTCCTATCTGATTATCCTTACACGTTTTTAATATATATTTACGTTTTTAGTTTATACCTATTTCATATTTAGTTACATATACTAAGCATACCTGCTGCAGATACTGGTTGTATTACTTTTTTGTTTGCATGTCAGGCTTGAAGAGGGGGAAGGCAATTTCCCCGAAATATGTTGGCTCGATTTATATGTTTGGCTCGGTCTATATGTTTTATATTTTCCTTGTCAAAAGAAGTTTATTGAGTATACAATATTATAAAGATACATAAAGTGAGTTTACAAGGATCTATAAGCTCATTGTTTTACAGTAGGGTTTATATAGGTAAATATCATGAAATTTCAAATATTAAACATTGGGTTCACGTAAACCTAAATTAAAGATATATATCATTTCCTTAGTTACTTTTGTAGGTATTTAAATGATTTATACCTACTATACATATTGTTTACAGGTAGAGTGTATATAGGTCAAATAAATTCTGATAATGAGCTTTAATCGTAAGGTGGAGAAAAGGAAAGAGAAAGAAGAAAAAGGTAGAAAGGCAGAGGTATGGTCCACAAGGTTGTCCCGCTCGTCAGTTTATTATTCTTTTTAGTTCTCTTTGAAGCCTTAGAATGGGTGTCTCTGTAAGTCATTTAATCTGTTACCATGGCAACAGGACAGAGTCATTGAAATTTGACAGGAACTGTTGTTTTATCCAAGGATGCCAAAGTTTTTCAAATTTTGGAATTTGATTTTGATCGATGGCTACCATCTTAGCATGGGACATTGTATTATTCATTCTGTGAATTGTTTCTGCTAGTACCAATGTAGGAGATTTCCATGCCTTGGCCACTGTTTGTTTTGCAGCCGTTATTAGTTGGATCATAAGTTTGAATTGAGAGAGTGTTAACCATTCCGGTTTTAGATTAAGTAAAGTTATATATGGATCTGGTTGTATTATTTTTTTTAAATATTTAAGATGCAATCACGAAGACTTCCTTCCAGAAGGTTTGGATTACTGGGCACGTCCACCATATGTGTAAATGTGATGTTTTATATTTTCAATAAACGTTCTTTGAACCTTGCATCGAAAGTTCAATTTTTCTGGACACCGTGCACCCTCCCCATCACCCATGTACTTCTTGGTTAAATTATCACAAAGTCATATCATAAAGGTAGCAGACCAGGCCCCAAAGAGAGTCCATCACCACCACCCACTGTTGAGTTCAACCCACTGCAAGTGATCCCTTCCTCACCCCCATGGAGCCACCTGTCAACTACTAGTCATCAATCTAATCAGTCCAGCATGGTTTCCAGCTTAAACCAGCTACACAGAAATAATTTACTTCTTTGAAGAAAGTGACTATAGTTTAAAATCTGTAAAAAAATCTGTACATTCCCATAAGGTTAGTGTCACAGACATTTCTTAGGATAGGTTCATACATCTGCATCCTGCATTCTGCATGTAGGCAGCCCATTCATTTCAATGGGCTGCCCTATCAGCAGAAACACAAGTGCTTGGTGCTGCAGGAGCCAAAAGGATGTCCTGTGCCTTTAAGACCTAATTCCCATGCCCCGTAGCTCCTATTTAAACTTTCCAGGCTGTCCAAGTCACACAATTTGATAAAGGGCCATGCCTGAAACGCGTTGTTATGACCACAGCTTGTTGACAGCCTTCCATCGGCTTTACCACTGCATCTGCAATCCATCCTAAGCCTCATTGTGGTGAGTCAGCCCAAATTCGCTCTGCGTTAGTGACGTCAAAACCAGTGCGCCGCCCGACTACACCAGCTGCACCATCCGGCGGTTTGGAGTCCTTTGCCCAGCCTCTCCACATCACTGACTCTTATGTGTTCAACCAGTGGTCTGTCATGTCACTGGGTGGATGCCCATGTGACATCTGGCACCTACACACCTTTTGGTTGCCCCAGAACCGGCTCTGATATGCCTGAGTCAGCCTTCAGAGGTTTGGGTGAGATTAAGGTTTATAATTAAGCATGATGTTTACCATTGATTGTCTGTCAGCCATATTTAAACCCTTTCTATTCTTGGAATCCTTTGACTTTGAATTCACAATACATCGCAAACCGTGGCATAGACATTTTTATGACTTTTCCAAGGTATACCTCAAGTGGTTTGTAGCAATCACCCCTTAGCGCTGGATTAAGAGGAACATGTCATATTTACCTGCTCTGTGCGGATGTTTTGCACATAGCAGCCCCGATCCTCCTTTTCTCTGGTCCTTCACCGGCGCTCCTGGCTCCTCCTTTCTGTCGAGTGCCCCACAGCAAGCAGCTTGCTATAGGGGGCACCCGAGCCGCTGCTTTGTGTGTCCATTCAGACACTGGGTGGAGGCTTGGTGCCTCTCTCTCCTCATTGGTGCACTAACTTTAATTGACAGCAGTGGGAGCCAATGGCACCCCACTGCTGCCTCAGCCAATGAGGAGGGATAGTCCCAGTCTCTCTCGTGAAACATCGCTGGACAGAGATGGGGATCAGGTAAGTATTAGGGGTGCTGAGAGGGGCTGCTGCACATAGAAGGTTTTTCAAGATAAAAAACCTTTTGACTTTAGTACCACTTGAAATTGTTCTCCCATGAATTGGAAATTCCCTGCACAGGGTGAGGCTGAGAGTGCAATTGCCACAGTATATACCTTTATTTTTCTGTCTGAGCCTCATATGATTCCAAGCTCAATTAGCAAATATCAACTATGTGCTGCAAAGTTAGTGCTTTAGTGCCCTCCTTTACAATGTGTTCTTCCCTATTGCTAGATAAGCATTAGTGTATTGCAATCAGAGTTAAGGGTAAGTAGTTGCAGAGCTTTACATTCATAAATATAGATTTGTATCTGTAGACTTAAAAACAAAAATTATATAGATGCTGACTTTGAAATCAGCTTGCCAGCTTTTATTCTCTACTAGGAAAAATGGTCGGTGAAGGTTATTTAGAATGATGCGTTTTTCTTTTTTTTTAAATAAACTATTCCCTATATACAGTACTGTATCTCTTGTCTTGAATTGCAAAGCACTGGGCAAACCGTTGGTGCTATATAATGATAATAAAAATAATTATTAAAATAACCATACATCTATCTATCTATTCTGTGTCAACAGCATTTGTAAAGGCTTAGTTTTTTTTATAATAAACATATTATACTTGCCTCTGATATTACACAGAGGTGGCCCAAACCTTCCCTTCTGGGGTCCCCCACTGGCTCCCCCTCTTCTCAGTGCAGCTTGCTTTGGGGGCACAGCTGCATGCTTGCTCCTGAGCCAGGCTGTGCATGTCTATAAACACACACAGTGTGGCTCAGCTCTGCCCCCTGCTCTCTGATCACAAGATTTGATTGACAGCAGAAGGAGCCAATGTCCTTTGAGGAGACCAGTGCGGCTGCAATTGAGTACAGTGCTTGATCGAGATATGACTCAGGTAAGTTTAAGGGGGTGAGGGGGTGATATTTCCACTGGAACGTGTTTTACCATAATGCAGAGAATGCATTAGGGGAATCCTGCTTTTTATCAGAGGGGGGCGGGGTCACCCATACACGTCACTGGGAAACCCCGGCGTTTCCCCTTGTCAGAGGGTGACGGGGTCTTGGGATGAGTGACCCCTCTCTCAGCTACATAAGAGCTGTAAAGCTGGTGCCACGTCATTGGCTGGGTGCCTCCGGTGAAGGCAGGATCCTGTGCGTGTTCATCGCTGGAGATCATCCATTGCTGGAGATCGAGATTTGGATTACATCGCTGGAGTAGGAGCATGGATTTATTGGATTACATCGCTGGAATCTCATTTTTGTTTTTTATTTTTTTATTTTTAATAAAGGACTTGTCCGAAGCCATCTCCTGTGGTTTTTTTAACATTTTGACACTTTATTTTTGTGAAATGGTAGGGGTGCAATGTACCCCTTACCAATTCACATGGGGGGGGGGCTGGGATCTGGGTGTCCCCTTTGTTAAAGGGGGCTTCCACATTCCGATAAGACCCCCGCCCGCAGACCTCCACAACCACCGGGCAAGGGTTGTGGGGATGAGGCCCTTGTCCCCATCAACATGGGGACATCCTCCCCATGTTGAGAGCATGTGGCCTGGTACGGTTCAGGAGGGGGGGCACTCTCTCACCCCCCCTGTTTTCCTGCGGCCTGCCAGGTTGCGTGCTCGGATAAGGGTCTGGTGTGGATTTTTGGGGGGAACCCCACAACATTTTTTTTTTTAATTTTGGTCCCGGAGTTCCCCCTAATATCCATACCAGACCTGAAGGGCCTGGTAATGGAATTTTGGGGGATCCCCATGCATTTTTTTTTCAATGAATTTCAATGACTTTTATGTGTATTGTCGGGACCGATAATTCATTAATAGCCGAAACTAGCGCTAGTACTTTTAAATTACTTTTTTTTCCTTTAGCTCTCGGACTGTTATAAACACAGGAAACATGCGCTACTTTACAGGCATACTATAGACACCCCCAAGGTACAAAATTTAAAGGAATATTTCACTTTTATTGTTTCACTTTAAGCATTATTAAAATCACTGAGCCCGAAAAAACTGGCGTTTTTAAAACTTTTTTTGCATTGATACATGTGCCCAGGGGCAGGACCCGGGTCCCCAAACACTTTTTATGACAATAACTTGCATATTAACTAGGGATGAGCCGAACACCCCCCCTGTTTGGTTCGCACCAGAACATGCAAACAGGAAAAAAGTTCGCTCGAACACGCGAACACCGTTAAAGGGACGTGAACATGAATAATCAAAAGTGCTAATTTTAAAGGCTTATATGCAAGTTTTTGTCATAAAAAGTGTTTGGGGACCCGGGTCCTGCCCCAGGGGACATGGATCAATGCAAAAAAAAGTTTTAAAAACGGCCGTTTTTTCAGGAGCAGTGATTTTAATAATGCTTAAAGTCAAACAATAAAAGTGTAATATCCTTTTAAATTTTGTACCTGGGGGGTGTCTATAGTATGCCTGTAAAGGGGCGCATGTTTCCCGTGTTTAGAACAGTCTGACAGCAAAATGACATTTCGAAGGAAAAATTCCATTTAAAACTACCCGCGGCTATTGCATTGCCGACAATACACATAGAAGTTCATTGATAAAAACGGCATGGGAATTCAACACAGGGAAACCCCGAACCAAAATTTAAAAAAAAAATGACGTGGGGTTCCCCCTAAATTCCATACCAGACCCTTCAGGTCTGGTATGGATTTTAAGTGCAACCCCGCGCCAAAAAAAAAAAAAATGGCATGGGGTCCCCCCAAAAATCCATACCAGACCCTTATCCGAGCACGCAACCTGGCAGGCCACAGGAAAAGAGGGGGGGATGAGAGTGCGGCCCCCCTCCTGAACCGTACCAGGCCACATGCCCTCAACATTGGGAGGGTGCTTTGGGGTAGCCCCCCAAAACACCTTGTCCCCATGTTGATGAGGACAAGGGCCTCATCCCCACAACCCAGGCCGGTGGTTGTGGGGGTCTGCGGGCGGGGGGGCTTATCGGAATCTGGAAGCCCCCTTTAACAAGGGGACCCCCAGATCCCGCCCCCCCGTGTGAAATGGTAAGGGGGTACTTACCCCTACCATTTCACTAAAAACCTGTCAAAAATGTTAAAAATGACAAGAGACAGTTTTTGACAATTCCTTTATTTAAATGCTTCTTCTTTCTTCTATCTTCCTTCATCTTCTTCTGGTTCTTCTGGCTCTTCTGGTTCTTCCTCCGGCGTTCTCGTCCAGCGTCTCTTGTCATTTTTAACATTTTTGACAGTTTTTTAGTGAAATGGTAGGGGTAAGTACCCCCTTACCATTTCACACGGGGGGGTGGGATCTGGGGGTTCCCTTGTTAAAGGGGGCTTCCAGATTCCGATAAGCCCCCCGCCCGCAGACCCCCACAACCACCGGCCAGGGTTGTGGGGATGAGGCCCTTGTCCTCATCAACATGGGGACAAGGTGTTTTGTGGGGCTACCCCAAAGCACCCTCCCAATGTTGAGGTCATGTGGCCTGGTACGGTTCAGGAGGGGGGGGGCGCACAATGTTTTTTTTTTCTTTTGGCGCGGTGTTCCCTTTAAAATCCATACCAGACCTGAAGGGCCTGGTATGGAATTTAGGGGGACTCCCACGTCATTTTTTTTTTTAAATTTTGGTTCGGGGTTTCCCTGTGTTGAATTCCCATGCCGTTTTTATCAATGAACTTCTATGTGTATTGTCGGCAATGCAATAGCCGCGGGTAGTTTTAGATGGAATTTTTCCTTCGAAATGTCATTTTGCTGTCAGACTGTTCTAAACACGGGAAACATGCGCCCCTTTACAGGCATACTATAGACACCCCCCAGCTACGAAATTTAAAGGGATATTACACTTTTATTGTTTGACTTTAAGCATTATTAAAATCACTGCTCCTGAAAAAACGGCCGTTTTTAAAACTTTTTTTTGCATTGATCCATGTCCCCTGGGGCAGGATCCGGGTCCCCAAACACTTTTTATGACAATAACTTGCATATAAGCCTTTAAAATTAGCACTTTTGATTTCTCCCATAGACTTTTAAAGGGTGTTCTGCGGCATTCGAATTTTCCACGAACACCCCAAATTGTTCGCTGTTCGGCGAACTTGCGAACAGCCAATGTTCGAGTCGAACATGAGTTTGACTCAAACTCGAAGCTCATCCCTAATATTAACCTTTAAAATTAGCGCTTTATATTTCTCCCATAGACTATTAAAGGGTGTTCTGCGGCTTTTCGAATTTGCCATCGAACACCCCAAATTGTTCGCTGTTCGGCGAACAGCCAATTTTAAAGGCTTATATGCAAGTGTTTGTCATAAAAAGTGTTTGGGGACCTGGGTCCTGCCCCAGGGGACATGTATCAATGCAAAAAAAAGTTTTAAAAATGGCCGTTTTTTCGGGAGCAGTGATTTTAATAATGCTTAAAGTGAAACAATAAAAGTGAAATATTCCTTTAAATTTTGTACCTGGGGGTGTCTATAGTAAAGCCTATAGTATAGCCTGTAAAGTGGCGCATGTTTCCCGTGTTTAGAACAGTCCGAGAGCAAAATGACATTTCGAAAGGAAAAAAAGTCATTTAAAACTACTTGCAACTATAATGAATTGTCGGTCCCAGCAATACAGATAAAATAAGTCATTGAAAAAAAGGGCATGGGCTCCCCCCAGTCCATTACCAGTCCCTTTGGGTCTGGTATGAATATTAAGGGGAACCCTGAACCAAAATTTAAAAAACAATTGTGTGGGGGTCCCCCCAAATTCCATACCAGGCCCTTCAGGTCCGGTTACATAAACGGGTGGCCCCACCCTTCTCTGACGCCCCAGGAAAGCCATAGGGATGTCCCCATGCATCAGAGGGGGCGGGGTCACCCAGGAACATCACGGTGTGTCCCCGCCCTCAATTATAAAAGAACTGTCAAAGTGAAGACGCGTCATATGGCGGGAGCCTCCCATGAAGGCGGGTCGGTCGCGTTTTTTTTTTTTTGGTCCATCGGCGGAACAAGAGAAGAAGAAGACTTTGTGGGACATTTTTATTTTCTTTATTTTTTAATAAAGGACTTGTCCCAAGCTGTGTCTTGTCATTTTTACCATTTTGACACTATTTTGTGAAATGGTAGGGGTACATTTGTACCCCATTACTATTTCACACGGGGGGAGGCTGGGATCTGGGGGTCCCCTTGTTAAAGGGGGCTTCCAGATTCCGATAAGCCCCCCGTCCACAGACCCCCACAACCACCGGGCAAGGGTTGTGGGGATGAGGCCCTTGTCCCCATCAACATGGGGAAAAGGTGCTTTGGGGGGCTACCCCAAAGCACCCTCCCAAGGTTGAGGGCATGTGGCCTGGTACGGTTCAGGAGGAGGGCGATCTCTCATCCCCCTCTCTTTTTCTGCAGCCTGCCAGGTTGCACGCTCGGATAAGGGTACGGTATGGATTTTTGGGGGGACCCCCACACCATTTTTAAAAAAAATTTGGCACGGGGTTCCCCTTAAAATCCATACCAGACCTGAAGGTATGGATTTTTTAATTTTGGTTCAGGGTTCCCCTTAATATTCATACCAGACCAAAAGGGACTGGTAATGGACTGGGGGATCCCATGCTGTTTTTTTCAATGACTTCTTTTATCTGTATTGCCGGGACCAACAATTCATTATAGCCGCGAGCAGTTTTGAATGACTTTTTTCCTTTAGAAATGTAATTTTGCTCTTGGACTCTTCTAAACACGGGAAACATGCGCCACTTTACAGGCATACTATAGACACCCCCAGGTGCAAAATTTAAAGGAATATTTCACTTTTATTGTTTTACTTTAAGCATTATTAACCACTTAAGGACCGCCTCACGCCGATGTACGTCGGCAAGGCGGCACGGGCAGGCAAAATCACGTACATGTACGTGATTTGCCTCCCGCGGGTGGGGGGTCCGATCGGACCCCCCCCGCCGCCCGAGGCGGTCCCGTTCTGTCCCCCGGCGATCAGAGACGAGGGGGAGGCCATCCGTTCGTGGCCCCCCCCCTCGCGATCGCCGCCGGCCAATGGGAACACTCCTTTGCTGCTGTATGCTAAACAGCAGCAAAGGAAGTGATGTCATCTCCCCTCGGGTCGGTAGTTTCCGTTCCGGCCCGAGGAGAGAAGACATCTATGTGAGTGCACCAACACACACACACACAGTAGAACATGCCAGGCATACAAAACACCCCGATCCCCCCCCCGATCGCCCCCCGATCCCCCCCCAATCACCCCCCCCCCCTGTCACAAACTGACACCAGCTTTTTTTTTTTTTTTTTTTTCTGATTACTGCTGCTGTGTCAGTTTGTGACAGTTACTGTGTTAGCACAGTTACTGTTACCCCCCTGTAGGTCTAGGGTACCCCCCTAACCCCCCCTAATAAAGTTTTAACCCCTTGATCACCCCCCGTCACCAGTGTCGCTAAGCGATCATTTTTCTGATCGCTGTATTAGTGTCGCTGGTGACGCTAGTTAGTGAGGTAAATATTTAGGTTCGCCGTCAGCGTTTTATAGCGTCAGGGACCCCCATATACTACCTAATAAATGTTTTAACCCCTTGATTGCCCCCTAGTTAACCCTTTCACCACTGATCACCATATAACCGTTACGGTTGACGCTGGTTAGTTCGTTTATTTTTTATAGTGTCAGGGGACCCGCCGTTTATTACCGAATAAAGGTTTAGCCCCCCGATCGCCCGGCGGTGATATGCGTCGCCCCAGGCAGCGTCAGATTAGCGCCAGTACCGCTAACACCCACGCACGCAGCATACGCCTCCCTTAGTGGTATAGTATCTGATCGCATCAATATCTGATCCGATCAGATCTATACTAGCGTCACCAGCAGTTTAGGGTTCCCAAAAACGCAGTGTTAGCGGGATCAGCCCAGATACCCGCTAGCACCTGCATTTTGCGCCTCCGCCCAGCCCACCCAAGTGCAGTATTGATCGATCACTGTCACTTACAAAACACTAAACGCATAACTGCAGCGTTCGCAGAGTCAGGCCTGATCCCTGCGATCGCTAACAGTTTTTTTGGTAGCATTTTGGTGAACTGGCAAGCACCAGCCCCAGGCAGCGTCAGGTTAGCGCCAGTACCGCTAACACCCACGCACGCAGCATACGCCTCCCTTAGTGGTATAGTATCTGAACGGATCAATATCTGATCCGATCAGATCTATACTAGTGTTCCCAGCAGTTTACGGTTCCCAAAAACGCAGTGTTAGCGGGATCAGCCCAGATACCTGCTAGCACCTGCGTTTTGCCCCTCCGCCCAGGCGAGCCCAGCCCACCCAAGTGCAGTATCGATCGATCACTGTCACTTACAATACACTAAACGCATAACTGCAGCGTTCACAGAGTCAGGCCTGATCCCTGCGATCGCTAACAGTTTTTTTGGTAGCATTTTGGTGAACTGGCAAGCACCAGCCCCAGGCAGCGTCAGGTTAGCGCCAGTACCGCTAACACCCACGCACGCAGCATACACCTCCCTTAGTGGTATAGTATCTGATCGCATCAATATCTGATCCGATCTGATCTATACTAGTGTCCCCAGCAGTTTAGGGTTCCCAAAAACGCAGTGTTAGCGGGATCAGCCCAGATACCTGCTAGCACCTGCGTTTTGCCCCTCCGCCTGGCCCAGCCCAGCCCACCCAAGTGCAGTATCGATCGATCACTGTCACTTACAAAACTCTAAACGCATAACTGCAGCGTTCGCAGAATCAGGCCTGATCCCTGCGATCGCTAACAGTTTTTTTGGTAGCGTTTTGGGGAACTGGCAAGCACCAGCGGCGTAGTACACCCCGGTCGTAGTCAAACCAGCACTGCAGTAACACTTGGTGACGTGGCGAGTCCCATAAGTGCAGTTCAAGCTGGTGAGGTGGCAAGCACAAGTAGTGTCCCGCTGCCACCAAAAAGACAAACACAGGCCCGTCGTGCCCATAGTGCCTTTCCTGCTGCATTCGCCAATCCTAATTGGGAGCCCACCGCTTCTGCAGCGCCCGTACTTCCCCCATTCACATCCCCAACCAAATGCAGTCGGCTGCATGAGAGGCATTTTTATGTCCTCCCGAGTACCCCTACCCAACGAACCCCCCCAAAAAAGAGGTAGTGTCTGCAGCAAGCGCGGATATAGGCGTGACACCCACTATTATTGTCCCTCCTGTCCTGACAATCCTGGTCTTTGCATTGGTGAATGTTTTGAACGCTACCATACACTAGTTGAGTATTAGCGTAGGGTACAGCATTCCACAGACTAGGCGCACTTTCACAGGGTCTCCCAAGATGCCATCGCATTTTGAGAGACCCGAACCTGGAACCGGTTACAGTTATAAAAGTTAGTTACAAAAAAAGTGTAAAAAAAAAAAAATATATGAAATTAAAAAAAATAGTTGTCGTTTTATTGTTCTCTCTCTCTCTATTCTCTCTCTCTATTGTTCTGCTCTTTTTTACTGTATTCTATTCGGCAATGTTTTATTGTTATTGTTATTGTTATTATGTTTTATCATGTTTGTTTTTCAGGTATGTAATTATTTATACTTTACTGTTTACTGTGCTTTATTGTTAACCATTGTTAACCATTTTTTTGTCTTCAGGTACGCCATTCACGACTTTGAGTGGTTATACCAGAATGATGCCTGCAGGTTTAGGTATCATCTTGGTATCATTCTTTTCAGCCAGCGGTCGGCTTTCATGTAAAAGCAATCCTAGCGGCTAATTAGCCTCTAGACTGCTTTTACAAGCCGTGGGAGGGAATGCCCCCCCCCACCGTCTTCCGTGTTTTTCTCTGGCTCTCCTGTCTCAACAGGGAACCTGAGAATGCAGCCGGTGATTCAGCCAGCTGACCATAGAGCTGATCAGAGACCAGAGTGGCTCCAAACATCTCTATGGCCTAAGAAACCGGAAGCTACGAGCATTTTATGACTTAGATTTCGCCGGATGTAAATAGCGCCATTGGGAAATTGGGGAAGCATTTTATCACACCGATCTTGGTGTGGTCAGATGCTTTGAGGGCAGAGGAGAGATCTAGGGTCTAATAGACCACAATTTTTTTCAAAAAAGAGTACCTGTCACTACCTATTGCTATCATAGGGGATATTTACATTCTCCGAGATAACAATGAAAATGATTAAAAAAAAAAATATGAAAGGAACAGTTTAAAAGTAAGATTAAAAAAGCAAAAAAATAATAAAAAAAAAAAAAAAAAAAGCACCCCTGTCGCCCCCTGCTCTCGCGCTAAGGCGAACGCAAGCGGCGGTCTGTCGTCAAACGTAAACAGCAATTGCACCATGCATGTGAGGTATCACCGCGAAGGCCAGATCGAGGGCAGTAATTTTTCCAGTAGACCTCCTCTGTAAATCTAAAGTGGTAACCTGTAAAGGCTTTTGAAGGATTTTAAACATGTATTTATTTTGTTGCCACTGCACGTTTGTGCGCAATTTTAAAGCATGTCATGTTTGGTATCCATGTACTCGGCCTAAGATCATCTTTTTTATTTCATCAAACATTTGGGCAATATAGTGTGTTTTAGTGCATTAAAATTTAAAAAAGTGTGTTTTTTCCCCAAAAAATGCGTTTGAAAAATCGCTGCGCAATTACTGTGTGAAAAAAAAAAATGAAACACCCACCATTTTAATCTGTAGGGCATTTGCTTTAAAAAAATATATAATGTTTGGGGGTTCAAAGTAATTTTTTTGCAAAAAAAAATAACTTTTTCATGTAAACAATAAGTGTCAGAAAGGGCTTTGTCTTCAAGTGGTTAGAAGAGTGGGTGATGTGTGACATAAGCTTCTAAATGTTGTGCATAAAATGCCAGGACAGTTCAAAACCCCCTCAAATGACCCCATTTTGGAAAGTAGACACCCCAAGCTATTTGCTGAGAGGCATGTCGAGTCCATGGAATATTTTATATTGCGACACAAGTTGCGGGAAAGAGACAATTTTTTTTTTTTTTTGCACAAAGTTGTCACTAAATGATATATTGCTCAAACATGCCATGAAAATATGTGAAATTACACCCCAAAATACATTCTGCTGCTTCTCCTGAGTACGGGGATACCACATGTGTGAGACTTTTTGGGAGCCTAGCCGCGTACGGGACCCCGAAAACCAAGCACCGCCTTCAGGCTTTCTAAGGGCGTGAATTTTTGATTTCACTCTTCACTGCCTATCACAGTTTCGGAGGCCATGGAATGCCCAGGTGGCACAAAACCCCCCCAAATGACCCCATTTTGGAAAGTAGACACCCCAAGCTATTTGCTGAGAGGTATAGTGAGTATTTTGCAGACCTCACTTTTTGTCACAAAGTTTTGAAAATTGAAAAAAGAAAAAAAAAAATGTTTTTTCCTGTCTTTCTTCATTTTCAAAAACAAATACTCACCATGCCTCTCAGCAAATAGCTTGGGGTGTCTACTTTCCAAAATGGGGTCATTTGGGGGGTTTTGTGCCACCTGGGCATTCCATGGCCTCCGAAACTGTGATAGGCAGTAAAGAGTGAAATCAAAAATTTTCACCCTTAGAAATCCTGAAGGCAGTGATTGGTTTTCGGGGTCCCGTACGCGGCTAGGCTCCCAAAAAGTCCCACACATGTGGTATCCCCATACTCAGGAGAAGCAGCTAAATGTATTTTGGGGTGCAATTCCACATATGCCCATGGCCTGTGTGAGCAATATATCATTTAGTGACAACTTTATGAAAAAAAAAAAAAAGTGTCACTTTCCCGCAACTTGTGTCAAAATATAAAATATTCCATGGACTCAATATGCCTCTCAGCAATTAGCTTCGGGTGTCTACTTTCCAAAATGGGGTCATTTTGGGGGGTTTTGTGCCACCTGGGCATTCCATGGCCTCCGAAACTGTGATAGGCAGTGAAGAGTGAAATCAAAAATTTACACCCTTAGAAATCCTGAAGGCGGTGATTGGTTTTCGGGGCCCCGTACGCGGCTAGGCTCCCAAAAAGTCCCACACATGTGGTATCCCCATACTCAAGAGAAGCAGGTGAATGTATTTTGGGGTGCAATTCCACATAGGCCCATGGCCTGTGTGAGCAATATATCATTTAGTGACAACTTTTTGTAAATATATATTTTTTTTTTTTTGTCATTTTTCAATCACTTGGGACAAAAAAAATAAATATTCAATGGGTTCAACATGCCTCTCAGCAATTTCCTTGGGGTGTCTACTTTCCAAAATGGGGTCATTTGGGGGGGTTTTGTACTGCCCTGCCATTTTAGCACCTCAAGAATTGACATAGGCAGTCATAAACTAAAAGCTGTGTAAATTACAGAAAATGTACCCTAGTTTGTAGACGCTATAACTTTTGCGCAAACCAATAAATATACGCTTATTGACATTTTTTTTACCAAAGACATGTGGCCGAATACATTTTGGCCTAAATGTATGACTAAAATTTAGTTTATTGGATTTTTTTATAACAAAAAGTAGAAAATATCATTTTTTTTCAAAATTTTCGGTCTTTTTCCGTTTATAGCGCAAAAAATAAAAACCGCAGTGGTGATCAAATACCATCAAAAGAAAGCTCTATTTGTGGGAAGAAAAGGACGCAAATTTCGTTTGGGTACAGCATTGCATGACCGCGCAATTAGCAGTTAAAGTGACGCAGTGCCAAATTGGAAAAAGACCTCTGGTCCTTAGGCAGCATAATGGTCCGGGGCTCAAGTGGTTAAAATCACTGCTCACAAAGAAACGGCCGTTTTTAAAACTGTTTTTTGCATTGATACATGTCCCCTGGGGCAGGACCCAGGTCCCCAAACACTTTTTATGAAAATACCATGCATATAAGCCTTTAAAATTAGCACTTTTGATTTCTCCCATAAACTTTTAAAGGGTATTCCGCAGGTTTCAAATTTGCCGCAATCACACCAAATTGTTCGCTATTCAGCGAACAGGCGAACACACGATGTTCGAGTCAAACTTACGTTCGACTCAAACATCGGGCTCATCCCTAGTTATAACTTACTCACTCACTTACTTCTTCTGGAGAATTTTGGAAAAAAGAAATCTGTGGCATTTGATCTACTTTGCTTTGCTTACCTATCCCCGAATTAGAAGGCTTTAGATACCTGCTACAATAAGCATTTCTTTGCGCTTCTGTAATTGGCTTCCCATCCTATACCACAACTTTCTATGATACTGTGTGTTGTTCACTCTTTTAAATATGTAATATCTAAAATGTTATTAGAGTTGTTAAACTTAATGAATTTCAAGAAAAACTACCTTTACTGGAATTAAGATAGTAATGTTCTCAGTGTAGCGGTGTAGTTGCCACTAGTAACAAACATCCACCATATCACCCCGCTGCCAGACTCCATACATCACTTGCAGAGACAATGAAAAGTCATGGGATACCCATAGAACAGGTTATCTTTGCCATTATATTTTAAAGAGTTTTGTAGATTAGCACTTAATTTGAGCCTGAAGAAAAAATGCGCATGTTTAATAGTCACAGTCTTTTTCCCTGCATCACCATGCAGACTATTGCTCCTCCTCTGCTTAACTCCCGCAGACTATTGCTTCCAGAATTTCCTCACCCATTACCGAGTAAGGATGAGGACATCACTCTGTAAGGGCAATGTTCCCAGAAACCCTCTCCTCTTGCACAAACTTATCCTGTTATTGTCCGTGTAAAGTATGTCACATCTTCTGTAAGCAAGAAGGACCCACTCTGAATAGTTCCTTAACCACTTCCCGCCCGCCCTATGGCGGATTGACGTCCGGGAAGTGGTTGTGTTATCCTGACTGGGCGTCATATGACGTCCTTCAGGATAACATGCCGCAGCGCGCCCCCGGGGGCGCGCATCGCGGCGATCGGTGGAGCGGTGTGTCAGTCTGACACACCGCTACACTGATCTTGGTAAAAAGCCTCCGGCGGAGGCTCTTTACCACGTGATCAGCCGTGTCCAATCACGGCTGATCACGCTGTCAATAGGAAGAGCCGTTGATCGGCTTTTCCTCACTCGCGTCTGACAGACGCAAGTAGAGGAGAGCCGATCGGCGGCTCTCCTGGCAGGGGGGGTCTGCGCTGATTGTTTATCAGCGCAGCCCCCCCGCAGATCACCCCACTGGACTACCAGGGATGCCACTAGGACCACCAGGGAAGGGGCAACGTGGATGGCCAGGTATGTACCCCATGGCCATCCACATGTGCCCAATCTGTGCCAATCAGTGCCCACAAATGGGCACTGATTGGCACTATTATGCCAATGATATTGCCAGCAATGCCCAGCAATGCCCAGCAATGCTCTATCAGTGCCACCTGTCATTGCCTATCTGTGCCACCTGTCACTGCCCATCGGTGCCACCTGTCAGTGCCCACCTGTGCCCATCTGTGCCCATCAGTGCCCACCTATCAGTGCCCATCAGTGCCACACATCAGTGCCACACATAAGTACCCATCAGTGCCACCCATATATACCAATTAATGCCACCTACGAGTGCCCATCAGTGCTGCCTATGTGTGCCCATCGGTGCCACCTATGAGTGCCCATCAGTGCCGCATACCAGTGCCACCTATCAGTGCTCATCAGTGCCACCTATCAGTGCCCATCAGTGCCACCTATCAGTGCCCATCATCAGTGCCCGTTAGTGCCACCTCATCAGTGCCACCTCATAGGTGCCACCTCATCGGTGCCCATCAGTGCCGCCGTATCAGTGCCCATCAGTGCAGCTATATCAGTGCCCATTATTGAAGGAGAAAGCGTACTTATTTACAAAAAAATTTAACAGAAACAAAGAAAAACTTGTTTTTTTTCGAAATTTTCGATCTTTTTTTATTTGTTGCACAAAAAATAAAAACCGCAGAGGTGATCAAATACCACCAAAAGAAAGCTCTATTTGTGGGAACAAAATGATAAAAAAATTGTTTGAGTACAGTGTTACATGACCGCGCAATTGTCATTCAAATTGCAACAGCGCTGAAAGGTGAAAATTGGGCTGGGCGGGAAGGTGTCTAAGTGCCTGGTATTGAAGTGGTTAAGCTGGCTCTGGTTGCTCGTTGCTACTAGGCCAGAGGCCTGCAGCACCTCTCCCCGTAGGCCTACAAGTTTAAAAGCACATGTTGGATGGTGGACTACTGTTCCCAGCCAGCCCAGCTTGCAAATACTGTGCCCTCAGGCCACATCGATTTGACACATATCCCCACAGTCTCTCCTCTGATCCAAGACTCCTCATCATTGACCGTGTAATGACGAGGACTTTGCTAATGACCGTGTAAAAGCAAAGTTCCCTCACAGACTTCCTGGCACATCCAGCCCTACACTGTGGTACACTCATCGACCTATCTCTGCCCTGAGTCCTTGAGGAGAACTTGACCGGACCATACGTTCGGACAGTTTCACCTGCCCCTCTGCTCCAGGAGTTCTTTATCGATCACCGTGTAATGATAAGGACATTACCAATGACCATGTAAAAGCAAAGTTCCCTCACAGTTCTCCCTTGGCCTCCCAGTTAGGGGTGCCCTCCTGCTGCTGTCTAGCTGCTGTCTAGTATTCCATTCTCCACTTCACTCAGCCGACAACTCCCCTCAGTGGCATGTTACCTCAGCTTATATAGGAGGCCCACCCCCTGCCAATACCAGTTGGGGATTGGTCAGGGCTCTCACATGAGCTGCCTGCCACTCCAGTCCCAGGCTCTGCCCCCTTCCAGAAGCAGGGGAGGCACCTCAGAACTAGAGCACAGGTGGTCACACCCACTGCTACACTAACCACTACCAGCTCCCAGATCAAAACAGACAGGTCTAGCTTGCAGCATATGCCTGCCTAAATTTACCTGTGCTGACATTCTATCTAATAAAAATCCTATTACTGGCACTTACCTGATAGTAGAGGGTGCTACATCAGTTAACAGTATATACATTTTCCAAAAGCAAAGAAACTGCCCTTAAAGCAGCCTTTTTCAAGCAGGGTGCCTTGAGGTTTCTTCAGGGGTGCCTTGGCAAAATGCCTAAAAATTGCCCAAAAATTGTATATAAGTCAGCAGGTGGATCAAGCCTACCTTTTAGTTACACAAAGCCACAGGTTTTCACTGTGCACCATTACAACCTTCTAGCTGCCAGTGTTCAAACAACCAATGACATCATGAGTTGATAAGGAGGATATCAGGCACATGCAGAGCATCCTTGTTTGCCCACCCCCTGCTTTTGCTGTATTTGCTTTGAAAGAATAAAACACCTCTAATGTTGGGTGTTCTATGTGTGTGGATGTTGCTGCATTATATAAAACTATTAGTTTAGTTTCTAACATTTTAGAATAGGGTGACTCGAGATTGTGCTTAACTCTAAAGGGTGCCTTGACTGAAAAAGGTTGAGAATCACTGCCTTAAAGTATAAGTAAATTACATAACTCCCCCCCTATATTATGGAATTATGCTTGCATAAAGTGTTGAAACAGCCAAGCTCTATACCCTTGTGACAGGGTGACAAAGCAGTAGCACAATTTTGAGACAAGAATAGAACATTGTCACCAACAGTAGGTGTCTGAACAGGGACCTTTATGGCAGGATCACCAGGTGCTTTTTAAAGAAAGCTGCAGATATAAATACATTAAAAATTACCTTTCAATTCACATCAACATAATAAAGCTTATATAATATTTTAGTGATAGGGGTTTACATATACTTTAAACACCCTGAGTCAATTTTTTTACTGAAAAATTACTTAGAACCCCAAAACATTATATTTCTTTAAGCAGAGGCCCTGGTGAATAAAATGTTTTTTGTTGCAATTTTTTATATCACACAATATTTGCACAGTGGTTTATCGAATGCAAATTTAAAAAAAAATACACTTAAAATACAATGACTTTTAGTGCATATAAACACAATATAATACCTTGTTATGGTAAGATATAAATGCTGATATTATGCTAAAATAGATACCTAACATGTCATGCTTTAAAAGAGTGTACGCATGTGGCGACAAGCTACAGTATCTAAAAATCTCCATAGGCGACAATTTATAAGCCCTTACAGGCTACCAGTTTAGAGTTACATATAAGGTTTGTGGCTAGAATTATTGCTCTCGTTCTGATGTTCGCGATGATACCTCACATGTGTGATGCGGTCACCGTTTACTTATGCATGCAGGCATGTTTTCGCATTTGTGGGTGAGCACAGGGGGACGGTGGTGCTTACATTTTTTTTTTTAATTTTTTTTTTACATTTTTTTTAAATGTTGACATTGTTCCATTTTTTTAATAGAACTTTATTCTTATCACGTGTCAAGTGATTAACAACATAGGTCGTGACAGGTCCTCTCTATGGAGAGATCTGGGGTCTATTAGACTTTGAAAGTAGAACGTGAACATGGTGAGAAGTTCATCCAGGCACTCAAAATGGGAAAGAAAAGGGAACTGACAAAAAAAGTCCAGACCAATTGATAGAATGTTTTACCTATAATATCTGCCCCATGGTTTTAATCGAAACTGTACTTACAAACACAATTGCACTGAGATCCTGTAGCTGCGATCTCCTACTGGCCCGACAGTAGGGGAAGGAGGAGGGAGGAGGAGGGGGCCAGACTTCATATGTACCTCGCCGCGGGGACAGGGTACCTGTCAAAATAATGGTACCCGCTCCCCCCGAAAGGTGCCAGATGTGGCACCAGAGAGGGGGAGGAGACAGATAAGCAGAAGTTCCACTTTTGGGTGGAACTCCACTTTAACGACACCCCAAACACAGGTCGCAAAAGGCTCAAATCACACCTCACAGAATTGTATGTGATTTGCACAGGAATGTAGTGCAATTCCTGTGTAAATCACAAGCGGTGCATAGTGTGAACCAGGGCTTAGCCTGGACAAGCAAAGAGGAATAATCAGCATACTCCACCATGATGTTTGAAAGTTGAAAGACCTGAGGCACAGAGCCAACTGTTCTTTTGCCTCTACTAAGGCATTTTAGGGCCCATCCCTTGCTCATAATGGGTATGATTTTCAAACCATCACAAGATGTTTGCAGGTAAACTTAAAGTGTTTGTAAAGTCACATTGTGACCTTACTGGTATCCCCTCCCGGATTATGTAGGCATTAATCATAGTGTGTGTGTTTTATTTTTTTCAATGAAAAGGCTAAATACCTTTTCTCACACCGCAGCTGTGTGGTCACGTGATCCCCCTCCTCTCTTCTTTCCTGATTTATGGAGAGCAGCGAGAGGGGCTGAGATTCCCCTGTGACATCAGCCGGCCAGCAGAGGGAAGTCACGAAACCACACAGTGACAGTGTGGGAAAGGGTATTTAGCCTTTTCTTAAAAAAAAAAAAAAACACACACACTATAGTTAATGCCTGCATAATCCAGGGGGGATACAAGTATTTTTAAAAAGGTGGTGGGAGGGGCGGCGAGGAGAGCCACTCTTGCGCTGACAGGCAGGAAGGGAGGGGGAGAAAGGAGAGACTCACAGCAGAGAGTGGGGGCACGTAAACTGACCATGGTATCATGGCTCAGCAGCCATGATTACCATGGTCAGCACACATAGGGGGGCACAGGAACAGGCAGGATCAACCAGGTATATTACAATAGAGGAGGGGATAAATTACATGGCACAAGCACTAGATCATGCTTTAAAGGAACAGGATCTTTTTAGGGTTACAACCACTTTAAGTCTGTGGTGTTTGACTAGAATATAGAGACATGAAGCATATTCATGTTTACTATGCAGTATTAAAGCCTATAAATTAAAAGCAGAGATTTCTTCTCACATCATTTTCTAAAGCTTTTATTTGCTTTCAAGTCACATCTGTGTACCATAGCAGCTTTGTGTTTATTCCAACATTGCATTATACCTTACGGCCCATCTTTTATTTTGTTTCTGCTTTCATTTGTGTTACCTTTTTTGCCCCACAGCTTCTGCAGGTTATTCAGTACAGTGCTGTCAAAGGAAATCAAGTGAGTCAGGTATAATTGGTTTCCTTGCAAGACTTCAAATGATAATGAGGCTGACCTGCTACATCTTTGGAGGCATCCTGACTTCAATAACAGACTGTGCTCCTGTGCTGTTTTCTCCTAGTTTCAGCAAAGGAATTTACCTTTTTTATGCCAATCCTAATACAATGACATTTGGCTTTGTTTCTTTTTACTGTAACAAATATAGCTGACTTGCTCAGCTCCTCGTGGGAAATAAAGATCTATAGTCACAGCATACACTTTCATTTTATAACATCAACATTGTTATAACAATACAAACAATAGTAATTTTTGACAATCCAATATATGTTTACTTAAAAAATGTCATTTCATATTGTGAGTGCTGCCTGTCTGTTAGTCATCTACTTCTACAACTTCCTGGATTCCCAGCATGCATTTTCAGCTACTCCTCTGCTGTTTACTTACAATTTTTAAGGACTACATATCCCATGGTACGTTGCTGCCTGCAAGCTGTGATTCCTGTATTGACTCCACCTCCTGAAACTCCTCTTCTCAGTACCTCTGTAGTTCAGAAAGCAGTGCCTAATTTAACCACTTCAATACAGGGCACTTAAACACCTTCCCGCCCAGACCAATTTTCAGCTTTCAGTACTCTCACACTTTGAATGACAATTACTCTGTCATGCTACACTATATCGAAACAAAATTTTTATCATTTTTTTCTCACTATTAGAGCTTTCTTTTGGTGGTATTTACTCACCACTGGGTTTTTTTCTTTTTTGCGATATAAGCGAAAAAAGAGCAAAAATTTTGAAAAAAAACCACTTTAATTAATGTTTCTATTGTAAAATTTTGCAAATAAGTCATTTTCCTTCATAAATTTGGGCCAAAATTTATACTGCCACATATCTTTGGCAAAAATAACCCAAATTAGTGGATATTATTTAGTCTGCGTGAAAGTTATAGAGTCTACAAGTTAGGGTGCAAATCACTGAAAATTGATCACATCTGATCACACTTGATGTACACACCTGATGTACTCATTTCCTGAGACACTAACAATCAAGGAAAGTACAAATACCCCCCAAATGACCCCTTTTTGGAAAGTAGACAGTCCAAGGTATTTAGTAAGAGGCATGGTGAGTTTTTTGAAGTTGTAATTTTTTCCAACAATTCTTGGGAAAATGAAGCCTTTTTTTTTTTCTTTTTTTTTACACAAACTTATTGTATTGACAGGTTATTTCTTGAACAAAGCATGCGCATACTTGCAACCACACCCGAAAATACATTCTACTACTCCTTCTGAGTATGGCAATACCACATGTGTGAGACTTTTACACAGCCTGGCCACATACAGAGGCCTAACATCCAAGTAGCACCTCCAGGCATTCTAAGAGCAAAATTACACATATAATTTCATGACGACCTATCTCACTTTTGAAGGCCCTGGAGCACCAGGACAATGGAAACGCCCACAAAATGACCCCATTTTGGAAAGCAAACACCCCAAGGTATAATCTATGAGACATAATGAGTCTTTTGAACGGTTCATTTTTTTCCAGAAGTTTTCGGAAAACGTGGGAAAAAAACGAAAACGCTTTTTTTTTTTACACAAAGTTGTCCATTTATAAGATATTTCCAACATAGCATGTACATAGCAAAAATGGCATCCCAAAATACATTCTGCTACTCCTTCTGAGTATGGCGATACCACATGTGTGAGACTTTTACACAGCCTGGCCACATACAGAGGCCTAACATCCAAGTAGCACCTCCAGGCATTCTAAGAGCAAAATTACACATATAATTTCATGATGACCTATCTCCCTTTTGCAGGCCCTGGAGCACCAGGACAATGGAAACGCCCACAAAATGACCCCATTTTGGAAAGCAAACACCCCAACGTATAATCTATGAGGCATAATGAGTCTTTTGAACGGTTCATTTTTTTCCAGAAGTTTTCGGAAAACGTGGGAAAAAAATGAAAACGCATTTTTTTTACACAAAGTTGTCCATTTATAAGATATTTCCAACACATAGCATGTACATAGCAAAAATGGCATCCCAGAATACATTCTACTACTCCTTCTGAGTATGGCGATACCACATGTGTGAGACTTTTACACAGCCTGGCCACATACAGAGGCCTAACATCCAAGTAGCACCTCCAGGCATTCTAAGAGCAAAATTACACATATAATTTCATGACGACCTATCTCACTTTTGAAGGCCCTGGAGCACCAGGACAATGGAAACGCTCACAAAATGACCCCATTTTGAAAAGAAAACACCCCAACGTATAATCTATGAGGCATAATGAGTCTTTTGAACGGTTCATTTTTTTCCAGAAGTTTTCGGAAAACATGGGAAAAAAATGAAAACGCATTTTTTTTACACAAAGTTGTCAATTTATAAGATATTTTTAACACATAGCATGTACATAGCAAAAATGACACCCCAAAATACATTCTACTCCTCCTCCTGAGTTTAACGATACCACATGTGTGACACTTTTACACAGCCTGGCCACATACAGAAGCCCAACATCCAAATAGCACCTCCAGTCATTCTAGAAGCATAAATTACATATATAATTTCATGACTACCGATCATATTTTTGAAGGCCATGTAAATACCAAATAACAAAAGATTACCTGTGGTTTTAGTAGTGTAGTGGTCCACAGAGGAGAGCATCGGTCCAGGCAGCAGGCAGGGATGTGGTCAGCGACAGCAAAAGCAATCGTCCAGGCAGCAATACTGTTCATAGTTAGTTCAGGCAAAGATACTGTCAGCACAGCCAAAGCATTGGTCCAGGTAGCAGGCAGAGATGTCCAGGCAGAAATACTGTCTATAGTCAGTAGAGGCAGCAGGCCGAGATATGGTCAACACAGCCAAAGTATTGGTCCAGGCAGCAGAAATAAACACAGTCCATAAAGTCCTGGGTCATTACAGGCAGCGATATGGTCAGCACAGCCAAAGTATTGGTCCAGGCAGCAGGAAGGACCATCAAGCTTAGGGCCAGGGGGACAAGGGTAGAGACTTCTCCCACCCAAATCTCTTTGAAGCCTCCGGGCAACCAGACCCTGTTCTGGGAACACAGAAAACCAAAAACTGATTTTCTCTACTCAGAACGTTATTCTGAAGCCCCTCACATATGTGAGACCCCTGTGTACTAAGGGAGAGGGCAAAAGATCAGTCCAAGTGGCAGGCAAAAACATGGTCGATTTAACAGGCCGAGGTCAGTGCACGTGGAAGTCAGAAACGTGGTTAAAACGGCAGGCAAAGGCATAGTCGGTAAACAGGCTGAGGTTGGTGCACGTGGGAGTCAGAAACATGGTTAAAACGGCAGGCAAAGGCATCGTCTGTAAACAGGCTGAGGTAGGTGCACATGGTAGTCAGAAACGTGGTTAAAACGGCAGGCAAAGACATTGTCGGTAAACAGGCCAGGGTCAGTTAACATGGAAGGTAGAAACATGGTGGCAGGCAAATGATGCACACAGGTAATTGAAATGGGGAAATGGCATTCTGTTACTAATAAGGGGAACTAATATCTGATGGATGTGTGATAATTTTTGAAGTAATCACCAATACACAGGCCAGGTTGGGAGGGACATTAGGGACAATAATAACTTGTATCTCTTCTGGCTCCTCTGCTTGAGCATACACGACATTTCTTTTGGCGTCTTCTTCCGGATTCTGCAGGGGGAATGTTATAGGGAAAATGTTGCTCATGAAGTCGACTCACGCTATCAGAGCGAATGCTTCCTGGGGCGGGTCCTTGCTGGTAAATAAGGGCAGTGACAATATTTTAAATATATTTGAGGTAGGTGATGGGTTGGTTTTCGGGTGATTTTTGATAGCAGACAAATGAATTGAACATGGCCATATGAAACAGATGAAATGCAACTTTTTTAAACCAATAATTGGACTTGCGGGTTGACAAATATGGTTGCAGCATCTGATCATTTAAATCCACCCCCCCACCATATACAGATTATAGTCATGGACACATTCAGGCTTTACTACGGGGCCACGTCTTCTCTGAACCTCCACCAAGGTGTCATTGTGAATGGTAGTCATCATGTGAACATCCTTCTTGTCAGACCACTTCATGGCCAACACCTCCTCATTCCTCATGAATGCGGCTTCCCCTTTTGTAGCTGTTTTGAAAGTAAGTTCTGTGAGAAGCCCTTCCTATTTTTTCGGAAGGTTTCGCAGGCCAGGGTTTTTTCACGATACAGGTGACGGAAAAGGGGCAGGCTGCTGTAGTAATTATCTACATATAAGTGGTAACCTTTTTTGAACAGGGGGTATGCAAGGTCCCACACAATTTTACCACTGGTTCCTACGTATGTGGGGCACTCACGGGGCTGGAGCTGGGAATCTTTGCCCTCATAAATACGAAATGAGTACACGTATCCAGTGGCTCAGTCACATAATTTGTTCAATTTCACCCCGTACCTGGCTCTCTTACTTGGGATATACTGCTTGATATTGAGCCGGCCAGTAAAGTGGATAAGGGATTCGTCTACACAAATATTTTGGTCAGGGATAAAGACTTCAGAAAATCGCTTGGTAAAAGAATTTATTAGGGGGCGAAGCTTATATAATTTGTCGTGGTTGGGATGATCTTGGGGAGGGCCCTGCGAATTATCATTGAAATGTAGGAAACGCATTATCATATTGTACCGTGTCCTGGACATAACAGAAGAATATAGGGGCACGTGGTGGATGGGGTGGGTGGACCAGTAGGCATGCAGCTCGTTTTTCTTTGTAAGCCCCATATTAAAAGTAAGGCCCAAGAACAATTTGAATTCGTCTAGTGTGAGACGTCGCCAATGGAACATACGGGCGTAGGACGAACTGGGGTTGGCAGCAATAAATTGCTCTGCATAGAGATTTGTTTGGTCCACCATGTACTGCAACAAATCTTCTGGGAAAAACAAATAGAAATAGTCCAAATATGAAAAATTCGAAGTGTTGGGCTGCACACCTGGCTGTGCAGTGAAAGGGGGGATTGTAGCAGATCCTGAATTGGCAGGCAACCATAAGGGGTTTGCCAGGGCATCAGGAAGGTAGGACTGGGCCCGGATTCTTTGGGTTGGGTGTGCAATTCCAGTACTGGTACTGGGCTCCTCTTCCTGGGGTCTGGCGCTGCTGGTGGTAGGCAGGTGTTCTGATCTTGGTCCTCATCTCCTTACTCTTTTAGGAGGGGCGGTTTCCTCCGCTGACTCGGACTCAGATCCACTACCCTCCACTGGCTCGTATTCCGAACCAGAATCGGATAATGAGAGCTCCCCTCATCATCCGACATGGTAAGGATGTTATATGCCTCCTCAACTGTGTAACCTCTTTGGGACATGATGGTGGTACTTTTGGCGGGCCTGTGTGACAGAACTGGTGGTGCTATTGACAGCTCACTGATGGTGGGCCTGTGTGACTGACAGGTTACTGATGACCTGTGTGATGGTACTTATGGCAGGACTGTGCGACGATAGTGATGGCGGGCCTGTGTGACAGATGGGCTATGACAGATGGGCTGTCAGATCTAGATGGTACCGATGGCGGTACTGATGGCGGTACTAATAGCGGTACCGTTAGTGGTACTGATGGTGGCCTGTGTGACAGATGGGCTGTCAGATCCAGATGGTTGCGGTGGCTGTGCTGATGGCAGTGGCTGTGCTGATGGCGCTGCTGATGGCGGGCTGTGACAGGTTCTGATGGGCTGTGACAGGTTCTGATGGGCTGTGACAGATCTTGATGGGCTGTGACAGATCTTGATGGGCTGTGACAGTTCCAGATGGGCTGTGACAGATCCTGATGGGCTATGACAGATCCTGATGGGCTGTGACAGGTTCTCTTTATTGGTGGGGGGGTGCGTGTTGTGTAGACAGTAGACAGTAGACAATAGTGTTATGAAAAGTGTTTCACTCACTGATCGGATCTCTCCTTCTTTCTCCTCACACAATTGGTGTGTGAAGAGAGAGAAGGAGAGATCCCTGGAAACCGCTACTATGTTTATACTTACGACCGGCTGTGATTGGACACAGCCGATCACATGGGTAAACAGCCATTTCATTGGCTGTTTACCCTGATCGGGATTTGACTGTGTCCAAGGGACACTCGGCATCTCCGATCGGCGCGCTGCGCGCCCCCGATTTGTTATGACATGTGACCGGCTGTTATTGGACACAGCCGATCACATGGTAAACAGCCAATTTAATTGGCTGTTTACCCTGATCAGGGATGCACTGTGTCCGAGGGACAAGCGTCATCCCCGATCGGCATGGTGCATCCTGCGGACGTCATATGACGTCCAGTCAGGATTTTCAAACCACTTTGCCGCCGTCATTTTGCAATAGGGCGGGCGGCAAGTGGTTAAATACAATGTGGAAATGAATATATGATTCAACATTTTGACCATAGATAGGCTTTAAAAACAGTCCTTGTGTTTGAAGCACTCCAGCTCATATCCTTGTACATGACCAAACTTTGGCAAGTCTGGTGGAGCAATACTGGGCACTACTGGTAACTGGGTATGGGCGAACGGTTCAGCCCAAGCATTCGGGCCGAACATTGCCTCTTCGCCCGTTCAACGAATACCCAAATTATCGGGGAGTTTGACCATTTGTTGAACGCCCAGCACAGTGCATTGAAAGCCCTGATTGGCTAAAGCAATGAAATCTTAGCTTTGTCCAGTCGGGGCACAGGGCACTGTCAGAGCCATGACTGGAGAAAGTAATGATGACTCTATCCAATCATGGCTCATTGCTCTCAGTCCTGCCCCAAACTATAAAAGTATTCTTTCAATAGCGGCCATTTTCAGTGTGATATTGGCGTGGAGAGAGATAGAACAGGGCTTTGTTCAGTGATACTAGACAGTTAGTGTGCTATAGTGTGCTATTCTGATTATATTGTTAGTATAGAATATCAGTTTAGTGTGAATCTAGTGATAGTTCAGTCAGTGTGAGTGTAGTAAATATTCATTTTTACTTTAGTGTCAATTTATTTTGTCAGGGCAGGTTTACTGCAGTATAGTTCAGTGCATCAGTGCACGTTTTAACGCAGTATATTTCTGTGCGTTACTGCACGTTTAACACTGTATATTTAAGTGCGTTAGTGCACGTTTAACGCAGTATATTTCTGTGCATTACTGCATGTTTTAACGCAGTATATTTCTGTTCGTTAGTGCACGTTTAACCCAGTATATTTCTGTGTGTTAGTGCACTTTTAACGCGGTATATTTCAGTGCGTTACATGCCGTTTAATGCTGTATATTTCAGTGAGTTAGGGCACCTTTAAAGCAGTATATTTCTGTGCGTTAGTGCAGGTTTAATGTAGTATATTTCAGTGCATTACTGCACGTTTAACGCAGTATATTTTTGTGCGTTAGTGCATTTTTTACTGCAGTACATTTCTGTGCGTTACTGCATGTTTAACGCAGTATATTTCTGTTTGTTAGTGCACGCTTAACACAGTATATTTCTGTGCATTACTGCACGTTTAATGCAGTATATTTCAGTGCGTTACATGATGTTTAACGCAGTGTATTAAAGTGAGTTAGTGCATGTTTAATGCAGTATGTTTCTGTGCATTACTGCATGTTTAGCGCAGTATATTTCAGTGCGTTAGTGCACATTTAACGCAGTATATTTCTGTGCATTACTGCATGTTAACACATGTATTTTTGTGCCTTACTTCATGTTTAACTCAGTTTATTTCTGTGCATAAGTGCATGTTTAACGCAGTATATTTCTGTGCATTAGTGCACGCTTAACGCAGTATATTTCAGTGTGTTACATGCCGTTTAACGCAGTGTATTTCAGTGCATTACTGCATGTTTAATGCAGTATATTTCTGTGTTTTACTGCACGTATAATGCAGTATATTGCAGTGTGTCAGTGCAGTTTTCCTGCAGTATATTGTAGTGTATCAGTGGAGTGTTTCTGTGTAGTGAGTACTCAGGTTAAAGTGACCAAACACCACTTTCCATTGATTAAAATGCATCCACGTGCACATTTCCACATCTTTATTACATTTTGTTAATAAGCACCCCCCCTCCCCATCATGTCTGGGAGGCCAACAAGCAGAGGCAGACGTTCCTATGGCACTGTGAGGGGGCTAGCAGCGTATGTGTCCACTCCACAGGCAAAGGTGGACCTGGTCAGTCCTCAGGCAGGGCATCATTTCCTTTGTTTATCCTGTGCTATACAGCCACAGCATGCAGAGGAGGTGCTGGACTGGCTTACTGAACTATCCTCATCCTCCTCATTCTCTGTCACCCAAGCAGAGACTAGTACACAGTCCACTGCAGCTGCCAGAGTGGCTAAATCTGCTTCCTTGTCCACAGCAATTCCTGCCATAGCCCCCGCATCAGGCATGGAGGAGTGAGCTAAGTTATTTGAACACAGCATCAGCCACTTGCTCCTTGAGGATGCACAACCATTACTTGATTCAGATGTTGTTTCTGAGGTTGAGGAAGATAGGAACATAAGCCTACAGAGAGGGGAGAACACTGGTACACAAATTGGCAGGCATGTTACCCCAGCCACAACGTATTGCCAAGTTGTCTCCAGTGGTAATGAGGACGGAGGAGATGATGATGAGGTCACTGACGTGACTTGGGTGTCGGATAGAGCAGAGGAGGAAAGTAAGGGCATGGCACAACCCCAACAAGGCAACCATCACGGAAGAGTAGAGAGCAGCCACCCTACTCCATCACATTGTGGAGCTGTTATCTCCCAGCCCACTTCCCACAGCTCAGCTGTCTGGTCCTTTGTGCAGCCGATTGCACTGTTGCAATTTGCAAACATTGTCTTAAGCACATCAAGCGTGGCAACAACACCAGCCATTTGGGTACCACATGCTTGACAAGGCATTTAACCTCCCACCACTCAGCTTATTGGCAAGAACACTTGAAAGCCACACAAAAGGGATGCAATTTGCTTCCTCCTCCTTACTCACCTCAGTCTGCCCTATATCTCATGACCTCTCAGTAGCCTCCACTGACAGGGATGATGGTATAGCGCAGGGTGTCCTAGGTCTTTGCAGCACATCTGCCAGTAGCTCACCACCAGCTGTAGTCTGTAGCCGGGAAATTTCTTTGCCCCATCTGCTGCAAAAAATAAAAATACAGTCACTGCCACCCACATGACCAGCGTCTAAATGCAAGCTTGTCAAAGCTGCTACCTCTGCCACTTCTGCCTTTCCATTTGGTGGATTCTGCCCCCTTCTGTTAATTCACAGAATGTGCTGTACCACAATGTCAGGTTTCCAGTTGCTATTTCTTTTCATGTAAGGCCATTCCAGCTCTACCATCATGTTGAAGTCAATGTTGTGGCATCATTAGGCAAGGCAGTCAGCTGCAAAGTTCACGTTACTGCTGACACGTGGTCCAGCAAACATGGTCAGGGATTAAATATTTAGTTCATAGAACACTGGGTAACTCTGCTTGCAACTCAAAAGGATGCAGGACAAGGCTCAGTACTTCAGCTTGTTGTGCTGCTACGTATCCTTACACCTAGTGGTGATGATGCGTGATTTGTCCGCTCTATCCCCTTCTCCTCCTTCACCTCCTCCTCTATGCCCTTCTCTGCTAAATTGTCCTATGACAAGTACCCTCTGAACGTCCAAGGGGCTATTCATTGAGTCAGGCTAAAAGGTGCCATGTAGTGCTTTAGCTGGTATGTCTAGGGGACAGGAACCACACTACAGCAGAGCTTCTTGCAGCTCTGCAGGGGCAGGTGTTTCATGCCACACCAGCTGGAGCCAGGAATGGTTGTGTGCGATAATGGCACAAACCTCCTGTCTGCTCTTAGACAGGGAAAGTTGACACATGTGCCATGCCTGCCACATGTCCTTAATTTGGTGGTGCAGCGTTTCTTAAATAGGTACCCAGGGTTGAAAGATCTGCTAAAGCAGGCCAGAAGAGTCTGTAGCCATTTCAGGCCATACACAACCAGTACACAGTCGGCTTAAATTCAGCGGGAATTACACCTGCCCAGAACAACGACTTTGACAATGCTGCAGGGGCTGCACATGCAACAGAGGGCCAGCAACGAGTACCTGTGTGAGCATGATACAAATGGCTGCTCATAAAGGATGCATGCACTGTACAGTCACCATTAGGTCAAAAGGATGGTGAGCCGTGACAATGCATGCATTACTGACACAATCCCTGTTGTGATCCTGCTGGAACAGACTCTGCGTGGCATTATGGACAGGGCACTCAAGGCAGAGCAGCAGGAGGAAGAGGAGGACTTCCTTTCCACTCAAGGCCCACTTGTTCCTATGCCACAGAACACACAAGAAGAGAGAGGAGGAAGAGGAGGAGGAGGAAGATTCTGGAAGTTTTGGAGGCATTGAAACAGAGGAAGACATACATCAAACAGTAAGAGATGGTCTTCCATCCGCAGAACCCTTGGGATTAGTACATGGCTTGGAGGAGGCAGTTTCAGATAATCTAATCCTCAGTGACCCCGGGGAGTCTACTTCTCATGCCTCTGTAAATTTGCGGTGCATGGCCTCCCTCATGCTTCAAAGCCTGTGAAAGGACCCATGAATACGCGCAGTAAAAGAGAAGGACCACTACTGGTTGGCAACCCTCCTTTTTCTGTACCTGTTACTTCTATCCAAAGTCCGCGGAAGAGACACCAGAATTTATCAAAAAAACCTCTAATCTTGTTCCCAGTGCACTACATTGTGACCTCATCATACAGACTGGATCCCGAAGCTTTTGTTTACAAAATAAAGAAAGCTTGCACGGAAAATGTCATCTTTTTGGCTTTATAAATGCAATTGTTGCTACAGCAGCTTCTATACACAGTACAGATGTGCCACTTTACAGGTAGACAAAGGGGACCCCACCCCCAGGCAAAATATTGAAATAGATTTTTTGTTTTTATTGTTATTTCTCATTTTTATGCTTTCACTTTAAGCATCAGTAAATCACAAAAAATTAAGTTTTTTACAAACTGTCCCCCAGGGAAGTACCTGGACCCCCATAACCATTGTATGCCCAATTATTTGCATATAAGCCTTCAAAATGTGTACTTTTGATTTTTACAGTTCGGTTCCCATAGACTTCAATGGGGTTCATTATTCAGTTCCAAACTTTTGCGATGTTCTAAAGTTCTGGTGGAAGCCGAAGCAGAAGGTCATTTGGCCCATCCCTACTAGTAAGATTATTGCTGCATACACATGGCCGGACTTGCCAACGGGCTAAACTCCGTCGGCATTTCCAACGGAAAGATTTAGAACATGTTCTATATCTGAGTCCGTCGGAAATGCCGACAGAAAAAGTCCAATGGGGTATACACATGGTCGGAATGTCCGAACGAAAGCTCCCATCTGACTTTTTCTGTGGCGAAGTCCGGCCGTGTGTACGCGGCATTAGTTACAGAGATGTGTATATAGAACCTTAGGCACTATTAGAGATGCATAGCAGTTTTTGCAAATATCAGCCAATCCAATAATGAATTATCAGGGACAATTGTACCTTTTTTTTTGTGATTGGTACCTTTGGAGAGTGAGCAGCCAGCTGCAGGTGTCCTGTCTATGAATCCCAGGAGAGGAACTGGAAGGTGGAAACTCTTGAAGTAACAGTTGTGAGCTGCTGCTGTGAGTTGAGCTGAGTGACACATTTTCCTCAGGTCTATTCCTGTGGAAGTTACTTCACACACCCGCACCCACACAGATGTCCAATTGGGAGCAGCAGCTGTGTCCCAACTGAAATAGATGGAAATGGAACTGCCTGCACAGGGATGTATGGAACTCCTGTGCCTCCCTGAGCGGTCAAATGCAGGATTCACATGGGCATATGCTATAGTACACCCGTGTGAAAGAGGCCTTAGAAGTAATCTATTGGATTGGATCTACTGAAACAGGTTTTCACTGACCAGATCCATGGAAAAAAATGGAAAAAAAATATATATATATATTTTGTGACAGAGCGAGACCCTTTTACTTTGAAAATGGAGGAGAATATGACACAGAATTTGCATTAAGGGTTAATGCAAGGTTCTGGACTATTGTTTCTGAGCGGAGAAAACTGTGTTTTTGTTTTAATTCTGTTGTTCTGAATTGGAACTTTCAGTCCTGTGTGCGGATTTTACCAGGTGCCTGCAAACTGTCTGAGTACACAGGTGTGCAGGGTCATTATATACTCAAGACTGAGCATAGCTCAGGGCTCCCAGTTTGTAGACAGCTCCTATATTGTACACAAAGGGTCTAACCCAGGGGTCAGAGGAGCCCCAGCCAGGAGCCAGGGGCCAAGAGACAGGATGTCTAATGCAGGGGTCAGAGGAGCCCCAGCCAGGATTTTAGAGAAAGGAGGTCTAACCCAAGGGTCAGAGGAGCCCCAGTCAGTAGCCAGGAGACAGGAGGTCTCGTTCCAAGAGTCAGGTTGGCTTCTATCGGGGTGTCAGGAGAACCCCTATCAAGCCAGGAGTGGGCCGTGCAGAAGGATGCTGAGACTAAAGTTTAAGAGAGCCTAGTGAGGCAGTAGAGCTGGACAACACAGCCAGAAGGACTGGTAAAAAGAGCAGTGGTGCTGCCAACAAGGGACACAGGTGGCTCAATATTTTCATTGTTCATATTGAGGCAACTGATGTGTATGTGAACTTTCTGTTTTATTTATTAAAAGTGGGTTGCCATGCCCTTAAATACAGTTTGGACTGGCGCAACTTGAAAAGTAACTCCACTTTTGTTGAGAAAAAAACATTCCCCTCTGGGTGATCTATGTACATTACAAGGATTTTAACAAACTTTGTTGAGTCCTACATTTTGTTATTCCAAAGAAATCCCTGTGTGTTTGTCTGTCTCCATGGGGGTAAGTGAATCTAATGGGGGTTGTTTCATAATTATCAACCAGCTGTTGCACTTGCAGGGCTCTAATGAGGAAAACTGCAAGGTCTGAATCCCTTTAGACGTGGTTTCCTATTGGGAGTATCTCACTAAAGATTACATTTTAGCTGCAGGGGATACCTGACATCTGACTTGTAGCTTAGTGCAGACTTCTGGAAAAATCAGTAAGTCAATCACACAAGCAGGAAATTATGTTTCTGGGGGGTTCTGTACACATTCTGGTAGCCATATTGCATTGCACTTTACAGAAAATTACAGAGCTGCAGATTTAAATGGAAAGGTAATTTTTGATAACATTCAATTACAAGATGACTTGAGTCGCAATTGTATACGCTATGTATTTTTTTTATTTGCTATTTTTTTTCCCACAAAAGTTACCTTTTAAGCATCTACTACATGAGTATAACCGCCTCAAAACCACAATATTTATATGCACAATGTATTTTTAGAAATTGCAAACCTGTGAAAAGTCACCCCTATGCTAATTCGTGCCCTTGTCAGCCCAATCTAATCTTATCTTAATGTTCCGCTACCCATTTGGGCAAACAGTTTTTCTCCCTGCATGAACTGCAGTGTAGCGTTGAAGGGGAAATAAAGCTCTCTTAAAGTAAAACTTATATATTCACTTTATCATTCCACTACATTACATTAGTCACACTAATGTGATATCATTTTGTTCAGCGGCATGGGATGATTCAATTTTGTGATTATTAAATCAAAATAGATCAAAACTCTCCTTATGTGACCAACAAAGGCACAATATTAGCACACACCCCAAATACTGTAATGTATAAAGAATAGAAGGCTGCACTATAACATAATAACTTTTATTATTCACAAAAGAACACAATTACCGGTAAATACAAAATTAAAACCTTTTCTGGTTGTGCCATCCCTGGTATTTGCAGCTATGCAGTAATATACAGTATATTTGTCCATTTGCTGGCATACAATATCTTACAATTTATAACTATATTCATTATACAGACTTCTAACAGAAACATTAAAGTGGAGTTCCACCCAAAAATGGAACTTCCACTTTTTGGATTCCTGCCCCCCCTCCGATGTCACATTTGGCACCTTTCAGGGGAAGGAGGGAGCAGATACCTGTCTAATACAGGTATTTGCTCCCACTTCCTGGCATAGATCACCGCGGCGCTTGCAGTGACCAATGCCACTTCCGGCGCCTACCCCGTCCTTCCCCCAGGTCCCAGAACACAGCAGGAACTTGAGAGGACACACAGCGTGACCCGCGCATGCGCAGTAGGGAACCAGGAAGTGAAGCCACACAGCTTCACTTCCTTATTCTCCTACCGAGGATGGCGGCGGCAGCAGCCGAGAGCCGAAGGACGGATCGGCTTCGGCTGCCGACATTGCGGGCTCCCTAAACAGGTAAGTGGCCATATATTAAAAGTCAGCAGTTGCAGTATTTGTAGCTGCTGGCATTTAATATTTTTTTTTCAGCGGACCTCCGCTTTAAGCACTGGGTATTCAGAATTTCTTTCCCTTTATTGTTAATTCCATGTTTTGGTCATCTGCACTGGGGTTGAGCCGACTTGGCTGTTCGGACATTCAGATAAACATCCAACGTAAGTCCAGGTGTGGTGATAGCAATGACATCACTGCTTTAATATGGTTACTGGCCATATTTGGGCAATGCTGTTTTTTTTTTTCTGGCGAGTGGGCAGGCTTCATGATTGATGATGGATTTACAATGAGAGCCTTTTTTTGGGGATTTTTGTTTTTTTAATAAAGGACTTGTTTGCAGGGTGTGCAGGGTCATTATATACTCAAGCCTGAGCATAGCTCAGGGCTCTCAGTTTGGAGACAGCTCCTATATTGGACACAAAGGGTCTAAACCAGGGGTCAGAGGAGCCCCAGCAAGGAGCCAGGGGCCAAGAGCCAGGATTTAAGAGAAAGGAGGTCTAACCCAGGGGTCAGAGGAGCCCCAGTCAGTAGCCAGGAGCCAGGAGGTCTAATACAGGTATTTGCTCCCACTTCCTGGCATAGATCACCGCGGCGCTTGCGGTGACCTATGCCACTTCCGGCGCCTACCCCGTCCTCCCCCAGGTCCCAGAACACAGCAGGGACCTGAGAGGATGCACAGCGCGACTCGCGCATGCGCAGTAGGGAACCAGGAAGTGAAGCCGCACGGCTTCACTTCCTTATTCTCCTACTGAGGATGGCGGCAAGGATGAAGGCCTTTTTTTGGGGATTTTTGTTTTTTTAATAAAGGACTTGTTAACCACTTCAGCTCTGGAAGGATTTACCCCCTTCGTGACCAAGCCCTTTTTTGCGATACGGCACTGTATCGCTTTACCTGACAATTGATGTTCTTTTTTACCACAAATAGAGCTTTCTTTTGGTGGTATTTGATCACCTCTGCTTTTTTATTTCTTGCGCTATAAACAAAAAAAGAGCGACAATTTTGAAAAAAAAGCAATATTTTTTACTTTTTGCTATAATAAATATCCCCAAAAAAATATAAAACAAAACACATTTCTTCAACAGTTTAGGCCAATATGTATTCTTCTACATATTTTTGGTAAAAAAAAATCGCAATAAGTGTATATTGATTGGTTTGCACAAAAGTTATCGCGTCTACAAAATAGCGGATAGATTTATGGCATTTTTATTAATATTTTTTTTATTAGTAATGGTGGCAATCTGCGATTTTTATCGTGACTGCGACATTGCGGCCGCCAGATCGGATACTTTTGACTCTATTTTGGGACCATTGGCATTTATACAGCGATCGGTGCTATAAAAATGCACTGTTTACTGTGTAAATGTTACTGGCAGGGAAGGGGTTAAACACTAGGGGGCGATCAAGAGGATAACTGTGTTCCCTCAGCATGTTCTAACTGTAGGGGGGATGGGCTCACTAGAACATGACAGAGATCACTGCTTCCGATCACTGGGAGCAGTAGATCCCTGTCATGTTGCTAGGCAGAACAGGGAAATGTCTTGTTTACATAGACATCTCCCCGTTCTGCCTCTCTGTGCCACGATCGCGGGCCACCGGTGGACATCGAGTCCACGGGACCCGTGGGCACGCTCCCGCGGTGTGCGCGCGCCCACTAGCCGCGGAAGACACAGCAATGTATGGGTACTTTTTTTGCGCACCTGTGCCACTTTGCCAATGTATATTGGCGTAAGCCAGACAGCAAGTGGTTAAACCTTTGGTTGTGTTTATTTCTAGCTTAAAGAAAAATTGTGAATAAGTAGGGTACTATGTACAATAAATTCATTCACCTGAAGGGGATGGTTTCTAAGGCCTCTCTTATTGTTAAAGAAGGCTTCCAGATTCCGATAGGCCTCCTGTCCACAGAATCCCATAACCTCCGGCCAAGGTTTTGGGGAAGAGGCCCTTGTCCTCATCAACAAGGCATGACCCATGCTGAGGGAATGTGACCTAGTATGGTTTTGGGGGGGGGGGGCACGCTCCTCCTCATCCTTTTTCTGGTCAGCCGAGCTGTATGCTTGGATTAAGGGTCTGGTATGGATTTTGGTATGGATTTATCTATTTTATATCTATTGCCACCTATTTTAAACACTTTCACTGTAAATCTCAGTGCTGATTAGGGATGAGCTTCGTGTTTGGGTCGAACCCATGTTCGACTCGAACATCGTCTGTTTGCCCGTCTGCCGAAGTGCGAACGATATGGGCCATTCGCGCTAAATTCGTGTGGCCCGTCACGGCACATAATTCACTGCGGCATCGCAGTGCATTGCTGGCTGATGATTGGCCAAGCATGCACTATGACCCGCATGCTTGGCCAATCACAGCGCCATCTGTAGAGAGAGCTGTAATTGGCCAAAGCCAGGATGGCTTTGGCCAATTATGGCTCAGGGGGTTTGGTACAAACCCACACTATATAAGGCCGCCTGCATGGCGGCCCTGTGTAGTGTGTGTTCCGGCGTTCAGAGACAGAGAGACAGTGTCATTTGATTTAAGTTAGATAGATTAGGCAGGACAGTCAGTCAGTTAGCTGCACTTACAGTGTATTGTGTATATATATATATATATATATATATGCATCCCAGGTGTTCAGTTTAGCTAGATCCGTTCCTGTTATTATCTTCCTACTGACAGGCAGGCTTCTGTTGTTATAGTATTTACAGCTACCTGAAGAAAATTGCTGGTGTTCTTCTGATCCTATTAGTACCACAGTCAGGCAGCTAGACTATTTACAGTTAGTGTAGTGCGTCCTCCTCACAGTGTTCAGCTAAAGCTACAAGTTAGTGTAGTGCGTCCTCCTCACAGTGTTCAGCTAAAGCTACAAGTTAGTGTAGTGCGTCCTCTGAACAGTGTTCAGCTAAAGCTACAAGTTAGTGTAGTGCGACCTCTGCACAGGGTTCAGCTAAAGCTACAAGTTAGTGTAGTGCGTCCTCTGAACAGTGTTCAGCTAAAGCTACAAGTTAGTGTATTGCACAGTGTTCAGCTAAAGCTACAAGTTAGTGTAGTGCGACCTCTGCACAGTGTTCAGCTAAAGCTACAAGTTAGTGTAGTGCATCCTCTGAACAGTGTTCAGCTAAAGCTACAAGTTAGTGTAGTGCACAGTGTTTGGCTAAAGCTACAAGTTAGTGTAGTGCGTCCTCCTCACAGTGTTCAGCTAAAGCTACAAGTTAGTGTAGTGCGACCTCTGCACAGTGTTCAGCTAAAGCTACAAGTTAGTGTAGTACGTCCTCTGAACAGTGTTTAGCTAAAGCTACAAGTTAGTGTAGTGCGACCTCTGCACAGTGTTCAGCTAAAGCTACCTATAAAAGGTTGGTGGTGTTTTCCTGATCTTATCACTACCGCAGACAGCTACATTATTTTAACATTAGTGTAGTGCGTCCTTTTCACAGTGTTCAGCTAAAGCTACCTGTAGAAGGTTGGTGGTGTTTTCCTGATCCTATCACTACCGCAGGCAGCTACATTATTTTAACGTTAGTGTAGTGCATCCTCTTCACAGTGTTCAGCTAAAGCTACCTGTAGAAGGTTGGTGGTGTTTTCCTAATCCTATCACTACCGCAGGCAGCTGCATTATTTTAACGTTAGTGTAGTGCGTCTTTTGCACAGTGTTCAGCTAAAGCTATCTGTAGAAGGTTGGTGGTGTTTTCCTGATCCTATCACTACCGCAGGCAGCTACATTATTTTAACGTTAGTGTAGTGCGTCCTCTTCACAGTGTTCAGCTAAAACTACCTGTAGAGGGTTGGTGGTGTTTTCCTGATCCTATCAATACCGCAGGCAGCTACATTATTTTAACGTTAGTGTAGTGCGTCCTCTTCACAGTGTTCAGCTAAAACTATCTGTAGAAGGTTGGTGGTGTTTTCCTGATCCTATCACTACCGCAGGCAGCTACATTATTTACACGTTAGTGTAGTGTGACCTCTGCACGGTGTCCAGCTTAAGCTACCTGTAGAAGGTTGGTGGTGTTTTCCTGATCCTATCACTACCGCAGGCAGCTACGATATTTTAACGTTAGTGTAGTGCGTCCTCTTCACAGCGTTCAGCTAAAGCTACCTGTAGAAGGTTGGTGGTGTTTTCCTGATCCTATCACTACCGCAGGCAACTACATTATTTTAACCTTAGTGTAGTGCGTCCTCTGAACAATGATCAGCCAAAGCTACCTGTAGAAGGTTAGTCATGTTTTCCTGATCCTATCACTACCGCAGGCAGCTACATTATTTTAACGTTGGTGTAGTGCGTCCTCTGCACAGTGGTCAGCTAAAGCTACAAGTTATTGTAGTGCGACCTCTGCACAATGTTCATATAAAGCTACCTGTAGAAGATTGGTGGTGTTCTCATACTACAGGCAGGCAGTTGATTTTGCTAGCTGCAGTATCAGTATATATATATATATATATCCCAGCTTAGTGCAGCTACATCTCACTGCAGGCCATTAGTATGTCTGGAAGGCCAACAAGGAGAGGCAGACAGTCGCAAGCCAATAAAAGAGGGAAAGCAGGCTCTGTGTCTAGAGGCAACAGTGCTGGTCGTGGAGATGGTGCATCCTCATCAGCATGTGGCCGTCGGACACGCTTGGCCTTTTTTTTTGGCAGCTGGCCATGTTGAGCCGCAACATGCGGAAGACTTGGTCGAGTGGATGACCAAGCCGTCCTCATCCTCCTCATCCTCTCTCACCCATGCTCACGGTACTTTGTCTGGCAAAGCAGCTGCCAACGCAACCTCTTCCCTCGGCTCAATGGCATCAATGACTCCTTCCGTAGCCCCACCATGTCCTCCTGAGGAGTCCCTCAAACTGTTTGACCACAGTGTTGGGTACATGCTCCAGGAGGATGCCCAGCGTTTAGAAGGCTCTGATCATGATACTGAGCTAGATGAAGGCAGTAACCTGAGCACAGACAGAGGGGGTGCCCAAGAAGGACAGCAATCTGTCAGTCATGCTCCCCCTGCTGCAGCATACCGCCAGGTTTGCTCCAGTGATGAGGAGGGAGGGAATGATGAGGTCACTGGCTCAATGTGGGTGCCTGATAGGAGAGAGGAGGAGGAGGAGGAACATCACCAATGAGGCAGGATGCCCTCCAGGGGCCAGCCTAAGGGCAGCACACTGACTGCATCATACCGCAAAGCTCCGCATGTGCAGGGCGCTGCTGTCTCTGTGCGTTATTCCAAAAGTTCTTTGGTGTGGGCCTTTTTTGAGATGAGTGCATCAGATCGCACCGCTGCTATTTGCAACATATGTCTCAAGCATATCTCGCGTGGCCAAAACATCTCCCGCTTGGGCACCACATGCTTAACCAGACATATGTTGACCTGCCATGCAGTTCGTTGGCAAGCGTATCTAAAAGACCCACACCAAAGAACAAAGAGGACCTCTCCTTGCTCCTCATCAGCTGAGATCTCCAACCCCACTATACCTTCAGTCCTCTCTGAGACCTGCACTGAGAGGAATGAAGGTGTAGAATTAGGTGTGTCACAGCCAAGTAATTGTGGGCAATCTGCTTTTGGTACACCGGCGTCAGATTGTACCAGGTAAATTTCCCTGCCCCAGCTGCTGCACCGCCGAAAAAAGTTCGCTCCCAGCCATCCACATCCCCAGCGGTTGAATGCTAGCTTGGAGAAATTGCTAGCACTTCAACTGCTACCTTTTCAGTTGGTAGACTCTGCCCCCTTCCGCGAGTTTGTGGAATGTGCGGTTCCTCAGTGGCAGGTACAAAAACGCCACTTTTCCTCACGGAAGGCGATTCAGGCTCTCTACCGGCATGTGGAAGGCAATGTCCATGCCTCGCTGGACAGGGCGGTCAGCGGTAAGGTGCATATTACCGCTGACTCATGGTCCAGCAGGCATGGACAGGGACATTACCTAAGTTTCACGGCGCATTGGGTGACTCTGCAGGCAGCTGGGAAGGATGCAGGACAAGGTGCAATAGTGTTGGAGGTTGTTCCGCCACCACACCTCCAAAATGCCACTACTAATGATTCTGACACACCTCTCTCCTCCAACCCATCCTCTTCTTCTTCCTCCATGGCCTCTTCCTGTGCTTTGTCCTCGGAACAAGCGGTGCTCAGTAGGCGTTCAAGGGGCTACTCAAGTATGCAGGCCAAAAGATGCCATGCGGTGCTTGATCTGGTGTGCTTGGGGGACAGGAGCCACACTGTGGCAGAGGTTCTGTCAGCTCTGCAGGAGCAGGTCCAGAGGTGGTTGACGCCACGCCAACTTAAGGCAGGAATGGTGGTTTGCCACAATGGCACCAACCTCCTCTCCACCCTCCGACAGGGACAAATGACCCATGTGCCCTGTTTGGCTCACGTCATTAACTTGATGGTGCAGCGGTTCTTGGGCAAGTACCCGGGTATACAGGATGTCCTGAGGCAGGCCAGGAAAGTCTGTGTGCATTTCTGCCGGTCATATAATGCCAGTGCTCGGCTGGCAGACCTCCACAAGGAATTTAACCTGCCCAAGAACCGCCTAATCTGTGACATGCCCACCAGGTGGAACTCAACGTTGGCCATGCTGCAGCGGCTGCACACGCAGCAGAGGGCCATCAATGAGTACCTGTGCGACTATGTCACCAGGACAGGGTCAGGGGAGCTTGTTTTTTTTATCCCCACGTCAGTGGGCCATGATCAGGGATGCATGCACTTTGCTGTCACCTTTGAGGAGGCCACAAGGATGGTGAGCAGTGACAGTGCATGCATCAGTGACACTGTCCCCCTTGTCCACCTGTTGGAGCACACGCTGCTTGGAATAATGGACAGGGCACTTGAGGCAGAACAGAGGCAGGAAGAGGAGGACTTCCTTAGCTCTCAAGGCCCCCTTTATCCAGACAGTGTTCCTGCGTGCCCGCCGATCACACAGGAGGAGGAGGAGTATGGTGTCAGTATGGAGGTGGAGCCTGGCACTCAGCATCAGCAGCAGTCTTGAAGGGATCATTTACAGTCCCAAGAAACACATGGACTTGTACGTGGCTGGCAGGAGGTGGCTGCGGATCATGTCGTCCTTAGTGACCCAGAGGACTCCAGACCGAATGCCTCAGCAAACCTACGCTGCATGGCCTCCCTGATCCTGCAAAGCCTGTGGTAGGATCCTCATATTCATGGTATCAAGGAGGGGGATGGTTACTGGCTGGCAACCCTCCTTGGTCCAAGTTACAAGGGTAAGGTTGCGGACCTTATCTTTCCATCGCAGAGGGAGCAGAGGATAAAACATCTTCGGGAGGCCTTGCAGAAAGGTCTGTGCAACGCGTTCCCAGAGACTGGGAGGTTACAAACTCCTGTTTCTGGACAATGTGTTGCTGAGGCTTCGGTCAGTCAAAGAAGGAGCGTGGGAGAAGGTGGCCGTCTGACCGAAGCATTCAGACAATTTTTTAGTCCGCAGCCCCAAGGTATGATCGGTTCCAGCAACCATCGCCAGCGTCTGTTTTACATGGTGCAGGAATACCTAGGGGCAAGATCTGACTTGGACACCTTTCCCACCGAAAATCCTCTGGGTTACTGGGTCTTGAGGATGGATCACTGGCCAGAGCTTGCACAGTATGCAATTGAGCTACTGGCCTGTCCTGCATCCAGCCTTCTTTCGGAACGCACATTCAGTGCTGCTGGAGGCTTTTGAACTGATCACAGGGTGCGTCTGTCCACCGACTCGGTCGATCGACTGACCTTCATAAAAATGAATCAGTCTTGGATCACCACCAGCTACCAAGCACCTGATACTGATGTAACCGAATACATTTTTTTGAAATGTCAGATCTCTTCAAAGACTGCCTATGCTGATGCTGAGTGACTATCCTGTTATACTGAGTAATTATCCTCTTCCTCCTCAATGATCATGATGATAGCTTGTAGGAACATTTTTGGTTCTGGGCACCACCAGTCACGCCACCAGTGCCTAAGACCCAATGTTTCTGCCCCTGTTTAACAGGGGCATGTAATTACAATTTTTGATGCAATTCTTTGCAGCAGGGCTAGTTCCTGCGCTCCAACTAGAGTATCTGTGAGGGGTTGCAGTGTTGTGGCACCAGCACAAGTGCCTAAGGCCAAATTTTTCAGCCCCTGTTTAACAGGAGCATGTAATTACAATTTTTGATGCAATTCTTTGCAGCAGGGCTAGTTCCTGCGCTCCAACTAGAGTATCTGTGAGGGGTTGCAGTGTTGTGGCACCAGCACCAGTGCCTAAGGCCCAATTTTTCAGCCCCTATTTAACAGGGGTGTGTAATTACAATTTTTGATGCAATTCTTTGCAGCAGGGCTAGTTCCTGCGCTCCAACTAGAGTATCTGTGAAGGCATAGGTGTGCGCAGCCTATTGCATTAGGGTATGCACCCTAAAGCTCCAACACATATGCGTTTCACTTATTTACCAGCTTTTTCCCCACTCTCCATCCTGAAACAATATGAGGAAGGGGAAGCAAGGGAGCACATGGGAGACCCAGGCAACAGAAGGAAGAGGATCAGGGAAATGAGGGGTGGCGGGGGTGGCATAGATTAGTACCAATCCCCAATATTTTCCTCCTGTGGCAGCTGAATGTTGACAAAAGGGAGAGGAGAAGCCTACTTTCAGCTGCTGCAGGAGGAAAATACAGATCGGTTCCCCTAAATTCCACCCACGCAACTTCTCCTGTCCAGGTTCTGAGAGTCGGCAAGGAAGGGTTGTGGTTTACCTATCACCTGCCCACCACTGACAGGTTGCCAACCCCAGGATTAGGGTGTGCCCAGGCACACCTGGCACACCCCTTGCGCACGCCTATGTGTGAGGGGTTCCAGTGTTGTGGCACCAGCACCAGTGCCTAAGGCCCAATTTTTCAGCCCCTGTTCAACAGGGACATGTAATTAGAATTCTTGATCTAATATTTCACAGCAGGGCCCTGTGAGGGCTTACAGTTTTGTGGCCACAACAACACCAAATTTCTGCTGAGTATATAGGGCAGGCCCCTACTTTCAAACAACCAACTTACAAACGACTCCTACTTGCAAACGGAAGGAGACAACAGGAAGTGAGATGAAATCTACCCCTAGGAAGGGAAATTCTCTCCTATAAGAGTTAATATGGGAAAAAACTTTTCTCCTTTCCACTGATGCTTTATCACCAATCCTTGTTTCACAAAAAAACCCACATTGGGACAAAAAGTGAGGTGAAATCTTCTGAAGAGGAGCACAGACAGCAAAACAAATGTCACAGGGGTGATAACCCTTCCCTAGGTTTTCCAAAAAGCTTAAAATAGATTTTTTGGCTGGAGCTAAACACGTTAAAAATGTACCAGTTCAAAATTACAAACAGACTCTACTTAACAACAAACCTACAGTCCCTGTCTTGTTTTCACCGCCTGTATACTGCTGTTCAGAGTATATAGGGCCTGGGGGCCCCACACCTTTCCTTTTTTAATTTGGGTGCGGGGTTCCCCTTAATATCAATACAAGACCCAAAGGGCCTGGTAATGGACTTGGGGGTACCCATGCCGTTTTTCTCACTGATTTTCATCCATATTGCCAGGACCCGACATTACATTAAAGCCGCAAGCAGTTTTAAATGACTTTTTTTCCTTTAAAAATGACATTTTGTGCAGGGACTGTTCTAAGCACGGGGAACACGCGCCACTTTACAGGCATACTATAGACACCCCCCAGGTACGATATTTAAAGGAATATTTCACTTTTTTTTTACTTTAAGCATCATTAAAATCACTGCTCCCGAAAAAAACGGCTGTTTTTAAAACTTTTTTTTGCATTGATACATGTCCCCTGGGGCAGGACCCGGGTCCCCAAACCCTTTTTAGGACAATACCATGCAAATTAGCCTTTAAAATGAGCACTTTTGATTTTGAACGTTCGAGTCCCATAGACGTCAATGGGGTTCTAACGTGCAAATTTTCGGTCCGTTCGCAGGTTCTGGTGCAAACCGAACCGGGGGGGTGTTCGGCTCATCCCTAGTGCTGATGTAGCACTTTCTGTACATAACAGAGATGCTCCCCTTCACAGAAAGGATTAGGGCTCCTTCTCAGATATGTAAAGCAATTGGGCATTTTTAATGTTTAATTTCAAACATTAATAGAAAACACTGCTCCTGGCTAAATCGATTTTTATTTATTTTTTTGCATTGGTACATGTTCCCCAGGGCAGTGTCCATCCCTATGTTATTTTTATTTTTTTTGATACCCCCTTGCCTATTAGCCCAGAAATTGCCGTTTTTAATTTGACAGATTCAGCTCCCATCGATTTTAATGGGTTTCAGGTTCGGAATCAAGTTCACCGAACAACACTCGTACCAAACTCAGGGCAGTTCAGCTCATCCCTACTCTACACACCTCTGCTGTAATCTTTATAGATTTGTGATTAGGTCCTTTATGCATTTCCTGGAGTTGTAGAGTGTTGTGGAATGTGTAAAAATAAAATAAAAAATAATATATCATTTTTTATTTGTTTGTTTTTTTGAATACTAAAGTTATTTTGTTATAGTGTAAAATTCAGCCATTCCTTCTTTTTCCTTTCGTAGTCACATGAGGAGGGTTAAGATTTATTTGGGTAAAAAACTGTGGGTTACTCAGTGATTCCAGACTTTTTGGAGTGTGGTAGTCTCTCTTTTTCTTTTGTGTTTTTGGGTAATATTTATATATATAAATAAATGAGGGTGGAATTTGGAAAAACTAAAGGAAAATGCATTTTTCCATTTTTTTACTATTTATTTTCAAGGAAATAGAAATATATGCATCCAAATTTGCTACCAAGTTACCAATTTAAACTGTAGCAGACAACATCTGGAGCATCTGTGCATCATGGCAACCAATCAACTTCTATCTTGACGTTGTTCAGTTAAAGGCTATGTATAAATATGCTTAAAACCACTGCACCCCCCCCCCCCCCCCGCGCCTACCTATGCTATTTATTGCTGGTAAAAAGATCAGTGTAAATACCTCACTCAGGACTCCTTGAGGTTCTCAGCCCACCCTATTACTGGGTTGATGTTGGCCACCAGAGGCCTATTCTTCTGATCATTCTATTCCACTTTCCATTTATGAAAAAAATGTGCCCATCCTTAAAGAATGCTAACCATATTTTGCTTAATAGAGTGATTTCCTATGATTGTCAAAAAATGTATTATGGCCACTAGCTATGGCTGATGATCATAGGAAATCACTGTATTAAGCAAAATATGGTCAAAATCCATCAACCTATAGATCTTTTGAAAAATAAAATTTTTGAAATTATTCTTATGTCCCGTGCACACGGTCGGACATTGATCGGACATTCCGACAACAAGATCCATGGATTTTTTCCGACGGATGTTGGCTCAAACTTGTCTTGCATACACACGGTCACACAAAGTTGTCGGAAAATCCGATCGTTCTGAAAGCGGTGACGTAAAACACGTACGTCGGGACTATAAACTGGGCAGTAGCCAATAGCTTTCGTCTCTTAAATTATTCTGAGCATGCGTGGCACTTTGTGCGTCGGATTTGTGTACACACAATTGGAATTTCCGACAACGGATTTTGTTGTCTGAAAATTTTATAGCAAGCTCTCAAACTTTGTGTGTCGGAAATTCCGATGGAAAATGTGTGATGGAGCCCACACACTGTCGGAATTTCCGACAACAAGGTCCTATCACACATTTTCCGTCGGAAAATCCGACCGTGTGTACGGGGCATTAGAACTCCATTTCATCTTTATATTAGACCAGACCAAAACCACACTAAACAAAGAAAAAAAAAAAAGAGTCCAAATTTTTTGAGGTTATAAACCCAAGAACAAAAAATGAATGTTGTGCAGCTTACCAGTCCTCAGATGTGGTGGTTGCATTAGTTTTCTTATTTCAGGCTTTTTTCCTTAATTTTCAAATGATGACCCTCCCAGTAACACTTAAGGTGACAACTCTACTATACCTGTGAAGAAGCAATGTGTTGTCACCTTAGGACAGAACTACAGAACGTGACAACTCTCCATGCTATAAGACCGGCTCTACAGCCTCTTCTCTAAGGTTTTCTGGCAGTTGCAGGCACTTTAATGTCATCAGGTACAATGCAGGACCAATATCCCTGCATAAAAGGATATAGAGGGACCACCCACATGCTAGAGTGTCAGGGAGAATAGGTGAGCATCAGCTGCGGAAAGAGCAAGGGATAGGGGAAGTAAAAGTCCTGCTTACTGGTACCCTAGACATAAACAAGCATTTTTCTCTTGCAGTACAGTGGGAGTCCCATTGCAAAAGAATTTTTTTTTCAGCTTTAAAGCGGCATTCCACCCAAAAAAGGAACTTCCTCTTTTCGGCCTCCTTCCCCCCTCCGGTGTCACATTTGGCACCTTTCAGGGAGGAGGGAGGAGCAGATAGATACCTGTATAATCCAGGTATTTGCTCCCATTTCCAGGTATAGATCGCCGCAGTATCCGCGGCGATCTACGCCATGTCCGGGCCCCTCCTCTGTCCCCCCCACTGTCTTTTGGGAGACACACAGGTCCTAGAAGACAGCAGGGACCAGTGAGATCACGCAGGCCGACTCGCGCATGCGCAGTAGGGAACCAGGCTGTGAAGCAGCAAGGCTTCACTTCCTCATTCCCTTACCGGAGATGGCGGCGCCTCCATCCGGGAGCCATCTTCCCCTCACTCAGCTCAATGCCAAGCAGGGTAAAGGACACAATCACCTCCTGCTGGCGGCTCCGGTAAGAGGCGGAGGGCACCGGAGTGTGGCGGGAGGCCCTCTCCCACCACCGCATAAAAGTGATCTTGTGGCGAATCCGCCACTGAGACCACTTTTATCTGAAAGCGGACCATCCGCTGAAGAAGTGGATACCGGGTTTATGGCAGCTAGATGACAGCAGATGGTCCATAAGTGGTTAAAGTGTGACATGTTAGGTATCTATTTACTTGGCGTAACATAATATTTCACATTATACAAAAAATCGGGCTAACGTTAGTGTTGTTTTTCTTTTATTAATGAAACTGTTTTTTTCCCCCAAAAAAAAAACATTTAAAAAAATTGCTGTGCAAAAGCTGTGTGACATAAGAAGTTGCAATGACCACCATTTTATTCCATAGGGTGTCTGCTAAAACAATATATATAATGTTTGGGGGTTCTGAGTAATTTTTTAGCAAAAAAATTATGATTTTTACATGTAGGAGAGAAGTGTCAGAATTGGCCTGGGTGGCAAGGGAATAATTACCATAAGTAATATACAAATAATTATTATATATTGTTTTTAAGGTAATTTCCTATATTTTCAAACACTGTACTCAAGCAGGTGGCTTAATGGACAAATTAATGAAGTTTGAAGTTATAACTTCCAAACAGTAATTTCACAGTAAATAGTTAAATAATAAATCATTATGTTATAACATATAGCATATAAATATATGATTTAGCTTGAATATAACAGTACATTTTTAGCAGGCAGCAGATTCTCATTCTCCCTCTTAACTGTGTGAGAACAACATGGGATTGTGGGTAAATCTTATACACATAAACACATGTTTTTTCCTTGTAGTTAAGAGGGCTGGGCTGGAAGGGAGCATGCCCCTTCTATGACACTGCAGTGAGAGGTGTGCCTCCACTGTAGCATTTTTATGGACAGCTGGGACCAATGGTACTTTACCATTGGTCCAAGACTCAAAGACTCAAAGCTGTTTATTGAGCTCAGTGCTTTTGACAAGAAGTGAGGAGAGGCACTGTGAGCTCAACCTCTTAGTCTGCTGCAAACAGAGTGTGTCAGCTTGTATTCAAAGTGGCCGCTCTGTATTTCGTTTCTGACAGGCTGAGCAAGGAGCCCCATATCTCTGGAACCATAGGTCATAGGAGCTACCAGTGGTTGTGCAGGACTTAGGCTACAAACCCACCAAATTTGAGGTCTCTATGACCCCAGGTCGCCGAGCTACAACCTTTGTGCTCACCTGCCTCACCTGACTGCACGTCCCTGGTAGATTTAATAAAGGCAAATAGACTTTACAAATGCAGTTGCACTCATTTTCCCCAGAGCTTAGTGAATGTAGTTAAGCTCTCTTGATTTCCATCTCCAGATTTTCCAACATCCAATCCTGTGCAAGCAAAAATTGTTTTTTTCTTGCACCTGATTGGATATTCTTTACAAAGTGAAGCTTTACTACATTTACTAAGCTCTGGGGAAAACGAGTACAACTGCACTTACAGAGTGCACAGTCTATTTGACTTTATTAAATCCACCCCATTGGGTGATGTTACTATAAACCACAACGCAAGACTTCATACTAGACTTTCAGACCATTGTGAAGAAGGCAAAAGAAGAGAAAAGGAGAAAAACAATTTTGTTAGACTTCTTTTGCAAATTATGTATATAGCAATGTTAGGGTACTCTATATCAGTCGAATGAATAAAAAAAAAAGAAATCGTGCAAACATGACACTCGGTATAAAATCTATTTTTAAAAGAGTTGTAATTTATTATCATTTGTATTGTTCGATAACACTATGTTTTACAGAAAATGATATAGGTCTGGATATAATACTTGTATAAGAAGTTGACTGGGCTGTTCACATAGAATGAAAGAATAGTGTGGGTGAGGTGAGTTCAGTGTACTAACAATGGAGTTCTCAGAGGGACTTTTCCATCCTTCTTTCTTCCTATCTCTGTATTTATAGACTGCAGAGCGACCTGTCATGCGTTATTCTCATAAAGTGATTTTCACACTTTCAGTGACAGTGCCCCAATTCATTTCCTGGCATCAAAGGAAGGATCACTGCATTAAAACCCACATATTTAGAATCAAACAGCATTCAGCTCTCTCTAATGTGACTTCTTAGATGTGCCCTAGGCTTGGTAATGATCCTCTCGTTTTGTCAGTGTTTTAAGGATAAATTAGTAGCCATCAAATTTCCTTGGGCCAGACAAAAAAAAACCTTCATGTTGTTTATTAGCACATATTCATTTTATACAAAATCCCTTCAGCAGCCCATCCATTTTTTTCCTTAAGAAAAAAAAAAGCATAAACATTCAGCCTTGGCAATGTCTAACACTTCCAGTGAGTTTTATGTTCCACATTATCACTGATAATTAAAAAAAAATCACATGTCTGATTCCTGCTGCTCTGGGACCTGGTGTCAGGCTTATAGATCCAAAAGTAATTTTAGGCTGTCTGCTTCAAGTAGCAGTGATATAAGATTATGACAGCACAATAACTCTGGTCCTCTTTTATTTTGAATGGAAGCCTGCAGTGCTTCAGAGCATGTTTGAAAACTAAATGACTGAGATGATTTAGCATTCATGGATCCCCTACTGTATAGGGATCCAGCTATACATGTTTTAAGAATGCTTTTTGCACTGGCCCACGCTCCCTGAAAATACCCAATCAGATCCCGGAGAATAATAAAAAGAAGACATTTTTCTAGACCAGATTGGATATATGAAGCCAGCACAGGTTGGTAGCAAATAAATAAAAAAAAAAATCAGCTCCTAAGTTTGCAGTTATTACAGGAAGTGAGCACAAGTTGGTAAAAAAAAAATATATAAAAATTCTTAAATTGGCTCCTAAGCTGGCAGTTATTGTTTTAAGTTGATGTTGTTAAATATATATACCGGTAACTGTCTTTTTAATTATTTTAAATGGAATTGTGGATTTGTGCTGTAGCAACTATCACAGCGGCCAGCGTCCTTTGCAATCTTAAGACTGTGCAGACTGCAGTTGCACTCTGAGAGAGCAGTTGCTCCAGAAATTAGTAATTGAGCAGAAGCTCTGCTGACTTCCATCATCCAATCATGTGCAAGCAAGAATGCTGTTTTTTTTTTATTTTCCTTGCACGTGATTGGGTATTCTTTGCAAATTGAAGCTTTAAGCTCTAAGCTCTGGAGCAACTGCACTTTTCAAAAGGCACTTTTTGCCTTTAGTAAAGCAGCCCCTTTATTCAGTTTCAATGGCTTTGTAACTGAGCCTATTAAAAAGGATTTGGTCCTTTTGCTTCCTTATAAGCATCCTGAATCAATCATACTACCAAATGGACATGAGCCGAACAACCCCCGGTTCGGTTTGCGGCGGAACTTTTAAACATCGCAAACATTCGGAACCGAATAACGAACCCTATTGAAGTCTATGGGACCTGAACTGGAAAAATCAAAAGTGCCCATTTTGAAGGATTATATGCAAGTATTGGGCATAAAATGGTTATGGGGGTCTGGGCACTGCCCTGAGGGACATGTATCAATGGAAAAAAGTTTGTAAAAAACATAATTTTTAAATGAGCAGTGATTTACTGATGCCTAAAGTGAAACAATAAAAATTAGAAATAACAATCAGAATGAAAAATTCCTTCTAAAAATAGTGCCTGGGGGTCCCCTGAGTCTGTCTGTAAAGTGGCACATCTGTAACGTGTAAAGTATCGGCTGCAGCAATAATGACATTTATAAAGCCAAAGATATTTTCCCTGCAAGATTTCTTTATTTTGTAAACAACAGCTTGGGGAGCCAGTCTGTATGATGAGTCCACGATTTATTGCACTCGGAACAAGACTGGAGATTTTTTGGATAAATTCTGGTGTCTCTTTTGCAGACTTTGTATAAAAGTAATAGGTGTGAAAAATTGGGCTTTGGGTGTTGGTGTACTTGTGATAAAAGCAAGAATTGACCTTGCTGTCAAAAATTGAAATCATATGCCCTGACCAAACAGTGGCGGAAAAATTGGTCTTTGGGTGTTAATTGTGCCCATGAAACCTTTACCAAAAAATTTCTTCCAGATGAAATCAACACCCACAAAGCTAGGCAGCCTAGACAGTCTTTCAGAGATTCCAGAACCAGAAAGCACTTAATCAGTGACATCGGCATCAGGGGCTTAATAGCTGCTGCTAATCCAGGACTGATTAATTTTGATAAATGTCAGCTAGTCAAAGGAGTCTGGGGACAGATGCTCTCTCTTATCTGTCACAAAACCTCCAGCAGTACTGAATGCTCATTTAAAAAGCACGCTGGATGCAGGGCCACCCAGCAGCTCTATTGCATGCTGGGCAAGTTCTGGCCAGTGGTCTATCCTCATGACCCAGTAACCCAGTGGATCATCAACTGGAAAGCTCTCCATGTCTGATTTTCCCCCTAAATAATCTCCCACCATATGATGCAAACGCTGCTGATGGTATGTGGAAGCTGACAGCCCTGGGTAGCAGCGACTGAAAAAATTTTGAAATGCATCACTGAGGCAGCCCCCTTCTCCACCGCTCCTCTCTTGACCAACAGAAGTCTCAAAGCTAAGTTTTCCACGAGACTGTAAGCTGCCAGAGTTTGAAAAGGTGTTACATAAACTCCTCTTTAGGGTGTCCTCAAGATATTTCACCCTCTGTGGGGACAGGATGTTGGTCAAGGACGGTTTCCAACCAATAGTGATCTTTCTCCTTTATTCCACAAATTCTCAGGTCCTTTCACAGGCTTTGAATAATGAGGGAGCCCATGCACCACAAGTTTGCATGAGAAGCAGACTCCTCTGGGTCACTGAGGATTACAGTATCTGGAACTGCCTCCTCACAGCCACATACTACTGTCAAGGGTTCTGGGGATGGAAACCCATCTGTTAAGGGTTGACATATGTCTTCCTCTGCTACAATGCCTCCAAAACTGCCAGAATCCTCCTCCTTCTCCCTCTCCTCTTGTGTGTTGTGTAGCGTCGCAAGAATGGTATCTGCATAAAGTGGGCCTTGAGAGGAAAGAAAGTTCCCACTGAATTTCAGCCAGTCGAGCACTGGCTGTGTATGACCACCTGAAATGGCTACAGACTCTTCTGGCCTGCTTTAGCAGATCTTCCAACCCTGGGTACCTGCTTAAGAAATGCTGCACTACTGAATTGAGGCCATGTGCCAGGCATGGTACATGTGTTAACTTTCCCTGTCTAAGGGCAGACAGGAGGTTTGTGCCAGAAATATACTGTGTTAAACTTGCACTAACGCACTGCAATATACTGCAGTAAACGTGCACCAATGCACTGAAATATACTGCATTAAACGAGCACTAATGTACTGCAATATATTGCGGTAAACCAGCAATAATGCACTGCAATATACTGCGGTAAACATGCAATAATGCACTGAAATATACTGCGTTAAACCTTTACTAACGCACTGCAATAAACTGCGGTAAACGTGCAATTAAACACTGAAATATACTGCGTTAAAAGTGCACTATCGCACTGAAATGTACTGCGTTAAACGTGCACTAATGCATTGCAATATACTGCAGTAAACTTGCACCAACGCACTGAAATATACTGCGTTAAATATGCACTAACAGACTACAATATACTGCGGTAAACCTGCAATAATGCACTGAAATATACTGAGTTAAACATACACCAATGGGCTGCAATATACTGCGTTAAATGTACACCAACGGACTGCAATATACTGCGGTAAACACGCAATAATGCACTGCAATATACTGCGGTAAACATGCACCAAGGCACTGAAATATACTGCATAAAAAACATGCACTAATGCACTGCAATATACTGCGGTAAATGTGCAATAACGCAATGCAATATACCACGGTAAACGTGCACCAACGCACTGAAATTTACTGCATAAAAAACATGCACTAATGCACTGCAATATACTGCGGTAAACGTGCACTTGCTTACTGCAATATACTGCAGTAAACGTGCAGCAACGTACGGAAATATACTGTGTTATATGTGCACTCATGCACTGCCATATACTGCATTAAACGTGCACCAACGCACTGAAATATACTGCAAGAATTCTGCCCTGACAAAATAAAATAACATTAAAGTAAAAATTAATGGTTGCACTACACTCACGCTGCACTATCACTAGATTCACACTAAACTGATACTTTACACTCACAATAGAATTACAATAGTCCAATATAGCACACTATCTCGCTAGTAGCACAGAACAGAGCCCTGTTCTATATCTCTCCACGCCAATATCACACTGCAAATGGCCACTATGGAAAGAATATTTTTATAGTGGTAGGTGGGACTAAGAGCAATGAGCCATGATTGGATAGAGTCATCATGACAGTGTCCAGTTATAGATTTGACAGTGCTATGTGCCCTGATTGGGCAAAGCTTTCATTGCTTCAGTCAATCAGGGCTTCCAATGTACTGTGCACTCTGTGACAGTATATAAAGGAGCTGTATATTGGAGGTGAGGGGTTCTGATGAATGAATATAAAGGGTTTACATTGGGGGCGTTGCTTACAAAATAATATAAGAAGGCTTTACACAGCTGCTGATTGCTGAATAGAAGAGAGTTGTACTTTGGCGGGGGGGGGGGGTTGTGGGTTGAATATAAGGGTCTTACACTGGGGGGGATTTACATTAGGGGACTGCTGATAAACTGTATGGAATCTTTTCACTGGGGGGGCTTCTGATGGTTGAATATGAGGAGGACTAGTGGGAGGGTGAGCTGCACAAAGGAGGGCATAGTGGAGACTTCACGTAAACAGAATTTCACATAGGTTGAGCTGAACATGACAGAGGCTAAAAATGAGTACTGCTAGTAAGAACAGAATATGTAGGGGACAGTCACGGCCTGAGGTAAGGGGGAGGGCAGGTGATAACTGAATATGAGCGATGGTTGTGATAGATAATTATGAGGGGGATATTGCATAGTATTAACTGCTGCAGTCTATATGCTGCACTGTACATTACATACTCTATCAGGTTGATTTATTAAAAGCAAATAGACTGTACACTTTGCAAAATGCAATTGCCTTCTGCAAGTACAGTTGCTCCGGAGCTTAGTAAATGAGGTAAGGCTTCACTTTGCAAAGAGTACCCAATCATGTGCAAGGAAAATTTAAAAAACAGCATTTTTGCTTGCACATGATGAATGAATTGGATGATGGAAGTCAGCAGAGTTTCTGCTCATTTACTAAGTTCTGGAACAACTGCACTTTGCAAAGTGCACAATCTTTTTCCCTTTAGTAAATCAACTCCAAAGTTGTTATTGTTTCAACAGTTGTTGGTTGCTAAGTGGTTGCTAACGTTAAAGAACAAAAAGTTTATCTTTAAGGTAGGTTTAGCATCAAAATATATGTGCCCAGAGGCATTTAGAACTCATTTTTAAATGCATCTGGAAGCATGTAATGTTTTGCTATGGCTGCATTCACACCGAGACCTTTACATCTAGGTGCTTTCAGTCTAGCCCTATTTAAAAAGACAGTAATTGTGTGCATTCCAGGATAATTTAGCTGTGCTTTCTGCAGCTAAACCTAATTACACCACTTGTACCTACAGTTAAGCCTATAATAAGGCTTACCTGTAGGTACTGTAAATATTTCCTAAACCTGCATGGTTTAGGAGATATTTACCATATACACTTGCGCCATCATCGGCACATGTGCACTGAAGAAATGGCCTGCTCGTGCTGTTTTTTCAGGGCCGGCGCCGTTACCGGTGGCTCCCGCATGCATGCGCGGGAGTGACGTCATTGCGGCTCTGGCCAATCGCAGCGCTGGAGCCCGCAAACCCAGAAATAACTCCGGGAGACATGTCGCCGGTCAAATCGGTGTGCGGGGACCGTTGCAACAGCTTCGATCTAATGTAAGTATTTCACAATGAACTAGTATGCAATACTAGCTCATTATTCCTTTTGTCTAACAGGGTTTTTTTTTGGGGGGGGGGGGGTTGTTTTTCGGTTTACAACCACTTTAACTAAAAAGGATAAAATAGGTGCGCTTACAATCAAGTGATCAAAAATATAAAATTAAGTAATGATAAAAATTCATAAATTGCCTGTAAATAAATAATAAAATCCAATAATCAATAAATTCATAAAGTGCCTGTGAATAAATGATATAGTCCAATAATAAATGAAGTGTACATATGATCAGGTGACCAAAAATATATATAAAAAATAAAATAGTGATTAAAGTTCATAAATTGCTAGTGAGTAAATAATTGAGTCCTTTCATAGAGAACTCCATGAGGACAAACAGATCCCATGAAGGTGAGTCACACATCTACAGTTCATTGGTCCCAGCACGTGTGAGAGGAAAAAGGAAGAAGGGAATGTGAGGAAAGCATCCAGGCAGACAGTGAATCCAGGTGACAGTAAAATTGAGCCCTTACCAGAAGTGGTGCACCTCCTTAATAGCAAGGTCGTATACACATGCAGATACAGCCCTCTGCGGGGACAGATGGATAACAGTGTCCGGAGTCACGGATTTTGTCTGAGGTTTGATTATCACTTATTTAAAACCAGTGGAGTTTACGCACACCCAGATTTAATTAATTTTCACCCATCCATTGTTACCAGCTGGCCCCTTAGTGTTCCTATCCAATTATGGATGTGTTTGAATACCGTTCCTCACGGGTGATTATAAAAGATGGGGTATTTGAAAACAGCAATGAGTTGGAGGGTGATTTGGGTGGTCTTTTTATGAGACTCGAAAATCTCATGATCTCCGAGATACACACCCAGTGGGATATAGCCTTTCTGGGACAGTATGTGACTGACTCAATGGTCCCGAGAAGCCTTAGGTGGGAAGTTAGTCCCCAAAAAGATGAACTAGAACTCCAGGATTGGTTCAAGTACTTCAATGAAGCTGGAGTCAAATTCTTGGAGTTCCTGATTCAGAAGAAAAATTACAAATTAGTCAGATTAGATGGGGAGATTAAACTTATTAAGGAGAAGCTCTCCCCTCATATTAATAGTGAGGAAGATAAGGAAAGATCTACTAACCTTAAAAAACTACTGGAAAAAGAGGAAATTGAACAAAAAACAAAAAAAGGAAACAGTTTAATCGAGATGTGGGGGACTATAAGAATGGGTTTGTATTTGAATGGCAGAGTAAAATTGCAGCCGATCAGGTTGAGATGACTGGACTTTTGGTCACCCCTCATCCTCCCAGTCGAAAAAATGATTCACAGTCTGATGAAACTGGTAGACACTCATACAGACCTCCCCCACCCAGAGTCAATATCCCACCACCTCTAGACGAGTCTCTTATCAATCGCCAGAAAGGTATAATAAGCCCCCTCAATCCAAACCTCGCCCTTCGATACAGAGATCTGGGGGTATCTCTAAGTCCCCTAAAAAGAAACCCAGGAACCATAAGCCGAATGGTCATACTCGATATAATGATGGTTATCGCCAATATGGACCGACTGGGGGATACCAAGGTGATCATCCCTCTTACCAATATGATTCCCCCAGGAGAATCCATGGAGATGACCAAAACTTGAAATATTCCGTTCCCACTCAGAATCGGTTCCAACCTTTGAGAGGTAGGGATTGCCAATATGACAATTATGGAGGATATGAAAGTAGAGATGAATATCACTCCGAATACTGGACCCCCAAAAGAGGGATGCATAATGATAGGCTACCCTGGTACCAACCACCTCCTTTCCAACGAGGGGACCAGGGTAGTCGGCGTATCCCTAATCAACCTCAGTGGGAAGAGTATTCCCAACCACAACATTGGGGTTTTCCCCGGGGAGACCAAAACCCCCAAAGACTTGTAGAAAAAAGAGAGGAGTCAGAAGGGGGAGGAGATCAAAGAGCCAAGTGAAAACGGGAATGAGGGGACAGGGTATTTTCAACCTGAGCAAAGTCTGTCTGACTCAGGCTGAGACCTCTATTCTAGATAAGGGTCTCAAATTCGCACCCCCTAAATCACTTAATAAGTTTCAAACCTATATGGATATCCATAAATATACCAGAAAATGAAATATTAAAAGGTACATGCTGTCCAATCCTGTCAGCTCTGAAGGCATGACTTCCACTAATATTAGACATTCAGATTTGGCAAACGCCTCCCTCTTTAACCCACCTGGAGGTTTACCTGCCTCCATCAAGGTCTTTAGGGATGTTCTCCTTAGAGAACTTGACCATTTGAAAATTAAAAATACTAAAATGACTAGGGAATTACAATTAGGTCTGGACTTGCTCTGTAAACAAAAAGACCTTGTGGTTAGGCCAGAGGAAAAAGGGGGGGTAGTAGTCCTCAATAAGGCCGACTACATTCAAGAACTCGGGAACATAGTCGGGGACCGCGATACCTATATGCCTCTTAAATCTGACCCACGTGTAAAATTTAAAAAGGAACTGGAAAAAATTGTCGATCAGGGCTGAGTTAGGCATTATCAACAAAAAAGAAAAATTGTTCTTAGTACCAGTTTCATTCAAGGACTCCTATCATGTACTACTTGCCCAAGATCCACAAGGATCCTGTCCATCCCCCCAGGTCATCCAATCATTAGTGGAATAGATTCCATTACGTCTAGGGCAGGTAAGTACATTGATAGTTTCCTTCAACCTTTGGTCAAGCTATTGCCAGCCAATATTAAGGATAGCAGACATACCATCAATCTGCTCAAAGATTGTGGTGACAGGGAGGGACACTGGCTATGCCGATGTCACATCCCTGTATACCATAATTCCCCACAATTGGGGTATTGCTTCTGTTAGGCATTTTCTGAATAGAGATCTCTCACTACTAAGGAGACCAAAGCGTTTCATTATGGACCTTTTAGAATATGCCACTACGCATAATTTTTTCTGGCATGACAACCAGTTTTTTCTTCAAACCAAGGGCGTGGCGATGGGGGCTAAGTTTGCCCCCAGCTTGGCTAATATGTTCATGGGTAAGTGGGAGGAGGATGTCATCTATGCCCAGCAAAGACTCGAATTGGTCTTGTGGGCTAGATATATAGATGATGTCCTGCTCCTCTGGAATGGTACCCATGAATCACTTTGCTCATTCATGGAGTGTCTCAACAATAATGACAGGGGAATTGTACTTAAATATGAGGCCAGTCAACATACGGTCCATTTTTTGGACCTTAAGATCTGGAGTGAAGGGGATGCTTTACTCACTTCCACCCACTTTAAGGCCACAGACCGCAATTAATTTATTTCTCGTGACAGTTGCCATCACAAAGCTTGGCTTGACTCAGTTCCCAAGAGTCAATATATAAGAATGAAGCGGAACTGTTCTACAACAGCTGACTTTAAGGCCTAATCCAAGGTACTCACTGACAGATTTTTGGAAAAAGGGTATGAGGCTCACTTCCTTAAAGAGAAACTGGACCAAGTAGATCAGCTTGACCGTGAACTTCTACTTATGGATAAGACTAGGACTGGGGGGAGAGATACTGATAATAACTTCTCATGCCCTTTTATAACAGGATATTCCCACCAACACTTTTCAATCAAGAAATTGTTACACAAACATTGGCATATTGTCAAAAATGATCGCATATTGGGACCTGTACTCCCCGATAGACCTCAGGTCGTTTTTAGAGGGGTCCCCTCAATAAAATCACTTGCGGCCCCTAGTGTCTGTGACCCTCCCACTAGAAAACCCATGTTTTTTCAAAATTTGGTGGGGTATTATAGATGTAAGAATTGTGCGGTCTGCTCTATTAATGCCATCAAAGATAGGAAGGTCAGTCAGTTTAATTCCAACAATACTTCCCAAGACTTTTCAATTAAATCTTGTATTACTTGTTCCACTGCTAAAGATGTGTATCTTCTTACCTGCCCTTGTGGGCTTCAGTATGTGGGATGCACCGTGCGACCCTTGCAGGTTAGACTCAAAGAGCATATTGGGAACATTAGGAGAGGCTTTAAAGGCCATCCAGTTTCCAAACATTATTTAGAAGTGCATAAGCAGGACCCTAAGGGAACCTCGTTTGTAGGTATTGACAGACTTAAATTATCATGGAGAAGGGGACCCAAACGACGTGCCATCTCCAAGTTAGAAATGGAGTGGATTTATAAAATCAGTTGTCTTAGACCCCTGAGGTTAAACGTAGATATTGAAATAAATGCGTTTATTGATAATGCTTGAGACAAAATTGTTATATCTTCAATCTATACCCTTTATACTGTTCATACTGACGTGAGGAGGACACCTTGGCGATCTGATGTCTCCCACTCAGATAGAGGTTCCACCCTTTATCATGACTAGTGGAATTTTAGAATAATAAGATATCAATATAAAAAGACTTTTTTTATTATAGTTTTTATTGTATTTTTTAAAGTCTAGAGTTACCCCTCTAGATGTATACCTACCCCTATGTGTTTTTCTGGCAGCCTGGTGGCTACGTGATTTCCACTTACATTATCAGGAATATGCTATCCGTGATATTTATAGTATATCTATATTCTGCATCTTTTTGTTGCAGTATATTTTTAATTTCTCCCTTTGTCATCTGTTTAGGATTCACACACATTGGATTTAAGCTTGGATTTATATATATATATATATATATATATATATATATATATATATATATATATACCCTCTGTGTGTGTTTTTTCTTTTTCTTCCTTTTTCAATTCAGTTTTCCCCTTCCCTTGGATTTCTGTGTGGAACTCTCGCTGCGTGGTGTACGTCATATCGAGGCTTGGTGTTCTCCTGCGCATCCTCATTGTGTTGAATACGGAACGGCGCCCAGAAGAAAACAAGGTCTGGTTGCCGTTCAACACTATATGGGTGATGGTTCAGTGTGTCGCCCGTGCCCCTTTGAAGACCTCATTTATGACGAAACATGTATGGCATGGCTACGCACTGTACGCCATCACATTGTACGCCCCATGCTTGTTTACATGGGTGTTCGTTTTTTTGTATGCCGGCTTTTTAATATAATTTACAGTGGAGACGTGTTCCCTGCCCCAATAAGCAATAAAAGTTTTTTAATTTTACTACACTATCGGAGACTTTTTGCGTCTCTTTGCACTCATGGACCTTCGGACCAGTGAGTGCTTCTCCCTAGGTTGACATGTTGGAGTGGCCTCCCCCTGGAACGTTATATACATCTGTGAATCTGGACGCTGTTATCCATCTGTCCCCACAGAGGGCTGTATCTGCATGTGTATATGACCTTGCTATTAAGGAGGTCCACCACTTCTGGTAAGGGCTCAATTTTACTGTCACCTGGATTCACCGTCTGCCTGGATGCTTCCCTCACACTCCCTTCTTCCTTTTTCCTTTTTCCTCTCACATGGGCTGGGACTGATGAACTGTGGATGTGTGACTCTCCTTCATGGGATCTGTTTGTCCTCATCGAGTTCTCTATGAATGGACTCAATTATTTACTCACTAGCAATTTATGAACTTTAATCACTATTTTATTTTTTTATATATATTTTTGGTCACCTGATCATATGTGCACTTAATTTATTATTGTACTCTATCATTTATTCACAGACACTTTATGAATTTATTCATTATTGGATTTTATTTTTTATTTACAGGCAATTTATGAATTTTTATCATTACTTAATTTTATATTTTTGATCACTTGATTGTAAGCGCACTTTTTATTTATTTTTATTACACTGATATTTGTGTTTTTTTGTTGCAGCTGCAGTTTAGTGTTTGCATAATTGTTTGCTTTTTAGCGCTGTTTTTTTCTTTTTTTTTTTCTTTTATACCATCTGCCGTCATTATACGGCAGCAGGTCGGCTCTCCTGTGCAAATCGCTGTAGCTGTAGCTGCATGCTGCCGGAGCGTGCCCACGGGTTGGGCAGACTCGATGTCCATTGGCGACCCACGATCGCCTGTTACAGAGGCAGAATAAACAAGGCGATTCCCTATTCTAAGAGATGACATGACAGGAATCTACTGTTCCCAGTGATCGGGAACAGTGATCTCTGTCATGTACCTGGCAGTCCATTGCCCCTACAGTTAGAACACACCTAGGGAACACACTTAACCCCTTGATCGCCCCCTAGTGTTAACCCCTTCCCTGCCAGTGACATTTACACAGTAATCAGTGGCTATTTATAGCACTGATCGCTGCATAAATGTCAGTGGCCCCAAAAAATTGTCAAAAGTGTCCGATCTGTCTGACGCAATATCGTAGTCCAGTTAAAAATCGCAGATCGCCATCATTACTAGTAAAAAAATAAAAATATTAAAAATGTCATAAAATCAATCCCTTATTTTTTAAACGCTTAACTTTTGCGCAAACCAACCAATATACGCCTATTGCGATTTTTTTTTTACCAAAAATATATAGAAGAATATATATCGGCCTAAACTGATGAATAAATATTTTTTTTTTATATATTTTTTTGGGATATGTTATTATAGCAAAAAGTAAAAATGTTTTTTCAAAATTGTCGGTCTTTGTATATAGCGCACAATTTTGTTTGGGTACAAGGTTGCACGACCGCGCAATTGTGAGTTAAAGGGACACAGTGCCATATCGCAAAAAATGGCCTGGTCATTAAGGTGGCAAATCCTTCTGGGGCTGAAGTGGTTAATGCAAGTACATCTAAATGTAGGAAAAATTGATCTAGAATGTATAAAGTTTGCTTATATTTGCAGATTAATATCTTCTTCATAAACACAGGTGGTCCATGTGCATGAGACCTGATGTGTCTCTGAGATTGCCACCTGTGGCATAGTCATTTACAAGTATTTTATGACTGTGGCATAAGTGTGCATTGTAATATTACTTTAATATTATATATTATTATATATAATTATTATATTACTTTAAGCCATGCCCACTATTCATCTCAAGGCACTCATGCCAACTTTTTGCTGCATTTCAACTTTCCTCTCATGAGTCCCTCTTTCTTAAAGTGTTACTAAACCCAGGACCCTGCATTCCCTATATCTGGTCTCCCACAGTACACAGAACACGGAAATGCAATTATTTTAGTAAATATAAACAGCTAAATACCATTTCTCATCAGCAGTATGTAGCAGTCTTGTGACTTCTATGAGTATATGGTTAAAGATTGATTGTAGGAGGAGTTTTCATTCTTCTCTAACTGTCCAATAATGATACAGGACCCCCGACCATCTGTCTAGACAGTGCTGATTGGCCCTGTGCTGATCACATGCACCCTCCCAAAAAAAAAGCTCTGTAGCAATACATACCACACTGAGCATGTGCAGAGTGTCCCCAAGGCCAAAAACACTATACTGTAATTTTACTTATTAAGTAAGCCAAACCTCAAATCCTTCAATCCACTGATTTTGTTGGTGCTATATGACTGGATTTAAGGTTTAATGTTGAAAAATATAACAATACAGCTAGTAATAATGATTAAATTCCACTGCCTTATAACAATAACTGTAGAAATGCATTTGTATTACTGATCTGCTTAACATTCAGCTGTGTACAACTTCAAATCAAAGATACTGTATATTAATAATTTGCAGCTGCAGAGCTAATTCCTTTTGAGCCAATGTGATTGCTACTTCTGATTATGTCTTATCTGCTTTATTGTTCAGCTTTTTATCTGTTACAAATACAAACTCAATAATAATTAATGAGGATTTAGGGTTTGCCTACACAATCCTTTATTCTTGTCATCCAAGAAAATGTACAGTATATGTACAACATTAAGGTATAAAAGTTAGCATAAACAGCCCCATGAATGCCTCCACAACATACAGTATTGAAAAAATAAATGTAAAACAACAGTAGATTCTCAGCACTTGCTGGTCACAATAAGTAGCCGAGGTAGCTCACTGCCTTTTAAATGCATCTTGGGGGATTGATGTCTACAGCCTTCTTGCTCCCTAATCTGTACAATTTTTCTTACCTTAACAAGAAACATTCTTACATTAAACTCTTTATTCTCAGTAATGTACGGATATTATTGCTAAATATAATGTAATATGGGATTTATTAAAATATGGAAATTATTGCCAACTATAATGACAATACAACAAATATCCCACCAAAGTTGACTTCAAGCTTCTCAATAGGGCAGTAGGGATTAATAACACACGTGTACAAATAAAATGAACGAAAATTAATATTTTTACTTACATTTTGTTACAAATGATGGGTTCCAATGAAAAAGACAGAACCCAATGAAAAAGATTTTCCAATGAAATATAAATAATAAAAAGAAATAGATTACATTGTGGGCTATAGCAATGGATGGTCCAATAAAGAGTACCTCAAGAAATTAGTATAGTATAGCTATATAGTATAGCTGCAGTTAGTTTTGCACTCCTTTGGCCCGATTTGTCAGCTGACATCACAGAGCCGGTCCAGGCTTGGGAAAGATTGCAACCATATGGTCGGAATCTGCCCACATGCCTGGACTGGCACCTGGCTCAGGCTCTCAGCGGGCTCTCCAGTGAGCGGAGAGCCAGTGACTGACAATTACCAGCTTTCTGCTCACATAGCTGTGAGAACTGAGTGATCTGCGGTGTTTGAGCACTCGGTTCTCAGTGTTCGAGCCGGCGGGTGACAGATGCAGCATCGGACTGATGTTGCATCCAGCTAGGTAAGTATGATTTTTAAAAATAAAAATAAATCCTATACTGTAGGGGTTCAATTCTTTTTTTTTTTTGAGTTTAAAATGGGTTAAATTCTACCATTGGTCTCCCTCTTACCTTGCCTTGATTCAGGGCAGCCCTGGAAGTCCTGCTTAATCAGACACAGACACGCTGAACTGATTAGCAGAGACTTGTTTATTTTACCTTGTACTGCATCTTAAGTACACAGAATGAGATGGGTGTTATTAATTATTATTCACCATTAATGGGTACATGTTTGGATGACATATTTTCTTTATAATAAGGGAATATAATATAATAATATAATACTTATTCATTTAATCAATTATAGAGATAGACATATATATAATTATTTACGTATTTGTATCTAGGCAACTTATACTGTTTAATTAGAGTTTATAAAAAAACTCCAGTGGTTTCCTGTCAGCCAAGACATATCTTCACATATATAAGTTCCCAATATTAAGTTTTACAATTAATACATGCTTACTGTAAAAAGTTCTATAACACTCTTTTAAACTGAATAATTAGAAAAAGCACTCTACCTACAAGCATAATATATTATCTATAATAATCTTAAACATATATTCTTCTAATTAACCCTTCACAATCACCCTTTTGTCACAAAAGTGACAATTATGAATCCTGTTTCCACTAGGCTTCATCCTATATTGCTTTCCTATAAATGCATTTGCCCATCTTCATAGGTATACATATACTGTATATATATAACAATAGGCACATTAAAAATACCATATCACAAGACCATGATACATAAATGAAGGTCATTTAAACCATTATCTCAACTGTATAGCAAATGTCCATGAAAAAAAAATAGAAGGAGGGCCTGACAGTCTTTAGGTTAATGAAAAATAGTCCTCATCAAAAAAAATATAAAAGAACACAAAAAGAGTCTCTCTTGTGTGACTTGTAAATGTAAGTTTCCAGTATACAAAGTCCACTTTATTTCAATCCTTAATTTCATTTCCTAAACCTTTAAAATACATCCAAGGATTTGATTCTGTACTCATCTATGCAATCAGAAGATTCTTCACCCCATAAAAACGTGCATCTTGTAAGGACATGCCTTTACATCTACAGACAAACTGGAACAGATTCATTTGGGCTGGTTTTGGGTCTTCATGCTGGCACCTCAGTTCTCTCTCTCTCATACTGTTCACTGGAACTCTCAGGCCTTGGCTTGGCATCATGGCTCCCCCTCTTAGACATTCCCAAGAACATATCCCCAGCATTTCCCCAGCAGGAGTCCTTCTTTAACCTTCAACTTCAAAAGGTGTAGGAAAGATCATACTGAAATTATAGTTTGGAAAAACTTCTGGACTCATCCCAAGACCTCCTGGCTGGCTTAGAAACAACAAAGATTTCCATGTAAAAGATGTAGTAATTTCTTCAAGTAGCGGGCATTCGGATTGAGACATGGATGGTAGGGTAATTACTTCACGTGAATTGGGGGGGCGTGGATACTCTCAAGCCAACATGAATAACCACAGAATCATCAAAACTACTAGATAAGGCCTTACTTAATTTCATTAACTCAAACATAAATCCATAAGTCCATTAAGCATGCAGAAATAAAATGTTTCCTAGCAACAGTTTTCATTATATAGATTCAATATATATATTCAACTGAACATGTTTTCATCCAATATTGCAGCAGGATTCAATAAAACATAAACACCTTTAGTTCCTCTTATCCTCTGAACCCAAGTGAAACCCAAGGCTCCCAGAACAGAACATTTTACCCAAACACATATTCTGACTCAGAACTTAGTTTCCTAACTTTGTAATATATCTTACTATCATAAGCAAAATAAAACAGTAATGAATATAAGTAACATTACATCATTAACACTTTACAGCTGAAACTCTGGGAATTCAAAAAGTAATATATCCAAAAAATAGTCACTTTAAGACTGCATTCAAACCAAACTTTCCCATCAAAAAACCTTAGCACTTCACGGATTCAATATATCAAACAATCTCAGTAAGTCTTAAAGTATTTATAATTTCACCCTATTTTTACCAAAATCCCATTATCAAATTTGAATTTAACTCCAAACCCTAAAAGAGGGGATATTAGGCTTAATATCCAATTGTATTAATTCTATCAAATTTACAATATTATAGGTTAGCAACACAATTTAAACACTTCATGCCTATAGTAGTGGGACCTTCTGTATGTGACAGGGGTATACCCAGATTTTGGCACTCATATGTATAACAGCTGAAACACAATTTCAACATTTGCACAAATAAACAATTTCCTCTGTTTGGTAACAGGCAATGTCTTTGTTCATTGCCACGTTCCTGTTTTTCTTCATTTCAATATTAACAAATTAGCTTATTGTCACAATGCATTTCAAACATATACTCCCTTTTTCCATAATTAACCTTGCACAACAACTCATTTTTCTTATATGCACCACCTTAGGTTTCTTAAAATAAAAAAATAAATTACTATAATGCCATTTATTGCACACATCAGAGTTAGTCCAGGGAAATGATATCAAGCTGATGTACAAAATGCCCTCCAAACTTGCAACAATGTGAAAATAAGCAATTCCAGCAAAAATAAAATTATTTATAGTAGGACCTTAAATGCAAAAGACCTAGATAATTAAGCATAACTGGAAGTCCCAGCCATAAGTTAAAACTGTATTATTTCAGTACAGTACAACATTCTACTTAAATGTTCCCCCTTTTTTCCCCCAATTTTCTTAACCTTTTAAATCTAATTGACTGATCTGATCAAATTCCTCGGGAGAGGAAATTTTGGTACCAGTAAATACAATTAGTAATTTAGTAGTGATGTCATTTTTCCCACATATAATTCCAGTTAAACAGTGCTTTTGGCATGGGCTTAATAATATGTGCCCAACCAATTCAATAAACTCACCAACAGTTGTTGGAAACCTCTAAACAACCAAACCAAAAAATAAACATGTAACACATATTCACATATTGTAAATCTATGAACACATTAAAGTTTTTTATATATATATATATATATATATATATATATATATATATATATATATATATATATATATATATATATATATATATATATATATGTATGATGTATATATATATATATATAATATTTCCCTTTTCTACAAACCTGTTTTAAAACCATAAGCCCTGCTATCTAACCAAAACCCTTGATTTCTGGGCAACTTGTCTGGAAACAAAATGATCTCTGATAACAACATATCCTAACATGGGTGTCCCTCCTCAAGGCAATAACAGGACATATAAAAAAAAGGCATCTTCCCTTTTCTTTCTATAATTTAAGAGGTGCTGCCTTGCTCTAAAAAGATTTCCTGTCTCCCTAAAGAAAAGGGAGGTCCAGGTATCTGGTACTGGACAAATATCTAAATATCTACATCCTCTTGTACTTGTAAGTAACCTGAATCCACTAAGGTTTGGGGTTCAGGATGTGTCATTTTTTCAAGGAACATAGAACCTTGAGGTGTGGTACTAACTGTTCCATGATAATCCATAGCACTGACATTTGGGGACAACACTCTACTAATGAAGGATAAAAAAATTATTATCTTAACCACTTGCCGACTAGCCGCCGTGGATGTACTGCGGCAGGATGAATCGTGCCCGCGAATCGCCGTCATTGTACGTCGGCTCAAGAACCCTATTGTGTGGGCAGGCGCGTGCCCACTGGCCAGCGGGGGAGCCAATCAGCGGGTGGGGCGGACTTGATGTCCGTCGGCCACCCGCGATTTTTCCCTGCAGTGACAGAAAGGGGACCTGCCTGTGTAAACAAGGCAGATATTCAATCTGGCAGGGGAGATCACACAGATCCTGTCTTTCTGCTCTGTGTGTTTTCCCAGGCAGCCCATCCCCCATACAGTTAGAACACACAGTGAGGGAACACATTTAACCCCTTGATCGCCCCTGATGTTAACCCCTTCCCTGTCAGTGTCATTAGTGTCCCAAAAAAGTATCAAAAATGTCAGTTAGGTGTCCAATCTGTCCGCCGCAATGTTGCAGTCCCGCTAAAAATCGCAGATCACCGCCATTACTATTAAAAAAAATTAATAGTAATAAAATTGCCATAAATCTATTCCCTATCTTGCAGACGCTATAACTTTTGCACAAACCAATCAATATATGCTTATTGCAATTTTTTACCAAAAATAAATAGTAGAATATATATCAGCCTAAACTGAGGAAGAATTTTTTTTTTTTTTGGGGGGGGGGGGGATATTTATTATAGCAAAAAGTAAAAAATATTGCTTTTTTTTCAAAATTGTCGCTCTTTTTTTGTTTATAACACAAAAAATAAAAACCGCAGAGGTGATCAAATACCACCAAAATAAATCTCTATTTGTGGGAAAAAAAGAACATAAATTTTGTTTTGGTACAGCGTCACCCGATCGCGCAATTGTCAGTTAAAGCGACGCAGTGCCTTATCCCAGAAAATGGCCTGGTCATTAAGGGGATAAATCCTTCCGGTCCTTAAGTGGTTAAAAAGCTTCTGGCATTCTCAGCTGAAAATGGAAATTTGAAGTATTCCTTAACTTACAACCATCTCAATTTAATAAGGGGGTTACAATAATCCCAATCATGGGTGTATTAGCATGGGGCACATTTGTAAATGTGATAGGGTTGAGTATATAAAAGTATTTTAGACACTGGAATAAGGATTTTCCCCATTTCATTCTCATTATATCTTTTTTTTTAATACTTCCTGAATTCTCAACCTCTTTATAAACTGTAACTCTTAGCCATGGCTTATGTTTCATACCTAAATCGCTTTATTCATCTGTAATCTCGGTATCTTTTAAGGCTAGTTTCCATTGCAAAAAACATTTCCCCTTTATGCATACTTTAATCACAAAACAATTTATGCGAGCAAACGAGCAAACATATGTATCTTTGAGAGTGCAACTATTCTATGTGCAGGACAGCTGGCACTGAAATAGCGCAGCCAAAAACGTTTCACCTACAGCTTAAAGTTGAAAGTTACACTCCTAAAAATACTCCTGTTCTTACTCCTTGAGAACATTCCATGCCTTCACCCTTAAGGCGGTCATCAAGAGACACATTAATACATCTTCTTACCAATTACTATTTTCAAGCGTATACTCTATATACAAATATTTGTCAAGAGGGTAAGAAGGAGACCTTTGCATTCCTGGGATCCCTTACCTTTACCTTGTCTAGGTCTTTAAATTCTCCATGAGCTCCACAGCTGTTGATAACCTGACTCTTCTGCCTATTGGACAGAGTGCCTGAACCAGCACAGGCAATATGCATCTAGGCAGCTTGCCGGCCAGCCCTTCTGAAGCAAACGGCACTCACAGTATGCATCTGGGCAGCTTGTAGACATGTGCACACTGAAATATTTCGTTTCGGAATTTCGTTATAGTCCGAAAAATACATTTATTTAGTTACTCCCGAAATTAGTTTTTATTTATTTTGTTTTGTTAAAAAATGCATTCGTCTGAAAATCCGAAATAATTAAGGTTGAATCTGTCATTGAAGGCTTATGGTGTCTGTCGAATGTTCTAAGAAGATTCGACGGAGCAGCTAAACTGTCGCAATCGTACATTTCCGGTTGAATGTTCCGCCTACAAGCTATAGTAGAATTCTAATGTTGTATGCTTCGTCGAATCTTCATGTCAAATCTTTTCTGTCTACGTCGAATAATCTTGGACTACTAGAGTTAGTTTAGGCACATTCAACCTTTTTTGCTGATGTCTCTATAATGTTGAATATTTTCTCTCTATGTGGAATCTTTTCTCTCTATGTAGAAAAATCTTGGACTAATAGAGCTAAGGTTAGGCACATTCGACCACAGGTTCGATGGACACAGATCGCTATTGTCAGCCTCATGTCGAATCTCCTATCTATATCGAACTGTTGTCACAACGAAAATGAAAATAAAGCATTTGTTTATGTCGGATCTTTCGGTTTTCGAATTCTGCACGTTAGTTATCGTTTGTTAAAACGATAACGAAAATACCCGAAATTCGGACGAAAATGCATTCGGACGAAAACTAATGCACATGTATAGCAGCTTGCAGTGTCCGATCCTTCTCCTGAGCAACTGGAGAGGACATATGTACTTTGGCAGATGCCATACGGTCCTCTTTATTAACCCTTAACCCACTTAGAGTCCGCAATAGGAGCGCAACCAAAAAGTGGCCTCTACCTATCCCACTTCTGACACCACTGAACTGCAGGGGTTAAATTCTACCATTGGTCTCCCTCTTACCTTGCCTTGATTCAGGGCAGCCCTGGAAGTCCTGCTTAATCAGACACAGACACACTGAACTGCAGAGCAGAGACTTGTTTTTGTTTGCCTTGTACTGCATCTTAAAGGATAAGTTCACCTTTTTGGGCAGAATTTCACTTTTCATAATAAAAAGAAACGTTTTCCAATGCCATTCCTGACCCAGCCCTCCCAATGTGCTTTTCTTTCACTTACCTCATTCACATGATATTTAGAATCTTGTCAGTCTTGTAGTTATTATTATTATACAAGATTTAAATAGCTCCAACAGTTTACACAGCACTTTACAACTTGAGGGTAGACAGTACAAATACAATACACTTTGATACAGTAGGAATCAGAGGGCCCTGCTCCTTAGAGCTTACAATCTAAGAGAGCAGGTCAAGAGATACAAGAGGTAATAACTGTGGGGGATGTGCTGAGTCACTGCTGATGGAGTGTCAGGGCTGGGCTCAGCCCTTCCTTCTCCGAGCTGGCCGCTCAGCTATCGGCTAATTGCCAGCTCTTATCTCTTCACAGTTACTCAGCTGTTGATGATATCCTGCTCCTCAGTTCTGCCTACTTAAGCTGTCCAGCTCAGAGGATCTCTGCCTTCGCCTTAGTCAACATCACAGAGACGCTCTCTTGCATTCCTGTTAAAAGACTTGCTCGGCTGACATCCCTTCTGGCTCCAGATCTTACTTCCTGTTTTACTACACTCATTTCCGGCTCCCTGACATTTGGCTTGTCTAAATATCCATTCCAGTTTCTGAACTCTGGCTATGTTTTGTTCTATTTACTTTTATTATTAAATAATAATAATTATTAACTGTATTTCTGTCTCGATCTGATTTCATGGTTTCTGACATGGAGAAAATAAATGTACAGTTGTTAGGTGGGGGCAAGATAGGCTTCTCTGAAGAGATGAGTTTTCAGGGATTGTTTAAAAGTGGACAAAGTAGGAGAAAATCGAACAGATTGGGGTACAGCATTCCAAAGGATGGGAGAGGCTCTGGAGAAGTCCTGAAGGTGGGTATGGGATGAGGTGACAAGGGAGTTAGAGAGTAGGAGGTCTTGGGATGAGTGAAGAGAAGGATTTGGTTGGTATTTTAAGATTAGGTTAGTGATGTAGCTGGGGGCCAGGTTGTGGATGGCTTTGTAAGTTATTGTTAGTATCTTGAATTGAATTTGTTGGCTGAGTGGCAGCCAATGGAGGGATTGGCAGATGGGTATAGCAGACGCTGAGCAGTTTGTGAGGTGGATGAGTCTGGCAGCAGCGTTCATGATGGACTGAAGTGAGGATAGCATATTTAGAGGTAAGCCAATGAGGAGGGAGTTGCAGTAGTCAAGGCAAGAGATGACCAGGGAGTGGATTAGAAGCTTTGTGGTGACATTGGTTAGGTAGGGGCGTATCTTGGAGATGTTGCAGAGGTTGAGGCGGCAAATTTTGGATAGCGATATGATGTGGGGCCGAAAGGTTAGTTTGGAGTCCAGAAATTACACTTAGGACCTTGGCGTGGGGGGACAAGTTGATAGTTGAGCTGTTGATATTGACAGAGAAATCAGGGAAAGTGGCACCTGGGGAAGGGAATATCATGCGCTCGGTTTTGGATAGGCTAAGTTTGAGGAAGTGATGTGACATCCAGGCTGATATGTCTGCTAGTAAGTTGGTGATGCATGAGGAGACAGATGGAGAGAGCTGGGGGTGGAGAGATAGATTTGGGTGTCATCAGCGGAGAGATGATATTGAAAGCCATGGAATCAACTGACCCAGGGAGGTGGTGTAAATTGAGAAAAGGAGAGGTCCAAGAACAGAGCCTTTGGGGACTCCGACGGAGAAAGGAAGAGGAAAGGAGGAAGTAGAGTTGTAAGTGACACTGAAGGAGCAGTGAGATAGGTAGGATGAGAACCAGCGAAGAGTACAGTCACAGAGACCAAAGGAGTGGAGTTTATTGAGGAAGAGGGGGTGGTCCACTGTGTCAAAGGCAGCAGAGAGGTCTAGGAGAAGTAATACAGAATAGCGTCTCTTGGCTTTAGCCTTTAGTAGGTCATTTGTGAGTTTAAGGAGAGCAGTTTCCGTGGACTGTTGAGGGCGAAATCTGAAATCTGAAATCTTTGAATGGATTTTCAGTTTACATCACTTCCTGTAGCTTGTATCAGCATTCACTTCCTGTTAGGTCATCTCCCAGAAGCCATCTCTTCCTTGTTGCATCACAGAAGAGGGCATGATAGGGCGTGTTTACCACTCTGGACCACACCGCTCTCATTACAATACCACCTTCCACCCACTTTCTATACAATCTGATTTTACAATCTCCTTTAGATCTCCCATCAGCTATTTAGTACAAGGGCCTGCTCGAGTTGCTACAAATTGAATGGATTGTTCAGGTGTGTCCTCTATTCCATAGTTCTGGTAAATCTAAAGGAAATTGTACAGAGATTGTACAATCAGATTGCATAGTGTATGGCATCTTTACACAAGTACATAGGAGGGAGTGAATGGAGACACTTAGTCATGAGGCCTCATTCACATCTCCACCCAACAAAAACTCACATTCCCGCATGTATTTGTTTTGTGTGTTTTGTATGTTTTTGAGTATTTTCACTCATTACGCATAGGACAGCCCATTCCCTTAAATAGACTGCCCTAGGCGCAACAATCACCCCAGAAAAGCTCCTGAACTATTTTTGGAGCAGTGCGTTACTGCAGTTTTCAGTATGTTTGCCGCACTTGGGGAGTCTTTAACATGTGATGACAACACAAACATGATGCACATTTGTTGTATTTATGAAACGCATGGCAAAGCACACATTTTCTATGCCGTTTGCCATGCGTTTGGAAACACACAGATGTGAATGGAGCCTCATTGTTCTTCTGTAAATGCACCAATTTCACTTTCAGGCCCCATTTACACCCAGAGTAGTGGGAGCGCATGTTCTTTGGCTCATTTTTCTAGTGACACACATAGAGCAGCCAGTCGATTTCAATGGGCTGCGCTCCACCTCGCACGGACATTTTTGTAAATTTGTTACTGCATTTATCACCTGTTTTTTTCACATGGCAATATGTGTGTTTATTTCTGTGTTTGCAACTAGGTAATTTTAGGTGTATAAATGTGGCCATACACTATACAATCTGATTGTACATCTCCTTTAGATTTACCAAAACTATATAATAGCAGGAGGCACCATCAATTCAATCACTCTGTATCCAATCAGGCAGGTACTTGCACTACATCAGGGATGTCTTGTGATCTGCATGTGGCCCCAGGGAATTTAGCATGCACCCTAAGCCCATCCATGGAGGAATGCTGGGGGTGCTGTGAAAACTTAGTTGATGGGTAAAGGTGCGCCAATGAGGACAGCTGGTAAACTCTTTCCTAAGTCATACTGGCTGGTCCGTCCTGTGCGTCTGTACTCTGTCCACCAGGAAGTTTCTGAAGTGATCTGCAAATTACAGCCATGGATGGAGGTGAGGCCTGGTCTTCAAAACCAAGGAAAACTTATTGTGCAACAGAGGTTCATTAATGGTATGTTGGTACATAGGGCAGTTGGATTTTAGAAGAAAAAAAAAGGTGAACTTAGCCTTTGTTATTAATTATTTTCCACCAAAATGGGGTACATGTTTGGATGACATATTTCCTTTATAATAAGGGAGAAAACCTACCTATTCATTTAACCAATCATAGAGATACACATACAGTGCCTTGAAAAAGTATTCACACCCCTTGACATTTTCCACATTTTGTCATGTTACAACCAAATATATAAGTGTTTTTTTAGTGGGATTTTATGCGATAGACCAACACAAAGTGGCACTTAATTGTGAAGTGGAAGGAAAATAATAAATGGTTTTCCATTTTTTTTACAAATAAATATCTGAAAAGTGTGGCGTACATTTGTATGCAGCCCCCTTTACTCTTATACCCCTAACTAAAATCTAGTGGAACCAGTCCACCTGTGTGTAATTTAATCTCAGTATAAATACAGCTGTTCTGTGAAGCCTTCAGAGGTTTGTTAGAGAACCATAGAAAACAAACAGCGTCATGAAGGCCAAGGAACACGCCAGACAGGTCAGGAATAAAGTTGTGGAAAAGTTTAAAGCAGGGTTAGGTTATAAAAAAATATCCAAAGTTTTGAACATCTCTCATAGCACTGTTCAATCCACCATCCAAAAATGGAAAGAGCATGGCACAACTGCAAACCTAACAGGACATGGCTTTCCACCTAAACTGACAGGCCAGGCAAGGATAGAATTAATCAGAGAAGCAGCTAAGAGGCCCATGGTAACTCTGAAGAAGCTGCAGAGATCCACAGCTCAGGTGGGAGAATCTGTCCACAGGACAACTATTAATCATGCAATCCACAAATCTGGCCTTTATGGAAGAATGGAAAGAAGAAAGCCATTGTTGAAAGAAAGCCATAAGAAGTCTTGTTTGCAGTTTGCGAGAAGCCATGTGGGGGACACAGCAAACATGTGGAAGAAGGTGCTCTGGTCAGATGAGACCAAAATTGAACTTTTTGGCCTAAAAGCAAAACGCTCTGTATGGCAGAAAACGAATACTGCACACTAATATTGCATATCACCCTAAACACACCAACCCCATCGTGAAACATGGTGGTGGCCAGGGGCGTTGCTAGGTGGCAAAAAGACCAGGGGCTTCAGCCCGAAGTCCAAGGCCGGCACGGGGGGGGGGGGGTTGGGGGGGCCCTCTAGTGGCGCTGGGTTTTTTTGGTTGGGCGGCGGGGTTGTGTGGTGGGGGGTAGGCTGACTTGCTGGTTGCTGCCTGGCTTACCAGTGCCCATCAATGCTGACCACTAAACTGACCTACCTACCTGACACACACTGACCTAACTTGACCTACCTGATACACACTGACCTACCTGATAAACGCTGACCTACCTGACATACACTGACCTACATACACTGACCTACCTGATATACACTGACCTACACTGACCTACCTGACCTACACTGACCTACATGACATACACTGACCTACCTGACCCACACTGACCCACACTGACCTACCTGACCCACACTGACCTACATAAACTGACCTACCTGACCCACACTGACCTACATACACTGACCTACCTGACCCACACTTACCTACCTGACCCACACTGACCTACATACACTGACCTACCTGACACACACTGACCTACCTGACCCACACTGACCTACCTGACCCACACTGACCTACACACACTGACCTACCTGACATACACTTACCTACCTGACATACACACACTGACCTACCTGACATACACACACTGACCTACCTACCTGACATGCACTGACCTACATACACTGACCTACCTGACATACACTGACCTACATACACTGACCTACCTGACCCACACTGACCTACCTGATACACACTGACCTACATACACTGACCTACCTGATATACACTGACCTACCTGATACACACTGACCTACCCGACATACACTGACCTACATACACTGACCTACCTGATATACACTGACCTACACTAACCTACCTGACATACACTGACCTACACTGACCTACCTGGCATACACTGACCTACCTGACTCACACTGACCTACATACACTGACCTACCTGACCCACACTGACCTACACTGACCTACATACACTGACCTACACTAACCTACATACACTGACCTACCTGACCCACACTGACCCACCCACACTGACCTACCTGACCCACACTGACCTAACTGACCCACACTGACCTACATACACTGACCTACCTGACATACACTGACCTACCTGACCCACACTGACCTACATACACTGACCCACACAGACCTACATACACTGACCTACCTGACATACACTGACCTACCTGACCCACACTGACCTACATACACTGACCTACCTGACCCACACTGACCTACCTGACCCACCCACACTGACCTACCTGTCCCACACTGACCTACCTGACATACTCTGACCTACATACACTGACCTACCTGACATACACTGACCCACCCACACTGACCTACCTGACCCACACTGACCTAACTGACCCACACTGACCTACATACACTGACCTACCTGACATACACTGACCTACCTGACCCACACTGACCTACATACACTGACCCACACAGACCTACATACACTGACCTACCTGACATACACTGACCTACCTGACCCACACTGACCTACATACACTGACCTACCTGACCCACACTGACCTACCTGACCCACCCACACTGACCTACCTGTCCCACACTGACCTACCTGACATACTCTGACCTACATACACTGACCTACCTGACATACACTGACCTACCTGACATACTCTGACCTACATACACTGACCTACCTGGCACACACACTGACCTACCTACCTGACATGCACTGACCTACATACACTGACCTACCTGACATGCACTGACCTACATACACTGACCTACCTAACCCACACTGACCTACCTGATACACATTGACATACCTGATACACATTGACCTACCTTGACCTACATGATACACACCGACCTACCTGATACACACTGACCTACCTGATACACACTGACCTACCCGACATACACTGACCTACATACACTGACCTACCTAATATACACTGACCTACACTAACCTACCTGACATACACTGACCTATCTGACATACACTGACCTACCTGACTCACACTGACCTACATACACTGACCTACCTGACCCACACTGATCTACATACACTGACCTACACTGACCTACATACACTGACCTACCTGACATACACTGACCTACCTGACCCACACTGACCCACCCACACTGACCTACCTGACCCACACTGACCTACCTGACCCACACTGACCTACATACACTGACCTACCTGACATACACTGACCTACCTGACCCACACTGACCTACATACACTGACCCACACACACTGACCTACCTGACCCACACTGACCTACATACACTGACCTACCTGACATACACTGACCTAGCTGACCCACACTGACCTACATACACTGACCTACCTGACCTACCTGACCTACACTGACCTACCTTACCCATGCACACTGACCTACCTGACCCACACTGACCTACCTGACATACTCTGACCTACATACACTGACCTACCTGACATACACTGACCTACCTGACCCACACTAACCTACATACACTGACCTACCTGACCCACACTGACCTACCTGACATACTCTGACCTACATACACTGACCTACTTGGCATACACTGACCTACCTGGCCCACACTGACCCACACACACTGACCTACCTGACCCACACTGACCTAACTGACCCACACTGACCTACATACACTGACCTACCTGACATACACTGACCTACCTGACCCACACTGACCTACATACACTGACCCACACAGACCTACATACACTGACCTACCTGACATACACTGGCCTACCTGGCCCACACTGACCTACATACACTGACCTACCTGACCCACACTGACCTACCTGACCCACCCACACTGACCTACCTGACCCACACTGACCTACCTGACATACTCTGACCTACATACACTGACCTACCTGACATACACTGACCTACCTGACATACTCTGACCTACATACACTGACCTACCTGACACACACACTGACCTATCTGACATACACACACTGACCTACCTACCTGACATGCACTGACCTACATACACTGACCTACCTGACATACACTGACCTACATACACTGACCTACCTGACCCACACTGACCTACCTGATACACACTGACATACCTGATACACACTGACCTATTGACCTACCTGATACACACCGACCTACCTGATACACACTGACCTACCTTGACCTACCTGATACACACTGACCTACACTAACCTACCTGACATACACTGACCTACCTGACTCACACTGACCTACATACACTGACCTACCTGACCCACACTGATCTACATACACTGACCTACACTGACCTACATACACTGACCTACCTGACATACACTGACCTACCTGACCCACACTGACCCACCCACACTGACCTACCTGACCCACACTGACCTACCTGACCCACACTGACCTACATACACTGACCTACCTGACATACACTGACCTACCTGACCCACACTGACCTACATACACTGACCCACACACACTGACCTACCTGACCCACACTGACCTACATACACTGACCTACCTGACATACACTGACCTACCTGACCCACACTGACCTACATACACTGACCTACCTGACCCACACTGACCTACCTTACCCACCCACACTGACCTACTTGACCCACACTGACCTACCTGACATACTCTGACCTACATACACTGATCTACCTGACATACACTGACCTACCTGACCCACACTGACCTACATACACTGACCTACCTGATCAACACTGACCTACCTGACCCACCCACACTGACCTACCTGACCCACACTGACCTACCTGACCCACACTGACCTACCTGACATACTCTGACCTACATACACTGACCTAACTGACAAACACTGACCTACCTGGCTCACACTGACCCACACACAATGACCTACCTGACCCACACTGACCTAACTGACCCACCTGACATACACTGACCTACCTGACCCACACTGAACTACCTGACCCACACTGACCTACATGACCCACACTGACCTACCTGACCTACACTGACCTACACTGACCTACCTGACCCACACTGACCTACATACACTGACCCACACTGACCTACCTGACCCACCTGACCCACACTGACCTACCTGACCCACACTGACCTAATTGACCCACACTGACCTACATACACTGACCCACCCACACTGACCACACTGACACACCTGACATGCACTGACCTACATACACTGACCTACCGGACATACACTGACCCACACTGACCTACCTGACCCACACTGACCTACATACACTGACCCACACACACTGACCTACCTGACCCACACTGACCTACACTGACTCACACTGACCTACCTGACCCACACTGACCTGGTACCTGCCATACACACACTGACTGACCTGCCTGTGTCCAGGTCCTGCAGCAGCTCAGTCGTGGTGCTGGTGTGTGAGGCAGCCAGAGGAGAGGAGGAGAGTCAAGCACCGATCGATGTCGCACGGCGGCCAAATTGTAATTGCCGCCTTCTTCCTCTTCCAGTCACAGCGCGCTGGGAGAGGACTGATAGGTGAAGTGCAGGCTCTGGGAGGCGCTGGGGATGCTGCTCAGGGTGGCGGTGTCTTCTCTCTCTCTCCCTCCTGGGATGTTTCTGGCTGCCCAGGTATCCCCATCTCTGCTGCTCTGCACTCCACAGCGGCACCGGAGGACCGCTCCAGTCCAGAAATGGCAGGCCCCATGAGCACTAGCATGGAGGAGGAGGAATTTGAATGCTGGGCAGTGTGGGCACAGTGAGCAGTGGCGTCACTGGTTGCTAGCCACTAGGCGGCTATAGCAACCAGTGACCAAGTGTAGAGTCAGGCGGGGGGCGGAACTGGAGCCAGCACTACCACGGCTCAGTCCGTCCCTGTCCCCTGCATTCTAGGACCAAGACAAGAGACTCAGGGCTATTAGCCCCAGGCTCGGGGCTGTAGCCCCAATAGCCACCCCTTGATGACGCCTCTGGTGGTGGCAGCATCATGTTGTAGGGATGCTTTTCTTAAGCATGGACAGGGAAGCTGGTTGGAGTTGATGGGAAGATGGATGAAGACAAATACAGGGCAATCTTAGAAGAAAACCTTTTAGAGTCTGCAAAAGACCTGTGTGTGGTGTGGAGGTTCATCTTTCAGCAGGACAACGACCCTAAACATACAGCCAGAGCTACAATAGAATGGTTTACATCAAAGCATATTCATGTGTTAGAATGGTCCAGTCAAAGTCCAGACCTAAATCCAATTGAAAATCTGTTGCAAGACTTGAAAATTGCTGTTCACAGATGCTCTCCATTCAATCTGACAGAGCTTGAGGTATTTTACAAAGAAGAATGGACAAAAAAATTCACTCGCTAGGTGTGCAAAGCTGGTAGAGACATACCCAAAAAGACTTGCAGCTGTAATTGCAGCGAAAGGTGGTTCTACAAAGTATTGACCATTTATCATTTTTCTTCCAATTCACAATTATCTGCCACTTTGTGTTGATTTATCACATAAAATCCCAATAAAATACAGTTACGTTTTTGGTTGTAACATGACAAAATGTGGAAAATGTGGAAAATGTCAAGGGGTATGAATACATTTTCAAGGCACTGTATATAAAATTCATTACATATTCGTATCTAGGCAACTTATACTGCTTATGCTAAAAAAGTGCACGCAAGGGAGTGGAAGACATGGACTTTGTAGGCACTAGTCATAAAATTAAATATGAATTTTTATTATACAAAAGATACAAAAAAACACAAACATTTTTAAAATCGCAATACATTGCAAAATGATAATAGGTACTCTCACATAGATGGGTTGAAATAGACGGGGGGGTATACCTTACAAAAGAGGAAAAAGGTATCCAACCCCTCTAGTTCAACTAAAAAAACTCAAACTGATTTAGCTCAGTATAGCTCTACATGTTTCGCAATTGAATGCTTCTTCAGGAGCCTGTTTGAGTTACCTGTAGTAGGGGAAAAAATAGAAAAAGGACATACACCAAAATAGGACAAAATATTAATATTGTTTTATAAAAAAAAACCTTGACAATACTGCGTCTCAATCAATATCAGTGAGCACCATGAGGAAGCAAGCCCAAGGACCCAACAATCAACACGCATATGGTGACAAACAATCACATGCGGGGACGTGTCTAATAGCACCAATAAATTCCGGGGGGGGTAGTAAACTGAAACGTCCCCGCTGTCAGAAAAAGGATAATCAAAAGCCATGTAGATCTGATGAAGACAGAGCTGCACTCAGTGTGTGGGGGGAGGGGGGAGAAGAGGAAAAGAAGGAAAGGGGAAAAAAGAAAGAAAGAAGAAAAGAGAGAGAGAATGCAGAGGGGGAGGGGGGAAAAAGAGAGGGGGGGGAGGAGGGGGAAGAAAAGAAAGGGACAGAACAGATAAGAGGGACAAAAAGAAATAGAAAATGATGATAATATACCAGCTAGTGCAATTGGGTCAGTTTCCAAGTCGAGTGGGGGCTGCGAGTAGCTGGAAAGTATACATTCCAAGATTGTGCCTCCAGTAGCCTAGCTGCATAAGATATTCTATAGTCTCTAATCTAAAGAGTATGGATAATATCAAGTCAGCCAGTATTTATACCAGCTCCATATATATAATACCATAACACTTATAAGCCTAATAACAAGATAGATCTACTGATAGAAGGCTGTTCACAATCACCAATAGAGCAAGATAAATACATATAGAGCAACTCCTACCTTATACAGGGTAATGCAAGCTGAGCGGATCCTATAGACAGCATCAGTCAGCTATTTCCTTGTAAACCTAGCATCAAGCAGGGCTTAGCTAGCAGGGCTATAATGCAACTCTAATAGTGCCCGTAAAAGAAACTAAATAATAATATGCCAAACGCCATCTAAGGAAGAAACAGAAAGGGCATAATGTGACCAATCTACCCACAGAAGCAAAGTGCAGCCACAGGGAATTTGTTCAGTTTGTATATGCAAACGGAGCAGGGTCTCACCAGACAGCTTGTGTTGTTTGAAGTAACGCCCAGAAACCCGAGCGCCATAGACGGTAAAGGCGTGGTACAAGGCTGTGTTGTTAGCCTTAAGTACACGCCCCAATCAGGTGTGCAACAAGTGCACCACCTGATTCGGCCGTGTGATTGTTGGGTCCTTGGGCTTGCTTCCTCATGGTGCTCACTGATATTGATTGAGACACAGTATTGTCAAGGTTTTTTTTTAAAAAACAATATTAATATTTTGTCTTATTTTGGTGTATGTCCTTTTTCTATTTTGTCCCCTACTGCAGGTAACTCAAACAGGCTCCTGAAGAAGCATTCAATTGCGAAACATGTAGAGCTATACTAAGCTATATCAGTTTGAGGTTTTTTAGTTGAAATAGAGGGGTTGGATCCCTTTTTCCTCTTTTGTAAGGGATACCCCCCGGTCTATTTCAACCCATCTATGTGAGAGTACCTATTACCATTCTGCAATGTATTGCGATTTTAAAAATGTTTGTGTTTGTGCTTTTTTGTATCTTTTGTATAATAAAAATTCATATTTAATTTTATGACGGTGCCTACAAAGTCCATGTCTTCCACTCCCTTGGGTGCACTTTTTTAGCATTTGTAGTTAAGGATGTTGGCACTGCCCTATATACGAAATCTCCACAGTCCATCCTGTGATGAGATTTGGCAATCCTCCTTTTTCCAACTTATACTGCTTAATTAGAGTTTATAAAAAACTTCAGTGGTTTCCTGTCATCCAAGACATTTGTCTAGTACATATCTTCTTCACATATAAGTTCCCCATATTAATTTTCACAATTAATACAAGCTTACGGTAAAAAAGTTCTATAACACTCTTTTAAACTGAATTATTAGAAAAGCATAAAACATTATCCATAATGATCTTAAACATATATTCTTCTAATTAACCTTTCACATTCTTATTTTTTAAATGCTGCCCATTAATGATTCACCAGTTTGTCAGTGAAATGTACCTTCCAAATTCAGAAGGTAATTCAGAATCTAAACTGAGTGGTCAGCTAACTGATTCTAATTCTGTTTCTCTGTAGTCGGTTTTCTGTTAAATCTATTTCTGGTTGTAGGGCAGTCTATGCTAGTTAATTACTGTTTAGTATTATATTTCCTAACCTCTTCAATTGAGTTGTTTTTTTCCAGATTTCTTCACTTAAGTACATGTGTAATCCAGCAAAAAAAGTATCTCTCCAGCTTTCAGCTTGAAACAGTTTGATTAGAAGAGCCAGGGGAATTAGCTGCTCTCCCCTCCTTCAGCTCCTTCTTCTGGCCTCTGAGGTCTTGCTAGCCAGGAGGAGATAGGGATCTCTGCCTGAAGCTTCCTAGAGACCTGGAGCTAAGTTGGGTACACACTTAGTTTTTTTTTTTTTCGTTCAACCCAGTCAGCTGAATGAAAAAATAGACTGAAAGATAGCCGTACTTACACAAAACCAATGTTGATGTAGCGATCTCCCCCACTGTGCCTTTGTAGTCTGATAGGGGGACAGCTCCCTGCCAGAACGCACTGATAAGCACTCACAGCCATTGGCTCTGAGTGCTAATTGGCTGCTGGTTGGATGGTTTTCCAGCATCCATGTTTGACAGAGGACGTTAGTGAGATAGGGTCAATTTACAAATATTTCAGCCAAGATTCACACAACATTAACACAGAAAAGCGGGCGCCAGGAAGCGAAGGGAATCGGCACCGCCCAGGACATCCGGCATCTCCTGACCACAGCCTACAGTATATTGGCTTTGCAGTAGTCTAAACTTGTGCATACCAGCTACAGTGTATAGACAGTGCACAATTCCAAGATAAAGGAATGAAGAAGTAGAATCACAACCTCACCATAGCTATGTCTATGTGGCCTCTAAACCCTTAAACAATAATAATATTCTGAGATCTGACATTTGATAAAGGGCATCAGAAAGATGCAAATAACGAAACACTAATGCCACTTTTGGTATTAAGATAGGTAAAGAAATCCATGCAGACAAATTGAAAAGCCTGTGTTTACAGTATGGATTTTTAGATAAATGTGTTTTGATTTTCTTTGTTTGGTGAGCTCCGTACTTGTACTGAAGCTTAAGTTCCATAAACACCAGACAGGGATAGCTAGGGATTTATGTCTGAAAAATTGTGTATAAATAACTCAAATTAAAAGTAAAGTTTTGTCCAGTAAAATGGTTTTCAAAGCTGGCAGCATCTACCAAGTTCCTCTGCAATAAAATGATTTGTTACAACAATATAGTAGCTGGAGGTGTACATTTTAAAGCTTTGAAGTAATATTCGCTGTGATTGTGAAAATGTTCTAAAAATGTCCAGGCCAGCATTATTTATAGGAACACACTAGTTAATATGTTTTATGTGGAATATTTAGCAACATTAATATATACTATGCCTTTAAAGGTCAGGCCCAAGTCATGGAAAAAGTTTTAAAAGTCTTACATTTCTCTACTGTGGGTATGGAAACCGCTTCTACTTGCGCACGTACACTTACAAATTGCTGTTGATAGAAATAGTGAACATTGCTACATTGCTTTAATAAGAATGTCCAGCAATGCGGAGATGCTTAAAGTATCTCTAAACCCAGGAGCAAAAAATAAATATATTATAGCTTTCCAATCAGTCATGGTCAGCCCCACAGTGTTTAACCCATATATATTTTTATTATGACAGTTACTGTTTTTGTGTGCATTTGTTAAGACATATGTATGCATTTTAAAGGTTGCAATGTTTTTAAAATATTGGTTGAAATGCTGTTTGTATGTGGCACTATTAGAGCCAGGTGTGTTTTTGGGTGTATCCCAGTTTGGGTGGACTCCCTTAAAAGACCTGCCTGTTTAGTGTTACATTGGTTGTGAACAAGCAAGCTATCGCTTGTGAAATGTCTACCATTGCCTGTATCTGTCTGACCCTTTTGACAATAAAGATGACATTGAGATAATTTGGAGTTCCAGTGTGCGACTAATTCCTTGTTTTGTTCGTCTTCCACGGTGGTGAGCCGAGGTCTGCACCTGTGATCCATCCTGCACCTGATTTTGCTTGGAGCGGTGTGCTTCTCTTTGTTATTTGCTTCAACCCATACACTGCCTGGTACTGACTTCAAAGGGGCCTGTCTCACCCTATAGACAAACTGTGAAATAAAAAGATGGAAGTAAACACCGTGAAGCCACCCAGTTCCATTTGTATTAGGTAGGCTTCAGCTTCGCCTACTCTCAAGCCACGCCCCTTTAACACTTTTCACCTGCTCATGGACATAGTCGACTAAGCCCATGAGCAGGTAAAAGGCATTAGAGGAGCATGGCTTGGGAGGAGGTGAAGCTGAAGCCTACTAGATACACATGGAACAAGGCAACTTCCCGGAGTGCGCTTCTATCTTTTTTGTAGTGAATTGGTGGCTGCATACATTTTCTTTTTATAGGCTCATTGGTTGATCCTAATAGAAATTCAGTGTTTGTGCTGATGGGTGTATGGTGCAAGAAACCCATTGTTAAAATGTTTGCATAGGGAAAAGGTGGTGTTTAGGCCCAGGTTAAATTGCCGGCACTGCCCATATTTTCTTCGACACCGTACAGGTGGCCTTACAAGAATTTTTTTTTTAAAGATAAATTCGAGGAATTAAACGTATAAATACAAAATACTGGTTTGAAAAAAAATCACATACAAATAACCTGGTACATCTATGTGAAGATCATCTGTCTGTCTCTTTGTTTTTTTTTATAAAGGGGTTTACTAAATGTCATGGCAGCTATGGAAAATAGGGGTTGCTTTGGTGTGGTCAGATGCTATCCAAAAATGGCAACTTTGTATGTGTTAGAAACAAATGTCAGATGGGGTGAAACATGTTGGAGGCATGGTCTGGATGAATCGAGCTGAGTCTGCTTTTGCCTGCTTACCACTCAATCCAGATGAGGTGTGCAGAGGCTGGGCTACCTCTTTCTATTTTTGCAGAATGCTTTGGGTCTGGATGGACCTTTCCTCAGCTTGCACCCTCACTAGTCAGCGGCATCCAACTCACCTGTCCTTGACGGCCTGAGCAGGGACCCTCACGCACTTATCATGGGTTACAGACAGTACAATTACAATACAATTCAAGACTGTTGGTAGCTGGGGGCAGTAATGGATGATTTTGTGTTGTTAATATAATATTAGTTGGGGAATTAGAAGACAGTGAATAGATTGGCAGAGAGGGGCGACAAACCCTAAGCAGGTGGTAAGGTGGATGAGTCTGGCACATCATTCATGATAGAATTAAGGTTTTATAGAGGTGATGAGGTGAAATAAGTGGATTAGTAGATGGTGATGTAGTAGGTTAAGAAGGAGCATATTTTGGAAATGTTACGGAGGTTAATGTGGCAATATTTGGACAGTGACTGGATCTGGGGTAAAATGAAAGATCAGAGTCCAGGATCGTACCTAGCACCCTGACATGAGGAGAGGGACTAATAGTTGTGCTATTCCCAGTGTTTTTTCCCCTGCAGCTATGATTTCAGTGTGGTGGATCCACACACCAGATTTAATAAATGTAAGGGCAGATGTGGGGTATAAGGGGGAAAAATGGGGAGTGTTTAGGGGCACACCGCTGTTGCTTACAAGTATGCTGTAACTTGTCACACACAAAAGGCATATTTGCCTGTATCAGTAGTAAGTGTCAAACCATAGCCACCATATCGGAGTGTGGCCAGCCTATTCCCATAAAGTTTTCCCTTTCAGCTATGCCTACTGTGATGGGAGGGCCTGTGGAACCCAGAATCCCTTGGAGAGGTTTGTAAACAACCAAACAAACAAACCCTTGTTTCAGCTCCCCATGCACCTCCTATGTCAAAGTCACCCTGTGTCTCTAATAGGGGCACAGGGTGACCGAGAAATGCAGTCTGATCTGTACTAATATGACTCACTGTACAATCACATACAATATATATATATATATATATATATATATATATATATATATATATATATATATACATATTATATATTACCGGTATATAATATAATATATATATTTGTATATTGTCTCATTTTGTTGTGTACTCTTTGCTGGGTCATTTGGGGTTTGGCTGTATTCAATTGTCCTATTGTTTCTGTCTGCCTTGGATATTATGGGATGTGTAAGTGTGTTTGCTGTGAAGATGGAGAGAGGGGGATTCTTCCAACACCTCTCACTGCTGATTGGACAGTCTACCCCACCCGGAATGCAAAGGGGGGGATTTGTCCCGAGCATTACCTGTATACCTGTGCTTTCAATAAACAGTTCATGTTGAGCAACCAAATGAGTACTGCCTTGTTTGGGGTTGAAAGCGGTTGGAATATCTCATATCTATATTCAGACTGGGAGGAAGCAGTATATGATGAAAGCACTCAAGCGGAGTGTGGGACATTTCACTATATTGATGGCAAACAGTGGGACTCTTCCTGCAGTCTGGGACATCCAAACCTCCACCTGGATCCAACGTCCGGATAGCAGGAGAGGAGAGGTACAGATACCAGCCACCATGAAAGAGGAATTCAGAAGGAGGTTTGCAAGAGATGCAGATACAGCACAGAGGACCAGAATCAGAGCAGGTCCTGCTGGGATGGTATGATTCTATTCGCTGCAAACTCTGGAAGGAAATGCTAGCCCATGAGCAGCACTACCAGGGAAAAATTCTCCCCTCCATCCAGGAAAGGTACTGGTCACAGTATGGATTGCGGGTGCTGTTTTTGGGAGAAAAACCGCACAAGGAGCAGACAGCTGAGTTAAGCAGGCTGGTCTGGGCAGAGATGCGGCTGGATGAGAGCTACAGAGCCCTCCGGTGGCATGTATCCCAAGCATGCCCTTGGATAGCGGGTGACAGCCCAATAGAAGGCTTTGGCTATGGTTGCCTGGGACTGTTGTATATAAAGCTGACAGGGGACCATAACTTTGGGAGTGATTTGGAGTGGCGGTTTAATGAAAGTGCACTGGGCACTGGAAGATATAGAGTTTCTGGCCGTTCAGGAATGGGAGTTGGAGATCGCCTACAGATGGCTGATAGACTCTGCTCAACGCCAGGGCTGGGACTATCAGGAAGTACCGGCAGAGAGCTCTGAAATCCTGGCTGGAGAGTCAGCAATGTGGCATAGTAACACTGTGCTTTTCCCACCTGCCCCCACAGCTATGGATGCTGAGATCCTATGGCAGATGCAGCAAGTGCTGACTGACCTTGACGAACCTGTTTCTGCACAAGATGAGGTTGGATGGAGGAATGTGCCTGTCCAGAAGCATGACGGAAAATCTGGAAATTGCCATCCCCAAAGCTGAAGTACTAACAGGGCTCTGCACACAACTGCAGCATGAGCGGATACCGGTGGATGGAACTACGGTCTCCACTGACACCAACCCAGCAGAAGAGCTGACAACAGAGCAGAATGCTGCTGGCCTCTGCCCTCAACTAACAGAAGAGGAAGTTCCTGTGGTAGTGGATGGGACTTCAGTTTCCACTGACACAATCCCAGAAAATGGTGCGGCACTGAGACAGGAGGATGTCAGCCATGCTTTGCAAGCACTGGGGGATTTTCATCTACCAAAAGTGGATGGGACTTCAGTCTCCACTTGTATATCCCGGGGATGCTGGGCAGTCTGCCCAGATCCCCAACAACATGACGGAGTGAGCCCAATCACCCTGTCTTCTCTCCAGTGGCTGAAAGGACTCCAGGGAGAAGGGCCAGTCCAGGCCTCTCCCCAGCAGCGGGTATGTTCTCTGAGAGAGGCAGAGGTTGGCTGGGTGAGTAATGCTCTGTTTGGGACAATTTATTTGGGGTAATGTGTGGATACTGGCATTGGGGGACTGGAACTACTGACTAACTTCGGAGTCAACCCATCTGGGGTCTCCTCCTGTGTTAGTCTCCTGCTTAAAGGGGAGATGTGTGACGGGAGGGCCCGTGGAACCCAGAATCCCTTGGGGGAGGTTGGGAAACCCTTGTTTCAGCTCCCCATACACCTCCTATGTCTAAGTGACCCTGTGTCTCTAATTGGGGCACAGGGTGACCGAGAAATCCAGTCTGATCTGTACTAATCAGACTCACTGTACAATCACACTGGAATGTTGTATATTATATATTGTCTCATTTTGTTGTGTACGCTGGTTCGTTTAGGGTGTGGCTGTATTCCATTGTCCTATTGTTTCTGTCTGCCTTGGATATTATGGGATGTTTAAGTGTGTTTGCTGTGAGGAGGGAGGGGGATTCCTCCAACAGCTCTCACTGCTGATTGGACAGTCTACCCCGCCCGGAATGCAAAGGGAGTGTTGTTCCGAGTATTACCTGTGTACCTGTGTTTTCAATAAACAGTTCATGTTGAGCAACTAAACGATTATTGCCTTGTTTGGGGTTGAAATTGGTTGGATTATCTGATATCTATATTCAGACTGGGAGGAAGCGGTATATGACGAAAGCACTCAAGCGGAGTGTGGGACGTTTCGTTACACCTACAGTGTGGTGGATCAGGAAATGTAGAGATTCTTTGCCATGCAGCCTTGATGTGTGGAACTTTGTGATCCCTCTTGGATGATAAAAGTAGATTCCTGTAAGATGTTTTACCCTGTATCAGGAAGGAATAAACATTCCCATTGAAGTCTCCCAAAAACTTTACTATTCCTCCTCCTCCTAATCGCCAACATATTTTTCTACTCCATTTGTCACTGCCTGCCTTTTCCCTGTGTTGTAGAAGAGTAGGTAGCCTGTGGCCAGGGCTGTCTTTAACGCAGGGCAAAAGGGGAAGCTGCTCCGGGCCCAGTCATTGTTGTGGAGCCCAAAGCAGCTGCCTCTTGAGCACGCTCAAGAGCTGGAACTACCAGCAAGGCATTCTGAGGGGAGCAGCCAATGGAGGGTGCTGAACCACAGGCAGCACAATTTCGGACACAGTAGGGAATAGATTGCGGAGGGGAGGGTGAGAACCACAGCAAGCTGCATCATTTCCTTTGCCCTTCTAACCATGCCCACCCTGCGCCATCACTACCTACACTGGCCTCTCCTGCCGGGGACATGCCCTCCTATTCTGGATACTCTTTCTCTGGAGACTCTGCACAACATAGCAAGGTGATGTCATGCATGGACTGTCACTAGTCCCTGGTATGTGGAGGCTGCAGGGAGGAGAGTGCTGCACATGTTGGCCAAGGAGCGGGATGGGTCAGGGGAGGGGAAGGAAGAGGATTTCATTCCAGGCTACAGGCAGATCGCTAAATACACATAAGTGATTTGTACTCCTTATGTGTATGCATGATACACTGGTTGTGGGTGTTCTGCCAGGCCAGGTTTCTTCACCTCACCCTGCAAGATAAAAACAAACTGTGTGCCTATGAACAATATTGGATTATGTACCCCTCCAGAAACCTGTTAAAAAAACTCCAATAGCTGAGTTCCCCAGCCTGCCCTTTTGCAAGGACATTGCAATGGAGCACTAGCCATTGTTGGTTGCCTCTGCCATCACATGATGTCTGCCCCCACGGATTTAAACACTGCACATGCACTTTCTTCCCTGTTGCCATGTGATGGCAATGGGGTACATGGTGCACAGCACTTGTGCGGCATTTGAATTCAAGAGCTTGTGGTGGGCATCAGTGGCTGGAATGCCACAGCAACATCTTGAATGCCGAAAGAGGAGTCACCACTCCCGGTGAGAAAGGGAAATCAACCCAACAGCAGGTAACCTCACAGGTGTTGACCCGGCTCACCACCACCATAGACAGAAGAACTTGAAATAGACAGCTGCACACTGCAATGGTACACTAATCGTAAACTTCTTTATTATAGTGTAGACAGATAAAATCACAGGAATCTACAGATAATAGTTGGTTGGTTAACCATTATCCATGGATTTCTGTGATTTTATCTGTCTACACTACAATAAAGACGTTCACGATTGGTATCCCATCGCGGTGGGAGCACATCAGATGTTGCACTTTCTTTCACTATTTATTCTTTGGGGCAATACATTACATATTTAAACACTCCGTCATGTATAGAAGCAATATTTGGGACTTTATATGAAACATGCAGCCAGGGAGGCATCATAGCATAATATCTGGTGGGCAGTGGCGGCTGGTGCTCAAAATTTTTTGGGGGGAGCAAACGAACTGAAAAATTCTGAAAAATACTGAAACAAAAACATCAAATGCAGCCTCACTGTGCCATCATATGCAGCCACTGTGCCCATCATATGCAGCCAACTATGCCCATCATATGCAGCCACTGTGCCCATCATATGCAGCCACTGTGCCCAGCAAATGCAGCCACTTTGCCCAACATATGCAGCCAACTGTGCCCATCAAATGAAGCCACTGTGCCCATCATATGCAGCCAACTGTGCCCATTATTATGCAGCCAACTGTGCCCATCATATGCAGCCAACTGTGCCCCATCATATGCAGCCAAATGTGCCAAGTAAATGCACCCACTGTGCCATTATATGCAGCCACTGTGCCCATCACATGCAGTCACTGTGCTCCATCATATGCAGCTAAATGTGCCCATCATATGCAGCCAACTGTGGAAAGCAAATGCAGCCACGGTGCCCATCATATACAGCCAAAGCAGCGGTGCCCTTGGCTCCTGTGGCTGTCAATCAAAGTCAGTCAGCCAATCAGGGGAGGGGGGGCAGGTTGGGGCTCCATGTCTGAAACGGCTTGGGTGTACCCTGTAGCAAGCTGCTGGCTTAGGTTCACTCAAAGGAGGCAGGGGCTAGGAGCAGCAAAGAGGGACCCGAGAAGGGGAGGATCCAGGCTGTTCTGTGCAAAACCAACTGAACAGAGGAGGTAAGTATAACATTTTTGTTATTTAAAAAAACAAAAAAACGAGCCTTTACAATCACTTTAATGCATTAAGAAAAAAAGTCTTCTGTGTGCAGCAGCCCCCCCCCCTCAGCCCCCCTAATACTTACCTGAGCCCTGTCTCTGTCCAACGATGTCCACAAGTGTCTGGTTCTCCCCCTCCTGATTGGCTGAGACACAGCAGCATTGGCTCCTGCTGCTGTCAATTGAAGTCAGTTATCCAATCAGGAGAGAGAGGGGTGGGGCTGAACCACAGCTCTGTGTCTGAACGGCTCGGGTGTCCCCATAGCAAGCTGCTTGCTGTGGGGGCACTCGACAGGAGGGGGGGGCCAGGAGCACAGAAGAGGCACCTGGGAAGAAGAGGATCTGGGCTGCTCTGTGCAAATTCACTGCAACAGAGCAAGTAAGTATAATATGTTTGTTATTTTTATAGAAAAAAAAATAGACTTTGTAATCACTTTAAAATGACTGATTTACTGGTCTGCAATAAGATCAAAGAAACCAGATGTGGACTGGAATGTCGATCTGGGTCGAAGCATTTTGCTCGCAGAGTGCCAATGACACTTATGCCCCGTACACACGGTCGGACATTGATCGGACATTCCGACAACAAAATCCTCGGATTTTTTCCTACGGATGTTGGCTCAAACTTGTTTTGCCTACACACGGTCGCACAAAGTTGTCGGAATTTCCGATCGCCAAGAACGCGGTGACGTCAAGCACGTACGACGAGACTAGAAAAGGCCGGTTCAGAACCAAGCGCAGCACCCTTTGGGCTCCTTTTGCTAATCTCGTGTTAGTAAAAGTTTGGTGAGAGACGATTCGCGCTTTTTCAGACTCGTGGCTTTCAGATCGTTTTCTGCCGTTCAGTTTGTGCTTGTGGGTTTGTATCTGCTCTTCAGTGCGTGCAAGCAAGTTCCGCGTGACTTTAGTCACTGTATTCTTGTTCGTTCGTTACTGGTTTTCAGGTCGCTCCTCACAGGCCTTGCTGTTCTTCAGTGCGTTCTGTTACTTCATTCTGAGCAGCCGACCGTTTTCTAGCCATGTTTCGTATGCGTACTCCTCGTAGAGTTCGTGCTGTGCGGGGGCTTGGTGTTGGGGTCCTGACCTTGACACAAGTCCAGTCCATGAACAGGGTGGGGAGGAGTTCATGGACCAAGAATTGGTTGCTTCAGCGTGACCAGTTCTGTCATATGCCTTTGCTCCGTGAGATCCGTGAGAATAATCCTGATGATTTCAGGAACTTTCTCAGGATGACGGACCCCGTATTTCACTGTTGGCTTCGCTGACCCCCTATATCAGCAGGCAGGATACCTGCATGAGGCAAGCCATCACTGCGGAGCAGAGGTTGGTCGCTACCTTGCGGTATTTGGCCACAGGGAGAAGCCTGCAGGACCTTAAGTTCTCGACAGGCATCTCCCCCCAGGCTCTGGGGATCATTATCCCAGAGACCTGTTCTGCCATCATACAGGTCCTGCAGAAGGAGTATATGAAGGTAAGATTTTTATCCTTTAACATCACATTTTATTGTATTGAATGTTTGCTAATATATTGTATTTCTTTCCTCATTCCCTAATTACCATGATTGTATTATGCTGTGAATGTCCCCTTTGTCCTCATGCATGCTGGATTTTTATGTAATTATTATTTTAGGTCCTTCATACATATTTGCCCTTCAATAACCTCCCCAGCATGGTGTCCCCTGCCCTATATTCACCTCATGTAGTCACTTAACAATGTATTTTATCAGCTCCATAGTAGTGCTTTACCCCAAACACCCCCTAAAATGTTTGGAAATGTTATTCTGGATTTAAATTCAGGCAGAGGGCCAGAGGCTTTTTTTTGTGGTGTCCCCAAATTTTTGGTAACCCTCCCTCCCCCAACTGCTAAGTCAGCTGATCCCAATTCTCTATCCTCAATCATCTATCTGCTGACTTTGCCAAACCCATACACAATATACCCATCTCTATAGTGCTCAGATTTATGGATGAATTCCCCAAAGCATGTAGTGCAAGGGCCTGCCTGTATACTTTCCAATGGTACTGTTTAAAGTTCTTGTATCCTATTATGATCTTGATAGGTAATAGCAGAATGTCCAAATGTGCTCAAATGTGTACAGTGTGTATTTATATCTTTGTATTATGACACTTCTTACCTGTCCAGTGGGCTGCCAATAGTGTAACTAAGGAGGGGCTGTTCCAAGTAATACCCTGTATTTAGGCATTCATCTCTCAATGAAGTGAAGAGGGTTACCTGTCCAAGAGTCCCCCCCCCCTATAATGTTAGAAATGGCCCATGAGAGGGGGGGGAGGGGGAATATGATAGGTGTACCTTATACTTTGTTGTTGTTAAATTCCCCTTAATAAATGCTATCTGGAGGTTGACCCATAATGTTTGTGTCTAATCTGCTTGCCAGGTTTCTGTGAAAAAATAGTAATGTTTATTGTTTTTTCCTCAACGGTTTCCTTCAACGCCACAGGAATGGCAGACTGTGGCCTCCCACTTTGCCCAGCGGTGGGACTTTCCTAACTGCGGAGGGGCAATTGATGGGAAACACGTCCACATCGTCCCACCACCCAACTCGGGGTCGTACTATTATAATTACAAGGGGTTTAATAGTATAGTGATGTTGGCGGTGGTGTCGGCTAATTACGACTTCTTGTATGTGGACGTGGGGAAGAATGGCCGGATGTCCGATGGTGGAGTGATCGCCCAGACGGAGTTCTACAGGCGTCTCCAGAATGGCAGCTTGGACTTGCCACCTCCAGAGGACAATGTTGAAGGTCTCCCATTTGTGTTCGTTGCTGATGAAGCATTTGCGCTGGGGGACCACCTGATGCGGCCATTCCCGATGAGGACCCTCACCCCGGAACAGAGGGTTTTTAATTACCGGCTGGCCAGAGCCCGAAGAGTGGTGGAGAACACATTTGGAATCCTGGCCAGCCGGTTCCGACTATTTCTGACACCCATCCATATGGCGGAGTATAAACTGAACCATATTATACTGGCGTGCTGTGTTCTCCATAATTTTTTAAGAAAACATTCAGCCAACTATGCTGGCTCAGTTGGGCCTGAGGCCGGAATCCCAAATACTTCAACAATGACGGCACTTGAAAGCGGCCGTCCTGGCTTGCCCTCCCTGAATGCCCGTGATGTCCGGTTACGATACCTGGAGTTCTTTGCGGGTAGGGGGGCTATCAATATGCCAGACAATCTGTGACACCTTTTTCAAATAAAAAACAACCAAAAGCAATTCTTGGTGGACATTTACTGCTTGTGTTTGTTTGAGCTGACCCTGACAGAAATGTGTTGAGTGCAGAAAATGTCGTGATTGGGTAACCTTATAAAGAATAGTGTTGGATGGTACTTCCTAAATGCAAAAACACATTTCACTACAAGTGCACTTGCAACTGCACTGAACCTGCACTTGTAGTGCAAAGTGTATTTGCCCTTAGGAAATAACCCCCATTTTTGCATAAAACAGCAATTACATCACCCCAAAAGTGTTGAGACAATAATCCACACATTCTTGAGTAAGGCACTTTTTTATACCTGCACAATCACATGTGCATTTACCAAAGGTTTTTAAAACAAACCAACATGTTTGTTGTATAAAATGTTTGCAGTAGCATTATGAAAAATCAAAATATCCATTTCAGATAAAACAGGCCTGTGTAAAACCAACAAGAAAGCCAAAAAACTAGAACTTACAAAGTTCACATTAGGTAAAACCTGAAGGCTATATCAGACATCAGTATTTAGGAACTGGGTTTGATATAGCGTTCAGATGGGGGGAACTCACCCCTGGAAAAGCCAAATTTGGAAGATGCACACTAGGGATGAGCCGAACACCCCCCGGTTCGGTTCGCACCAGAACCCGCGAACGGACCGAAAGTTCGCACGAACGTTAGAACCCCATTGACGTCTATGGGACTCGAACGTTCGAAATCAAAAGTGCTCATTTTAAAGGCTAATTTGCATGGTATTGTTCTAAAAAGGGTTTGGGGACCCGGGTCCTACCCCAGGGGACATGTATCAATGCAAAAAAAACTTTTAAAAACGGCCGTTTTTTCGGGAGCAGTGATTTTAATGATGCTTAAAGTAAAAATAAAAAAAAGTGAAATATTCCTTTAAATATCGTACCTGGGGGGTGTCTATAGGATGCCTGTAAAGTGACACGTGTTTCCCATGTTTAGAACAGTCCCTGCACCAAATGTCATTTTTAAAGGAAAAAATCTCATTTAAAACTGCTTGCGGGTTTAATGTCATGTCGGGTCATGGCAATATGGATGAAAATCAGTGAGACAAACGGCATGGGTACCCCCCAGTCCATTACCAGGCCCTTTGGGTCTTGTATGGATATTAAGGGGAACCCCGCACCCAAATTAAAATAAGGAAAGGTGTGGGGCCACCAGGCCCTATATACTCTGAACAGCAGTATACAGGCGGTGCAAACAAGACAGGGACTGTAGGTTTGTTGTTAAGTAGAATCTCTTTGTAATCTTGAACATTTTTTACGTGTTTAGCTCCAGCCAAAAAATCTTTTCTAAGCTTTTTGGAAAACATAGGGAAGGGTTATCACCCCTGTGACATTTGTTTTGCTGTCTTTCTTCCTCTTCAGAAGATTTCACCTCACTTTTTTGTCCCAATGAAAAATGTTTTTTGAAAATTTGGGTTTTTTTGTGGAACAAGGATTGGAAAGCATCAGTGGAAAGGAGAAATTGTTTTCCCATATTAACTCTTACAGGAGAGAATTTCCCTTCCTAGGGGTAGATTTCATCTCACTTCCTGTTGTCTCCTTCCGTTTGCAAGTAGGAGTCGTTTGTAAGTTAGATGTTTGAAAGTAGGGTCCTGCCCTATATACTCAGCAGAAATTTGGGCCTTAGGTGTTGCTGTGGCCACAACACTGTAGGCCCTCATAGGGCCCTGCTGTGAAATATTAGATCAAGAATTGTAATTACATGCCCCTGTTGAACAGGAGCTGAAAAATTAGGCCTTAGGCACTGGTGCTGGTGCCACAACACTGCAACCCCTCACAGACACTCTAGTTGGAACGGAGGAACGAGCCCTGCTGCAAAGTATTGCTTCAAAAATTGTAATTACACGCCCCTGTTAGACAGGGGCAGAAAAATTGGGCCTTAGGCACTGGTGCTGGTGCCACAACACTGCAACCTCTCACAGACACTCTAGTTGGAACGCAGGAACGAGCCCTGCTGCAAAGTATTGCATCAAAAATTGTAATTACACGCCCCTGTTAGACAGGGGCAGAAAAATTGGGCCTTAGGCACTGGTGCTGGTGCCACAACACTGCAACCCCTCACAGACACTCTAGTTGGAATGCAGGAACGAGCCCTGCTGCAAAGTATTACATCAAAAATTGTAATTACACGCCCCTGTTAAACAGGGGCTGAACAATTGTGCCTTAGGCACTGGTGGTGGCGCCCAGAACCAAAAATGTTCTTACAAGCTATCAGCGTGATGATTGAGGAGGAAGAGGATAATTACTCAGGGATAGTCACTCAGCATCAGCATAGGCAGTCTTTGAAGGGATCTGAGATTTCAAAAAAAATTATTCGGTTACATCAGCATCAGGTGCTTGGTAGCTGGTGGTGATCCAAGACTGATTCATTTTTATGAAGGTCAGCCGATCGACCGAGTCGGTGGACAGACGCACCCTGTGATCAGTTACCACGCCTCCAGCAGCACTGAATGTGCGTTCCGAAAGAACGCTGGATGCAGGACAGGCCAGTAGCTCAATTGCATACTGTGCAAGCTCTGGCCAGTGATCCATCCTCAAGACCCAGTAACCCAGAGGATTTTCGGTGGGAAAGGTGTCCAAGTCTGATCTTGCCCCTAGGTATTCCTGCACCATGTAAAACAGACGCTGGCGATGGTTGCTGGAACCGATCATACCTTGGGGCTGCGGACCAAAAAATTGTCTGAACGCATCGGTCAGACGGCCACCTTCTCCACCGCTCCTTCTTTGACTGACCGAAGCCTCAGCAACACGTTGTCCAGAAACAGGAGTTTGTAACCTCCCAGTCTCTGGGAACGCGTTGCACAGACCTTTCTGCAAGGCCTCCCGAAGATGTTTCATCCTCTGCTCCCTCTGCGATGGCAAGATAAGGTCCGCAACCTTACCCTTGTAACGTGGATCAAGGAGGGTTGCCAGCCAGTATTGGTCCTTCTCCTTGATACCACGAATACGAGGATCCTTACGCAGGCTTTGCAGGATCAGGGAGGCCATGCAGCGTAGGTTTGCTGAGGCATTCGGTCCGGAGTCCTCTGGGTCACTAAGGACAACAACGTCCGCAGCCACCTCCTCCCAGCCACGTACAAGTCCATGTGTTCCTTGGAAATGATCCCTTAAAGACTGCTGCTGATGCTGAGTGCCAGGCTCCACCTCCATACTGACACAATCTTCCTCCTCCTCCTCCTCGTCCTCTTCCTGTGTGATCGGCGGGCACGCAGGAACACTGTCTGGATAAAGGGGGCCTTGAGAGCTAAGGAAGTCCACCTCTTCCTGCCTCTGTTCTGCCTCAAGTGCCCTGTCCATTATTCCACGCAGCGTGTGCTCCAAAAGGTGGACAAGGGGGACAGTGTCACTGATGCATGCACTGTCAGTGCTCACCATCCTCGTGGCCTCCTCGAATGGTGACAGGACAGTGCATGCATCCCTGATCATGGCCCACTGGCGTGGGTAAAAAAAACAAGCTCCCCTGACCCTGTCCTGGTGCCATAGTCGCACAGGTACTCATTGATGGCCCTCTGCTGCGTGTGCAGCCGCTGCAGCATGGCCAACGTTGAGTTCCACCTGGTGGGCATGTCACAGATTAGGCGGTTCTTGGGCAGGTTAAACTCCTTTTGGAGGTCCGTCAGCCGAGCACTGGCATTATATGACCGGCGGAAATGCACACAGACTTTCCTGGCCTGCCTCAGGACATCCTGTAAGCCCGGGTACCTGCCCAAGAACCGCTGCACCACCAAGTTAAGGACGTGAGCCAAACAGGGCACATGGGTCATTTGTCCCTGTCGGAGGGCAGAGGGGAGGTTGGTGCCATTGTCGCAAACCACCATTCCTGCCTTAAGTTGGCGTGGCGTCAACCACCTCTGAACCTGCCCCTGCAGAGCTGACAGAACCTCTGCCCCAGTGTGGCTCCTGTCCCCCAAGCACACCAGCTCAAGCACCGCATGGCATCTTTTGGCCTGCGTACTTGCGTAGCCCCTTGAATACCTACGGAGCACCGCTGGTTCCGAGGAAGAGGCCATGGAGGAAGAAGAAGAGGAGGGGGTGGAGGAGAGAGGTGTGTCACAATCAGCATTTTGGAGGCGTGGTGGCGGAACAACCTCCAACACTACTGCACCTTGTCCTGCATCCTTCCCAGCTGCCAGCAGTGTCACCCAATGCGCCGTGAAACTTAGGTAACGTCCCTGTCCATGCCTGCTGGACCATGAGTCAGCGGTAATATGCACCTTACCGCTGACCGCCCTGTCCAGCGAGGCATGGACATTGCCTTCCACATGCCGGTAGAGAGCCGGAATCGCCTTCCGTGAGAAAAAGTGGCGTTTGGGTACCTGCCACTGAGGAACCGCACATTCCACAAACTCACGGAAGGGGGCAGAGTCTACCAACTGAAAAGGCAGCAGTTGAAGTGCTAGCAATTTTGCCAAGCTAGCATTCAACCGCTGGGCATGTGGATGGCTGGGAGCAAACTTCTTTCGGCGGTGCAGCAGCTGGGGCAGGGAAATTTGCCTGGTACAATCTGACGCCGGTGTACCAAAAGCAGATTGCCCACAAGTACTTGGCTGTGACACACCTAATTCTACACCTTCATTCCTCTCACTGCAGGTCTCAGAGAGGACTGAAGGTCTAGTGGGGTTGGAAATCTCAGCTGATGAGGAGCAAGGAGAGATCCTCTTTGTTCTTTGGTGTGGGTCTTTTAGATATGCTTGCCAACGAACTGCATGGCAGGTCAACATATGTCTGGTCAAGCATGTGGTACCCAAGCGGGAGATGTTTTGGCCACGCGAGATACGCTTGAGACATATGTTGCAAATAGCAGCGGTGCGATCTGATGCACTCGTCTCAAAAAAGGCCCACACCAAAGAACTTTTTGAATAACGCGCAGAGACTGCAGCGCCCTGCACATGTGGAGCTTTGGGGTGTGATGCAGTCAATGTGCTGCCCTTAGGCTGGCCCCTGGAGGGCATCCTGCCTCGTTGGTGATGTGCCGCCTCCTCCTCCTCCTCCTCCTCCTCCTCCTCTCTCCTATCAGGCACCCACGTTGAGTCAGTGACCTCATCATCCCCTCCCTCCTCATCACTGGAGCAAACCTGGCAGTATGCTGCAGCAGGGGGAGCATGACTGCCAGATTGCTGTCCTTCTTGGGCACCCCCTCTGTCCGTGCTCATGTTACTGCCTTCATCGAGCTCAGTATCATCATCAGAGCCTTCCAAACGCTGGGCATCCTCCTGGAGCATGTACCCAACACTGTGGTCAAACAGTTCGAGGGAATCCTCAGGAAGACATGGTGGAGCTAGGGAAGGAGTCGCTGATGACATTGAGCTGAGGGAAGAGGCCACTGCTTTGCCAGACAAAGCACCCTGGGCATGGGTGAGGGAGGATGAGAAGGATGAGGACGGCTTGGTCATCCACTCGACCAAGTCTTCCGCATGTTGCGGCTTAACACGGCCAGCTGCCGAAAAAAAGGCCAAGCGTGTCCCATGGCCACGTGCTGATGAGGATGCACCGTCTCCACGACCAACACTAGATACAGAGCCTGCTTGCCCTCTCTTATTGGCTTGTGACTGTCTGCCTCTCCTTCTGGGCCTTCCAGACATACTAATGGCCTGTAGCTGCACTAAGCTGGGATAGAACACCTGTAATTTTCTTCAGGTAGCTTTATATACTGTAACCAGACAAGCCTGCCTGTCAGCAGGAAGATAACAGGAACGGATCTAGCTGAACACTGTGAGCAGGACGCACTGTACTAAATGTAAATAGTCTAGCTGCCTGACCGTGGTACTAATAGGATCAAATAGAACACCTGTAATTTTCTTCAGGTAGCTTTATATACTGTAACCAGACAAGCCTGCCTGTCAGTAGGAAGATAACAGGAACGGATCTAGCTGAACACTGTGAGCAGGACGCACTGTACTAAATGTAAATAGTCTAGCTGCCTGACCGTGGTACTAATAGGATCAAATAGAACACCTGTAATTTTCTTCAGGTAGTTTTATATACTGTAACCAGACAAGCCTGCCTGTCAGTAGGAAGATAACAGGAACGGATCTAGCTGAACACTGTGAGCAGGACGCACTGCACTAAATGTAAATAGCAGGAACGGATCTAGCTGGACACTGTGAGCAGGACGCACTGCACTAAATGTAAATGGCAGGAACGGATCTAGCTGAACACTGTGAGCAGGACGCACTGCACTAAATGTAAATAGCAGGAACGGATCTAGCTGAACACTGTGAGCAGGACGCACTGCACTAAATGTAAATAGCAGGAACGGATCTAGCTGAACACTGTGAGCAGGACGCACTGCACTAAATGTAAATAGCAGGAACGGATCTAGCTGAACACTGTGAGCAGGACGCACTGCACTAAATGTAAATAGCAGGAACCGATCTAGCTGAACACTGTGAGCAGGACGCACTGCACTAAATGTAAATAGCAGGAACGGATCTAGCTGAACACTGTGAGCAGGACGCACTGCACTAAATGTTAATAGTCTAGAAGATAACAGGAACGGATCTAGCTGAACACTGTGAGCAGGACGCACTGCACTAAATGTAAATAGCAGGAACGGATCTAGCTGAACACTGTGAGCAGGACGCACTGCACTAAATGTAAATGGCAGGAACGGATCTAGCTGAACACTGTGAGCAGGACGCACTGCACTAAATGTAAATAGCAGGAGCGAATCTAGCTGAACACTGTGAGCAGGACGCACTGCACTAAATGTAAATAGCAGGAACGGATCTAGCTGAACACTGTGAGCAGGACGCACTGCACTAAATGTAAATAGCAGGAACGGATCTAGCTGAACACTGTGAGCAGGACGCACTGCACTAAATGTAAATGGCAGGAACGGATCTAGCTGAACACTGTGAGCAGGACGCACTGCACTAAATGTAAATAGCAGGAACGGATCTAGCTGAACACTGTGAGCAGGACGCACTGCACTAAATGTAAATAGCAGGAACGGATCTAGCTGAACACTGTGAGCAGGACGCACTGCACTAAATGTAAATAGCAGGAACCGATCTAGCTGAACACTGTGAGCAGGACACACTGCACTAAATGTAAATAGCAGGAACGGATCTAGCTGAACACTGTGAGCAGGACGCACTGCACTAAATGTAAATAGCAGGAACGGATCTAGCTGAACACTGTGAGCAGGACGCACTGCACTAAATGTTAATAGTCTAGAAGATAACAGGAACGGATCTAGCTGAACACTGTGAGCAGGACGCACTGCACTAAATGTAAATAGCAGGAACTGATCTAGCTGAACACTGTGAGCAGGACGCACTGCACTAAATGTAAATAGCAGGAACGGATCTAGCTGAACACTGTGAGCAGGACGCACTGCACTAAATGTAAATAGCAGGAACGGATCTAGCTGAACACTGTGAGCAGGACGCACTGCACTAAATGTAAATAGTCTAGAAGATAACAGGAACGGATCTAGCTGAACACTGTGAGCAGGATGCACTGCACTAAATGTAAATAGCAGGAACGGATCTAGCTGAACACTGTGAGCAGGACGCACTGCACTAAATGTAAATAGCAGGAACGGATCTAGCTGAACACTGTGAGAAGGACGCACTGCACTAAATGTAAATAGCAGGAACGGATCTAGCTGAACACTGTGAGCAGGACGCACTGCACTAAATGTAAATAGTCTAGAAGATAACAGGAACGGATCTAGCTGAACACTGTGAGCAGGACGCACTGCACTAAATGTAAATAGCAGGAACGGATCTAGCTGAACACTGTGAGCAGGACGCACTGCACTAAATGTAAATAGCAGGAATGGATCTAGCTGAACACTGTGAGCAGGACGCACTGCACTAAATGTAAATAGCAGGAACGGATCTAGCTGAACACTGTGAGCAGGACGCACTGCACTAAATGTAAATAGCAGGAACGGATCTAGCTGAACACTGTGAGCAGGACGCACTGCACTAAATGTAAATAGCAGGAACGGATCTAGCTGAACACTGTGAGCAGGACGCACTGCACTAAATGTTAATAGTCTAGAAGATAACAGGAACGGATCTAGCTGAACACTGTGAGCAGGACGCACTGCACTAAATGTAAATAGCAGGAACTGATCTAGCTGAACACTGTGAGCAGGACACACTGCACTAAATGTAAATAGCAGGAACGGATCTAGCTGAACACTGTGAGCAGGACGCACTGCACTAAATGTAAATAGCAGGAACGGATCTAGCTGAACACTGTGAGCAGGACGCACTGCACTAAATGTAAATAGTCTAGAAGATAACAGGAAGGGATCTAGCTGAACACTGTGAGCAGGACGCACTGCACTAAATGTAAATAGCAGGAACGGATCTAGCTGAACACTGTGAGCAGGACGCACTGCACTAAATGTAAATAGCAGGAACGGATCTAGCTGAACACTGTGAGCAGGACGCACTGCACTAAATGTAAATAGTCTAGAAGATAACAGGAACGGATCTAGCTGAACACTGTGAGCAGGACGCACTGCACTAAATGTAAATAGCAGGAACGGATCTAGCTGAACACTGTGAGCAGGACGCACTGCACTAAATGTAAATAGTCTAGAAGATAACAGGAAGGGATCTAGCTGAACACTGTGAGCAGGACGCACTGCACTAAATGTAAATAGCAGGAACGGATCTAGCTGAACACTGTGAGCAGGACGCACTGCACTAAATGTAAATAGCAGGAACGGATCTAGCTGAACACTGTGAGCAGGACGCACTGCACTAAATGTAAATAGTCTAGAAGATAACAGGAACGGATCTAGCTGAACACTGTGAGCAGGACGCACTGCACTAAATGTAAATAGCAGGAACGGATCTAGCTGAACACTGTGAGCAGGACGCACTGCACTAAATGTAAATAGCAGGAACGGATCTAGCTGAACACTGTGAGCAGGACGCACTGCACTAAATGTAAATAGCAGGAACGGATCTAGCTGAACACTGTGAGCAGGACGCACTGCACTAAATGTAAATAGTCTAGAAGATAACAGGAACGGATCTAGCTGAACACTGTGAGCAGGACGCACTGCACTAAATGTAAATAGCAGGAACGGATCTAGCTGAACACTGTGAGCAGGACGCACTGCACTAAATGTAAATAGCAGGAACGGATCTAGCTGAACACTGTGAGCAGGACGCACTGCACTAAATGTAAATAGCAGGAACGGATCTAGCTGAACACTGTGAGCAGGACGCACTGCACTAAATGTAAATAGCAGGAACGGATCTAGCTGAACACTGTGAGCAGGACGCACTGCACTAAATGTAAATAGCAGGAACGGATCTAGCTGAACACTGTGAGCAGGACGCACTGCACTAAATGTAAATAGCAGGAACGGATCTAGCTGAACACTGTGAGCAGGACGCACTGCACTAAATGTAAATAGTCTAGAAGATAACAGGAACGGATCTAGCTGAACACTGTGAGCAGGACGCACTGCACTAAATGTAAATAGCAGGAACGGATCTAGCTGAACACTGTGAGCAGGACGCACTGCACTAAATGTAAATAGCAGGAACGGATCTAGCTGAACACTGTGAGCAGGACGCACTGCACTAAATGTAAATAGCAGGAACGGATCTAGCTGAACACTGTGAGCAGGACGCACTGCACTAAATGTAAATAGTCTAGAAGATAACAGGAACGGATCTAGCTGAACACTGTGAGCAGGACGCACTGCACTAAATGTAAATAGCAGGAACGGATCTAGCTGAACACTGTGAGCAGGACGCACTGCACTAAATGTAAATAGCAGGAACGGATCTAGCTGAACACTGTGAGCAGGACGCACTGCACTAAATGTAAATAGCAGGAACGGATCTAGCTGAACACTGTGAGCAGGACGCACTGCACTAAATGTAAATAGCAGGAACGGATCTAGCTGAACACTGTGAGCAGGACGCACTGCACTAAATGTAAATAGCAGGAACGGATCTAGCTGAACACTGTGAGCAGGACGCACTGCACTAAATGTAAATAGCAGGAATGGATCTAGCTGAACACTGTGAGCAGGACGCACTGCACTAAATGTAAATAGCAGGAACGGATCTAGCTGAACACTGTGAGCAGGACGCACTGCACTAAATGTAAATAACAGGAACAGATCTAGCTGAACACTGTGAGCAGGACGCACTGCACTAAATGTAAATAGTCTACATAGAAGATAACAGGAACGGATCTAGCTAAACTGAATACAGTGTATATATATATATGCAACACCTGGGATGCATATATATACACAATACACTGTAAGTGCAGCTAACTGACTGACTGTTCTGCCTAATCTATCTAACTCAAATCAAATGACACTGTCTCTCTCTCTCTCTATCTCTCAGCACACCGGAACACACACTACACAGGGCCGCCGTGCAGGCGGCCTTATATAGTGTGGGGTGTGTACTAAATCCCCTGAGCCATAATTGGCCAAAGCCACCCTGGCTTTGGCCAATTACAGCTCTCTCTACTGACGGCGCTGTGATTGGCCAAGCATGCGGGTCATAGTGCATGCTCGGCCAATCATCAGCCAGCAATGCACTGCGATGCCGCAGTGAATTATGGGCCGTGACGCGCCACACGAATTTGGCGCGAACGGCCCATATCGTTCGCAATTCGACGGACGGTCGAACAGCTGATGTTCGAGTCGAACATGGGTTCGACTCGAACACGAAGCTCATCCCTAATGCACACCAATTTACGAATGTCAACATGTGCTATCTGCCATCAGGGGGGATCAAGGGACGTGTTTTGGGGGAGCAAGCCCTTCCTCAACGCTACTTTATAATTGAGGAAGGGGTTGCACCCCCAAAACGCGTCCATTGATCTCCCGTGATGGCAGATAGCACATGTTGGCACACTGTGTGCATCCTCCAAATTTGGCTTTTCGAAACATTGTAAAAATTTAAATTACATAAAACAGGTGATTTTGTGGGGTTTAAATTCGCCCCAAAACATCAATGATATTATTATTTTTTTTAATAACATCAGTGATTTGTTGCTGGATGTTTTGCAATTGGAGATTACATCCCATGATCTCCCCTATCAGTATCTGGGCACTTTCTGATGTAAAGCGTTCTCTCTCCCTCACATCACGATCACCTAAAAAGAGATAAAGAACAAAAAAACAGGTCTCAAAAATCTGCCACCAGCCATCTCTTTTACCTTAGTCTGTGGTCGCAGACACTCACCTGTTGTGGTGCCAATCTCCACCACGTCTTCTTCTTCCTCCTGCTCTTCTTCTTGTGTTTGGGGTAGTTCCCCTTCTTCCAGAGGGGGGGGGTCTGTGTTCTCCTGGGATGAGGAGTGTCCGAGTCTTTTCTCCTCTATGTAAAACAAAAATGGTATACTTAGCACACAGATATTTGATGGCAGAACTATAGAAATAGTAAACATTGCTTGGAAGTGGGGTACAATTGTCTATTTTAGCCGAGTTCAAAGATGTCTTTTTTTTATTGCCCTTTGTCAAGCTGCAATACTTTACCTGTTTGGTACAAGCTTCACACATGTAACCCCCCCTATAGTATACACTGGAGCACCTGTGTGCCCCCCTAATAAAAATGGTGTTCTGGGGTCCCACACTAGTGCTCCAGTGTCCAGATGTGAAAACAGCTGCTCAGTGTCCTCTCCTTACACACAATCTAGTTTGCATTTCATTCTAGTAACAAACCCATCTACCTAAACAAATATTTGGCATCCAAGTAGGCCCCAAAAAAATGTGGGAAAATGCATATGGCCTAAACAATGGTGTTCTAGAGGCCGAATGAAAAATGTTTGATACGAACGAATAATGGGCCCATGAACAGTAAAGTTGACCTTTTTAAACGTTACAATTACTAAAATCATATGGAGCAGAACGAACGGAATAAAGCCAGAAAGAATAGGAACACAGCACGACTACTTACTTTTTTGCAGCACTCTCCGGATCTTTCGGTACTGCTCCGGCTCTCTCAACTTCAGGTCCGACCACCGCTTCCTGAGCTGATCTTTAGACCTTCGTACCCCGAAATTCCGCTCAAAACTCCTAACCACTTTCGCCATGATCTTGGCCTTTCGGATGTTCGGGTTGGGGTAAGGCCCATATTTTCCATCATAGTCGGACTTCCTCATGATGTCGACCATCTCCAACATCTCCCCAAACGACATATTTGTGGCCTTAAAACGTCTCCTTCTGGATCGGGACGTGCCTGGATCCGCCCTTTCCTCCTCCTCCTCGTTGCTACAATTAGCCCGCACCTGCTGTATGTCCGCCATCATGCTCTTCCACCACTGCGCTGAATGAAAAGGGGCGGGGAATACACTAGAAAGAACGTCAGGGGCGGGCGGAGTTACACGCATGCGCAGTGTATATAAAGCGTAACACGCGTGCGTATTACGTTTGATCTGTGAGCGGAGGAAGGAGCATTGAACGCGGCGATCGTAAGAACGAAGGTAAGAGACAAACTTGGGCCTATACTGCTTCTATAGATTGAGGCGTATATTGTAACAAGATTAGGAGAGTTTGGTGTGACATTAGGCTTTGTCTTGTGTTGTGTCTTGCAGTGAACATGGATATGGTACTGGAAGATCAGGACTTCATTTCTGTCTTCATAGAGATGCTAAGGGAGCTGCCCTGTCTGTGGGAGATTAAACACCCCCATTACAAGAACCAAAATAAAGAGGAAGGCAGCACTGGAGCAATTGTGTGAAATTGTGAAGCAGGTGATCCCCACGGCAGACATCACTTATTTAAAGATCCTAATTGGTGGCCTGAGGAGCACATATCTGAGGGAGCGCACTAAAGTCCTGGATTCGCAGAGATCCGGAGCAGCAGGTGACATCTATGTCCCCAGGATGTTGTACTATGACAGGCTGCACTTTCTGGCAGGCCAGACTAAACCCAGGCCATCCCTCTCCAGTCTTCCTTCCACGTTTCCTTCCCCCCCGGCTGAGGCTTCTGACGCCCAACCTGGGCCTTCCAGGCCTCATGTGGAGGAGTCCAGATTGAGCCAGGTATAGCATTCCTCTAAATATTTCTGCTTGTCCAATCAATGATGTTACCTAGATGTTAGTTGTGAGTACTAATTTAGGATTGTGATTGATGATGCCAAAACTAAAACCATGTCCCTTTTTCATACACAGGGAAGTCTCAGCCAGGAGGTGGTCGGGCCGAGCCGGCTGGCTGATATCAAAGTCCCTCCACCCCCCCTGGAAACAGAAAGTGGTAGCAGGAGGAGTGACCTAGAGGAGGCGGCTATCAGATTTTTTTGTAGGGCTACAGAGGTCCTGGGAGCACCACACACCAGGCAGGAGAACCTTGCGGCATTCATAGCCTATAAAATGCAGAGGATGGAGGAGGGCCAAAAAGCCATGTGTGAGGCCCTCATATCAGAGGCTCTGGCGAAAGGTGTGAGGGGCCAACTTACACCTCACACACAGCTTTGGGATGGTCCTCCTCCTCCTCCTGCAGGTCCTACTCCTCCTCCAGGTCCTACTCCTCCTCCTGCCACATCTCCAACTGCACAGCCACAGCCCGGAAGGAAGTGTGAAAGGAAGACCAGACAGTGAGGACCCTGGATCCAGTCTGGTTGGCCAAAAGATGCAGCCTCTTGTGGTACTACAGCCTGGGGACACTGATGTCATCTGCTGCTATCCAAGTCTCTGTGAATCCCGGACCAGACTGCCCTCCCTTATATATGGACTCCTCAGGCCACCAATTTTGAGGTTTAAGAATTGATGTCTGCCGTGGGGGTCCCAGGCTTCACTAATTTCTCCTGTTGATCCAGTGTTGCCTTCCTCTTTGCTTGGTTCTGAGCCCTTAATAAAGGATTTTTGTTTTGAATTATACTCTCCTATGTGTTTTACTTCTTCAAAAATGATGGTTTGTTTGTGAGGATTCAAGTACATTTCAAATATACAATGTGAAATGAACAAGGGACACCAACAACAAAAAATCTCATGGAGATTAAATAATAAAAGATATCAATGGTGTTGGGGTAACTTGCCACACAAAACACACACAAAAATATTCTGGAGTAAAAATAAAAATAACATTGCACAAAGATCAGCCTTGGAAAAAATCCAAACATTAAAGAAAAAAAAAGGCTTAAAAAGAAAAAAAAAAACATAAAATATATAAAACTGTCAGATGTGACAACTAATAACAATATATTGAGGGAATCCCACTAAAAAAACACAAATCAAACTTTGTGAGAAGTGTGTGTGAATATGAGCAGCAAAACGACTTAATTCTTGTCACATTATAAAGAAGAAGAGAGTGCGCTGTATTAAACCATTTTTAACATTGCAGCGTGACGAAAGTGCTGTATCCATTGCGAACGCTAAGTTTACCAGAACGAGCTGTCCCGTGTCGTAATTTCTTCTGAGCATGCGTGGCACTTTGTGCGTCGGAACAGGCCACACACGGTCGGAATTGACGCGATCTGATTTTGTTGTCGGAAAATTTTATCTCCTGCTGTCCAACTTTGTGTGTCGAAAAATCCGATGGAAAATGTCCGATGGAGCCCACACATGGTTGGAATTTCCGACAACACGCTCCGATCGGACATTTTCCATCGGAAAATCCGACCGTGTGTACGGGGCATTAGAGGAGGACAGCAACATAATTCCTGGAGGATGTTTGGGGTAATAACATACTTCCTGGTGATTAGGAAGGATAGCCCCCTATAGCTTAGTTCATTGGACAGAGGACTGCACAGGGTGGGCAGAAGGTGTTTGTGTGGATTTTATATGAGTGTGCTTTAGTAATTCAAAGGCCAGCGATGAACAGCCTTTCTTTCTCATTGAGCTTCAGCTAAGATACACAACACTGAGGACAGACTTATGTAACGTATCATCTCTGCTCTTTTGTTATATATACTCTGTAATATTCTTTTAGGTTTCTATGTTAGTGTTCTACTTTCTTTGTAAATAAATAAATAAGACCTTTGCTTGTTTGAGCATTGTGTTTATTTTTATAGCTAATATTGTTATTATATAATTACCATTAATATTATCAGAGCTTTAAAAGACTAACTAACTATAGGAACAGACAAGATAGTACATATTTGTAATTTAAGTAGGGGGAATCCAAAAACCATCCCCTATTTATTTAATCTGGCAACAGGCTAGGGTATGCTTGTCCAGTGTATGCAGTACCCCTTCAGGAGAGTTTAAAGTTACCTGGCGGCTAATGGTTAACGTTGGCTGACTTTTTGATGGGGCCCTTCTTCAGGGGGTGCACTGTGCCTTTAAGAGTTTTGTTGATGAATGTGAATGTGAATGGGCAGCTAGATAAGTATGGTCTCCATGGTGTTTACTGTGTATGGCAGGAGATTAACATGTGTAGCTCAGTTTACCAATCCAGGCAGGTCCTAATGGCTTGGTGGTCAGCAGATTCCAGAGATAGGGCTCTAGATCCTCACACAGGGATGCAATCTCTCAGCTCCGATCCTGGAGGCACAGCGCATTCTCCCGAAAGCCTAGTCTCTGAAGGCAGCATTGCAAGACTCCCATGCAGGTCTGTCCTCTCTTCCTGGTAAAGGTGAGAGGGCAGTGCAACAGGTCATCTTAGCTCCTCTCCTGATGGCTCTAGACCTGGCATGCTGAGAGCACAAACCCTGACTAAAGGGCCACTCTTCTCTCCTGGCCAGACTGACCACAATTTCTAACAATTTGCCTGGAAAAATGGTGAGGCTCTCCTCCTCTTGGTGCAGTGGCATGTGGGAATTGAAGTCCAGTAGCAATTAGCCTCCACTTACAGACATGGTGCAGCACCTCTTTAAGAACTACAATTACCAGTGTCCTTGGCACCTGCACAGCAATCCTCTCTGAGGTCCCCATTAGCTCTTTCTCTTGCTCCCTCTAAATTAATCCAATCTTGCCACTGCAGGAGGGATGGGGAAAATCAGTGAAGCTATCCAGGATAGAACCTGCACACAGAGATGTAGCTCCCTGATTGCACCCCCAGCATAGTGGCATGGGCGAGCATGGGGGGGTGGGTGAGATATATACACATGAAGCTGCTCCAGCAACACTGAGAGGAGCTGGCAGAAGGACTCACATACTGGTGCTCCTGACACAAAGAAACACTAAAACACTGGTGGGAAGGGGGGGGGACAGAAGGGGAGAAAACCCCTAGCACTCCTCTAACCGGTGGGGACCAGGGGATACATATACATGATGTTGATGTGAATAATTGTTAGAATTTTTGGTTTGGGCAACTGTGATATTGATTCATCAGACCCTATTAAAAGGACACCTGGATTTGGTGGGAGGGGTTAAGCCAAGCAACAAGGTGAAAGCAAAAAAAATCAAATACAAGTCCAAAATATGTGATGCCAGAATACAGTGTCGCTCACACTGTCTGCAAGAATGTACTGTTCATTAACATAATATACAACAAGGCAGTGCCCAGCTCCCCATACCCTTTGTTTGACCATTTTACCAATTAGCCTTGAAAATGGCTACAATTGATTTTCAAGATTCTCTGCCTATACATCAATTTGTGGACTTTAATACAATAGGTTTAACAAACCTAGCCCAATTCGCTCTTGCTAAACCTTACTTTGCCAAGATTCATAAAAGTTCTGTGTGGCTTCCACGTGTATTCACTAAGGCAGTGTTTCTCAACCTTTTTTCAGACAAGGCACCCTTTAAAATTCCACACAATCTCAATGCACCCCATTCTAAAATTTAAAAAATGAACCGAATAGTGTTTTGCATAATGTAGCAACATCCACATGCGTAGGACACCCAACATTAGTGCTGATTTATTCTTATACCTCAGTTGTGATTTAAAAAGACAACATAGTCTTGGATGACACAGCTGCATTCATACACTGCACATGCACACAGGTGATGAAAAAAAAGCCATTCAAGAATCTACCGCTCATTGCCAGAAAAAGGGGGAGTAGGTGTAGTAAGGTGGTTGCCTGTTCAAGACTAATTGTAAACATAAAGTATCCCCAATTATTTGCAGCACAGAGTCAAGGTGAGGTTACCAAACAATTCAAGTGATGAATAGTTCACTCAGTCAAAAGAGTATAGTTACTTCCTCTGCAGGTTCAGGATGGATAAAAATATAACATGACTAAAGTCGTTGATCTGCACTAGGAATTAAGTAAATATAGTAGAGTCTCTGTGGATGGCAACACTATATAGTGACATAGGGCTTCTCACAAACTGCTTAGGAGTAGCAGTTAATAGCTGATAATATACATCTGACAGTTCACAGATAATGTGTAGCATAGAAGTGCACCAGTGCTAATGAACAGTAAAGGACCGATTGGTCCACTCAACCAACCGCTAAGACCAGGCTGTCCTGGTTTTTGGATCGCCAGGGGAGATAACAGCTCTCTCTGCTTGACAGCTCACAGGTTTAGAAGCGTGTTGCGGTATCCATTGCTCAGGTCTCAGATCCTTCAGGTCTGGTATGGATTTTAAGGGGAACCTCGCGCAAAAAAAAAACGGCATGGGGTCCCCCCAAAAATCCATACCAGACCCTTATCCGAGCACGCAACCTGGCAGGCCGCAGGAAAAGAGGGGGGGACGAGAGAGCGCCCCCCCTCCTGAACCGTACCAGGCCACATGCCCTCAACATTGGGAGGGTGCTTTGGGGTAGCCCCCCAAAACACCTTGTCCCCATGTTGATGAGGACAAGGGCCTCATCCCCACAACCCTGGCCGGTGGTTGTGGGGGTCTGCGGGTGGGGGGCTTATCGGAATCTGGACCCCCAGATCCCGGCCCCCCCTGTGTGAAAGGGTAAGGGGTACACCTACCATTTCACTAAAAAACTGTCAAAAATGTTAAAAATGACAAGAGCCAGTTTTTGACAATTCCTTTATTTAAATGCTTCTTCTTTCTTCTTTCTTCTATCTTCCTTCATCTTCTTCTTCTTCTTCTGGTTCTTCTGGCTCTTCTGGTTCTTCCTCCGGCGTTCTCATCCAGCATCTCCTCCGCGGCATCTTCTATCTTCTTCTCCTCGGGCCGCTCCGCACCCATGGCATGGGGGGAGGCTCCCGCTCTTCTCTTCATCTTCTTCTCTTCTTCATTTTCTTCTTCATCTTCTTCTTTTCTTCTCTTCTTCTCTTCTTCATTTTCTTCTCCGGGCCACTCAGCATCCATGCTGGCATGGAGGGAGGCTCCCGCTGTGTGACGGTGTCTCCTCGTCTGACGGTTCTTAAATAATGGGGCGGGGTCTGACGCACAGTGACTTCACGGGACTTCCCTGTGACGTCACAGGGAATGCCACAGGGAAGTCCCGTCATGTCCCGTGCGTCAGAGGGGGGCGGGGTCACCGGGTGGCCCCGCCCCCCGTTATTTAAGAACCGTCAGAAGAGGAGATGCCGTCACACAGCGGGAGCCTCCCTCCATGCCAGCATGGATGCGGAGCGGTCCGGAGAAGAAAATGAAGAAGAGAAGATAAGAAGAAGATGAAGAAGAAGATGAAGAAGAGAAGAAGATGAAGAGAAGAGCGGGAGCCTCCCCCCATGCCATGGGTGCGGAGCGGCCCACGGAGAAGAAGATAGAAGACGCCGCGGAGGAGATGCTGGACGAGAATGCCGGAGGAAGAACCAGAAGAGCCAGAAGAACCAGAAGAAGAAGAAGAAGATGAAGTAAGATAGAAGAAAGAAGAAAGAAGAAGCATTTAAATAAAGTAATTGTCAAAAACTGTCTCTTGTCATTTTTAACATTTTTGACAGTTTTTTAGTGAAATGGTAGGGGTACTTTTGTACCCCCTTACCATTTCACACGGGGGGGGCCGGGATCTGGGGGTCCCCTTGTTAAAAGGGGCTTCCAGATTCTGATAAGCCCCCGGCCCGCAGACCCCCACAACCACCGGCCAGGGTTGTGGGGATGAGGCCCTTGTCCTCATCAACATGGGGACAAGGTGTTTTGGGGGGCTACCCCAAAGCACCCTCCCAATGTTGAGGGCATGTGGCCTGGTACGGTTCAGGAGGGGGGGCGCTCTCTCGTCCTCCCCTCTTTTCCTGCGGCCTGCCAGGTTGCGTGCTCGGATAAGGGTCTGGTATGCATTTTTGGAGGGGCCCCACGCCGTTTTTTTTTTTTGGTGCGGGGTTCCCCTTAAAATCCGTACCAGACCTGAAGGGTCTGGTATGGAATTTAGGGGGACCCCCACGTCATTTTTTAAAAAATTTTGGTCGGGGTTCCCCTTAATATCCATACCAGACCTGAAGGGCCTGGTATGGAATTTAGGGGGACCCCCACGTCATTTTTTTTAAAATTTTGGTTCGGGGTTCCCCTGTGGGGAATTCCCATGCCGTTTTTATCAATGAACTTCTATGTGTATTGTCGGACCGGCAATGCAATAGCCGCGAGTAGTTTTAAATGGCTTTTTTCCTAAGAAATGTCATTTTGCTGTCAGACTGTTCTAAACACAGGAAACATGCGCCCCTTTACAGGCATACTATAGACACCCCCCAGCTACGAAATTTAAAGGGATATTACACTTTTATTGTTTGACTTTAAGCATTATTAAAATCACTGCTCCTGAAAAAACGGCCGTTTTTTAAAACTTTTTTTTGCATTAATCCATGTCCCCTGGGGCAGGACCCAGGTCCCCAAACACTTTTTATGACAATAACTTGCATATAAGCCTTTAAAATTAGCACTTTTGATTATTCATGTTCGTGTCCCATAGACTTTAACGCGTTTACGTGTTCGAACAAACTTTTTACCTGTTTGCATGTTCTGGTGCGAACCGAACAGGGGGGTGTTCGGCTCATCCCTACTGAAGACACCTATGGCACCCCAGGGTGCCTGGGCACTCTGGTTGAAAAAGGCTGCACTAAGGTATGCAAGTTAAGCTTTATGTTATTATGTCCCTTTTGCTGGACAGTGTAGCTTTTTTCTGGCTCATTTTTATTCAAATATTTGTGAGAACAAAGGTCACTGTTCTTTCTCTGGATGTACTTATAGAATGGCATTGGTATGAGTCTCAGGAAGTATAAATCAATAAAGTTAGGGAGTGAGGAGGGTCACTTGCTGCATCATATGCAAAGTTATTAGAGATACATAGCAGACCTTTCACACAGCTGCACTTCTGTTGATTGCTCATTCAGAGGAAATGTGTTTGGGGTTGACAAAAATCAACCCAGAGCTGATGATTTGTTCCCCTTAAATAAAAGGCTATACTTCCTTTACGTTTAAAGCAATGAGTAGCGTCAATATCATGAGTAAACTAATGGGGCGTCTCTACTGCTTAAAGGGGTTGTAAAGGTAGAAGGTTTTTCATCTTAATGCATTAAGATAAAAAGCCTTCTGTGTGCAGCAGCCCCCCTAACACTTACCTGAGGTCCCTCTCTGTCCAGCGATGTCCACAAGTCTAAATACAATTCACCCGCTCTAAATATTAGTAGTATACTTTTCCTGTTGCTGCTGTTCATTAACAAAGTCAAAATATTACACCATAAACCACAGCACAAACAGTGGCATAATAAAGTACAAATGGCAAAATAATGACATGAACCCTTTTCAAAGTCCATAACAACCAATAAGCATGTAACTAGTGAAAGTCCATACGGTGATGTATATCTTAGTCCCAAAATATCTTCCAAAAGTGCGTTTGTGCAAACAGATAATAAAAGTGCAGTAGTGCTCCAACACAACACAGTGATCTCTGCTCCGCACACCCCCTTTTGAGTATTCACTCACCAGATGCTATGAACCCCTTAGCAATACTGCATGTGGGTCAATCAGGCTTAAGCTGGTGAGCAAGGAGTTGACACTTCCTCTTCACTCATGCATAGAGGAGATAGAATCCACATGGTTTACAGTGCCTTGCAAAAGTATTCACCCCCTTGGCTTTTTACCTATTTGTTACATTACAGCCTTTAGTTCAAAGTTTTTTTTAATCTGAATTATATGTGATGGATCAGAACACAATAGTCTAAGTTGGTGAAGTAAAATTACAAAAATATATACATAAAACTATTTTTCAGAAATAAAAAACGAATAATTGTCATGTGCGTATGTATTTACCTCCTTTGTTATGAAGTCCATAAAAAGCTCTGGTGCAACCAACTACCTTCAGAAGTCACATAATTAGTGAAATGATGTCCACCTGTGTGCAATCTAAGTTTCACATGATCTGTCATTACATATACACCCGTTTTTGAAAGGCCCCAGAGGCTGCAATACCTAAGCAAGAGGCACCACTAACCAAACACTGACATGAAGACCAAGGAACTCTCCAAACAAGTAAGGGACAATGTTGTTGAGAAGTACAAGTCAGGGTTAGGTTATAAAAAAATATCCAAATCTTTGATGATCCCTAGGAGCACCATCAAATCTTTCATAACCAAATGGAAAGAGCATGGCACAACAGCAAACCTGCCAAGAGATGGCCGCACACCAAAACTCACGGATCGGGCAAGGAGGGCGTTAATCAGAGAGGCAGCACAGAGACCTAAGGTAACCCTGGAGGAGCTGCAGAGTTCCACAGCAGAGACTGGAGTATCTGTACATAGGATGACAATAAGCCGTACGCTCCATAGAGTTGGGCTTTATGGCAGAGTGGTCAGAAAAAAGCCATTACTTTCAGCAAAAAATGAAATGGCGCGTTTTGAGTTTGCGAAAATGCATGTGGGAGACTCCCAAAATGTATGGAGGAAGGTGCTCTGGTCTGATGAGACTAAAATTGAACTTTTTGGCCATCAAAGAAAACGCTATGTCTGGCGCAAACGCAACACATCACATCACCCAAAGAACACCATCCTGACAGTGAAACATGGTGGTGGCAGCATCATGCTGTGGGGATGTTTTGCAGCAGTCGGGACTGGGAAACTGGTCAGAGTTGAGGGAAAGGTGGACGGTGCTAAATACAGGAATATTCTTGAGCAAAACCTGTACCACTCTGTGTGTGACCCCAAACACACTGCTAAAGCAACACTTGAGTGGTTTAAGGGGAAACATGTAAATGTGTTGCAATGGCCTAGTCAAAGCCCAGACCTCAATCCAATAGAAAATCTGTGGTCACTTAAAGATTGCTGCTCACAAGCATAATACCAACTTGAAGGAGCTGGAGCAGTTTTGCAAGGAGGAATGGGCCAAAATAACAGTGGTAAGATGTGGCATCTCATAGAGACTTATCCAAAGCGACTTGGAGTTGTGATAGCCGTAAAAGGTGGCTCTACAAAGTATTGACTTTAGGGAGGTGAATAGTTATACACATTGACTTTTTCTGTTATTTTGTGCTATTTGTTGTTTGCTTCACAATAAAAAAAAAAAAGTTGTGGGCATGTTCTGTAAATTAAATGATGCAAATGCTCAAACAATCCACGTTAATTCCAGGTTGTGAGGCAACAAAACATGAAAAATGCCAAGGGTGGTGAATACTTTTGCAAGGCACTGTAGTATATATTGTTTATTTAACCGGCTTATGACAATATATGGCGGCAGAATGGCACCACTGTGACAATCGACAATCGGAATCAACAATCGGAATCACTACAGAACCGATCAATCTTCAGGTCCAGGCCAATGATTTCTGGCCTGGACCTGCTGATCGGTTTTGAAGAATGAAATGCTTCCCCTGCCTGTAAGTGTAAACACAGGCAGGGGAAGTGATGTCATCTCCCCTCGTGGAACTCGTTTCGGTTCCAGAGAGAGGAGAGAATAAATCTAACTGTGAGTTGCACCAACACTACACTAACACCAGTACACGTAGGTACACTTTTCACCCCCCGATCGCCCTCCCCCCAATTAACCCCTTCACTCCCTGTTACAGTGTCACCAAGTGCAGTTTTCAGATTTTTCACTGATCATTGTACTGGTGTCATTTGTGACACTAATCAGCATTAGGGCAATTAGTAGTAGGCCCAGGTAGCTTTTGGGAACCCCCCTAACCCCCCAATAAAGGTTTGACATTTTGATCACCCCCCTGTCACCAGTGATCACTGTATTAGTGTCACGGGTGACGCTGGTTAGTTTGTTTTTTATAGCGTCTAGGTACCCGGCCCGCCGTATATTACCTAATAAAGGTTTAACCCCCCCGATCACCTGGCTGGTGACATCAGTTAGGTTTTAGCGTCAGTTAGGGTCCGCGTCACCCCAAGGCAGCGTCAGATTAGTGCCAGTAGTGCTAACACCCACGCATGCACCATACACCTCCCTTAGTAATATAGTGTCTGAATGGATCAATATCTTTGAACTGATCAGATCTTTACCAGCGTCCCCAGTAGTTTAGGGTTCCCAAAAATGCAGCTGTAGCGGGATCAGCCCAGATACCTGCTGACCCCTGCGTTTAGCCCCTCCGCCCAGCCCAGCCCAGCTCACCCAAGTGCAGTATCAATCGATCACTGTCACTTACAAAACACAACACACATAACTGCAGCGTTCGCAGAGTCAAACCTGATCCCTGCTAACGCTAACCATTTTTTTTTGGTAGCAATTGAAGCAGGTCCTGACAATCAGGTGCTCTTTTTGCCTATGAGTCGCACTAGTTGTACAAGTAAATTTAGAAGCCATAATGTCCAATCGAAGGTACACTAGTAAAGAGGCCTACATGTTTCTGAGCATGACAGATGAGAGTGAAAAGGAAGTCACCCATCTGTCAGATTCAGGCTCAGAAAAAGAACCAGTAGACAGCAGCAGCACCCTGACAGATAGCTCTGACGATGGAGTAGTTGTCCCTGCTAAGGTAACGTGTACCCGACCCTGTTCTTCTTCTGTTGTTGGGGTGCAAGAACCACAGGGCTCTCCTATGGAGTAGAGAGCCAGTACTGGTGCCGCTCATCCTTCTGGTGAAATGGCAAGTACCAGCGGCCTAGTACATCCTGGTAATACATCCAGCACTGCAGTATCACGTGGTGATGTGGCGAGTCCCATAAGTGCAGTTCAAGCTGGTGTGGTGGCTAGCACAAATAGTTTCCCACAACCACCAAGAAGACAGACAGGCCCGTCGATCCCATAGTGCCCCTCCTGCTGCATTTGCCAATTCTAATTGGGAGCCCACCACTTCTGCAGTACCCTTAATTCCCCCATTCATTGACCAACCTGGAATTCAGGTGGAAACAGTTGATTTTCTGTCACTTGATTTTTATTCTCTGTTTTTCACAGAAGAGCTCTATAGATCTATTGTGGACCAAAGCAATTTGTATGCTGGTCAATTCATCACCGCTAATCCCCATTTGACCCTTGCTAGAGAATGGAAACCTATTACGGTTTCCGATTTTAAGACATTTCTGGGCCTATCCCTCCTCATAGGCATAACTAAAAAAAGTGAGTTGCGGTCATATTGGTCCGCTGACCCAATTCTCCAAATGCCCGTGTTCTCTGCTTGCATGACCAGAACACGATACAAGCAGATCTTGTGGTTCATGCATTTTAATGACCATGAACTCTGTCATCCTCGAGGTGACCCTGAACACGATCGGCGCCACAAAATTCGCCCCCTCGTAAACCACTTCAGCCAACAGTTTGCAGCCTTGTTTACTCCCGATCAAGTTGTCTGCATTTATGAGTCCCTGATTAGATTTTCTGGCCGCTTGTCTTTCAAACAGTATCTTTCCAGCAAGCGTGACAGATATGGGGTCAAGATGTATAAGCTCTGTGACAGGGCAACGGGCTATACAAATAGTTTTAAGGTTTATGAGGGAAAAGCTAGTCACATGGAGCCCGAGAACTGCCCAGACTACATAGGGAGCGCTGGTAAGATTGTGTGGGACTTGGTGTCACCTTTATTCGGAAAGGGGTACCACTTGTATGTGGACAACTATTACACAAGCATGCCACTTTTTAGTCACTTGTTTGATCGTGGCACCATGCGATCTAACTGCCAGGGCTTACCCCAGAGGCCTGTAGAGTCCTGACTTCGACTGGGGGAGAGAGCCTGCTTGAGAAGTAATAATTTTCTCGCAGTAAAGTGAGGGAATCGGAATGTTTTCGTTCTTTCCTCCGTTCATGCAGTTATGACAGTCCAAATTCCAATGGCGACTGGTATTGTGGAGAAACCCCTCTGTGTCCATGAATACAACCTGAATATGGGAGGGGTGGACCTCAACGATCAGTTGATGGCACCGTACTTAATTGCCTGTAAGGCCAGAGGCTGGTACAAAAAAGTGTCTGTACACTTATTCCAATTGGCTCTGCTAAACACTTATACAAAGCGTCAGGACTAGGGATGAGCCGAACACCCCCCCCGTTCGGTTCGCACCAGAAGCTGCGAACGGACCGAAAATTCACACGAACATTAGAACCCCATTGATGTCTATGGGACTTGAATGTTCGAAATCAAAAGTGCTCATTTTAAAGGCTAATTTGCATGGTATTGTCCTAAAAAGGGTTTGGGGACCCAGGTCCTGCCCCAGGGGACATGTATCAATGCAAAAAAAACTTTTAAAAATGGCAGTTTTTTCGGGAGCAGTGATTTTAATGATGTTTAAAGTAAGAAAAAAAAAGTGAAATATTCCTTTAAATATCGTACCTGGGGGGTGTCTATAGTATGTCTGTAAAGTGGCACGTGTTTCCCGTGCTTAGAACAGTCCCTGCACAAAATGTCATTTTTAAGGGAAAAAATGTCATTTAAAACTGCTTGCGGGTTTAATGTAATGTCTGGTCCTGGCAATATGGATGAAAATCAATGAGACAAACGGCATGGGTACCCCCCAGTCCATTACCAGACCCTTTGGGTCTTGTATGGATATTAAGGGGAACCCCGCACCCAAATTAAAAAAAGGAAAGGTGTGGGGCCACCAGGCCCTATATACTCTGAACAGCAGTATACAGGCGGTGCAAACAAGACAGGGACTGTAGGTTTGTTGTTAAGTAGAATCTGTTTGTAATTTTGAACGGGTACATTTTTAACGTGTTTAGCTCCAACCAAAAAATCTTTTTTAAGCTTTTTGGAAAACATAGGGAAGGGCTATCACCCCTGTGACATTTGTTTTGCTGTCTGTGCTCCTCTTCAGAATATTTCACCTCACTTTTTGTCCCAATGACAAATGTTTTTTGAAAATTTGGGTTTTTTTGTGAAACAAGGATTGGTGATAAAGCATCAGTGGAAAGGAGAAATGTTTTTCCCATATTAACTCTTACAGGAGAGAATTTCCCTTCCTAGGGGTAGATTTCATCTCACTTCCTGTTGTCTCCTTCTGTTTGCAAGTAGGAGTCATTTGTAAGTTGGATGTTTGAAAGTAGGGGCCTGCCCTATATACTCAGCAGAAATTTGGGCCTTAGGTGTTGTTGTGGCCACAACACTGTAAGCCCTCACAGGGCCCTGCTGTGAAATATTAGATCAAGAATTGTAATTACATGCCCCTGTTGAACAAGGGCAGAAAAATTGGGCCTTTGGTGGTGGTGGTAGTGCTGGTGCCACAACACTGTAAGTCCTCACTCGCTCTTGGTGGGCGCAGAAATGGGCCCTGCTGTGAAATATTAGATCAAGAATTGTAATTATATGCCCCTGCTGAACAGGGGCTGAAAAATTGGGCCTTTGGTGGTGGTGGTGCTGGTGCCACAACACTGTAAGTCCTCACTCGCTCTTGGTGGGCACAGAAACGGGCCCTGCTGTGAAATATTAGATCAAGAATTGTAATTACATGCCCCTGTTAACAGGGTCAGAAAAATTGGGCCTTAGGCACTGGTGCTGGTACCACACCACTGCAACCCCTCACAGATACTCTAGTTGGAACGCAGGAACAAACCCTGCTGCAAAGTATTGCATCAAAAATTGTAATTACACGCCCCTGTTAAACAGGGGCTGAAAAATTGGGCCTTAGGCACTGGTGACGGCGCCCAGAACCAAAAATGTTCTTACAAGCTATCAGCATGATCATTGAGGAGGAAGAGGATAATTACTCAGGATAGTCACTCAGCATCAGCATAGGCAGTCTTTGAAGGGATCTGAGATTTAAAAAAAAAATATTTGGTTACATCAGCATGAGGTGCTTGGTAGCTGGTGGTGATCCAAGACTGATTCATTTTTATGAAGGTCAGTCAATCGACCGAGTCGGTGGACAGATGCACCCTGTGATCGGTTACAAAGCCTCCAGCAGCACTGAATGTGCGTTCCGAAAGAACGCTGGATGCAGGACAGGCCAGTAGCTCAATTGCATACTGTGCAAGCTCTGGCCATTGAGCCATCCTCAAGATCCAGTAACCCAGAGGATTTTCGGTGGGAAAGGTGTCCAAGTCAGATCTTGCCCCTAGTTATTCCTGCACCATGTAAAACAGACGCTGGCGATGGTTGCTGGAACCGATCATACCTTGGGGCTGCGGACTAAAAAATTGTCTGAACGCATCGGTCAGACGGCCACCTTCTCCACTGTTCCTTCTTTGACTGACCGAAGCCTCAGCAACACGTTGTCCAGAAACAGGAGTTTGTAACCTCCAAGTCTCTGGGAACGCGTTGCACAAACCTTTCTGCAAGGCCTCCCGAAGATGTTTCATCCTGTGCTCCCTCTGCGATGGTAAGATAAGGTCCGCAACCTTACCCTTGTAACGTGGATCAAGGAGGGTTGCCAGCCAATATTGGTCCTTCTCCTTGATACCACGAATACGAGGATCCATACGCAGGCTTTGCAGGATCAGGGAGGCCATGCAGCGTAGGTTTGCTGAGGCACTAAGGATGACATGGTCCGCAGCCACCTCCTCCCAGCCACGTACAAGTCCATGTGTTTCTTGGGACTGATCCCTTAAAGACTGCTGCTGATGCTGAGTGCCAGGCTCCACCTTCATACTGACACAATCCTCCTCCTCCTCCTCGTCCTCTTCCTGTGTAATCTGCGGCCATGCAGGAACACTGTCTGGATAAAGGGGGCCTTGAGAGCTAAGGAAGTCCTCCTCTTCCTGCCTCTGTTCTGCCTCAAGTGCCCTGTCCATTATTCCACGCAGCGTGTGCTCCAACAGGTGGACAAGGGGGACAGTGTCAATGATGAATGCACTGTCACTGCTCACCATCCTCGTGGCCTCCTCAAATGGTGACAGGACAGTCCATGCATCCCTGATCATGGCCCACTGGCGTGGGCAAAAAAAAAACAAGCTCCCCTGACCCTGTCCTGGTGACATAGTCGCACAGGTACTCATTGATGGCCCTCTGCTGCATGTGCAGCCGCTGCAGCATGGCCAACGTTGAGTTCCACCTGGTGGGCATGTCACAAATTAGGCGGTCCTTGGGCAGGTTAAACTCCTTTTGGAGGTCCGCCAGCCAAGCACTGGCATTATATGACCGACGGAAATGCACACAGACTTTCCTGGCCTGCCTCAGGACATCCTGTAAGCCCGGGTACCTGCCCAAGAACCGCTGCACCACCAAGTTAAGGACGTGAGCCAAACAGGGCACATGAGTCATTTGTCCCTGTCGGAGGGCAGAGAGGAGGTTAGTACCATTGTCGCAAACCACCATTCCTGCCTTAAGTTGGCGTGGCATCAACCACCTCTGAACCTGCCCCTGCAGAGATGACAGAACCTCTGCCCCAGTGTGGCTCCTGTCCCCCAAGCACACCAGCTTAAGCACCGCATGGCATCTTTTGGCCTGCGTACATGCGTAGCCCCTTGAACGCCTACGGAGCACAGCTGGTTCCGAGGACAAAGCACAGGAAGAGGTCATGGATGAAGAAGAAGAGGAGGGGCTGGAGGAGAGAGATGTGTCATACTCTTTAGTAGTGGCATTTTGGAGGCGTAGTGGCGGAAGAACCTCCAACACTACTGCACCTTGTCCTGCATCCTTCCCAGCTGCCAGCAGAGTCACCCAATGCGCCGTGAAACTTAGGTAACGTCCCTGTCCATGCCTGCTGAACCGTGAGTCAGCGGTAATAAGCACCTTACCGCTGACCGCCCTGTCCAGCGAGGCATGGACATTGCCTTCCACATGCCGGTAGAGAGCCGGAATCGCCTTCCGTGAGAAAAAGTGGCATTTGGGTACCTGCCACTGAGGAACCGCACATTTCACAAACTCACAGAAGGGGGCAGAGTCTACCAACTGAAAGGGCAGCAGTTGAAGTGCTAGCAATTTTGCCAAGCTAGCATTCAACCGCTGGACATGTGGATGGCTGGGAGCAAACTTCTTTCAGCAGTGCAGCAGCTGGGGCAGGGAAATTTGACTGGTACAATCTAACGTCGGTGTACCAAAAGCAGATTGCCCACAAGTACTTGGCTGTAAAACACCTAATTCTACACCTTCATTCCTCTCAGTGCAGGTCTCAGAGAGGACTGAAGGTATAGTGGGGTTGGAGATCTCAGCTGATGAGGAGCAAGGAGAGGTCCTTTTTATTCTTTGGTGTGGTTCTTTTAGATACGCTTGCCAACGAACTGCATGGCAGGTCAACATATGTCTGGTCAAGCATGTGTTACCCAAGCGGGAGATGTTTTGGCCACGCAATATATGCTTGAGACATATGTTGCAAATAGCAGCGGTGCGATCTGATGCACTCGTCTCAAAAAAGGCCCACACCAAAGAACTTTTTGAATAACGCGCAGAGACTGCAGCGCCCTGCACATGCGGAGCTTTGCGGTGTGATGCAGTCAGTGTGCTGCCCTTAGGCTGGCCCCTGGAGGGCATCCTGCCTCGTTGGTGATGTGCCGCCTCCTCCTCCTCCTCCTCTCTTTTATCAGGCACCCACGTTGAGTCAGTGACCTCATCATCCCCTCCCTCCTCATCACTGGAGCAAACCTGGCAGTATGCTGCAGCAGGGGGAGCATGACTGACAGATTGCTGTCCTTCTTGGGCACCCCCTCTGTCCGTGCTCACGTTACTGCCTTCATCTAGCTCAGTATCATCATCAGAGCCTTCCAAACACTGGGCATCCTCCTGGAGCATGTACCCAACACTGTGGTCAAACAGTTCAAGGGACTCCTCAGGAGGACATGGTGGGGCTAGGGAAGGAGTCACTGATGACATTGAGCCAAGGGAAGAGGCCGCTGCTTTGCCAGACAAAGTACTCTGAGCATGGGTGAGAGAGGATGAGGAGGATGAGGACGGCTTGGTCATCCACTCGACCAAGTCTTCCGCATGTTGCGGCTCAACACGGCCAGCTGCCAAAAAAAAGGCCAAGCGTGTCCCACAGCCACGTGCTGATGAGGATGCACTGTCTCCACGACCAGCACTAGACACAGAGCCTGCTTGCCCTCTTTTATTGGCTTGTGACTGTCTGCCTCTCCTTGTTGGCCTTCCAGACATACTAATGGCCTGTAGCTGCACTAAGCTGGGATATATATTATATATATATATATATATATATATATATATATATATATATATATACTGCAGCTAGCAAAATCAACTGCCTGCCTGTAGTATGAGAACACCACCAACCTTCTACAGGTAGCTTTAGCTGAACACTGTGCAGAGCTCACAAAAAACTAACTTGTAGCTTATTTAGCTGCCTGCGGTAGTGATAGGATCAGGAAAACACCACCAACCTTCTACAGGTAGCTTTAGGTGAACACTGTGCAGAGCTCGCAAAAAAATAACTTGTAGGTTTAGCTGAACACTGTGAGGAGGACGCACTACTCTCAGAGAGGATCTCGGTTCAGGACACTTGCCGGGCACTCTGGAGTGCGCCGCGTTGCACTGGCTCACCTGGGCGCACACGCACCTTCTCCTTGGAAGCAACCAGGATGGGTTTTGTCATCTCCCTTCTATCTGGAGAACCACAGGCCTGGGCCCACCGTCTCCTGGAGCAAAAGTCAGCCTGCTTGGATAATCTGGATTCCTTCTTTACTGCCATGTCTCAATTGTATGAAGACCCTCAGTTAAAAGCCATGGCTGAATCCGCCTTACACGCCCTACAACAGGGGCGCAGGCCTGCAGAGGACTATGTTCTGGAATTTAGGCGTTGGAGTTCAGACACTGAATGGAATGATGTGGCACTGCGATACCAATTCCGCTTAGGATTATCCGATTTTCTCAAAGACGACCTGGCACGGGTAGGCATACCCCAAACTCTTGAAGACCTTATTAACCTGTCGGTGCAGATCGATCGGCGCTTGAGAGAGCGTCGTTCCGAGAGGTCGGTCAACCAGTTCCGCCCCACTTGGGTCCTCCCCAAGGTGCCTAGTGCTACCAGCTCCGTAGGCCAAAGCCTTCAGGTACCAGCTGCCTCAGCCCTTGACACTTCTGAATCGATGCAACTGGGGCTTCTCCGTCCATCGCTCACTCCCGAAGAACGACAACGTCGACGGGTCAACAACTTATGCATGTACTGCGGGGAATCAGGTCACTACGTGAGATCTTGCCCAAATAAGACACGTAAGTCTCTTTCAGCTACTTCTAAGATCACACCTGCCTTGCCTAACCTTGCTAACCATCTGGCTCTCTCCATTACCCTCCAGCTTCCAGGACAGGATCTGCTTACCCCGGTCATCATTGACTCAGGAGCGTGCAGTTGCTTCATTGATCCCACCTTTGCGACTCAACACTGTATCCCTCTCCGAACAAAATCACAGGGACTTGCTGTCTATCTCGCAGATGGTTCCACCCTCAGCTCTGGTCCAGTCACCTTGGAAACCATCCCACTGCAAGCCACCATGAACACCTGTCATCAGGAATTTCTCCGGCTGGACGCCATTTCTTCACCACTCTTCCCCATTATTCTAGAAATGCCTTGGCTGCAGGCGCATAACCCCAGTATCGATTGGGTTTCTGGGGAAGTCAAGTTCCCTTCCAGTTACTGCCAACAGCACTGTTTGCACGGAACTCCTGCAAAACCCAGTCAACTCTTGTGTCTGAACACCGACACGGAATCGCAGCAGGCGATTCCCATCCCTTACCAGGACTTCTCTGATGTCTTTAGCAAAAAAAGGGGCCGAGACCCTTCCACCTCATAGACCCTACGACTGTCCTATTGAGTTGTTGCCTGGATCTGAAGTTCCTTTTGGGAGAATATTCCCTTTAACAGAGCAGGAGCTGGGTACGCTCAAGGTGTATATCGATGAAAATCTTAAGAGAGGCTTTATCCGTCCTTCGACATCACCAGCAGGGGCCGGCATCTTTTTTGTCGAGAAAAAGGAGCGCTCGCTACGTCCCTGCATCGATTATAGAGAACTCAATAAGATGACCATCAAAAATCGCTATCCCTTACCTCTCGTGCCAGAGCTGTTCCAAAGATTGGGTTCAGCAAAAATATTTACTAAACTCGCATCAGAGAGGGGGACGAGTGGAAAACAGCCTTCTGTACCAGGTTCGGACATTTCGAATACCTCGTCATGCCCTTCGGCCTGTGCAACGCACCGGCAACTTTTCAACATTTCGTAAAATGAAATTTTTCGTGACCTTCTGGATTTATATGTTATCGTATACCTGGACGACATTCTGATCTTCTCCTCTTCTGTTACCGAACATCGCAGGCATGTCAGAAATGTGTTAACCCGACTCAGGCAGCATGGACTCTATGCTAAATTGGATAAATGCAATTTTGAGCTCCAGTGCATTCAGTTCCTTGGCCTAATCATCTCTACCGATGGTGTTAAGATGGACCCGCAAAAGGTTGCAGCTATTCTGGACTGGCCCGCTCCCTCCGATAAAAAAGGGGTCCAACGATTTGTCGGTTTCGCCAATTTTTATCGGAAATTTATAAGGAGTTTTTCTACTATAATCGCCCCCATCACAGAACTGACGAAACAGGGAAATCGATTATGTTGGTCTCCTCAGGCGCAAGCAGCCTTTGATAAACTCAAAGAACTTTTTACTTCCGCTTCTATCCTGAAGCACCCAGACCCTGCCTTACCGTTTGTCCTTGAAGTGGACGCATCGGAGGTCGCGGTAGGGGCAGTACTGTCTCAGCGGCAAGGTGCCAAGGCTCTCCTTCATCCCGTAGCCTTCTTCTCACGAAAACTTTCTGATGCAGAAAAAAATTACGATGTAGGAGATTGTGAGTTGCTGGCCATTAAAGCCGCCCTTGAAGAGTGGCGCTACCTATTGGAGGGGGCCGCTCACCCCATTCTAATTTACACAGACCATAAAAATCTTGAGTATTTGAGAACGGCCAAGAGATTGAGACCACGACAGGCAAGATGGGCTCTGCTCTTCTCAAGATTTCATTTCACATTACGTATAGGCCAGGTACCAAGAACACCAAACCAGATGCATTATCCCGTATGTTTCATGACTCCAGGGAATCTCTGCCTCCAGACACCATTCTCCCTGCTGGAAGTTTTCTGCTTCTTCAGGGAGATCTTATATCCCGGATCAAACAGGCCTCAAGAAATTGGTCCCCTTCTGTGGAAGGCGAGGTAAGCTTGCAAGATGGCTTATTCCGATACAAGGATAAAATCTTGGTCCCAGAGGATCTGAGGATTGCTGTACTGGAACTCTGCCACGACCACAAATTGGCTAGGCATTTTGGTGTGTTGAAAACAACAGAACTGGTACAGCGTACTTTTTGGTGGCCCCAGCTGGTAAGCGACTGCAAGAGCTTTGTGGAGTCCTGTATTACCTGCGCTCAGAGCAAGAGCAGCCAAACGAAGGCCTGGGGGCTATTAAGGCCCTTACCCGTGCTAGAAAGGCCATGGAAAATGATTGCGATGGACTTCATCATTGAGCTCCCGTTGGCAGAAGGCTACTCCACCATCTTCGTCATTGTAGACAGACTGTCCAAGATGGCCCACTTTCTACCCATGAAGGGTACCCCATCAGCTTTGGAAACCGCAAAAATATTCATTAAGGAAATTGTACGCCTCCACGGAGTTCCTTCAAGTATAGTATCCGATCGTGGAGTTCAGTTTACCTCCAGATTCTGGAAAGCTCTCTGTAGGTCTCTTGAGATAGAATTGGCATTCTCTTCGGCCTACCACCCCCAGACGAATGGGCAGATGGAGAGAACTAATCAGTCGCTGGAACAGTACCTTCGTTGCTTTTCTGCCTTCTCACAAGACGACTGGGTCTTTCTCCTGCCTATTGCCGAGTTTGCCTACAACAACTCTGTGCGTTTTTCGCGAACTACGGGTTTCACCCATCCTTTTTAACCATTTCCTTACCTGAATGTGCGATTCCCGCGGTTTCTGAAACTATGAACTTCTTCATCAGCAACAACAAACTATTGCAAGAAACAATGGCTAGGACCCAGGAATACAACAAAAAAAATGTATGACAGGAAGAAGCAAGGACAACTGTTGCTAGAACCTGGCAATCAGGTCTGGCTGTCTACCAGTAACTTAAGGATGGCTTGTCCTTCAAGAAAGTTAGGTCCCAGGTTCATGGGGCCCTTTTCAGTCAAGAGAAAAATCAATGATGTGGCCTATGAGCTGGACTTACCTAATTCATTGAAAATCCATCCGGTTTTTCAAGTATCCCTACTTAAACCCGTTATTCCCAACTCTTTTTCGGGTCGCAATACTGGCCCACCTGAACCCATAATTATCGACAACGAGGAGGAGTTTGAGGTGGAGGCAATTTTGGATTGTAGGAAGAGACGCAACCAAATCCAGTACTTGATCAAGTAGAGGGGGTATGGACCAGAAGACAATTCTTGGGAACCGGAGGCCAACTTGCATGCTAAAGAACTCTTAAGGGATTTTCAGAGTACCCATGCGGACAGGTTAGCCCGGCTGGGCATCCGGAGGCTGCCCTTAAGGAGGGGGCACTGTCAGAGAGGATCTTGGTCCAGGACACTTGCTGGGCACTCTGGAGTGCGCCGCGTCGCGCTGGCTCGCGCGGGCGTGTGCGGGCGCGCGCCTGGGCGCGCTGGCGCATGCGCGGTGTTTGGCGCCGGTTGCCCTATTTAGGTTGCTGGGATGCTGTGCTCAGTGCTGTCCGATCATCAGCTTCCTGTTCCCGTGCTTTCTGTTTCCTGTGTACTGTTTGATCTCTCTGTGACCCAGCTTGTTTACTGGACTCTGCTCTGCTATCCGCCTGCATCTGACCCTGGCCTGCCTCCGACTTTGAACCTGCCTGACCCCTCTGTACCGTGCCGACCGCCTGCTGCCAAACCTGCTTGTGACCTGGACTTTGTATCTGCCTGCTCCTTTTGTACCGTGCCGACCGCCTGCTGCCAAACCTGCTTGTTACCTGGACTTTGTATCTGCCTGCTCCTGCTCTGCACCTGTAGCTGACCTGCAGCCTACCTATCATCTCCTGCCAGCTTGCATCAGGACTCTGGGTCTCATCCCTGCTAACCACCCGCCAGGCTCTCATATCATTCTGTGCTCCCGTGCCTTCTGTGTGCTCTATCAGGGGCCGGGAACCAGATACATACAGGAGGCCATCCTCTGCTATATCGGGTTCGTCAGTCTGATACGGGTAAGTCTGACAACTACACTAACTTGTAGCTTTAGCTGAACACTGTGCAGAGGTCTCCCTACACTAACTTGTAGTTTTAGCTGAACACTGTGAGCAGGACACACTACACTAACTTGTAGCTTTAGCTGAACACTGTGCAGAGGTCTCACTACACTAACTTGTAGTTTTAGTTGAACACTGTGAGCAGGACGCACTACACTAATTTGTAGCTTTAGCTGAACACTGTGCAGAGGTCTCACTACACTAACTTGTAGTTTTAGTTGAACACTGTGAGCAGGACGCACTACACTAATTTGTAGCTTTAGCTGAACACTGTGCAGAGGTCTCACTACACTAACTTGTAGTTTTAGCTGAACACTGTGAGCAGGACGCACTATACTAACTTGTAGCTTTAGCTGTGCACTGTGCAGAGGTCTCACTACACTAACTTGTAGTTTTAGCTGAACACTGTGAGCAGGACGCACTACACTAACTTGTAGCTTTAGCTGAACACTGTGGAGAGGTCTCACTACACTAACTTGTAGTTTCAGCTGAACACTGGGAGCAGGACGCACTACACTAACTTGAAGCTTTAGATGAACACTGTGCAGAGGTCTCACTACACTAACTTGTAGTTTTAGCTGAACACTGTGAGCAGGACGCACTACACTAACTTGTAGCTTTAGCTAAACACTGTGCAGAGGTCTCACTACACTAACTTGTAGTTTTAGCTGAACACTGTGAGCAGGACGCACTACACTAACTTGTAGCTTTAGCTGAACACTGTGCAGAGGTCACACTACACTAACTTGTAGTTTTAGCTGAACACTGTGAGCAGGACGCACTACACTAACTGTAAATAGTCTAGCTGCCTGACTGTGGTACTAATAGGATCAAAAGAACACCAGCAATTTTCTTCAGGTAGCTGTAAATACTGTAACAAGACAAGCCTGCCTGTCAGTAGGAAGATAACAGGAACGGATATAGCTAAACTGAATACACCTGGGATGCATATATATACACAATACACTGTAGGTGCAGCTAACTCACTGACTGTCCTACCTAATCTAGCTAACTCAAATGAAATGACACTGTCTCTCTGTCTATCTCTCAGTACGCTGGAACACACTACACAGGGCCGCCGTGCAGGCGGCCTTATATAGTGTGAGGCGTGTTCTAAACCCCCTGAGCCATAATTGCCCAAAGCTACCCTGGCTTTGGCCAATTACAGCTCTCTCTACCGACGGCGCTGTGATTGGCCAAGCATGCGGGTCATAGTGCATGCTTGGCCAATCATCAGCCAGCAATGCACTGCGATGCCACAGTAAATTATGGGCCGTGATGCGCCACACAAATTTGGCACGAACGGCCCATATCGTTCGCAATTCGGTGAACGATCAAACAGCCGATGTTCGAGTCGAACATGGGTTCGACTTGAACACAAAGCTCATCCCTAGTCAGGACGAACTGGATCCTTCCTTAAATTCCAGGAAGAGATCATCAAAGCCCTTCTGTTTCCAGACAGTGCTGTGGCCCAACTTCACAACACAAATGCATGAGAGACATTTTCTGTATGTCCTCGCTGTTACCTCTACCCAACGATCAACCCATATAACATGTCGTGTCTGTAGAAAACACAAATATAGGCATGACACCCGCTATTGTCCCTCCTGTCCTAACCAATCTGGTCTCTGCATCGGTGAATGTTTAGAACGCTACCACACACTAGTGGAGTATTAGAGTAGGGTACAGCACTGCACAGTCATAGGACACACTTTCACAGGGTCTCCAAAGGTGCCATTGCATTTTGAGAGACCCGAACCTGGAACCATTACAGTTATGCCCCGCACACACAATCAAATTTTCCGACGGGAAATGTTGGATGTGAGCTTGTCAGAAAGTCCCACCGTGTGTATGCTCCAATGAACATTTGCTGTCGGAATTTCTGCCAACATAGCATAACATAATAAAACATAGTTTGATAGCAGGTTCTCAAATTTTCCTCCAACAAAACTTTGTTGTCAGAAAGTCTGATCTTGTGTACACAAGTCCGCGCACAAAAGTTCACGCATGCTCGGAATCAAGTACGAGCCGGAAGCGATTGGTCTTGTAAAACTAGCGTTCGTAATGGACATATCGCATACATCTTGTACGTTACTACATTCGTAATTGTTGGCCAACATTTGTGTGACCATGTGTATGCAAGACAAGTTTGAGCCAACAAGCGTCGAACAAAAATCCACAGTTTTGTTGTCGGAAAATCCGATCGTGTGTATGCGGCATTACAGTTACAAATAAAAGTAAAAAAAATATAAAATAAAAAAGCCAAAAATAGTTGTCGTTTTAATGTTCTTCTTTCTTTATTCTCTCTCTATTGTTCTGCTCTTTTTTACTGTATTTTTATAACTGCAATGTTTTATTGTTACTATGTTTTATCATGTTTGCTTTTCAGATATGTAATGCTTTTATACTTTACTGTTTACTGTGTTTTATTGTTAACCATTAATTTCTTTTCAGGTACACCATTCAACTACAGCACTGATTTATAAATCTTGACAGCAACAGCGTTTGCTCTCACGATACGTAAATTAGCGACTCCAGCGCTGTAAGAGGAGATTTCACCACCACAGTTAAAAAAAAACGGTGCCTGTATGCCCATCGTTAGAAGTAGGTGGATGTAGGGTGGTATTCGAATGATGGGCATACCCACGATCAATCTCTTTTTTTGTTCAGCCCACAGGCTGCATGAAAAAAAAGAACATTTCAATATATGCCCAACATTGTGTTTGAAATACTATGTGAAAAAAAATTGCAATACCCATAATTTTAATCTACTGGGCCTTTGCTTTAAAAATATATAATGTTTAGGGGTTCAAACTAATTTTCTAGCAAGAAAAAAATATTTTTTCATGTAAACAGAAAGTGTCAGAAAGGGCTTTGTCTTCAAGTGGTTAGAAGAGTGGGTAATGTATGGCATAAGCATCTAATGTTGGGCATAAAATACCAGGACAGTTCAAAACCCCCCAAATGACAATTTTTTGGAGAGTAGACACCCCAAGCTATTTGCTGAGAGGCATGTTGAGTCCATGGAATATTTTATATTTTGCCACAAGTTTCAGGAAAATGACAATACATTTTATTTTATTTTTTTCACAAAGTTGTCATTAAATGATATATTGCTCAAACATGCCATGGGTATATGTGAAATTACACCCCAAAATATATTCTGCTGCTTCTCCTGGGTATGGGGATACCACACGTGTGAGACTTTTTGGGAGCCTAGCCGCGTACAGGACCCTGAAATCCAATCACCGCCTTCAGGCTTTCTAAAGGTGTAAAATGGTGATTTCACTCCTCACTACCTATCACAGTTTCGGAGGCCCTGAAATGATAATAAAAGGTAGCACAACCCCCCCCCCCAATTATCCCATTTTGGAAAGTAGACACCCCAAGGTATTTGCTAAAAGGCATAGTGAGTATTTTGCAGCTCTCATTTGTTTTGGAAATTGAAGAAAGTAAAGGACATTTTTTTTCAATTTTCAAAACTTTGTGACAAAAAGTGAGATCTGCAAAATACTCAACATGCCTCTCAGCAAATAGCTTGGGTTGTCTACTTTCCAAAACAGGGTCATCTGGGTGGGAGTTGTGCTATCTGAGCATTTCATGGCCTCCGAAACTTTGATAGGTAGCGAGGAGTGAAATCAAGAATTTACACCCTTAGAAAGCCTGAAGGCGGTGATTGGTTTTGGGGTAGACTGCCAAAAAGTCCCACACATGTGGTATCCCTGTACTCAGGAGAAGCAGCAGAATGTATTTAGGGGTGTAATTTCACATATGCCCATGGCATGTTTGAGCAATATATCATTTAAAGACAACTTTGTGAAGAAAAAAAAAAATAAATGTACTGTCATTTTCCCAAAACTTGTTGCAAAATATAAAATATTCCATGGACTCAACATGCCTCTCATCAAATAGCTTGGGGTGTCTACTTTTCAAAATTGGGTCATTTGGGGGGGTTTGTGCTATCTGGGCATTTCATGGCCTTCGAAACTGTGATAGGTAGTGAGGAGTGAAATCAAACATTTACTCCCTTAGAAAGCCTGAAGACGGTGATTGGTTTTCGGGGTCCTGTACGCGGCTAGAATGCCAAAAAGTCCCACACATGTGGTATGCCCATACTGAGGAGAAGCAACAGAATGTATTTTGGGGTGTAATTTCACATATGCCAATGGCATGTTTGAGCAATATATCATTTCAGTGACAACTTTGTGTAAAACTTTTTTTTTTTGTAATTTTTCAACCACTTGTGACAAAAAAAAATATTTAATGTGCTCAACAAGCCTCTCAGCAAATTCCTTGGGGTGTCTACTTTCCAAAATGGGGTCATTTGGGGGGGGGGGGTTGTACTGCCCTGTCATTTTATCACCTCAAGAAATTAGATAGGCAGTCATAAACTAAAAGCTGCGTAAATTCCAGAAAATGTATCCTAGTTTGTAGACACTATAACTTTTGCACAAACCAATAAATATATGCTTATTACATTTTCTTTTACCCAAAAACATGTGGCTGAATGCTTTTTGGCCTAAATGTATGACTAAAATTGAGTTTATTGTATTTTTTTTACAGCAATAAGTAGAAAATATTATTTTATTTAAAAATTTTCGGTCTTTTTTCATTTATATTGCAAAAAATAATAACCACAGAGGTGATCAAATACCACCAAAAGTAAGCTTGTGGGAAAAAAAGGACACAAATTTCATTTGGGTACAGCATTGCATGACTGCACAATTACCAGTTAAAGAAGCGCAGTGCCAAATTGTAAAAAGTGCTCTGGTCAGGAAGGGGATAAAACCTTCCTAGCTGAAGTGGTTAAATAAGAAAGTGAACACACACTTAAGTGTTATTGAACTGTTTTATAACACTAGTCAGACAGCTTAACAATAATTCAGAAGTCAAGAAACGTGAGACATCAGATCTGTATGTATTCTTTATCCCGAATAACTTTGTAAAACTACAACATAAGCATAAACAAAACATATGTGTCAGTACATTAAATATTATACAGCAGCCTCACTCTATCAGTGAGAGTACTCACAGACAATTCCATCATTAGTCCAGGAATGGTTTAAGAGCTCTTCTACATGCAGTCTGATCCAGGAGCAGTAATGAAATGAAGGAAATACAGTTCCAGGTTAAAGGTTACTGCCTTTTACTATGAGGAGAATCCTACATCCTGTCAAGTTCTGGCAAAGTAATAACCATCTCTGACCACTAGATGGCAACAACATAAACTAACATTACAGTATAAACTGTAACAGCACATAGCACATATTACTATGAACAATATGGGCAGAACACTTAACAATGTTCCAAAGTTAAAATTGCATTATCACAAATCCTAGGCAATCTCTTTAGGGCAGTCAGCTCGCTCCAGGAACTAGCTAGGCTCTCTCACAACCTAGCGTCAATGTCCATGAGTGTCTCAGACGACCAAGATTCTCCTTCCTGATTGGCTGAGACACAGCAGCGGCACCATTGGCTCCCACATCCCCTGATGAAGTCACGTGATATGACGATACTCGTCGGAATTGGAGGAATAGGTGTAACCAGGATTGACCCAAGCATATGAGCTCGACGCTCGTGGATTGTTACCGTTTTTAAAATTCAAAAACAAAGGAAGTACTATTAACATCAAAGAGGGACCCTCTGAGGACTGCTGCTTGTGATTCATATATGCTGTTACCTTATGGCAGTAAGATGAGAGGCTTGTGTACACACAGGTATTATCACTAAGGACGGACCAGGCACTGGTTTTCGTTGTTCTTTTCTTCACGGTGGAGGGATCCATTATTTATTTTCTTATCACTGCCAGAATGTCATAATATTGTTTGGATTACATTTTCAATCGTCAGATTGGCACTGAAATGTTTTCTCGACTTGATATGTTATTTTAAATGTTTATTCACAGATTTTTATATTTTATTTGATTTCAAGATTAAGATTTCACTTATGATTATGGATGTTCATAGGAATTATTTTTATCCTCTCCTGTTATTTTAACACTTAGCAATTTGTTATTGTTTATACCCCCTCATTGCACCAGCACTTTATTTACTTAATCATTCAACAGCGCAAACACCAATATGTACTATCATTGGCTCCCACTGTTGTCATTCAAAGTCAGCTAGCCAAACAGGGGAGAGAGGGGGTGGGGCCGGGTCAGGGCTCCGTGTCTGAATGAGGGGCCAGGCTCACAGAAGAGGGACCCAAGAAGAGGAGGATCCAGGCTGCTTTGTGCAAATCCACTACAACAGAGCAGGTAAGTATAACATGTTTGTTATTTTTATAGGTAAACAAACTAGACTTTACAATCACTTTAATTCACAAAATTTCACAATTGTATAATAGTTTCATTATAATGCATTATTTATATATTTTTTAATAGATATTTCAGTTTACTATACTCATTGTTGTAAAGGATTAGATGAGTTTACAGCAACACATTATTTTATTGATTTTTTTTTTTGGTATTTTGACATTAAAAAATCAATGCAAAAGGACTATCACACATATTATAGTATCATAAAACATTCCTAGCTTCAGGCTGGTGATAATAGTGCTTTACAATGAAGTGTCTACCAAGGAGATCAGAGTACCAAAAGGCTGTTGAAGGTTGTGTTTCTTTTACATAAAAAATAGTTCATAAGGAAATAAAACTCAGCAGTTAAATCCTATTCATTCTAAAAATTTGATGATTCCACACCTAGCATTAAAGACAGGTGATATAACCCCAACCTTTCCACATTTCAAGGCTCTATAGTGGGTAGGTAATTGAGGTAACAAAAATAAGGGGGTTGGGGGAGGAATGTTGTAGTAATACTGTATGTAGCGAGAACACCTGATATAGGAAGCTCAGAATGAGGTTCAGATTTAGGATATGTTATTTTAACTAAAATTAACCCCTACCCATGCAATTTTTTTACCTTAGCTCAGTTTGAATTCCCAGGTTTACAAATAATTGCTAATTGAAGGCTAACACATTGCAATTATAAAGCATATCATTACCTTACAATTTGGTACTGTTTAGGAAAAATACCACCCTGGATGGCAATGGAAAATAAAATATATTATAATTTAGCACATGCAATGGAGTGAGATGGATGCTAGACATGTGAAATTTGTTTTGTTACGAATCAAAATTTTGATGAAATTTGTGTAATTCAGAGATTCGGATGTATCCGAATCTCTGAATTACAATAGTAACAAATTTCAACAAATAGAAAATAAATTATAATGAAAACATTGAATTTGTTTGAATTAATTTGCTTCATTCGGATAACATAATGCAATAGTTTTGGCCTTTTGTTAATGATTGAAGTTTCCAAAAAAATGGAACGACACAATGAATGATCCGAATTGGTTCCGATCCATGCGTTTTTATTCCAGTGAGCGTAGCATAAATAATCAAATAAGATTCTTTTTGTACTGTGGTTGAGACCATTTGTTTAATTGGTATGTGCATGGCCCAAAAAACAAAGTCAGTTGGGAATGGGGAAATTAATTTAAATTAAAAAACAACAAATAAATCATTCATCAATCATTCCGAAAAAAAAACTATTCTAACATAATGATTATGATGAAACATTATTATTTACTTACCAAATTAAACTGAAACAAAACAAAACTAATTTTTCTGTCGTGCACATCTCTAATGGACATTACACTGCCAAACAGCCCATGTGAGATGAAGATAAGGAACGGCCTTAGCATATGCTTCTCCACAAGCTATGTCCTTTGACATGTTTTGCCCCACCCATCGGGGCTTAGTCATAGAGGTGGGAGCTTGAAGCAGAATGGAGGTTTTTATGCATCATGAGCCACTTGAAAAAATTGTGAATAATGTGAGTGGAATGAGTAAACATGGGTGTGTATGTGATGAAAGTAATAACCAATATGAAAAATAAAAATTAAATATTGGAATCAAAAATTTTTAATTAATTTAAAAATGAAAAAAGGGAGTGAGAACTAATATAAAAATGGGTGAGTTTAATTTTTTATTTTGTTAATTTTTATTCTCATTAACCTCTTTAACCTTTTGTCTTACATTTCTTTTCACTAATTATGTTTTATCTTTTTTTGCTTATTACTTTTTATTCTCCAGTTTTTCATTTTTAAATTTTTTTTTTGCATATAGTTCTTTTTCTGTAAGTATATATTTTTTTTTTTTCATGTATCCTCCAGCACATTCAATAATTTCATCACATACAAATGTTTACTCATTCCATTTACACTATTCACATTTGTTCAAATGGCTCATGGTGCATAAAGACTTTCATCGTGCTTCAAGCTCCCACCTCTATGACTAAGCCCCCTGTGGATGGGGTGAAATGCATCCGATTTTTGGCAGAAATAGACTTGTAGATTTGGATGGAGTTCCCTGCTGGGCTCCCGGCATGGACAGAACTGAGTGACTCCACAGTAAAATCCAAATGTTCAGGCAAATGTTGCTGTTAACATGCCAGCCTTCATGCTTAATGAAAGTTGCAGCATACACTATATTGTCAAATGTATTGGGACGCCTGCCTTTACTCACACATAAACTTTTTATGGTATCCTAGTCTTGGCCCATAGGGTTCAATATTGAGTTGGCCCACGCTTTGCAGCTATAACAGCTTCAACTCTTCTAGGAAGGCTGTCCACGAGGTTTAGGAGTGTGTCTATGGGAATGTTTGATCATTCTTCCAGAAGCGCATTTGTGAGGTCAGGCACTAGTGTTGGACTGTAAGGCCTGGCTCGCAGTCTTCACTCTAATTCATCCCAAAGATATAATGGATGCGACCTAACACAACATAATTATAGCAATGACAAGCCTCCATCCCTAATATGTATAGAAGAAGAAGAAGAAGAAGAAAGGAAATGGGACTTTGTATGAGGCAAGTCATTGGATTGTTCAATTTATTTGAAAAATAGCAAATTACATTATGGAAAGTGTCAATCTGAAATTGAAAATTGAACAATGACTTGCCTCATACAAAGTCCCCAAAGATGTTCTATTAGGCTTAGGTCAGGACTCTGTGTAGGCCAATCAAGTTCCTCCACCTCATACTCACTCATCCATGTCTTTATGGATCTTGCTTTGTGCACTGGTGCGCAATCATGTTGCAACAGGAAGGGGCCACCCCCAAACTGCTCCCACAAAGGAGCATGAAATTATCCAAACTGTCTTGGTATGCAGATGACTTTACTGGAACTAAAAGGCCAAGCCCAACCCATGAAAAACACCCCACAACATAATCCCCCCTCCACCAAATGATTTGTACCAGTGCCCAAATCAATGTCCATAAAGACATGGATGAGCGAGTTTGGGGTGGAGGAACTTGACTGGCCTGCACAGAACCCGATAGAACACCTTGGGGATGAATTAGAGTGGAGACTGCGAGCCAGGCCTTCTCATCCAACTTCAGTGTCTGACCTCACAAATGCGCTTCTGGAAGAATGATCAAACATTCCTGTCGACACACTCCTAAACCTTGTGGACAGCCTTCCCAGAAGAGTTGAATCTGTTATAGGTGCAAAGGGTGGGCCAACTCACTATTGAACCCTACTGGGATGCCATTAAAGTTCATCTGCATGTAAAAAGGCAGGCGTCCTAATAATTTTGACAATATAGTTTACCTACACATCTGATCTCTCTCTGATGTCTGTGGTAAGCTAAAGAAATGGCATCCACCACTACATCAATTAAATTTGGCTTCTCCTTTTGTTTCGTATACAGTGTTAGCACTTTACAATAACAAAAATGTTTATTGTGTACTGTACAGTGTTTTGTTTTTATTGCTCAAGTGATAGTGACTTTGCAAGAAAAAAATAATCTTGTAATGGCTTTTGCCAGAGCTGTTACTTATAGCAAAAAGTCTGTTGAATTATTAATGATTGATGTGACTGGCAAGAGGATTGTTACAATTACAATAGGAAGGATGTATAAGTGTGTTTGTCTGCTTGATAAGGGTTGAGAAGAATCGATGGATATTGCAAGCTAGGGCCTGCAAATGTTTTCTAGATAGTAATGGCACATAGACTCAGTCTTGCTGCATTATTTATGCACTTAGACATCATTGTAAGGCAGATATCACTTTTGCATTGTGATAAAAAGGGGAACTGAGACAAAGGGGAAAAAAATGGTTTTGAATATCGTTACAAATATTTGGAATGCTGTATTTGAGAGCACTAGCCGTATGAGGTCTTACTGGTGACGGATTATAACAACCTTTCATCTTTCAAAGTATTCTGGAATCAGCAGTGAATAAAAATAGCCGGTGGTCCAATTCATCTAGCAGCTATAATTTAATTATCCAGTCTACAAAGCAGTTCATCAGCATAAACGTGTTGTTGTCTGCAAGTATCAAAGTTACCATATCAGACAGATATTCTCATTTAGTTTGTTATGCTAAATGAGAGTTCTATTATGTTTTTAGCTGTATGAAAAACCAATAACCTAAATGGTTTCTATTGTATGTTAGAAGGCCAGGTACATGATTAGGAAATGGGAGATTTTATGAATGCTGCAGTAAAAGCAAACAAATTAAAATAACACAACAGATGTTGGTGTAAAAACATTAGAAATGTTTGCAATCTAGAAAACAATATTTGCAGTCAGCCTTGAACACTAAGTATGATGCTCAATATGTATAATGAGGTCTACTAAAAGGCCCAATGTTTACAAGAAAGCAATACTTGTAATAAATAGGAGGTAAACTACCCCTTCATAGCCCTAATTACACTATGTATTATTGCCACTACAGACCTTAGATCAGTGGGCAACCCTGCTACAGCCTATATCTGGTCAAGCAGCTCTTCCAACCTTTCCACTGAGCCAAATGATAGCAGTGTACTGTGCAAGTTCAACCTGCAAGCACAGGGTTTCTCCTCTAGGGCCTATAGTGTCATGCTGTCTTGGAGATGCAGATCTAAATGTGTGTGCAGGGCTAACTAGGTGGCAGTAATTTAAAGGGACTAGGCAAGCAAATGTCTTCTAGAGAGCTAGGGGTCCAGTCAGACACTGGCTCCACCAAATTAGCCGTTGAGATGCTAGTACAGGAGACAAGTCACTCCTCTCTAAAGTTTCCCTAGTGCCAGAGGTAAGCAGAAAGCATGGTATGTGGTTCTGGTAGCAATCAGAGAGTGAGTGGACAATCTGTGGATCGCGTAGGCCACTCCCTACGTGTTACGTCACCGCTCGTGACTTCGTCCCCAGATGAAGTCATGAGCGGTGACGTAACGCGTAGACAGTGGCCGTGGAGAGACGTAAACCAGAAGTCACGTGAGAAGGTGCCCTAGATGCCACTGTTCTGTATCTCGCTTGTTTTTATTGATTTTTATGTAAGAGCACATCTTGAAGTCCTAATAAAACTTATAATTTATTACTTAAACTACTACACTATTGGAGGCTTTCTTCCCTTTTCCCTCTTGCACCCCCGGGCCGTGTGTGCCTCGGTGGTACATATTATGAGAGGCTAGTGAGCTGTACTGGGAGCTAAGAGGAAAATATCCAAGCCGGGCTAAAGAGAAGAGGAATATTTGGACTTCACTTTGACGCTATACACTAATCCACCACTTGATGCCAATATACAACGCTCGTTTTTACACATATGAAGGTGAGAGTTCTGAGAGACTGATACTAACAGAAGATCATCTATGAAGATTTATATGAACTTTGACTAACCTACTTACTTTTTTTTTATTCAATATTTTAACATTTCATCATTCACTAAGTCACTTTATGCAGTTTTTACTATTTGAATGAAATTTTTTCACTTATGTTTTTGATGTTTCACTTTTATGGCACTAACAGAGAACACCTTTAATCTACATATTTATTCTTCATTTATTTATTGAGACGTTATTCAGCATTAGGCACTTTATATATATTTAAGTCACTTTATTATGTGAGAAATGATGGGATTGCGCGAGATCACTTTTATTATATATGTCTACGTATTACATTGTTATATTGCAACATCATTATAGCACCTGCTCATAGGTGACAGCATTGCACAGAGTCAACAGATATCTATACTTCATTACTGGACATCAGTGTATACCAGCAGACTATAAGGTGACTGTCACTGTTGTCAGTAGTGGAATGCAACATTAATGGTCATCACTCCTTATGGCTATCAACCATATGGATAAGGCATAAGCTGTGTACAAATAAAAATTCCTCATTATGTGTTGTGAACTATATTATTTTTAACATGAATTGATTGGAGAACTGCCCTTATCCAGCTTATAAAGGATTACCACTTTGGATATTGGATTTGATTTGATTTCATAGGGTTGGACCCTCTGTTGGGTCCCCCATGAAAATACTTACCTTGAGTCTGCAGCATGTTCTCTTACATAAACGTTTCTTATGCACGGACATTGAAGGATTGATTATATAATTTAGTGGTTGCAATTGCCTGCTCCACAATGCATCATATCCATTATACTGTGATACGTGGATCCTACCTTCCAGTCATTTTTTATTACTCTGATGTTCCATGTGATATTTGAGATATAATTTACTTCACCCGTCCTGAGTCCACAGCATATTCACAATATGTAATACAGAGGTAACTGTTTACTTTATTTATTTATTGTATTTTCTTATTTTAGTTTACTTTTTTTTCAGTGGTCATATATGGCTAATGTTGTTATTTATATATTTGGAGTTAGAGTCTCTACCTCCCAGTCTTTTTTTTCCCTTCTTTTCTCCTCTTAGGCTATGTTTCCACTAGTGCGACTTTTCATGCGATTTGGGACTGAAAAGTCGCATGACATGTCGTACCCCATGATTTCCAATGAGTACTGTTCATATCTGTGTGACTTCAAGTCGCTGCGACTTCAAAGTAGTCCCTGCATTACTTTGGTCCCACTTTGATGCGACTTGAGGTCTATAGACCTCAAGAATACACAGGCATTTCTTCAAGTCGCGGTCAAAAATTGCGGTAAAAAATTGCGCGACTTTGGGGACACAATAGTGGAAACATAGCCTTATGCCGCGTACACACGAGCGGACTTTACGGCGGACTTTGCCCGGCGGACTGGATTTCGTCGGACAATTCGATGTGTGTGGGCTCCAGCGGACTTTGTTTTCTCAAAAGTTGGACGGAATTAGATTTGAAACTTGTTTAAAATTTATCCGTTGAAATCGAGTCCGGTCGAAAAGTCCGCCGTCTGTATGCTAGTTCGACGGACAAAAAGCCACGCTAGGGCAGCTATTGGCTACTGGCTATGAACTTCCTTGTTTTAGTCCGGTCGTACGTCATCACGTACGAATTCGACGGACTTTGGTGGATTGTGTGTAGGCAAGTCCGTTCGTTCACAAAGTCCGTCGGAAAGTACGTTGAAAAGTCCGCCGGGCAAAGTCCGCCGTAAAGTCCGCTCGTGTGTACGCGGCATTAGGTTTGCTTCCCCAGAAACATTCAACTTGATCTGACACTGTTGCAGTTGTAGTTTTCAAAAAAACTTGGCTGTAGCATAATCATTATTATTGTGTTTGGTAAAAGTAAGAAAAACAGCTTCATCACAGGTAAAAGTCTGGATGACTCAAAAACATAAGATTTCCAAACATCAGTTACAAAACTGCTAAACTCTAGGTCCATGGTGTTTGAATATTTTTTAAAGCAACCCATATCTTTTCTGAATACCATAAAGGTGACAAAGATGTTGGCTAACTGCCTTGTTATGTTAATGCACATGTTGATACATACCAACCATTCAGCATTTATCCTGGGACTATCAACCTTCGTTAACATTAACATCAGGAGAATCTTTCTTACTGTACAAAAGCCACCTGATAATCTAGATAACCAAGTTGCATTGTCATTAGATGTGGGTGAGGCCGTTGACCGTGTGAAATGGCCCTACCTCTAGGAGATTCCTCCAATAAGTTGGGCCCAAAATTGATTAACTGACTACAAATCTTATACTCTAATTTAACCGCCCAAGTGAATCTGTATGGCGCTGTCCTGCTCTTTTCCATGCAACCACAGGAACCTGACAGGGGTGTTCCATACAGGGCCGCTGTTAGAAATCATGGGGTGCCCAGTACAGCCTACCTGACAGGGCCCCCCTCGATCCTGCACTCGACCCCACCCCTGACCCCATGCTGTCACAGGGGGGGGGGGAGCTGGTGGCAGGAGCATGTTACATATTCCACCCTAAAAACAGGTGAAACATGTAACATGTTCCAATAGGTGATCTTAAACTTATTACACATATTATAAAGCAGCAAAGATGTCTTATTTTAGAACTTTTTCACAACAACTAATTATATAGCATGAGTGCAGATATGGTTAGACCCTAGTCTGAATGCACCTTAGCTATTCTGCCAGCAAGCTGTCACAATGCCCCCACCAATCAAAACTCGAGCTGAATGGGTCAGATGTCAGTATTTTGATGTCCATGACCGTTCAGTGTGTGTCCGCATACACCACGGACTTGTGGTGGCTTTATGGGTGGCCAGATGTAAATGGACTTGTGTCCATTTACATCAGGCTAACTCTGATCTGTCACATTTAGGACACAGTCCTTTTCAAAAAAAATTTGGACCTGAATGGACACGAAGGTAGGTGAGCGTAAACAGACACAAGCACATTTACACTCTGACTCCCTAGACCTACATGGAGCTTTCAATCAGGTCCCCAGGAAAAACTGCACAGGCGCAGCGCTTGGGCAGTACGAATGTCTAGGAGCCGCCGAAAATAGCCGAAGATGAAAAACCTCAATCAGTTGTACACGGCACCTGCGCCCTGGGTCCAGGTTGAAGCCCCACCATCCAAGTGGACCTAGAATGAGAATAAAAAAGTGCCGAGCGAAGCAAGGCGTGCCCGAAACGTGGCGAGCGAAGCGAGGCCGTGCCTGAAGCGTGGCGAGCGAAGCGAGCCTGCGAGGGGCCCTCTTACAGGCGCTGTGTACAGCTGATTTCTATTGTATTCGGCTTCGGCTATTTCTGCCGGCTCCTACTGCGCAAGCGCTGTGCCTGCGCAGTAGAGGGGGGTCCTTATCCGCCGAGGGGAACATTCTCGGCAGAACACCGGAACTATAATCTATGTAGGTGCACAGGTCAAGAGCAGCATGCGGTGCAGGATTGTCTGCCTGCGCCCGACAATGGTGAAAAAGTCCCTCCTCTACTCTCAACTCCTGGGCCCCTCTGTTGACCTGATTTTTTTTTTACCTAGAAATTCACCGTAAAGCTACCCGGGCCCCCTGTGGAGTTTATGGGGCAACATGGCTGGCTGTACTGCCGTATCAGCGGCCCTGGTTCCGTACCATCTCTCATGTTTGCATTTATACTAGAACTTTTAACTATATTGTTTAGGGACTCTCGAATATTGTTAGCTTTAAGAAAGGTACCATAGAAGAAAAACTAGTATTACATGCAGATAATGCCCTGTTATTCCTAGGGAACATCCATTACTCCTTTTAAAACCTCATGAAAATTTTACACTGAGCTACATGTGCACAGCTGAGTGTACACTGCAATCAGGCATTTATGAATACTAAAGAAGAGAAATAGAATGTCTCTTCTGTATTGAAAAGCCTGCCTGTTTGCAAAATTTTACCTGTCAAGCAAATTTCCACTTTAATAACAATAATATCAATACCTTCCAGGGACTGCAAGAAGCTTTAAATATTCAGAGAATACAATTTTTCTGGTACCTGCAACCCAGGCATGCTATCCAGACTTGCCCTCTCTATTTTCACAGAGCTCATCATGACCATACTAGCTTTCACAACCAAAAAAAGAGGCTACATGCTCTATATACTCTACCCTACCTATATTCTATTATTTGCTCTTTTATGGTTTGTTAAATATACCATTGAATGTGCTTTATTATATCTGTTCCACAAGTGCAAAAAATTATGAACAGGACCATCCCTGACTAAATTTCTGGGGAACAATGGAACACCATCCTACTTAACATCTTGCTTGTTTCTGTAATGAACATCCCAATGTCTAGGTCAGAAACTAGAGCTGACTGGTGTTTCTTCTGGATTTAGCAGCCCCCTTTCACTTAAGACAAGCAGACCTATTGGTACTTCCTTGCCCCAGGTCTTAAAACATTATGGAAACATTAAGACTTCTCACAGGAGTAGGAAGTTAAAGCTTGAAGGAGATCAAGTTAACTTATTGAACGATTAAACAAAAAACAATCCATGCAGTCAATCAAATATCTAATGTGGGTTGCAAGTAGGGTTGGGTGAACGGTTCAGCCCGAGCATGAGTTTGGGCCAAACATTCGCCCGACGAACACCCTGCAATGCACTGAGCGCTGCACAGTGCATTCTGCGCTCTGATTGGGCAAAGCTTTTGTTAGGTACCTGGTAGTAGAGCCTGACTTGTAGGAGAAGACCTCTCATACAACGCTGGTTCAGGAGCCACTGGAGTGGGGACAGTGGACTTGTGAGCACAGTGGGGTAGGAGTGCCTGTTGAAGTAGAGTCTCTGATGCTGGAGCAGGGTGAAGATCCCTCCAGGGATGGCTGGACTGCAGGTCAGGTGGTAACAGAGAGCAGCAGGCTGTAGCACTGAAGATGCAGAGATCACTGGAGCTGAAGGTGCAACAGCACGGAAGCAAACAGCAGGCACAAGCAAGGTCAGACAGTCCGGGTCAGCAGGTAAACAAGACAGGCAATAATAGCAGGCAGAGGCAGAGTCGGTAGGCAGGCAGTGGTCGGCAACGTTATAAGCAGAAATAGCAGCAGGGTCAGGCAAGCCGGGTCGGATTGGAGTGGGATGGATGGTCAGACAAGCTGGGTCAAATCAGGTAAACGATCAATCAGGTGCAGGTTAACAGAATCACAGAGCTGAGATGAAACAGCAGCGCACCCCTGAAACAGGAGGACTCTTATGCGCTACTTGGTGCCAAAAACACACGCGCGTGCACACACACGCCACGCACCCGCGCGCACCTGAGCGTCACGCTGATGCACAGTAACAGCTGAAGATTGTTGCATCATCTGAACAGGGGCGTGCCGGCGCATAGGCGCATGCAAACATCCTGGTCTGGTGCTGACAGATCCCTGACAGCTTTGCCCAATCAGGGTGCAGTGTCAAAGCGCAGAGGAAGCATTCAGCGGGAGGCCATCCCAGAGGACAGAGCAGGTTTTTTTTCCCAGAAGGCGGGCGGCGTGGTTGACAATAGATTTACATCAAGGGATGCAATTTTTTTATTTTTTAATAAAGGATTTTTCAAAAACTTGTCTCTTGTGTTTGTTACTTTTTGGCACTTTTTAGTAAAAGATTAGGGGTATTGTGTAGCCGATACTCATTCACATGGGGGGGGGGGTGGGATCTGGAGGCCCCCTTGTTAAAGAGGGCTTCCATATTTCGATAAGCCCCCCTGCCTGCAGACCCCCACAACCATGGGCCATGGTTCTTGGGATGAGGCCCTTGTCCCCATCAACATACGGATAAGGTGCTTTGGGGGGGAGGCAGAGCCCTACCTGCCCCAAAAGCACCCACCTCCCCGTGCTGAGGGCATGTGGCCTGGTATGGTTCAGGAGGGGGGGAGGGTGCATTTGTTTGCCCCCCCCTTTCCTGACCTGCCAGGCTGCATGCCCGGATAAGGGTCCTTTTATGGATTTTGGGGGAAATTGTAACCATGAGTCATTTTAAATGGGATTTGGTTTGTTTTTACTATTTTTTTTACCGGCAAATGTTTTTTTGTCAGTTAGCTGTCAGCGGGGAAGCCCGTTGACCGCTGATGACTCATCGGTTGTTAAGGATGCCGGAGCCAGCTTCCCGGTCTCGCTCCTTAACAACCAGCTTTTACTGCGCCTTGATTGGGCAAAGTGCATTGCAGGGCATTCGGCGGGGCGAACAGCCACCAAACATCATGCAAATTTGGGTGTTCCGCAAATGAGGCGAACAGCCAATGTTTGGCCCGAACTCATGCTTGGGCCGAACTGTTCGCCCAACACTATAGACTACTTGTAATGCCCTTTACGAGTGTTCCACTCATCACTTTCTTGAAGACATATGAGGTTGTAGACCGCCCACAAGTCTAACTTAGACAATTCACATTCCCCCTGATTCCAGCTAAAGAGTTTGTTAAAAAGTGGTAGTGAATACTTTTTGCTATGGTAATTTTGTTGAGGCAACATTAATTCCATACATAGACGTACTGACCCGTCTTTCTTTTTTACAAAAAGAAAGCTGCCACTGCAGGTTATCAGGTTGTCAGGGCTTTTATGAAAAAAAAAAAAAAATATATATATATATATATATATATACCGTATTTATCGGCGTATAACACGCACTTTTTTCCCCTTAAAATCAGGGGAAAGTTGCAGGTGCGTGTTATACGCCGATCCCCCTGCGATCCGAGCTGTCACTTGTTCAAAATCGCGGACCGCGATTTGAAAATGGCGCCGCCGGCGCCGAAGTACACAGAGCCGGTCCTCGGCTCTTTCCGGCGGCTCTCGTTTACTTTCGGTTTCACTCGTAGTCCGGAGCGGAGCTATCCGAGTAGGTTCGGATAGCTCCGCTCGGGACTACGAGTGGAGCCGAAAGTAAACGAGAGCCGCCGGAAAGAGCCGAGGACCGGCTCTGTGTACTTCGGCGCCGGCGGCGCCATTTTCAAATCGCGGTCCGCGATTTTGAAGATGTGACAGCAGGGACAGGGGATCCCAGGCTGCACTGGGGCAAGGCTGCACTGGGGAAGGCTCCACTGGGGAAGGCTCCACTGGGGAAGGCTGCACTGACAAGGCTGCACTGGGGAAGGCTGCACTGACAAGGCTGCACTGACAAGGCTGCACTGACATGGCTGCACTGACAAGGCTCCACTGGGTAAAGCTGCACTGGGGAAGGCTGCACTGGGGAAGGCTGCACTGGGGAAGGCTGCACTGACAAGGCTGCACTGACATGGCTGCACTGACATGGCTGCACTGACAAGGCTGCACTGACAAGGCTGCACTGACAAGGCTGCACTGACATGGCTGCACTGACATGGCTGCACTGACAAGGCTGCACTGACAAGGCTGCACTGGGGAAGGCTGCACTGACAAGGCTGCACTGACAAGGCTGCAATGAAGGACATTTAAATGTAAGTTTTTTTCCCTTCAACTTCCCTCCTAAAAGTTTTTTTTCCTTAAAATTCCCTCCTAAATTGGGGTGCGTGTTATACGCCGGTGCGTGTTATACGCCGATAAATACGGTATATATATATATATATATATATATATATATAATTTCTCTAGTGTTATACCATTGAAGTTGTTAAAACCAAATAGGCCCCAAAGTACAGGGTCATCTCAAGGTCTGTTGTACAACAGGCAATTGTTTTTCCAGATGGAGTTGATGTTCTGAAAACAAAATGTATACAGAGCAAATGTGACAAAGCTACGGCGAGTCTTTGATGTTGATCGGTAAACATCTTTTTAAACTGAAACTATATATATGGAAAATACCCTTTCCATTAAGTTACTTACTATGTTTGACAACCCTTGGACAGCAAACATGGACCAGTGTTATAGGGGAAGAAAAACAACATATATTAATTTCTATTTACTCAGAACAACCTAAACATGTCTATTCAGCCGCTTACCATTGTCTCATTGTTGGGAAAATAAGCAAGAGATAAACCCTACTAAAAAGAAATGAACTGTTTGCAAAAGTTTCAACAGCTCAAATTATTCATATAGCATAAAATGATTAATATTAAGACCTTATGACCTTGTGAAACAGTTGTAATATACAGTATGTATAATTAATATTTTAGTCACTATATATGAAATTACCTCTCTCTGTAGCAAAAAATTTCCATAATAATGCTGCTGCACCCAAAAAGTTAAATATGCCAAATTCAAAGACTGACAGACCTTCAAAGGCATTTTATGTTTTCAGGTAAACTAACATACTAGAGTCTTTTATAGAAAACTATTAATCATATAATAGACTAGTTACTACAGGATTTGAATTTCCCCAGAAAAACTGAAGGTAGACATTTCTAGTCTCAGAGTGCCACCTGATGGCCAATTGAGCTAGTGCTTGTACAAACAAAACATTAATCAATGATCTGAGCTACCAATGAAAAAAAAGGGATTACACCTTGTGGGCAGTTTTTTGAGTGTATTATGTGCAACTAAATAAATGGCAAGTCTCGTAGACAGAGAGGGAGGATACACACCCATCATCTAGGAGGGAGGATCATATCATCACACGCCCATCATATAGAGGGAATTTTCACACATCTCAATGAAGTTTCAGAGACTCAACAGCTGACACATAGTTACATAGTTACATAGTAGGTGAGGTTGAAAAAAGACACAAGTCCATCAAGTCCAACCTATGTGTGTGATTATGTGTCAGTATTACATTACATATCCCTGTATATTGCGGTAATTCAGGTGATTATCTAATAGTTTCTTGAAGCTATCAATGCTCCCCGCTGAGACCACCGCCTGTGGAAGGGAATTCCACATCCTTGCCGCTCTTACAGTAAAGAACCCTCTACGTAGTTTAAGGTTAAACCTCTTTTCTTCTAATTGTAATGAGTGGCCACGAGTCTTATTAAACTCTCTTCTGCGAAAAAGTTTTATCCCTATTGTGGGGTCACCAGTACAGTATTTGTAAATTGAAATCATATCCCCTCTCAAGCGTCTCTTCTCCAGAGAGAATAAGTTCAGTGCTCGCAACCTTTCCTCATAACTAATATCCTCCAGACCCTTTATTAGCTTTGTTGCCCTTCTTTGTACTCGCTCCATTTCCAGTACGTCCCTCCTGAGGACTGGTGCCCAGAACTGGACAGCATACTCCAGGTGCGGGCGGACCAGAGTCTTGTAGAGCGGGAGAATTATCGTTTTATCTCTGCAGTTGATCCCCCTTTTAATGCATGCCAATATTCTGTTTGCTTTATTAGCAGCAGCTTGGCATTGCATGCCATTGCTGAGCCTATCATCCACTAGGACCCCCAGGTCCTTTTCCATCCTAGATTCCCCCAGAGGTTCTCCCCCCAGTGTATAGATTGCATTCATATTTTTGCCACCCAAATGCATTATTTTACATTTTTCTACATTGAACCTCATTTGCCATGTAGTCGCCCACCCCATTAATTTGTTCAGGTCTTTTTGCAAGATTTCCACATCCTGCGGAGAAGTTATTGCCCTGCTTAGCTTAGTATCGTCTGCAAATACAGAGATTGAACTGTTTATCCCATCCTCCAGGTCGTTTATGAACAAATTAAATAGGATTGGTCCCAGCACAGAACCCTGGGGAACCCCACTACCCACCCCTGACCATTCTGAGTACTCCCCATTTATCACCACCCTCTGAACACGCCCTTGTAGCCAGTTTTCAATCCATGTACTCACCCTATGGTCCATGCCAACGCACCTTATTTTGTACAGTAAACGTTTATGGGGAACTGTGTCAAATGCTTTTGCAAAATCCAGATACACCACGTCTACGGGCCTTCCTTTATCTAGATGGCAACTCACCTCCTCATAGAAGGTTAATAGATTGGTTTGGCAAGAACGATTCTTCATAAATCCATGCTGATTACTGCTAATGATATCATTCTTATTACTAAAATCTTGTATATAGTCCCTTATCATCCCCTCCAAGAGTTTACATACTATTGATGTTAGGCTAACTGGTCTGTAATTCCCAGGGATGTTTTTGGGCCCTTTTTAAATATTGGTGCTACATTGGCTTTTCTCCAATCAGCTGGTACCATTCCAGTCAATAGACTGTCTGTAAAAATTAGGAACAACGGTCTGGCAATCACCTGACTGAGTTCCCTAAGTACCCTCGGATGCAAGCCATCTGGTCCCGGTGATTTATTAATGTTAAGTTTCTCAAGTCTAATTTTAATTCCGTCCTCTGTTAACCATGTAGGTGCTTCCTGTGTTGTGTCATGAGGATAAACACTGCAGTTTTGGTTACTGAAGCCCCCCGATTCACTCGTGAAGACTGAGGAGAAGAATAAATTCAATACCTTTGCCATCTCCCCATCCCTTGTAACCAGATGTCCTTCCTCATTCTTTATGGGGCCAATATGGTCTGTCCTCCCTTTTTTTACTGTTTACATACTTAAAGAATTTCTTGGGATTTTTTTTGCTCTCCTCCGCTATGTGTCTTTCATGTTCTATCTTAGCCATCCTAATTGCACCCTTACATTTCTTATTGCATTCTTTATAAATTCTGAATGCTGTGGATGATCCCTCAACCTTGTATTTTTTGAAGGCCTTCTCCTTTGCTTTTATATGCATTTTTACATTGGAGTTAAGTCATCCAGGATGTTTGTTCGCTCTTTTAAATTTATTACCCAATGGGATACATTGGCTAATGCCCTTATTTAATATGCTCTTAAAGCAAACCCATCTCTCCTCCGTATTCTTTGTTCCTAATATTTTATCCCAATTTATGCCTTTTAGCAAGGTTTGTAGTTTAGGGAAGTTGGCTCTTTTGAAATTCAGTGTCTTTGTGTTCAATTCATGTCTCCTATTTGTGTGATTTATACTGAAACTAATTGATCTGTGATCGCTGTTACCTAAATTGCCCCGTATTTCCACATCTGTTATCAGGTCTGTATTGTTGGTAATCAGTAGATCTAGTAATGTTTTATTTCTAGTTGGTGCGTCTACCATCTGACCCATAAAATTGTCCTGCAAGACACTAAGGAACTGGCGAGCCTTAAATGAATGCGCGGTTCCCTCCGCCCAGTCTATGTCTGGATAATTAAAATCCCCCATTATGATAACACTTCCCATCCTTGCTGCTAATCCAATTTGTGATAGGAGATCCGTCTCCACTTCCTCCCTCAGGTTAGGGGGCCTATAGCATACTCCCAGTATTATTTTCCCCTTAGCTTCATCCCTTTGGAGCTCTACCCATAAAGATTCCACCTCCTCCCTAGCCCCCTCAGTGATGTCATCTCTCACATTCACTTGTACATTATTCTTGATATATAGGCATACCCCTCCCCCTTTTTTACCCTCTCTATCCTTGCGGTATAGGGTATACCCTTGAATGTTTGCCAGCCAATCATGAGAGCTGTTGAACCAGGTCTCTGAAATTCCCACAAAATCCAAATCCTCCTTGTACAACAGTATCTCTAGTTCACCCATCTTGTCCGCCAGGCTCCTGGCATTGGTGAACATGCCACATAGTTTAGACCGGTCGCATATTGTCCTCGTATTGGGTGTTTCAAGATTGCAACTTGGACTTGCTACTATACTCACCTTGTGTTTTTGTGCTTTGGTTAACCTACCACTAATGCCCCCAATACTACCCTCTGGAATATCTTCCATGCTGGCTATCACTGTCTCTGGACCCTCCCCCCCCATCGCCTAGTTTAAAAACCCCTCTAACTTTTTGGCCATCTTCATTCCCAGCAGATCTGCACCCTCCTCATTTAGGTGCAGTCCGTCCCTTCTATAGTACCGGTTACCGACTGAGAAGTCGGGCCAGTCCTCCAGGAACCCAAACCCCTCCTTACTACACCAGCTCTTCAGCCACTTGTTTACTTCCCTAATCTCCCTCTGCCTCTCTGGTGTGGCTCGATGTACCGGTAGTATTCCTGAGAACACTACCTTGGAGGTCCTTTTCCTCAATTTAGCTCCTAAGTCCCTAAAATCGTTCTTTAGGACACTCCATCTGCCTCTGACTTTGTCATTGGTGCCAACATGCACCATGACAGCCGGGTCTTCCCCAGCCCCTCCCAGTAATCTGTCCACAAGATCCGTGATGTGCCGAACCCGAGCACCCGGTAGACAACATACTGTTCGGCGCTTCAGGTCTTGGTTACAGATTGCCCTCTCTGTCCTTCTAAGAATTGAGTCCCCTACCACCAGAATCTGTCTTTCCTTTCCCTTTGCTGCCCCCCCACTCTCACTGGAGGAGTTCTTCCCCTGGCAGCTAGGAGAGTCCCTCATCTCCAGCAGTGCTGGTCCCTGACTGGTTACACCAATGTCACTCAATGGAGCGTACTTATTGGGATGCTCCGGTCCTGGATCGGCCTCCCTGGCACTTCCCCCTCTACCCCTCCTGACTGTCACCCATCTACTCTTTGCTAGTGCCTGTACCTCTTTGTCTCCACCCGCCTCTGTGCTGGCCCCTGCCGGCACCTGCCGTGTACGTTCCTGGCTCACCTTTAGTATGGAGGGACTTCTCAGTGCTGACAGTTGCTTCCCCAGATTCAGAACCTGGGCTTCCAGGGAAACAACGTGCTTACATTTTGCACAGCAGTATTCGCCCTCGATCGGATGATCAAGGAACGCATACATGCGGCAAGATGTACCAAGAGTTGCCTCTCCACACCCGCCGGGCATCGTACCTATTAAATTTAGTCAGGATTTGGGGATTTTACCCTGTTCAAATTACCTAACAACTAGCTTCCTGGCACTAATACTCAAGACAATACACAGGTACACAACAAGACAATACACAGGTACACAATACACAAGTACTAACGATCCACACACACTACTCAGACAACACTCAGATACTCACACTACACAGGTACTATGACCCCTGTTATAACCTCCTGTTTTAAACTCTTGTTTTTAACTCCCACTTAATCCAGCTCCACTTACACCAAGCTCCACAGCTTCAAACTGAGCACGCTCAAACTGAGTCCTACAACAAGTTAAATAGGCACCTGTGAGCAATTAACCACACCCCTTAATTGATAGACTGATGAAACAAGAAAACAAAAAAAAAAGCTATTTAAAAAGTGACAGCAAAAGGCAAATTAAAAACTAAAAGGAAAAGTCCCCAAAATGCAACCCAGCAAACACCAGACAGCAAACACACACCAACAGACAGCAAACACACACCAACAGACAGCAAACACACACCAACAGACAGCAAACACACACCAACAGACAGCAAACACACACCAACAGACAGCAAACAAACACCAACAGACAGCAAACAAACACCAACAGACAGCAAACAAACACCAACAGACAGCAAACACCAACAGATAGCAAACACCAACAGACACATGCTTCACTGAAGCCAGGACCCACACCTTCCAGCATATTACTGTCCAGCATTACTGTCTTCTGGGGAAGACAGTCAAATTAATAGTGATGTGGCGCTAAGGTTCAGTAAATTCATTAAATTCCCTCTATATTCCACTATATACATTTTGGGAATATAAATAATAAGTGGTTATTAAATAGTTTTAATCAAGAAAATAAAACAAACAGCTGTGAAAATATTCCTCTAATCAATTTTCCAAATGTACGTAATAATTCAGTGCTATATACTCACTAAGCTACCGTAAGAGTATAAATATAAGCCAAGATATATATATTGATTTTTTTCTTGATTCAAATTATTTAATAATCAGTCATAATTCGTTTATGTTCCCAAAATGTATATAGTGGAATATAAAGGGAATTTTGTGAATTTTTTGAAGCCTTTTTGTTTTACCCAGTGATCCTCTACATTTCCATATAAATGCTGCTACACCCAAAAAGTTAAATATGCCAAATTCAAATGTAAAGTACCCCCACTGGGTAGGGAATTCCGATCACCAGTGCTGTGAATAATTTAAGCCAATTAATATCATATATGAGATATAGATAATATGTATCAGTATTATGTGTCATTTTTAACTTCTTGACATTTCTTTATATATCTTGGCTTATATTTATACTCTTAAGGTAGCTTAATGAGTACATAGCACTGAATTATTACGTACATTTGGAAAATTGATTAGAGGGATATTTTCACAGCTGTTTGTTTTTTTCTTGATTAAAACTATTTAATAACCACTTATCATTTATATTCCCAAAATGTATATAGTGGAATATAGAATTTGAATTTTGAGGGTCATTATAATTTCCATTTTTCTTGTTGATTTTATTTTGCTTGCAAAAATTTTGTGTTGGTCAATTTTCTACCCCCTTACAATGTCCCATATCACAGTCTTGGAATCATTTTCAGACAGACTACACCCTTTGGTCCAGCTGCAGTGGACCAAAGGATATAGTTAGTGTCAGGAAAGGTTCTCTCCGCTGGTAATATCGATCATTTGGCGTGCAGTACTGAGGCCCACCAGCAGGTGTCTCCTGGCAGTTTGGAGTTGTCAGAAGAGCTTTTCCCTGCTGGTATTATGCCATCTTTTGACCGCAGTACTGGCGTCCACCAGTGGAGGGATCCTAGCAGTGTGGAGCAGGTATTACCTTCTACAATCAGGCTTCACCTAACCTCGTTATCAGCTATGGTATAAATACCCAACAAGTGCACACACACCTTGCCCTGGTATTGTCCTTGTGCCCTGACCTGCAACCTGTTTACCTGTTATCCTGATCCTGAACCCTGATTCCTGATTCCTGTATCCCGTATCCTGAACCTGTTATATCTGTTCCTGTATCCCTGGATCTTTGCCATGCAGCCTGACCCCTTTATTCTTGTTCCCTGTCTGTTTACTCCTAGCCCCCATCTACTGATCTCCTGTTTATGACCCTGGCCTGGCTTGACTACGATTCTGGTGCTCCCTTTTGCTACATATACTGATTGGTTTATTATCACTGTTTGGTTGTTTGGTTGTTCACTCTGTTTGTATTGATAGTGTTTTCACATGTACTGTATATGCATTTACCTTAATAAACTTACTTTCACCTATTTATGTCTGGTTCACTCTGTCGCAGTCACACAGTTCTGGTCACATCTGGTTTATAACAGAATACCAGGGCCATCCCTGACCGGAAGTGGCTGCACAGGGGAACCATTTTGATTCAGTTTGGTTGCAAACATGAATGAGGTTATTTTTCTTTCTCTGCTGGCATCTGGAAGTGGAGATTATTGCCGCCAGGCTTTGAAAGGATGGTCTAGTGACCAGTTGTTTGCAACTATACGTTTGGCTCACTCCCTGGTCGATCAGGGTTATATATTGTTTGGGGTGGTGCAGCCTTTGATCAAGATCTGTACTGAGCTGGCCCTGCCCTGTATTCCAGAGGGCCATGATGATTTCACTTCTCCTTTTGATATGAATCAGGTTGTATCCCTAGCATGGCTTTTTGAAGATGATCCCGCCGATTTTTGTGAGCACTACTCAGCCTGTTCCCCATAGGTGATTGCTGAGTGTATTGTGTCTGCTCAGTCTTTTGTTAGACAGGGAGATTTAAAACCACAGTTTGTACAACCTATACTTTCAGCATGGTCTGACATGGTGCAATCAGCTCCAGCCAAACAAACCACCTCTGCCATCCAACACCAGCCTATCCAAATGTATCTTTCTCCATCACCCATGTCAACCTCAGTTGCAGCTCAGTATACGTTGCTCCCAACCAAATACTCATATCCGGTCTCTGCTCCCTGTACCTATCCTGCATTTAACCCGCTTGCCTCTTCTCAGCTGCCTACAAACCCACAGGAACTTCCCCCAGCTACTTCCCCCACCTCTTCTTTGCCATATACCAATCCTCCTTTCCAGTCTACTGCACCCCTCACCTACAGAGCTTCAGTGGCTAAGCCAAAGAAAAAATGAAAGTTTTTCCCAACCAAAACGATCCTGCCATTAACCCAACCTGACTCCACACCCACCAATCTGTGCCAGCATGAAGTTCCAGTGCCAGTGTTCCAGCCTGCCGTGCCAGTGTTCCAGCCTGCCGTGCCAGTGTTCCAGCCTGCCATGCCAGTGTTCCAGCCCGAGGAGCCAGTGTTCCAGCCTGAAGAGCCAGAGCCAGTGTTCCAGTCTGATGTCCTGGTGCCTGCCCTCCAGTCTGATGTGCCTGCCTTCCAGTCTGATGTCCTGGTGCCTACCGTCCAGTCTGATGTGCCTGCCTTCCGGTCCGATGTGCTTGCCTTCCAGTCTGATTTGCCTGCCTTCCAGTCTGATGTGCCTGCCTTCCAGTCTGATGTGCCCGCTTTCCAGTCTAATGTGCCCGCTTTCCAGTCTAATGTGCCTGCCTTCCAGCCTGATGTCTTGGTGCCTGCCTTCCAGCCTGATGTCTTGGTGCCTGCCTTCCAGCCTGATGTCTTGGTGCCTGCCTTCCAGCCTGATATGCCCGCTTTCCAGCCTGATGTGTTCCTGTCTGCTGCCCAGTCTGAGCCTCTGTCTGCTGCCCAGTCTGAGCCTCTGTCTGCTGCCCAGCCTGATGTGTCCCTATCTGCTGCCCAGCCTGATGTGTTCCTTTCTGCTGCCCAGTCTGATGAGCCTCTGTCTGCTGCCCAGCCTGATGTGTTCCTGTCTGCTGCCCAGCCTGATGTGTTCCTGTCTGCTGCCCAGCCTGATGAGCCTCTGTCTGCTGCCCAGCCTGATGAGCCTCTGTCTGCTGCCCAGCCTGATGTGTTCCTATCTGCTGCCCAGCCTGATGTGTTCCTGTCTGCTGCCCAGCCTGATGTGTTCCTGTCTGCTGCCCAGTCTGATGTGCCCGTACCTGCTGTCCTGCTTGAAGTGCCTGTGCCTGCTGCCCAGCTTGAAGTGCCTGTGCCTGCTGCCCAGCTTGAAGTGCCCGTGTATGCTGCTCAGCTTGAAGTGCCTGTGCCCGCTGCCCAGCTTGAAGTGCCTGCTGCCCAGGTTGAAGTGCCCATGCCTGCTGCCCGGCTTGAAGTGCCCATGCCTGCTGCCCAGCTTGATGTGCCTGTGCCCGCTGCCCAGCTTGATGTGCCTGTGCCCGCTGCCAAGCTTGATGTGCCTGTGTCCGCTGCTCAGCTTGAAGTACCCATGCCCGCTGCCCCGCTTGAAGTGCCTGCTGCCCCGCTTGATGTACCTGCTGCCCCGCTTGATGTGCCCATGCCTGCTGCCCAGCTTGATGTGCCCATGCCCGCTGCCCAGCTTGATGTGCCTGCTGCCCTGCTTGATGTGCCTGTGCCTGCTGTCCTGCTTGATGTGCCCGTACCGGCTGCCCAGCTTGATGTGCCTGTTGCCCAGTTCAATGTGCCTGCCGCCCAACTCGTTGTGCCTACTACTCAGCTTGAGGTTCCTGTGCCTGCTATCCAGCTTGACGTACTTATTGCCCAATCTGATGTGACTTTGCCCGCTGCCCGGCTTGATGCCATGGACTTTCCCCAGCAATGGCTAGTTGGAGCGTCCGGAGGTAGGGGGGTACTGTCAGGAAAGGTTCTCTCTGCTGGTAATATCGATCATTTGGCATGGCATTATGTCATCTTTTGACCGCAGTACTGGCGTTCACCAGCGGAGGGATCCTGGCAGTGTGGAGCAGGTATTACTTTCTTCCGTTTAACCACCAATAACTGAGAACTAAAATTAAATGGTTCATCCATTTAGATTACTACTATTTGCATTTCTTCTATCACACCCCAAACTCAGAGACAAAATTGCAGCAAAAATTACGGAATTCTTTCAATTCAATAATAATGGAGAATGCTCACCTATGACCATCTGGTGTGCACACAAAGCATTCGCTAGAGGCGCTCTCATAAGGTAGCCTCTAGGGAAAAGAAAAAGAAACAGCAGCGCATGACACAACTACTTGAGAAGATAGCAGATCTAGAAGCACAACACAAGAATCCTGCTACCTCCTCAAGTGAAATACTCAAAAGTCTCAATAGCTGCCGTGAAGAAGTAAGACAGGAAATTAGAGCGGATTATGATACCTTTTTTAAAAACTAAAAGTCTCCTATTACTCCCAAAATAACAGGGCAGGTAAAATCCTAGCTTCCCAGCTTAAAAGGAAACAGGCACGTTCTAACCTCAAGAATCTCAGACATCACAGTACCAAAGTCATATACCAAAATCCCAAAGATATTGCCAACGCCTTTAAGGACTATTATGAATCCCTATACAATCTCAAGACGGATCCACTCACTTATCAGCCCTCTGACACAGAGATTGAAGAATTCCTACAGACCGTTCACCTACCCTCAATAGACAAAATTTCCCTACAAAAAATAAATGCGCCCATCACACTCAAAGAGGTTGAATCTGTTATTCACTCATTACCCATGCACAAATCACCAGGAGCAGACGGATTCTCCGCTGAATATTACAAGGCCTTCTCTGCTCTCCTCGCCCCCGAATTGGTCAAAATTTTTAATATAGCAGCTTCTGTTGGTTCCTTCCCGAAAGAGATGCTCCAAGCTATCATTATCACTATTCCTAAACCTGATAAAGACGTATCGGACTCACAAAATTTCAGGCCTATTTCCCTACTAAATTCTGATTTAAAGATATAGGCTAAAATTCTAGCAAATAGACTTATGGAAATAACCCCCTCCCTCATAGGACTTGACCAGGTCGGTTTTGTAAAGGGCAGACAGGCACCAGATGGGACGAGGAGGATGCCAGACCTTCTGCGCATATCAGAAATCAATAAGCAGCCCAGCATATTTTTGGCACTAGATGCAGAAAAGGCCTTCGACAGGGTCCATTGGGGATACCTGTCCAGGACCCTACTCAAATTCGGTCTCTCAGGACTGATACATTCAGCAATTATGTCCCTGTATTCCGACCCATCTGCAAGGGTCTTCTCCTCTAGCTTGCTCTCTGACCCCTTTACACTATCTAATGGTTCCCATCAAGGATGTCCATTGTCCCCAATTATCTTTTCCTTGGTCATAGAACCATTAGCAGAATCTATTAGATCTAGCGACAAAATAGAAGGCATTAAAGTTGGCTCTGATAGCTATAAAATAGGACTGTTTGCTGACGACATAATTCTCTCTTTATCAAATCCAGTAACTTCTTTACCCATCATCAAAACAATATTACATAAGTTTGGGCAAGTCTCCCTTTACAAAGTTAATACAACCAAATGCTACGCACTTTCACTTCACATATCAAAAGAATACAAAACCAGGTTGAAAAATGTATTTCCCTGCAACTGGGACCCCCCTTCCATTACTTATCTTGTTGTGCAGCTGACTTCCGCTTCCTCCAAAATCTATTCACAAAACTTCCCTCCATTATTAACTAAAATTGAAGCGGAACTAAATCAAATTAATAAACTACACCTTACCTGGTTGGGGAGGATAGCTGCATACCAAATGCAAATATTACCTAAACTCCTATATTATTTTAGATCATTGCCCATACCAATTCCCCATAAATTTTTTACACAACTAGAGAAATGCCTGAAAAAATACATTTGGGGGGAAAAAAACCCAGAATAGCATTGGCCCACCTCTATAAACCTAAACATCTATGGGGAGTAGGATTACCTAATGCACAGATATACTATAAATCTGCAATATTGGACCAAATGCGTTACTGGTTCTCCTGTCAAACAGATAACCGCTGGTCAGTTATTGAAAGCACCGTTACAGCAGGTCATGACATCCCTGCGTTGGCTATAGCTGCCTGTATACATTGCAAACCAAACACCCCACCTTACCTAACTATACGAGCAACAATAGATGCCTGGTCCTCCTTAGTGCATAATCACTTTACAGACACCCCAATTAGGAAAGTAAACATACCACTAGCATCCTACGAATACCTAATCCCAAACTTCTCAGTCCAAACATGGAAATCTTCAGGAGACAACTACACCACACCTGCTCCGTCTCATCAAAGTATGGTTGATAGATATAGAGCATATCAAATACACCACTAAACGAGCAAACACCCAACACGACAGATAGCCATACCACAGATATTGTGGGACTTCCTCTTAAGCAAAACTCCCAATAACCGTAAGGGAATATCGTTTTTTTACAAATTCACCACCCCTCTCTACTTACAATCCAAAATCCCCAGCATGATGAAATGGGAATTTGAATTACAAAAAGAATTCTCTATGTCCCAATGGCATGAAGCGATAAAATATAATCACAAATCCTCAGCATGCGTAGATCACTGGGATAATGCACAAAAGCTCTTACATAGATGGTACATAACTCCGTTCAGGTTAAATAAAATGAATCCTAGTATCACACCTCTCTACTGGAGAAACTGCCAAGCTATTGGTAACCTCCACCATATATTCTGGAACTGTGCAGCTATAAAACCTTTCTGGCAAAAAATCCAGTCACTAATTAGAAATGTTACCAACTCTGACTGTGCCATCAACCCTGCTCTTGCTCTTCTAAGCTTAGGCATCGAAAACTTTCCTCCTCTGACGAGAAAAGTAGTAACCCACGTCTTGTTTGCCGCATGTATATCAATTTCCAAGGAGTGGCGATCTACGTCACCTCCCAGAAGAAGTCATATCTAGAGTAAATGCTCAATATACTATGGAAAAAATGCTAGCATATACGGAAAGAAGGACCCCGAGTTTCCACAAACATTGGGAAACTTGGAGATCCTCTAAATATGCCTCCTCACATTTGTGAAAATGATTCCAACTTTTCTACTACTGAAATACAACCACCAAACGTCTAGTGGTACAACCCAATGTTGGGTATGGTCATATATGGTTATATATGGTATTATATTTAGCACACAACATAGAACTAATACACGGTTTACCTCTTTTCAAGGGATTGATGAAAAGGCCACAGACTTTTAGAACTCATCCACTGAGTTCAAATCATGGTTATCCAAGGACAAGCTGAAGGACCAGGACTAGGAATCTGCCTGTAATAGGGATAGGATTATCTGTAAACGCTGGGCCTTGAACCATAAGAGCACAGCTTGAGCTGAAAGTACAGCTTACAGCTGTGGACCAAGTTAGAAAACAAGTGGCGGTCCCCAAAAAATGGTGTGGCCGGTCAAATTGAGTCTCAGGGACTTGAGAAACACGTGGGGACCACAGCTTGCTATGGCTGGCATATAGATAACACCTGGAATTGGCAAGACAGTTTACACAGTTCTTCAGCATACAAACAGTCCTGCAAGGAGTCCATGACTACCAGGTAGTAATATTTGTCGGGCTTGTGATAATATAACAAACTGCCCTTGCCTAGATCAGGAACTATGTCTGGCTGTGTTTCTTCTGCCTAAAGCAGCCCTCATTCCTATAAAGCAAGCAACCCTACCAGTACTTGGTTGCCCCCAGGCATTAGAACACGATGCTATAGTTCCTAGTGGGATATTGCGGAATTCAGCTCAGTGGTAGAAGCATTTGTAACAATGACCAAAGAATGTCCAGCACTCCGAATGTCTGGGGCTGGGGCTTCCATCTCCCCTCCAACCCCCTTCTATCTGCTTCTTAGCCTGGGGTTAGGTTTTTTGGATGGATCTCCAGTTTTAGACTGCCTGCTGCTGATTGGACCTTCTGGCTGTTATAAACTTTCTTATTTAAGTGTCATACAGTGTTATCTACATGGGACTATATACTGTTCACCTATTGTTTTTATTATAGTGTTTTTGTTATACACATATATTAAATCTCTTAACCTTTATTATTGGACTGCTGCTAATTGTTTGTGAGACATTCGGAGCGCTGGACATTCTTTGGTCATTGTTTTAAATCTGTATCTATCAGTTACGGTTAGTCCGGCTGCACTGATTTCCCTCCCCCCCCCCCCCCCCCGATTTCAAGTCATGTCAATCTACTTAGTACATGTTATGTGTCACATGGAGGACTGACTATACAGTGTATGTTATTTTTTTACATGCCTTGATTGAGGTCCCTGGGTTTACACTCATTGGCGCTGGATTAGTATTGTGTTTTTGGTAGAAGCATTTGTAGTGACTCCACACCACTCTGAACTGTGGCTTTAAAGGCAGGGCCAATCCTAGGGTCACAGATACCCGGGTGCAGAAATATTTCTGGTGCCCCCACATGGGTCGTGGTCATCTTGCGTACACCCTCCCCTTTACAAATGTTTTTATGGCAATGACTCAAACACAGAGATGCTCCCCTAAGGAGTCTTCGTTACCCTGGGATCCTCCCACAATCTCTTAACAATAAACAAAATACAGGAAGAGAAGCAGAGTAATCTAATGATACCTAGAGGGGGGTCTCTCTAATGGACACAGATAGAGGGCCTCTGTTATAGAGTCTGTTAGAAAGAGCCCCCAGACATACTGCAGACATAGTAAAGGAGATGGTTAGAGACTGCAGACATAATACAAGAGATGGTCAGTGACTGAGGACATGATTCAAGAGATCAATGCATCAATGCAGCCTCATCAGTGCCCATCAAATGTAGCTTATCAGTGCCCCTCAAATGCAGCCTACTAGTGCCCACCAAATGCAGCCTTACCAGTGCCCATCAATTGCAGCCTTATCAGTGGCCACCAATTTCAGCCTTATCGGTGCCCACCAATTACAGCCTACCAATGCCCACCAATTGTAGCCTACCAGTGCCCACCAATTGTAGCCTACCAGTCCCCACCAATTGCATCCTACCAGTGCCCACTAATTGCAGCCTACCAGTGCCCATCAATTGCAGCTTACCAGTGCCCACCATTTGCAGCCTACCAATGCCCACCAATTGGGGGAAAGAATGATGTGGTCCAAGGCACCATAAGCAATTGGCCTCCATCCAAAATTTGCATAAAAAGAGAGAAAGTTTGGTCGGCAGGACTTTAAATGAGGCCAATCACTGTGTAGAGTAAGCATGTGGGATATAAAACACAGTATGGCTTTCATGGTTTCCAACAAATAGGGGGGAGTTTTTAGGGGCTTTGAATGAGAGATGTATACCAAAGAGCAGTCTTGGCAAAGAGCATTTTATTATACCTTGCTCAATGCAGTGTGTGTGACCAGGGCTGGTGCAAGGATTTTTGTCTACACAGGCGAAGGTGTATTTTGGTTCCCCCCACTGTCCTTCCACCACACCCTCCCTTCCACAATGAAATTCCCTGTTACATCAAAGTCCCCAACATTTCCGCCTTACAATCAAGGTTCTCAGTGCCACTCTTACATCAGAGTCAGCAGAGCTCACAGATCGCAGTAAAGGGCCAATCACAGAGGCCCTTTCCCATGTGATCAGCTGTGTCCAATCACCCCATCAGTACCCATCAATGCCACCTATCAGTGCTCATCAGTGCAGCCACATCAGTGCACATCAGTGAAGGAGAAAAAATACTTATTTGCAAATTTTTATAATAGAAACTAAGAAAAAACTTTTTTTAAAAACATTAAATCTTTTTTTTATTCCTTTTGCAAAAAATAAAAAACCCAGTGGTGATCAAATACCACCAAAAGAAAGCTCTATTTGTGTGAAAAAAAAAGATAACAATTTCATATGGGTACAGTGTTGCAATTGTCAGTCAAAGTGTGACAGCGCTGAAATCTGAAAATTGGCCTGGGCAGGAATTAGGTATAACTGCCCAGTATTGAAGTGGTTAATACATGTACCTTCCAAAGTACTAGTACAATAAATTATATGCATAAAACATACATTCCATACAACAAATTCAAAAAAATTGTGCCATGATAAACTTGTGCAGATCCACTGTAAGCTGTTTGCATTGATTTCACTGTACCATTACCAAGACAGAGCACATACCATCTGCTTACCACAAAACATGGCATCTTAATCTTATGAGATAACATGCATATGTCATCTGCTGGATGTTTGCAGCCACTTTGCTCAAAGAGCAACACTAAAGGTAGAGTAACTTTCTCCCAAGAGTAGCCTTTCACCACTCTGTCTACTCCGGTACTAGGTATAGGTACTCCGCACGCTGTTCCTCCGCCTGGTCTGGTACCAGGTACTCCGCATGCCCGGTCTGGTATAGTTCATTACCAGGACAATTAAAACATTTGTCGCTTTATCCTAGTAAAATTTGATGTCAGTACATTACTTTTAATGAAGCAGCACAGTATGTCCTGGTAATGCACTATAGTGTGCTTTATCAGATTCAGTTCTCCGCTCTGCTCCTCCACGCTCATTGGAGTGCTGAGCATTGGAGGGGTGGAGCAGCCATCTTAGGCTCTTAGCGGCTCGCTGGGAGGCTGAGAAGTCGGTCCAGGCACCTGGCAGATCCAGACTTCCAGAGTTGGGATGACGCAGTGCCTGGACTGGTTCCAATGACGTCAGCAGAGAGCAGACTTCAGACTGCTCTCTGCTGAAAACGGGTCACAGGAGTGCAAAATGTATTGCACTCCTGTGATCCATAGGAGAAGCCTTTAAGTGCAAACAAACACAATTCTGTTTACACCTGACCACCCATAGAGCAGAGTGTGCTGTGCCTGTGTTCTCTCTGCATAAGTGGAGCGGACATGGACCAGTGATCTGCCCGCTCTGCTCAACAGGAAATTAGCAGACAGATCCCAAGATAAGCAAGTGGATTGGAAGCAGATTTGCCCTTATGTAATCTCCTCTGATTGCCCCCATCCCTCTTGTCCCCTTGTGGTGTCCCTATAGTCCCATCTATTGCCCATGTGTATATCCCGTGATGTATATGTCAGCTGGCTGCACAAATAGACATAATAAAGCATCATGTACAAGGTGTACCTTCCAAGTTCCACTGAGGCTGCAGCGATCCCTCTGTCTCCACGCTGATCCCACTCCTGTGCCTGCTGGTACCTCCCCCTGGTATTACTCAGCTCCTCCCTCTCATCTCACATGCCACCAGTTTAGCAATAATTGTCATCTTTGTGCTGGACTCGTGGGCGGGAACCGTTGTTAATTGCAGGGGGCTGGAGCCTGCTGTCTGGAGGGAGAGAAGCAGTGGAAAAAAAGGCACTCTTATGCCCGTTACCTGGGAGGGAGGAGGAGTAGCAGCCGGAAGAGCAGATGCAGAGGCGTAACTATAACCTTCAGGGCCCCGGTGCAAGAAACCGTCAAGCGCCTCTGACCTGTAGTATGATGGGGGTATTGTGAAAGGATGGGGGGCAGTGTGACGGGGGGCAGTATGAAGGGGTATTTTGACAAGAGGGGGGCAGTGTGACCAAAGAAGGGTATCTGGAAAGTGTGACCGGAGGGGGGAGTGTGATATGAGGGGGCACTGTGAAAGAAGGGGGGCAGTTTGACAAGAACGGGCAGTACGATGGGGGCAGTGTGACAGGAGGGGGCAGTATGACGGGGGCAGTATGGTGGGGACTGTTAAAGGAGGGTGGCTGTGTAACAAGAGGGGGCGGTATGATGGGGTTAGTATGACAGAAGGAGGGTAAATATAACAGGAGGGGGTAGAATGATGGAAGAGCAGTGTTACAGGAGGGGGGCAGTATGAAAGGAGGGTATTGTGTCAAAGGGGCAGTGTGACAGTTGGGGGGCCAGTGTCACAGGTGGGGGAAGTGTCACAGTTGACAGGTGGGGGGCCAGTGTCACAGGTGGGGGGCCAGTGTCACAGATGAAAGGTGGGGGGGCCAGTGTCACAGGTGAAAGGTGGGGGGCCAGTGTCACAGGTGACAGGTGGGGGGCCAGTGTCACAAGTAACAGGTGGGGGGCCAGTGTCACAGGTGGGGACCAGTGTCAGAGGTGACAGGTGGGGGGCCAGTGTCACAGATGGGGGGCCAGTGTCACAGGTGACAGGTGTGGGGTCAGTGTCACAGGTAGGGGCCAGTGTTACAAGTGACAGGTGGGGGCCAGTGTCAGAGGTGACAGGTGGGGGGGCAGTGTCACAGGTTGGGACCAGTGTCAGAGGTGACAGGTGGGGGGGCCAGTGTCACAGGTGTCAGGTGGGGGGCCAGTGTCACAGGTGGGGGGTCAGTGTCACAGGTGGGGAGCCAGTGTCACAAGTGACAGGTGGAGGGCCAGTGTCACAGGTGACAGGTGGGGGGGCAGTGTCACAGGTGGGGGTCCAGTGTCACAGGTAGAGGGGCAGTGTCACAGGTGACAAGGTGACAGGTGGGGGGCAGTGTCACAGGTAAAGGGACAGTGTCACAGGTGACAGGTGGGGCCCAGTGTCACAGGTGACAGGAGGGGGGCCAGTGTCACAGGTGGTGGCCAGTGTCACAGGTGACAGGTGGGGGGCCAGTGTCACAGGTGACAGGTGGGGAGGCCAGTGTCACAGGTGAGGGGCCAGTGTCACAGGTAACAGGCGCATAGCTGCCGATCACCCCCTCCCTCCCCCCTCCCCTGTATAGTTAGATGCCAGCCGGAGGTAGAGGGGTAGGTTTGGGGTCTTGGGGCTCCCCCGCACTGGCGGAATGCCAGGGCCCAGTCGCAAGTCGACAATGGTAATTACGCCACTGAAAGCAGCGGCTGAAGTTCATGTCACGGGGGGGCTGTGCTGCCTGTCATGATGCGCTTTGTGGTGCCTGTGCTGAGCTAGATAAGAGCGGGGGTCAGCGGCAGTGTGACTTTTCTTCTGCTTCAGTGACCTCCTGGTGCCCTTGCAGCTGCCTTACGCTAGCACCGGCTCTGTGTCTGACACAAAGAGAGGAGGAGGGAGGGAAGCAGCCTGGCACTTTGGCACCCCTCCTCTGCAGCGCTTGGGTGCGGTGCACCCCGTGAACCCGCACAGGATCGGCCCTGTTTAAAGGCTTACCAGTCCACTTCTATTAAACAAACTTAACTTAAAGTCCACAAAGCAGTTGCCCATGCAGGGAATTTTTATCAGCAAAAACTGGTAACAGAAAAAGGCCAAGACACCTGGCTCTCTCTTCAGCAGTGCTGCTGCTTATGCCTCAATCTTGGATATTTGCTGGTTCTTCAGACTGTCTCACCCAGGCACCCACCCAAGACTCTTAGTCCTGTGGGTAAGGAATCTCTCCTGAATAGAGCACCAATCCTAATGGGAGTAGGTCTGTCTCCTTGATGGAGCACACACGTGTCTCCTGATGGGAGCCCTGGGCTATGGCCCAGCCTACCATTATAAGGGCTTTGTGCACCTGCACACACACACCCTGCTGGTCTTGAGCAAGACCTGGCCACTGAGTTATATAAATATCAAAAACCAGAGAAAGCTGTAAAAACAGTTTTCTCCACTACACAATTAATACTCCGGAATCTTTCAGTCTGCATAAGTGTCAACCCTGTGCCCTTTCTACAACCATTTTTACAGTGACAGGGCCTCGTATACTGTCACACTTGTTAGATGGCACCAGGATTGAAACAAAGAAGGGTACCTATAGGTTGGTTAAGCAGTAGACAGTGGCTTGTAGCAGAATCCACGGACAGGGCAGGTAGCAAGCAAGCGCATTCTGAAAACAGTTTCAAGGTCAGGACTGGAAGCAAGCCGGCGAAGTCCAGGTAACAATCTGAGGTCAAGTTCAAGTGGCAATCCAAAGACTAATTCGGGTACAAGGCAAAGGTCAGCTACAAGGGAATCCAAAATAATACCAGTGGTCAGGCAAGAAATTTACCCAATTTTATACCCATAGTTGATCCAGAGGACGGCAAAAAACCCCAGCAGAGCATTGTCCAATTTGCTACAGCAGGGGAAAAAATTCCTTCCAGATCCCCCAAGAGGCAATAGGATTTTCCCTGAACTGCATATTCTAGATGAGGTCTTACTAATGATTTGAACAGGGGCAAAATTATCTCTCTCTCTCTCTGGAGTCCATACCTGTCTTAATACAAGAAAGGACTTTGCTCGCCTTGGAAACCGCAGCTTGGCATTGTATGCTATTATTGAGCTTATGATCTACCAAAACCCCCAGATCCCTCTCCACCACGGATTCCCCCAGTTGTTCTCCCCCTAGCATGTAGGATACATGCATATTTTTAGCCCCCAAGTGCATAACTTTACATTTCTCAACATTAAACCTCATCTGCCACATAGTCGCCCAATTAGACAGTGCATTGAGGTTGGCTAAATTGGAGACATCCTGTAAGGAGGTTATTCCACTGCATAGCTTGGTGTCATCTACAAAGACAGAAATGTTACTTTTGATCCCAGACCCAATATCATTTATAAAGATATTAAAAAGTAAGGGTCCCAGCACTGAACCTTGGGGTAAACCACTGATAACCTTAGACCATTCAGAGTAAGAATCATTAACCACTACTCTCTGAATTCTGTCTTTTAGCCAGTTTTTTATCCATTTACAAACTGATATTTCCAGGCCTGTAGACTTTACCTTACACATGAGCCGCGTGTGGGGAACTGTGTCGAACGCTTTTGCAAAATCCATGTATACCACGTCCACAGCCACCCCTCTGTCCAAGGTTTTACTTACCTCTTCATAAAAAGAAATCATGTTTGTCTGACAACTTCTATCTTTCATGAATCCATGCTGTCCATTGCTTAAAATGTTTTTTTCCAGCAAGAACTCGTCGATTTGGTCTTTTAATAAATGCTCCAGTATCTACCCGACTATAGAAGTTAAACTAACAGGTCTATAGTTACTTGCTAAAGACTTGATCCCTTTTTAAATATAAGCACCACGTTCGCTCTGCGCCAATCCAGTGGTACTATTCCCGTCATTAATGAGTCCCTAAAAATTAGATACAATGGCTTTGAAATTACAGAGCTCAATTCTTTTAGGATCCATGGGTGGATGCCATCAGGTCCAGTTGCTTTATCCACCTTTATTCTGTCTAAATATTTTTGGACCATATCACTTTTGAGCCATTGTGGATCATTCATGTAAATACCACCTCCATTATGGACATGAGCTCCCCCATGCTCTTTTGTATACACAGAGCTGAAGAAAGTATTTAATAAATTTGCCTTCTCATTGTCCCCAGTCACCCACTTTAGATTATTTTGTAAAGGGCCTACATGCTCAGACCTGACCTTTTTACTATTAATATATTTGAAGAATTTTTTGGGGTTTGTCCTACTATCTTTTGCAATCTGTCGTACGTTTTGCATTTTTGCATCCTTGATTTCCTTTTTACATATTCTGTTAAATTCTTTGTAACATTTAAACGACACTAGTGTTCCTTCATTTTTATATTTTTTAAAAGCTCTTTTCTTATTGTTTATAGCTTTTTTAACTTTAGCCGTGAGCCACATAGGTTTTGTTTTTTAGCCTTTTAACCTTATTGCCCATGAGAATATACTTTGCAGTGAGGTCCCAAACAGTCTTTTTGAAGAATCCCCATTTCTGTTCTGTGTTTATCAATGCAAATATTCCCTCCCAGTCTAAATCCTGGAGAGCAGCCCTCATCTTCGGAAAATTTGCTCTCTTGAAGTTAAGCGTTTTTAACTTTCCCGTATGTATTTCTTGTTTACAGCTAACATCAAATGAAATCATGTTATGATCACTGCTACCCAGGTGTTCCTTTATCTGGACATTAGTAATAAGCTCTGCATTGTTTGAGATTACCAGGTCCAACAGAGCTTCATTCCTAGTTGGGGCCTCAATAAACTGGACCATAAAATTGTCCTGTAATAGGTTTATACATTTTTGCCCTTTAACTGTCCCAGCAGTGACATTACTCCAGTCAATTCATGGGTAGTTAAAATCCCCCATTATTATCACTGTCCCAGCCCTTGCAGCCCTTTACATCTGTGCAAGGAGCTGAGTCTCCACCTCCTCGTTAACATTGGGTGGTCTATAACAAACTCCAATGATTAACTTTGAACTACGCCATCTATATGCAGTTCCACCCATAATGCTTCAGACTCATCACACTCTCCATCAACCAGGTCCTCTTTCACACTTTCTTTGAGATCACTTCTCACATAGAGACAGACCCAGCCCCTTTCCTTTTTACCCTGTCTCTCCGCAAGAGTGCATAGCCAGGAATATTAATAGCCTAGTCATGTGAGGATTGAAGCCAAGTTTTAGCAATACCGATTACATCATAGCTCTCCTTATGCACCAGAGCTTCCAACTCGCCTATTTTGCTTGGTAGACTTCTGGCATTGGTGTACAAATACTTTAATGCATTATTACATTTTGTTCTGGTGTTTTTCATATCATTTTTAGTAGTACAAATGGCATTATAGTTTCCAATGGCTGTTTGCACATTCTGGGCCAGTGGGTGCGGATAAGGAAGCCACCAACTCCAGTCTATCAAATCCTGCGCAAATCCACAGCCAATTGAGACCAGTAGGTGAGGTGAGCAGAGCAGGTTATTTCCTGTTCAAAATCCTTTGGTCAGGCAGAATACTACTCCTAATTGGCTTACTTGGAATGATGCGTCTAGCCCTACCACACAGCCACAAACATCAAGAGGCCCCAACAACAACTCCCACTCTCGTTAACTGGAGAGTGAAACTCAGCAGAGTTCAGAGTGCACAAAAACTTTATCTAGACACCTGACTATACCTGTAAGGGGGGTGGGGGGGGGGGTATTGTGCATTTGGCAAGTTCTGCGTATTTCCATATAAAGAAAATGTTATTAATGTGGCCTGTTCCCTGTGGAAATCCTCTTCGCCGCCCACTATACGGCAATGGTTCTGTCAAATTTACAATGTTGAACATATGGAAAATCTCACCAGTTTTCTCAAAGGTACAACCAATAAACTTCTCAATATATGGTCCCACTGGAAAAACTTCTCCCGTTCTGATGAATACGGCCATATCCTGCCCAACTGTTCCCCCTCCTCTTTGGAGCTCTTGATGCAAAGTTTATATTGCTCATTGCCTATATATTCTTCTTTTACTTATAGACTTGTTTGCATACCCAAGTGGTTCAGGGATCTTCTTCTTCCCCCACCCCCATCCTTATCCCCCCTCCTTTCGTTCCATACAGCCCCCCCTTTTTTTTTTCATTTTTTTTTTTGCTTTTACACACAAATGCAGTTCATTACCACCCCTCCTGATTTTTCTGTTCCTCACTTACACACTACATTATGCCATCATCTATTGCATTATCTCAGATCGTGTTATATTTATTATAATAATCTCTCCCCCCCCCCCCTTCTTTCTTTTTTACCTTATTATATTCCCAATGCTTCAAACAATTCCTATTTTACTATTCTTACATTTGTTTATGTACAGCATAGTTGATGTTAATTGTAATTGTATATGCTTCTGATATATATTTTCTCTGTAATACATTATAATCTTTAAATAAAAGATTGCAAAAAAATGTGTAGCACTTACCCCTGAAGGAGCTGCAGGTTTAAATTGGGCTTACCATTACCTTGTGTCTGTCACAGGGGGTCGCAATGGTGAGGAGGAAAAAAGAGTATTAAATGATGTCTGCACCAAACACTTAGTTTCTTTCGTTTCAATTCTTTTATTCTTTAAATCCAAAGGAATATGGATGGAGGATTAAGGGAGATTCGAGTACCTTAGATTTCGAGTCAGGGTATTTCTACTTATCCAAAGGACTAACGGTCTCCTCAACTGGATATAGCAATCACCGGATAGGCCTTTCTCACTGACCTAGCAGCCGGGTGCAATGCTTGAACACAGTCTTTGCCACAGACTTCATGAAAAAAACAGATAATCGTTGCGGTCATTACACAGTTCTCTGCCACAGGATGGTGTAACCGAACTTTGATTAGATTTAAAGTTTAGCTGCACGGTACCAGATTCTTTGATACTGTGATACTGTGAGTTAGATTATCCAGGTTGCATCCCCCGATTGGGTTTCCAGGCTCCTCCCAAGATACCAGCATACTTGGCTCGGTCACCTCTAGAGAAGTCCTCCCCTGGTCTCCTCCAATCGATCGGCTTCCCCCCGCAGGCAAGACAGCACAGGACCAACCTCTGGATCAGCAGGCCCCAGTACTCCTGGGCCTACTTCTGTAGTAATAAAGCCTCGGGCCAGCCAGCCCAGAGACAGCAGAGCTGCCACGGCACACCCTGGGCCAGGAGGGCCTTTAGGTCGGGAACATCGAACCCCGACCAATTGGCGCCTGTACCTTAAGTACCCTTACCCAGAATGCACGGTGAGCGAACCACTCCCACCGGGTTATTTCTGAGTAAAAAGGGTACCTATTGCATTTCCAACACTTACCAGTGGCTACAGTGACACCCACGGCCAAGTGGAAATTGACACAACCCAGCTAAACTGGTACAGAAAGCAGGAAATTTACCATAATCAGTCTGAGATAGACTACAACTTCAGACAACCTAAATTTACATAGATAGCCCCTGCCCATCAGGAGCAGGGCACTGCATACTCCCCCAACCACAATAGATGATGTCCCCATCGTCTAAAAAAAAAAAAAAAATAAACTCTCAATCCTGAGAGTTCATACCTGAATCCCAAAAAACCTGGATAGGAAAGGGAGGGGGTAAAGTAACAACAAAATGTAGACTTAACATTAGCACACATAGAAGAATTACAGTAACATAGTTCCCAACATCTAACTCTCTATCTAAGCCACCCACTCTTCAGCAGCTTGACAGAAGATCCAGTTGAACCTGAAACAAAACACATAGAAGAACCAACATACACGCATCATTATACAATGTAGGAAGCAAAGCTTCATCTCCTAAAAGATAAAGTATGTAACAACTAAATGTAAGAGTTAAACCTTTGTTGTGCAAACTTCTACCACCTAGTGGCAGAAGGCATTGTGACACAAGTCCTTGATGCAAGTACTGGAGTAGGTAGAAGATCTTGACTCAAAGTTCTCCATTAGCTAACACTATCTGGCTATATACCCCACAGTCCTTGTAGCATAAAAGGTTTTTTTTTTTAAAACGACATAAAAAAAACAGTCACTGTAACTGATCACCAGTAAAAGCGAGGATCCGGCAAAGTCAGGGCCTTCCCTTGCATATCCATGGTAGTAATAAAGTACACCACATTGTCTTTGCCAGGCCGACAGATGATCACTTTATCAGCATGAATGTGTCTTCCGTAGCTCCAATGTAAAAGGCATCCGTTGGCACGGTCATCCATAGTGGAAGAATAACCTGCCTTTTGGAAAGGTTTTGGTACCCTTAAATAGTCCCAAACATCATCACTGTACCATTTCTCCCAGTTGCAATCAATCTCATGCATGATCTCTTTGGGAACATAAGGGAACTCTAGTCCATACTCTGTAGCCACCCTTTTGTTGAGCAGTCTCTGAGATCGGGCTAACCTTGGCAAAGCCCTGTTGCTTCCCAACATGAGGCTGGCGACTTGCACATCATAGCGCTTGTAGACAGTTTTTTTGACCCAAAGGAACTGGTACCCCTGGCCAAAACTTAATTAGTAATAACAGGAGTTTTCACACTGGGTGATGTCTTTCCCGAGTCCATAGCTACCCAATCGGAAAAAACAAAAGCTGAGGCGACATCATCGCTATTCGTCCATAACATCTCCTGCGATAAGGTTTCAAACAGGTCATCATCCTCGGAAACATCTGACAGGGAATCTAACTCAGAGTCCCATAACTCCTCCGCGGGCACAAATTTACACACAGTCCCTCTATGTACATTGTCCCCAGATCTCTCACCCATTCCTGTCGTGGATTCATCAGGAGAGATTTCTTTCTCTGGACCTGGTTCGGGTAGTCTTAGAGCTAGGCCTCGTCCATGGCCACGGGAGGCTTTTACGTATCCCACCTACTTTTGTGCAGATACAATAGGGTTTGCAGAAGTAGAGGTAGCAGCAACAGCGTCTTCTCCCTCCGGAGTATTAATTGTAGCTGCTGAGACAAGCGTAGGCCTCACCATAGGAGCAAATTTAGCGGTCTCCTCAGTGCCAATGCCTGTAGCCCAGTCCATCCGGTAGGCACGAGGCGGCTCGATGGGTTGTTCCACAGTGAACAGGTACTCCCTGCAGTGTAGACATCTGGTGAATGGACGGGGTTTTACGACCAGTCCCTCGCACCTGTTGCATAACATACCCAGAGTCTCGACATCTCCTGCTGTGTACATTATGAAACGCCCATGCGGTTTCAGGCGAATACCAGTGTCCGTCAGCAAAGTTCCAGGCAGTCTGACATTCATAGCGGTACCCACAGGGAATATCCTGGGCCCCATGATCGACTGCATTCCTGGCATTTGGAACATGCTTGTAGAGTCAAATCCTTCTTTCTGAATCTTTAGACACACACACACGGTGTCTCACACAGCAAGCAGGCAGATGAACTCCTCCCACTGGCTTTCTTTAGTCACGTAGCTCCCGGGCTTTCTTGGCTCCGCCCACAGCTTACGCGGCCAGGTAGTGACCCCCAATTAACTTCCTTTTTTTGAAAAAAATGGCACAGTCCATAACCTCTTTTTTTTTCGGTGAACTGTTTCCTTAGGTTGTGAGAGGTAACGGAAAATCCCGGACTTGAGCCCCCACATGTAGCACTTACCCCCGAAGGAGCTGCTGGTTTAAATTGGGCTTACCATTACCTCGTGTCCGTTACAGGGGGTCGCAATGGTGAGGAGGAAAAAAGAGTATTAAATGGTGTCTGCATCAAACACTTGGTTTCTTTTGTTGCAATTCTTTTATTCTTTAAATCCAAAAGAATAGGGATGGAGGATTAAGGGAGATTCAAGTACCTTAGATTGCGAGTCAGGGTATTTTTACTTATCCAGAGGACTAACGGTCTCCTCAACTGGATATAGCAATCACCGGATAGGCCTTTCTCACTGACCTAGCAGCCGGGTGCAATGCTTGAACACAGTCTCTGCCACAGACTTCATGAGAAAAACAGATAATCGTTGCGGCCATTATACAATCCTCTTCCACAGGATGGTATAACCGAACTTTGATTAGATTTAAAGTTTAGCTGAACAGTACCAGATTCTTTCAGCCGACCCAGCGATACTGTGTGTTGGATGATCCAGGTTGCATCCCCCGATTGGGTTTCCAGGCTCCTCCCGAGATATCAGCATACTTGGCTCGGTCACCTCTAGAGAAGTCCTCCTCTGGTCTCCTCCAATCGATCGGCTTCTCCCTGCAGGCAAGACAGCACAGGACCAACCTCTGGATCAGCAGGCCCCAGAACTCCTGGGTCTACTTCTGTAGTAAAAAAGCCTTGGGCCAGTCGGCCCGAGACAGCATAGCTGCCACGGCACACCCTGGGCCAGGAGGGCCTTCAGGTCGGGAACAACGAACTCCGACCAATTGGCGTCTGTACCTTAAGTACCCTTACCCAGAATGCACACCAAGTGAACTACTCCCACCGGATTATTTCTGAGTAAAAAGGGTACCCATTGCATCCAGCCTGTTGCATTTCCAACACTTACCATTGGCTACAGCGACACCCACGGCCAAGTGGAAATTGACACAACCCAGCTGAACTGGTACAGAAACCAGGAAACTTACCACAATCAGTCTGAGCTAAACTACAGCTTCAGACAACTTAAATTTACATAGATAGCACCTGCCCATCAGGAGCAGGGTGCTACAAATGTTATAGCATTTCTGCTTTAAGAGCTTTAAGAAAAATTAGGAGGAGTTGGAGCAGAAAGTTTTTTGTTTAATAAAGATGTCTGCATGCCTGCAAACAGTTTGTTTGCAGACACAACAGTTTCCCTCTCCAACACCAAATGGCTCACACAATTGTTTATCCATTCCAGGGTATACAATTCCCCTAATTGCCCTAGATGTTTCACAACAGGTGATCTGGTTTATGTGGTTTGGCAATGTCCTAAATTATTTTGATATTGATGAACCATTATTACCCTATTAATAAAATATTAGATACCTGTCTCAAAAACTTCCTGCTCACTTGGTCACTTTGAGTTTTCTATTGATGACCAATTTCATACTCATGTATTTTGCAGACTGTTATTCCTGGCTGCAAAGTTAGTAACAAAGAAAAGGCTGGTCAATTCCTATCTCAGGCAGGAAGAAATTACAAATTAAAAATAGGGCTGACATAAGATATTTGAAAAATGATGGTTAGGTTGGTTAAACACACCCAAATTGGCTCCAACGGATCTAATTTTAACCAGATTGCTAGTCTAGCACTCTAGTTTTACATTATTCATGGTGAAATGCACATCACCTTGTTTTGTGCCAATCTTCTCTGCATCCATAACTAGCATTCTCATGGTCCCATTACTATATGTTAAAAGGGATGTTGAATTACCTACTATTTGCAAATAACTTGCAAAGCAGAGTGCTGATAATATGTTTACTTACCATATTTCAACAACAAAAAGTAATTTTGGGCATAGTATGGTGTCAAGGTGTCACACTATGATGGATATTTTGATTACAAGCGCAGTAATTCACTGTTCTTTATGTGATACTGTCAACTATTGCAAAATCTTCTGTGGTGCCTATGAAGCAACTGTTTGTTTCTTTTTAGTTAATTTTTGCCTTGCTTATCCTTTTTGCAGTATTCTATCATTTTCATAGATGCCGTGCTCTTATTTTCCTGGTAACTGTAATAGAAAGTATGTCCAATTGTGCTGTTTATTGAAAAAGGACAAAAATTTTCAATGAAAACGTATCTGATTTTTAAAAAAGCATGCATTAATTACATATTTAAAAATTGTTTTTGTTTTTTTTTCAGTTCTTGATTTATGTTCAATAAAGGTTCCATTCACACTTGCAAATGTAGCCATTTGAGATTACCCGTGGGAGAATCAGTGGAGAGCAATACGAATAGGTGCTAGTGGGAAGCTACCTTGAAAGCAATGGGAGCCTGAAAACGCCCACAGCTATTTGCAGCCATTCACATATAATCACTCAGATATGTTCGGCTCATCACTAGTCACTACATTTAATGCATACATTTCTAGTTCATATCTCTGCAGTCTCCCCTAGTGATATTGTGAAAGAGGAAGTAGCTAGTTCTGGTTTGGGTATCTTTCGTGCGGAACATGCTCATCATTGCCTAGGAGACCAGGTGGGGACTGAGGTTATGTGAGAATCAAACATCAAGGAAGTTCCCCAAATTATAGATGAGCCATGTTACATGTTTTTTGGACATGTACCAAACTCACCCCATTCTGGCTTGAAGTGGCTCGCACAATCAGACACCTAACTGGTGTCTCTCCGGAGGGGAATCCTGCGGCCTGTTTGCTCCATTTATCGGAACGACCTATTAAGAAATACAAGACCTCCCTCACCATTCAGTTACTTAGTGCCGCCAAGGCTTGTATTCCCCTGTGTTGGAGATCAGAGAGACCACCGGCAAAGTCCCTATGGTTTACTAAAGTGAATGAACTAAGGGATATGGAGGATCTTACTGATACTCTGCACAATCGAGAGGAGACCTTTCGAGAGACCTGGAGACCCTGGCAACATTTTATATACATGGAAGCCTATCTCCAAGAAATGGCACAATCTAACTGACCTAATGGGCTGGTTCCGTCTCTTAGGCAGAGGGCACCGCATCTCATTATACTACACTATCACACTTTATTCTACAGAAAAGTAATGAAAAGGTCTTGCGAGCCACAGATGGATTAATGCCTCTGGAATGAGTTCCAATTAAAGATAAGCTGCAAACACTAACCATGTTTCATTTCGTGTGCATACCAAAGATATATAAATAATTGTGTCTGCGCTGGGAAGTAAATAAATAAAAAAGTGAAAAAAAGTGTGTGCTAAATGATGAATATCAATACTTCAAAAAAACTATAAATGTCAATAGTCATAGAAAATCGAATATATATACTTAAACAATAATATGTGCAATCCGTCTGTGAAATATGACCAAAGTGCGACATGCAAAAAAGTTATAAATATAAAGTCCAAGTGCTGGTTGCATAACAATAAGGTATCCACGTCTAAGTTCAAAAACAGTTCATAAGTAGCAAACGTAAAGTGTAGAAATATAGTGTCCATAAAAACTGGTATCCATCATGCTCATCCTTAACGGTGTACAAAATAAAGCATGCTTCAGTGCTCTCCTGTGACCCCCAACCGTGTATGCGCTCATCTCTGAGCGTGTGACACAGTAACTAAACAGTGGCTAAACATGCATTGGAGCCACTCCTGGGCTCATACAGGGTATGCTGATGCTGATCTCCAACTCGCTGTATCAGCTGTGACAATCCCAAGTGTTCCCAGAAGAAGGAAGGTCCAGGACACACTCGGCAGGTACATAGGTGCCTCTTCTTCGCCGTGCTCTGACCACTAATCCCGTGAAGTCAGCTGCAGTTATTAGCACTGAGCCCCGGGAATGCAGGTCAACCAGTTCTTTTCATGAATGTACATTTCTGTACACCCTCCGGGTGAGGTTCTGGTTCCTATTTATAACAGAAAACTTGATTCGTTTACCTTGTTTTTGTAACCTTTCTGCATTTTTTCTTTTTGCTTGACTTTGGTAATGTGCCTATGCTGGATGTGTTATTTGTTGTACACAATTTATATGGAAAAAATAAAGAATAAAAAAAAAAAAAAAAAATTATAGATGAGCCAAGTCAGTAATAAAAGTGCAGAGTTCCTCTGAAATGTTCTGTCCCTTGTCACTACACACTGTTGCCTGATGTACCTGTGCCCTCTCCAACTAAAGTAACGCTGCCCAGGCATACCTTGCCAAAGGTGAAAGTCCAGTACTGGCATCTTCCATAGCTTGGCAGTTCTCTGATTCTTCGGTGCCCTCTTGATGAACTACAGGGCACAGCAGCCCTGCTTTAGTATTTCATGTTGGAGGTGGCAAGTGCTCCGGCAGGGGGAGAGCTAAAGCCAAGCAAGAGAGACCGGGGGGGGGCACTCTCTTCTACAGCAAGAGGTCACTGCAGCATCCCTGGGACTGATAAGAGGGCTATTTGTCCATTGCTGATACTGCTAGCAGGGACTGAGCCACTGAGAGCAGTACACAAGTTGTACTCCATATCACACCCATACAGCACTCTTTACCGCACTACCAAACCTAGACTGCAACTATACCAACCGCATTATACTGAACCTTTGCCACATCTGAACTATATCTACCTTGTACCAGTGCCAAGACTATACCATGTATATACTGTACCTATACCACACACAGGTTAACTGGTACTGTCATTAGGTGCACCAACACTCTTGAAGGACCCCAATGATAGAAAACAGAGGAACATTTTAAAGTACTGCCCCTCTCATAATAATTTCCCTTCAAGCCTCATTTTTCCCCTGCTCCATCTGCTACCATCCTTCTTTTCTTTTGGACAGTGAATAACCAGTTAGTCTAGGACTAGCATCACCACCATAAATGCCATCTTGCAGTATTGTTCAAGCACTCTGTAGATTTAACTTTACTACTGCTCACTGCTGCACTTGAGGTGATATTGCTACTCTTTATGCTGTTCTGGATGCTAAATGTCATCTTATGCTTAGTGCTTACTGTTTATAACATTGTATGATAAACTGTGTTATTACCATTGTTAATCCATTTTATGCTTGCCTAGTTACCAACCATATTGTGTGACAATATATTAGGTTTGCATTCACTACCTGGTTTGGTGCCTGTTTTTTATTATATAGCACTACTATTGGGTATTACTTTCAGTGAATTCCTGTGATATTGTATGTTTGTACACTTAACCTGGTGTGTCAGAGGGGCCGGAATTCTTCTGAAGGTCGAGGCAAAGAACAGAGGACCCATTCTATCCAGTGGCTCCTATGCAGGTAGTGCTACACTCCTATTTAACAATTATCCGCAGATTCAGCCAATATTACCCAAATGGCGGGAAGTCATTTAATACATATGAGAACCTCACTGCAACCAATTACTTTATGACAGTATAGGTTCATATTAGCTAATATAGTAGCTGATCAGCATGATATGCTTATATGCGGTATGAAACTGTACTATACCAAAGAAATGCGTGTTCAGACACACAAACTCTATTTTGGTATATTTGGTATAGTTGTTCCTTTGTTTGCACCCCACTGCCTTTTTATTGGTAACCTGGTCAGCTTGAAACCCAATTACTTTCTTGTATGTGATACAGGAAAAGTATGCCAAAACACACCTACTGTAAGATGCTTGTTGTCACTCATATACAGAAAGTTTATGTGGATTCAAGTGTCAGTACTAAGTTGTTTCTTTCAGTCATCAATCAAAATCAAACCTCGTTTGGAAGTTTCAACATACTGCAATTGGTAATATAGGAAAGTGGCATTGGACATGTGATTATGTGCCTGCAATGCTACTGCAGGGGTTTAATGAGAACCAGAATTACATTTATAAGAAAGACATTTCTGACATTAGCAGTTGCAGTTTTTGTAGAATAGCACTGTACATTCTGTGATTTGTGTGATTTATTGCCTATCAGAGATATTTAATGCATACATGCAAGTGTAAAGAGTAGTGCATAAAACATCAGTGCAAAATGCACTGTAGAATAATCCCTTCAAACAGCAGATAGAAAAAAAAGCTTTCAGAACATATCCAACATGATGAGCCATACAAGGAATCATATACCTCTTTTTTTATTTTCTTACATTATCCAAAAAAGATCATAACCCAGCCTGACCATCTAAGTAAAAAGTTTTTCTAAGGAACTATATTTATAGTATATAGTTAATTTTGTGTCATCTGGGATGGATTCTGTTGTTCTAAACTGTACAACAAAAAAGATTTCTCTAGATACAGTAAATGAAGCCGTAGACCCAATAAGACATTGGTCCCCTAAGCAAGTGTTACTTTTTCTTGTCATAAGAAGTTTTTACATGTAGCCACTGACCATTTCCGTTCAGCCTTATCTACTCTCCCTGCTCCAGTTTGCTTGAGCCATAAAGAAAGTAATCAAAATGATGTATTAAAAAGAATCTTTGTGGATAATTTGTGAGCCGCAGCTAAGTATCTTTGGAGCTATAATAAGCATGCTGCTTTGTGTTACCATGGGGATGGTTAGCTTGCGGGGAGTGATTTCAGCTTCATGGGGCATCTATTGACGTGGTCCATGATCACTCCCCAAGAATCAGCATGTACTATTAATTTCAAAGCTGGAATATTGAAAACATGGATTTACAAAGCATTTTCTCTTTTCTTTAAATGTGTCGAACTTGCTTTACAGATAATGATGGAAATTCTGTATCAGCTGTGCAAAGCAGAAGGGATTCTTAGGAAAGCCCAGCTGTGTTTACAGGAAGAATTTTGTACAATTCTTTCATCAATGGTGAAACTAAAATTTTCAATTTTCAAGGTAATTTCCATTTAGCTTAGTGAATGAGGTGAAGATATAAAGCTGACATCTATCATCCAATCAAGTGCAAGTGATTTGATATTCTTTGTGTAGCTCTAGTAGATTTATGATCTACCATCTGATAGGTAAATTTAGTGAATTGCTCGTTATAGGAAGTTAGATTTGCCTCTGTTCCAGCTTGGCTGACGTTGCGTGAGGTTCCACATTGTGCCGGTGGGTGTCGTTGACACCATCGGCGGGTGTTGGAAAAGCAACGTGTTGAAGCGGATGAGTGCTCCTCTGTCCCGGAGACAACTCGGTGGAGTTGGTCCTCGTAGTTGCATTGGGACAGACGCCATGTTTAGGGGTTCATTTTCAGCCACCTGCTGGCCCTCCTGGCCGACAGAGTATCACCTCATGGTCCTCCGTTCCGCAGGCCCGCGTCGCTGCGGCGTGTGGGTGGGCCTAGAAGCCTGTCTGGGGCCTACCACAGCAGCCGAGGAATGGTCCTGAGCTGTCTATCCAGAGTGAAGAAGCTGGACAACCGAGAAGATCCCAGGGGAGGACCCGTCATGGAAGGATCATGCAGAGTGCTGGTCTGGAGAGGGGCCTGGTGACTCGGTTGGAGAACGTATCCTGAAGTAGTCTTAATGCATGGTACTGCCGGGTTGGCTTAGAGGTCCAAGTACTGTGTCTGACATTCATCGTGAACCAATACATCCTGTGGCAGAGGATCGTACGGGTTTATTTCAAGCAAGTCTGTGGCAAAGACTTTTGTTCGTGCTACGTACTGGCTGCTAGGCAAGTGAGAGAGGCCTATCCAGGCGAGCAAAGATCGTGTCCCACAAAAGGGGATTGCATTCAATTACAGTATTCAACTTTAGAGGATGTTCTAAAGAAACCTAAAGAAAGGTATTTGAGCTTCCCTGAAGTTTTCCTCCAGCCTCTTTCCTGCTATTTCCTTTGTTACTTGGTTCAATAAAGCATTGAAAACGTACTCAAGTGTTGGTGCTTATATCGTCCAGAGGTAAACTCAACGGAACCCTAGACTCGGCGCCGGTGAAACAGAGGTATCGAGAGTGAAGGTAACAGCCCGTTTAAACCAGCAGCTCCACCGAGAGTTATTGCTACATGTGAGGGCGTCGTCTGGGATTTGTTGACCATCAATTCTCGCAACCCAGAGAGGTGTTTCACTGGGAGTTTACGGTGAGAGCTGGACTTTAAAAGTTGCAGGACTTTATTTCTGAATGCGTAGGCGGCGGGCGCTAGTAAAAGCCCGGGAGCTACGTGATCAGAAGAACAAGTGGGAGGAGCCTACCCTACTTGATACCGCGTGGAATACGCATGTATGTGTTTGGCGCCAGAGAAGAAGAGAGGCCTCGTGATTGTGCTGAGAAGATCAGAGTGTGGCCATGTCTTTTTCAGCGATGCAGCCAATTATGGGACCAAGAATGTTCCCTGCAAGCACTGTGTCGAGTATTGTACTGACCGGAGCCCTGCTTACGGACACTGGTGTTCGTCTGAAGCCGCAGGGGAGGTTTGTTCTGTATACCTCAGGAGATATTGAAGGGCTGGGCATGATCTGCCACCGATGTGAAGGACTGGCCGTACATCTCCGTCCATTTGGCCGATGTCCGCAATGTGGGGAGTATTTGTTTGTGGTGGAGCAACCTACACAGGGGGGGCCCACCTGGAAGATGGAAGACACGACCCCCATACAGGAGGCATGGTTGGAAAGACCAACCAGAGAACAACAGAGATTTCCAAGGTCATGGGGGCCCACCCATATACAGAGGACAAAGGGATACAGGGACTTACGTACGTCCACAACAAAGGAACTCTGGCAACTACGGACATCCACAGGAGACAAGGAATGGACTGAACAGGAACCCTGGCAGAGAATCAGATCAAGACCTAAGAGACACAGAAAGAGGTTACAGGCAAGAGGGAAGCGAGGAGGAAAGAAGAATAAAAAGGAGAAGAGAATATTAGGAGAAGGAATTTTTAATCTGAGTGATGTTGTTTTTACTGATGAGGAATTGAAAGTTTTAGACCTAGGATTAAAGTTTGCACCAGACAAGAATGTTGATAAGTTTGAAGTTTTTATCGACCTGCAGAAATTTATGCGCAAATTGAGAATAAAAAAACACTATACTCTTAATAAAGACAAGAAACCAGCAGAAGAAACATCCAGTTTCGTACACACTAATCTTAGAAATAACTCGATCTTCAATCCTCAGGTACCGGGCGACCAGTGTATGAACGCCTTTAAGAAGATGGTGGAGAGTGACCTGGCGAAACTTGAGATTAAGAATCCCAAAAGGAGAAATGTATGGAGAGCAATTAAAGAAATAGGAAAAAGAAAAGAAGTAGTGATACGCCCCGCAGACAAAGGGGGCGGGCTGGTTATATTGAGGAAAAAGGACTATGAGGAAGAAATGAAGAACCTCCTTAGAGTGGAAAACACCTATAAGAAACTCAAAGGAAACCCCAAACAAATTTACAGTAAAAAATTGAAAGCTCTCATTAAGAAAGGGAAAGATAGAGGAATTTTAAATAAGAAAGAAGCCAAATATTTGATCAGCGAGTCCACAAAGACACCAGTCATATACCACCTACCAAAAGTGCATAAGCGGTTGGAGAAACCCCCAGGAAGACCGATTATAAGTGGGATAAACTCCCTGTTCTCCAGGCTGGGGGAATACATTGATTGTTTCTTGAAACCAATGGTAACTAAAGGGAGGTCGTATCTAAAGGATAGTACGCAATTGATCAATGAGTTAAAAAATATAACTGGGGTTGAAGACTGCCTCCTAGCGACTATAGACGTGAATTCCCTATATACCAGTATTATACAAAAACATGGCCTAAAAGGTGTAGAGAGAGCATTTCATAAAGATGCCAGCCTCAAACAGGAACAGATTAATTTTATTTTGGAAGCCTTGAAATTAGCAATGGAAAGTAATTATTTTTGGTATCAGAAGGATTACTATGTTCAAACGAAGGGCGTCGCCATGGGAGCCAGATACGCCCCGAGCGTGGCGAATTTGTTCATGGACATGTGGGAAGAAGAGAACATATATAAGAACTTACGCCCGGAGATTGAATTTTACCGTCGCTACATTGACGACGTGATCATAGTATGGAGGGGCACGGTAGACTCATTTCAGGATTTTCTAAGAATAATGAACCAAAATAAATACGACATCTCCTTTAGTGGGAAATGCGATCTCCAAGAGATAGACTACCTGGACGTACAGATTTTTAAAGAAAGCAACGAATTGCATACGAGAACTTTTTTTAAAACTACAGATCGCAATGGGTACATACCAACATCAAGTTGCCATCATCCGAAATGGAAACAGAATATCCCGAAAGGCCAACTAATGAGGCTGCAAAGGAACTGCCACAGGATAGACGACTATTACGCACAAGCTGATACCTTAATTAAAAAGTTTACCGATAAAGGTTACCAGAAAGAACCTTTAATGAAGCAAAAATTGGCAATAGGGGACCTAGACCGTGATCTCCTACTAAGAAAAAAGGAGAAAACTGATCATCATAGCAAGATGGATATGGCTTTTATCACTGGTTTTAACAAGCAATATCGCTCGGTCGAACACATTTTTAGAAAATATTGGCCTATTTTAAAATCTGACAGAATCTTGGTAAAGATACTCCCAAAAAAAACAAGATTTATTTACAGAAAGGCCCCTAATCTGAGGAATCAGTTAGTACACAATGTGACTGACCCACCTAAAACGGTTAAACTGTTCCCCGAAATGAAAGGTTTCTATAGGTGCCAGAGGTGTCTACCTTGTCGTGTGAGTAAAAGACAACCGAAGAGAAAGCTATCCTTCAAATCGAGAGGAGGAAAAGAGTACCAAATCAGGGAATTGATAACTTGCGAAAGTACTCACGTCACGTATGTGATTGAATGTCCCTGTCGGTTACAGTATGTGGGAAGAACCACTAGGCCTCTCCGCGTTAGGATTAGAGAACATATTAACAATATTAAGAAAGGCTTTCCAAAGCATAACCTGTCTAGGCATTTTGATGAGGTCCATAATAGGAACCCCACGGGATTAATTTTCTACGGTATAGATCTGATTAAAGACCATTGGAGAGGAGGCAATAAAAGAATAAAAGTTTCTCAGAACGAAACTAAATGGATATACCGCTTAGGGAGTCTGGTTCCTAGAGGATTGAATGTGGACATCGATCTGAACTGCTTTTTATCTAATTTTTAGATGGGTGTCCACTTTCTACTACTTCTTACTATTGGTCTATTCCACTCCCAAAACTACTATTTTAATATATGCATAATTTTCAATATTCCTCCACCCTATTTTTAAGAATCATTGTCAACAGGCTTCAAATTTGAATAGGGTTTTACATGTGCTCTCAATTTATCTCTGAGTCCCCTATATTACCAATCTTCCCTATAATTTTAAAATCAAATGTATGGATTAATTGTATGTAGGGGGTTTGTTTTTCATATACAAGTTGGAATACCCCCTCCAGTTCATACTCACCTTGAACACACAACACTTACGTTTGGGATGCATAACGAGTATGGATAAAGAATTTTAAAAAATATTACACAATTAGGTCCTATTCCACTTTCAATCCTACAAATTGCACATTTTAACTGATCTATTTTCACATATTTAATGAGTTTTTATGGAATAGGGTTAGTCATAACCCTATTAGTACATTTTTAAACTAATTCATGTATTTCTATTTTTATTTTTTTATTTATTATTTTTTATTTTTTATTTTTTTTTATTTTTTATTTTTTATTTTTTATATTATATAATTATATTTATGTACAAAATTTCCTTCTCAAACCTAATTCTAACACATACCTCCCAAGGAAATGAGAATTAATATATTTATTTCATCTATGTGACGTAATATGCTGTAAATTAGTTTTACCGGCTAATATCTGGTTTGCAAAATACAATTCCCCATGGCCGCCATTCAATTATATATATATATACAATTTTTCCACTAGATGGCGCTTAAGGAGATGTCACCTGCTCGTACACTGTTTTCCTTCATTTAACTCTCATCTCCGTAATTAAAGCGGTTCCTGAATTGGCCTTACACTCTGTCCGTCAAACGACACTTGATGTATGATTGGCCATGGTACGTACTGCACCCAGATATAAGGCGTTGAGAGGACCAAGATGGCAGCGCCTCCGATGACGTCCGTATGACGAAACGCGTAAGGCGGGACTATCTTGGTACGCACAACGTCACTTCCTGCCGCTGTGGTTTCTGCTAGCTGACCGGTGGAACGCAAGCGGTGGTTGCGAACAACGCTGCGTCCCGGGACAGCAAGGGGAGCCAGTGAGCTTGTTAAGCTCTTTATATATAATTTCTCCCCTTTTTTTAAATATATCCCTTAAAGCAACTTTACTTTATCGGATTGCGTGTTGTTTTTTACCTAATAAACTTTTTAAAAGGAGTCACGCTATGTGGATATAATTCCTTTTATTACATATAAAATCCTTGGAGCGGATGTCCGGCTGGAGATAGGATTACACTAGGGGATTATCCAGTTCCCCCATCTCGCTGCCCGGCTGGAGAGGCTGATCTGGACTGGGAAACCAGAGGCAAGAGGTTATAAGGATTCGATCGGCATCCGGATCTGATCGGCTGAGTGGAAACATCTTATGCTTATACCCCTGCAGGGGTATAGCGTTCCGGTGAGTGGAATCACAACAGGGGGATTGTATCTATAGAGAGTTTGGAAGTCGTCGGGTGGAAGATTTTAGATGAACTTTTTAAACGATTTACTGGACTTTTACTCTGATTTTGCGTTTTCACATATGATCTCATGCTGCTAATGAATTGTGTTATTATTAGTTAATGAATTTACTATTCACTACCCATTCTTATATTCTACATTCAACATCAATTTGAACTATATTTTGCACATATATATATATATATTTATTAATTCTTATATAATTGGTTGTATATTAATTTAATTTTTTAGCACTGCACTTTAGAGGGTGTGGATACCCCTTCTTATATTTAAATCACTTGTATTCTATTCCAGCAGAGGCTGGAACACTTAATTGGACCGCACTTGACACTTTGGCACCTATTAATGCACATTATATAACACCATAATCAGCGGTTATTGGGTACGGGATGAAGGTTACATTGTACATCTATTTGTAAATTATACCTATCCCATTAGCATTCACCGATCCCCATGTGGGATACATATTTAATTTCTCCACATTTTTATGTTTTTTCCTCAATATGATTTATAGACACAAAAACTATAACCGATAGACAATCATTTATGCCAATTATTCCCTCATGCACAGCGCCACTCCCTGTATATATATATATATATATATATATATATTTTTTAGATCAACCTACAATGTCGCCCCGTGCTTATCGAATGGATTGGGCAACAGGTATCGCCACAGTAGAAGCTGCTACTACTACGGAGAGAGAACGGCAGGTCACCACTTTGCCTGTTGGTGCCGATAATGTTCCGGTGAGAGACATTGCTGTTGCCGTCTCATCAGCGGACATTGCTTTGAATTCTGTGTCCACAACGCCTGGCTCTGTTGTACCTGTCCAGAGGAAGGTGGGATATGTGAAGGCTTCCTGCAGTCGTGGCCGAAGCCTACCCCAGAAACTACCCGAACCGGATCCATCAAAGTCCACGACGGGAACGGGTAAGCAGCTGATGGGGAATATATCTGGGACTGTAAATAAGTATCTGCCAGCAGAAGAACTGGGAGATTCGGAAATAGAATCCTTGTCGGATCTTTCCGGTGATGATGACCTATGTCACAAGAGATGTTATGGGCACAAGGCGAGGATGTCGCCTCTGCTATGACTTTCCCTGAATGGACAGCCCTGAGTTCTGGGAAGACATCACCCTGTGTGGAGCCACACAGCACTGTAAATGAGACATTGTTGTTAGTTCACTTCAGACACCGGCTGGGTCTATGGTGAGCAAATTCCTAGAACCAGAATTCCTTAACCAGCCTTGAAAAGTTATGTTATGTACCTCAACTTTTCTGGTTGTGCAAGGTCTGTCTTGGTGTCTCTTGGTAATTGCTGACCCTGTGCAAGCTGCTAGACAGATCTATGACTCTGTAAGAGTAATCACAGTCTTTCTAGAGTTTCATTGGATCTCACTAATAAATCTGGCCCCTAATTCTCTTATAGCAATCAAAAATTCCCTGATTTGTAAGCAATGAATCCTTCTTGCAATTTCCAGCAGTAGCTTCTGCCCAGGCAGTCATCTTCTTACCTAGCTCCCTTTAGATAGCACCTCCAGCAGGGAAGCTAATATTCAATAAAAGTAGTTTTTTTTTAAACAAATACAATACCCATAATAAACTTACATTCACTTTGAGAACCAAGTTAATTTATTGATGGGGTACTTGGGGATGATAGCATACGTACATGTATATATTTTTTCCATATATGTTATTTTATATTTTTTGTATAGCTGTTTACTGCAGATACTTCCAATGTTTTAAGCTGTTTTTAAGATACAGGTGTTGGATAATTGTTAATTGTCTTTAAGGATGAGTTATTCAGTGGGTTTCATAAAAATGTACTGTTTTGTAGAGACATTGGGTGAACCTGTAACATATTGTTAGAATTATCATATACTGAAAAAGAGAATTGGACTCATTGGTATACCTACTGTGCTACTTTTGAGTCTTTGATTTTGTAGGTGCATCCTGGAGCAGTTAAGTTTGATGTGTTGTTGTATATTTTTCTTATACCATAGTTTTATTATACTACTTATAGAACTTTGGTTGTTCCAGAGAGATATTTTTCTGTTTTCACAGTTTATTATATGCAGTTGTGTTTATCTACATCATTCCACATTCTGAGTGCCTATGTTTCTATCCATACATATGTATGTACTCTGTGAGTCAAGCTGCGTCTTAGTAAACAATACATGGAACAAATATTGATCATGCAAATGGAAAATTCCATTAAAATGTTGGATGGCTTACAATTACCTTGTGCATCCAATTTAAAGAAAGGAAATATGTGCTTATCTGAGTTACAAAATAGCTGTTAGCTGATTTTATTAGAGCTGGATGTGCGTTATAATATGTATTGTGTCACAAATTTCCGTAGCTAAGAAAAAAGCAATATACAGACAAACACAGCTGCAACACATAGGGAAAACCAGACAGCAACAAATGTGATCTCTATAAGAGTGTGTTGTTTTCTTCAAGTTTTTTCTGCTTCATTATCAGCACTAAACTAAAATCAGCTAGTAGTTGGGCTTGATTTAATATTTTCAGGAGCTGTGGGCACAATAAATATAGAGACTAAATAAGATGTTTATTGCAACTTGCCATCTTGAAATGAAAGGTTTTTCCAGTCTTTGATATCAGTATATGTAAAATGCCACCTAGTTATCCTTGATGACAAAATACATGCCCAATATCATTAAGTATGTTCCGAAAATCTGGTATGCATCAATTTTCAGAAACCTGGGAGAGTGTATCACTAAACATTACAGTTAATCCTAGCTCTTGCAGCTAGTCCAGCTGCTAGCATTATGTCTCAAGACATCACAGCTACAGGAAATCTGTATAGGGAGAAATATGGGAGCATCCATGGTAGACCTTCTAAAAATGCTAGTGGCCCTGTTGTCTTTGACTTCAATATTTGGAACCTGGAACAAGCATGCAGATTAAAAAAGTAACAGTGAATCCACAACTCCTGATCTGCATATGTGGTCTGGGTTTGTTAGTGTTGAAACCTCTGAAATAGCATTCTCTCAGTACATGTTTTCATTCAAATCTTCCCCAAGTTATGCATGTATTTTAAAAAAAACATTAAAGTGTTTGTTAACCATAAAAAACAATTATATTCGGGTCCCTTAAAGCAGATAGGACTGCTGAGCCCTGACCACCATGGTCAATTTGCATCCCTCCATCATCCGCAGCCCTGCTCTGCTCTCCCCTGCTCTGATCTCATCTCTCCCCCTCCTTCCTGCCTGTCAGTCCCATGCCTGTGTTTGTCTCCGCCCCCCGCTGCTATTATTATACATTAAAAATTCTTAATGCTCAGTGCCAGCCCCTCGATTATAGCCTGCCATAGCACACTGTACATACCTTTTTTAAAAATGAGCGCTGTAAATTCTGATTTAGCGCTGTCTTAGGCTGGTCACGTGACTCTCCGCCGGTTTCCAGGGCTACTGCAGGAGAGGCTGAGCAACCATGTGATCTCCCTGGCTGATGTCAGAAGGAGATCATGGCCCCTCTTGCAGTATCCATCCATCGGAGGTATACAGAAGCCGCAAGTCATGTGACCGGCCTGAAGATCACCCTAAAAGGGTATTTACAACGCTCGTTTTTTTTAAAGACATGTACAGTGTGCTATGCCAGGCTCTAATAGAGGGTCTGGCATAGTTTTGGTTATATAGGTTCACAAACACTTTAGGTTTTTTATATACAATTAGCACTTGTACCGGATGTGTTGATATCGGCCTCCTGTAATCTCCTGGGCAGCAGCACTCAGATTGGAAGAGGGAGGAAAAACTCTCTTAGCCAATCACAGCTCTTTTGTTTTGCACTGCTTGAAAGGCAGGGATTACTTCATCTATGTGCATCAAACCTTCATTATCCAATCTGTAGTAGTACAAATTCAGATCAGTAGAAGAAATATGTCTAAGAGCAGAAATTCAGCAGTAATTTATTACATGGAAAGGTAACATTACCATGATTTTAGGTGGAGAAGATGTTGAACTGTGCATATAGAGTATTTTTGAAGGTAGGTCTTTGACATAGGGCATGCAATTGAAATCCTAAGTTTATGATTTTTGCATAGAGTTCTCCTTGCCCTTAGGACGTTATATGTCTATGTTGTCATTTCTATCTTTCTGCTGAGGAAAAGTGAAAATAAAAAGTTTACATAAAAAGAAAATTGCATATTAATATAAAATGAAGTCCCATGGCATGGCCACGACATGAAGGAGTGAGGATGTGTGTCTGCAGAGCTCTGTGAGACCTGCTCTAATATCCGCCTCTACAAAAACAATGCCCCCTAAGCAGCGGAAGTCCCTGCATCCACAGCAGACCCCCCAGGGCCGCTCGGGATCACTGGATCCATATTTTACAGAGACCCGCTGGGGACCTCCAGGACATTCCAAGATGGCTCCGGGTTCCAGACTCATGCTGCACGTGCAGAATCTCCGATTCCCTCACCACAAATCCCTGTGCTTTCGCTCCCTCCCCCCACCTCACCCTCTGGCTCAGATAATCCTGATGAACAATCTGATCTGGGAGGAGCCCTGGGAGACCAGGATCTGCGGGCCAATATTTTATCCCTTCCCACTAGGGATGAGCCGAACACCCCCCGGTTCGGTTTGCACCAGAACCTGCGAATGGACTGAAAATTTGCACGAACGTTAGAACCCCATTGACGTCTATGGGACTCGAACGTTCGAAATCAAAAGTGCTAATTTTAAAGGCTAATTTGCATGGTATTGTCCTAAAAAGGGTTTGGGGACCCGGGTCCTGCCCCAGGGGACATGTAGCAATGCAAAAAAAAGTTTAAAAATGGCCGTTTTTTCGGGAGCAGTGATTTTATTGATGCTTAAAGTAAAAAAAAAGTAAAATATTCCTTTAAATATCGTACCTGGGGGGTGTCTATAGTATGCCTGTAAAGTGGCGCGTGTTTCCCATGCTGAGAACAGTCCCTGCACAAAATGACATGTTTAAAGGAAAAAAAGTCATTTAAAACTGCTTGCAGCTTTAATGTAATGTCGGGTTCTGGCAATATGGATGAAAATCAGTGAGACAAACGGCATGGGTACCCTCCAGTCCATTACCAGGCCCTTTGGGTCCTGTATGAATATTAAGGGGAACCCCGCACCCAAATTAAAAACAGGAAAGGCGTGGGGCCCCCAGGCCCTTTATACTCTGAACAGCAGTATACAGGCGGTGCAAACAAGACAGGGACTGTAGGTTTGTTGTTAAGTAGAATCTGTTTGTAATTTTGAAATGGTACATTTTTAAAGTGTAGCTCCAGACAAAAAAATCTGTTTTTAAGCTTTTTGGAAAACATAGGGAAGGGTTGTCACCCCTGTGACATTTGTTTTGCTGTCTGTGCTCCTCTTCAGAAGATTTTACCTCACTTTATGTCCCAATGGCAAATGTTTTGTGAAAATTTGGGGTTTTTAGTGAAACAAGGATTGGTGATAAAGCATCAGTGGAAAGGAGAAAAGTTTTTCCCATATTAACTCTTACAGGAGAGAATTTCCCTTCCTATGGGGTAGATTTCGTCTCACTTCCTGTTGTCTCCTTCCGTTTGCAAGTAAGAGTCGTTTGTAAGTTGGATGTTTGAAAGTAGGGACCTGCCCTATATACTCAGCAGAAATTTGGGCCTTAGGTGCTGTTGTGGCCTCAACACTGTAAGACCTCACATGGGCCCTGCTGTGAAATATTAGATCAAGAATTGTAATTACATGCCCCTGTTGAACAGGGGCTGAAAAATTGGGCCTTTGGTGGTGGTGCTGGTGTTGGTGCCACAACACTGTAAGTCCTTACAGTTAATCTTGGTGGGCGCAGAAACGTGCCCTGCTGTGAAATATTCAATCAAGAATTGTAATTACATGCCCCTGTTAAACAGGGCCAGAAAAATTGGGCCTTTGGTGGTGGTGGTGCTGGTGGCACAACACTGTAAGTCCTCACAGTTAATCTTGGTGGGCGCAGAAACGGGCCCTGCTGTGAAATATTCGATCAAGAATTGTAATTACATGCCCCTGTTGAACAGGGGCTGAAAAATTGGGCCTTAGGCGCTGGTGCCACAACACTGCAATCCCTCACAGATACTCTAGTTGGAACGCAGGAACGAGCCCTGCTGCAAAGTATTGGATCAAAAATTGTAATTACATGCCCCTGTTAAACAGGGGATGAAAAATTGGGCCTTAGGCACTGGTGCCACAACACTGCAACCCCTCACAGATACTAAAGTTGGAACGCAGGAACAAGCCCTGCTGCAAAGTATTGCATCAAAAATTGGAATTTACACCCTTGTTAAACAGGGGCTGAAAAATTGGGCCTTAGGCACTGGTGCCACAACACTGCAACCCCTCACAGATACTCTAGTTGGAACGCATGAATGAGCCCTGCTGCAAAGTACTGTATCAAAAATTGTAATTACACGCCCCTGTTAAACAGGGGCTGAAAAATTGGGCCTTAGTCACTGGTGCTGGTGCCACAACACTGCAACCCCTCACAGATACTCTAGTTGGAGCGCAGGAACTAGCCCTGCTGCAAAGAATTGCATCAAAAATTGTAATTACATGCCCTTGTTAAACAGGGGCTTAAAAATTGGGCCTTAGGCACTGGTGGTGGCGCCCAGAACCAAAAATGTTCTTACAAGCTATCAGCATGATCATTGAGGAGGAAGAGGATAATTACTCAGGATAACAGGATAGTCACTCAGCATCAGCATAGGCAGTCTTTGAAGGGATCTGATATTTCAAAAAAAATTATTCGGTTACATCAGCATCAGGTGCTTGGTAGCTGGTGGTGATCCAAGACTGATTAATTTTTATGAATGTCAGTCGATCGACCGAGTCGGTGCACAGATGCACCTTGTGATCGGTTACAAAGCCTCCAGCAGCATTGAATGTGCGTTCCAAAAGAACACTGGATGCAGGACAGGCCAGTAGCTCAATTGCATACTGTGCAAGCTCTGGCCAATAATCCATCCTCAAGACCCAGTAACCCAGAGGATTTTTGGTGGGAAAGGTGTCCAAGTCAGATCTCGCCCCTAGGTATTCCTGAACCATGTAAAACAGACGCTGGCGATGGTTGCTGGAACCGATCATACCTTGGGGCTGCGGACTAAAAAATTGTCTGGACGCATTGGTCAGACGGCCACCTTCTCCGCTGCTCCTTCTTTGACTGACCGAAGCCTCAGCAACATGTTGTCCAGAAACAGGAGTTTGTAACCTCCCAGTCTCTGGGAACGCGTTGCACAGACCTTTAAGCAAGACCTCCCGAAGATGTTTCATCCTCTGCTCCCTCTGCGACGCCATGATAAGGTATGCAACCTTACCCTTGTAACGTGGATCAAGGAGGGTTGCCAGCCAGTATCGGTCCTTCTCCTTGATACCACGAATACGAGGATCCTTCCGCAGGCTTTGCAGGATCAGGGAGGCCATGCAGCGTAGGTTTGCTGAGGCATTCGGTCCGGAGTCCTCTGGGTCACTAAGGACGACATGGTCTGCAGCCACCTCCTCCCAGCCACGTACAAGTCCATGTGTTTCTTGGGACTGATCCCTTAAAGACTGCTGCTGATGCTGAGTGCCAGGCTCCACCTCCATACTGACACAATCCTCCTCCTCTTCCTCCTCCTCGTCCTCTTCCTGTGTGATCGGCGGGCACGCAGGAACACTGTCTGGATAAAGGGGGCCTTGAGAGCTAAGGAAGTCCTCCTCTTCCTGCCTCTGTTCTGCCTCAAGTGCCCTGTACATTTTTCCATGCACCGTGTGCTCCAACAGGTGGACAAGGGGGACAATGTCACTGATGCATGCACTGTCACTGCTCACCATCCTCGTGGCCTCCTCAAATGGTGACAGGATAGTGCATGCATCCCTGATCATGGCCCACTGGCGTGGGGAAAAAAAACAAGCTCCCCTGATCCTGTCCTGGTGCTATAGTCGCACAGGCACTCATTGATGGCCCTCTGCTGCATGTGCAGCTGCTGCAGCATGGCCAACGTTGAGTTCCACCTGATGGGCATGTCACAGATTAGGCGTTCTTGGGCAGGTTAAACTCCTTTTGGAGGTCTGCCAGCTGAGCACTGGCATTATTTGACCGTCGGAAATGCTCACAGACTTTCCTTGCCTGCCTCAGGACATCCTGTAAGGCCGGGTACCTGCCCAAGAACCGCTGCACCACCAAGTTAAGGACGTGAGCTAAACAGGGCACATGGGTCAGTTGTCCCTGTCGGAGGGTGGAGAGGAGATTGGTGCCATTGTCGCAAATCACCATTCCTGCCTTAAGTTGGCGTGGCGTCAACCACCTCTAAACCTGCCCCTGCAGAGCTGACAGAACCTCTGCCCCAGTGTGGCTCCTGTCCCCCAAGCACACCAGCTCAAGCACGGCATGGCATCTTTTGGCCTGCGTACTTGTGTAGCCCCTTGAATGCTTACGGAGCACCACTGGTTCCGAGGACAAAGCACAGGAAGAGGCCATGAAGGAAGAAGAAGAGGAGGGGGTGGAGGAGAGAGGTGTGTCACAATCATTAGTGGTGACATTTTGGAGGCGTTGTGGCAGAACAACCTCCAACACTACTGCACCTTGTCCTGCATCCTTCCCAGCTGCCAGCAGAGTGACCCAATGCGCCGTGAAACTTAGGTAACATCCCTGTCCATGCACTTTACCGCTGACCGCCCTGTCCAGCGAGGCCAAGAAATTGCCTTCCACATGCCAGTAGAGAGCCGGAATCGCCTTCCGTGAGAAAAAGTTGTGTTTGGGTACCTGCCACTGAGGAACCGCACATTCCACAAACTCATGGAAGGGTCAGAGTCTACCAACTGAAAAGGTAGCAGTTGAAGCTAGCTCTCTCCTGCTGGCTCTACATTCATCTTAGACTGCACTCTCCCAGTCCGCTCCGGCATGCCTCCCCAGCTCTCCCAACTGTGCCTGTCACTGGCTAAACTCCAGTGGATCCCTCCTGGAGACTTTCCCGGCAACACTAGCTCTGTTGTCTTTCTCGGTTCCTCTCTGTGCCTCCTGTCTAGATCCTTCTTTGTTACTCAAAAAGGCTTCGACTTGCACCCAAACCCCACAAGCCCAGGGTCAATATCCCCCAAACCTCAAAGGCCCCGAGAACCTAGTGCTCCATCCCCAGCTTCTTCCACCCGACAACTCCTCCCCAGCTGGGTTGACCCTGGGTTTATTAAGGTGTGCCTACTTTAATGCACTGGCATCAGAGACTGCAATACCTAAAGAAGGAGTATTTGCCCACATATTAATAATTCCCAAGGAAGGGAAAGATCCTACTGCTCCCAGTATGTACAGGCCAATATCGCTCCTAAACAATGACGTTAAAATATTAGCGAAGATTCTGGCTAATCGCCTTAAACCCATACTGCCCACTGTTATTCTCCCGGACCAGACGGGTTTTATTACGGGAATAGAAGCCAGGCATAATTCCAATTGTGCCATCCAGTTGATACATTGGGCCCGACTACAGACCGACCAGCCACCCTATCTCTTACTCTCTACAGATGTGGAAAAAGCATTTGACAGGGTGGACTGGATATTGCTTCGGGCAGATCTGACTAAATTAGGCCTCGGCCCTAACATGCTCACCTGGATGGCATCACTTTATGGCACCCCAGAGGCCCGAGTATGAGTGAATGGAGTACTTTATGACTCGTTCCCCATCTGTAATGGAACGCGGCAGAGATGTCCACTTTCCCCCCTCATATTTGCACTCACCCTTGAACCTATGCCTAATAAGATACGCTTAAATCACAATATTAGGGGGTTGTGTGTAGGGTCTGTGGAGCACAAATTATCTACTTACGCAGATGATGTTCTGTTCTATAGCTTGGATTGGCTGATTTCCCTTCCCAATGTCATGGCAGAGTTGCAGGACTTTAATGAGATCTTGAATTTTAAAATCATTTACAATAAGTCAGAGATCCTACCTTTGAATATCTTGGGGGACTTACGAACCCGGCCGCCATCCTCCTTTTCTTTTACATTGTGCAATACCTCCTTGAAATAATTAGGTATCCACCTTTCACCCCATTGTTCTCAATTATATACCTCTAAATATACCCCATTGCTCTCCACTATAAAGGCAGATCTACAAAAATGGGACAGGGCGACATTCTCATCAATGGGCCGAGTCAGTGTGCTAAAAATAAATGTGCTATCAAGGATTCTCTTTTACTTGCAAATGGTGCCCATTTCCTTACCCAGATCCTTCTTCTCGACCCTTAACAGTCTCTTTCTGAAATATATATGGCATGGACGGAGCCCACGTTTGGCCCTTTGTATCTTGCAGTGCTCTAAGCGGACAGGAGGCATGGGTGTGCCTGTCATTAGCAAATATGACGTGGCTATCCTCTTACAGTGGATATTGGACTGGCATCATGGGGTAACGGCTAAATTGTGGGTTCCTTTGGAAAAATTGTGCCTTGGTTACCCAGGGCGCATTGGGGGTTGTCTGAATATAATCCCCTGTTACTACCCACACCCTTAAGGTGTGGGATGCTTTAAATGGCACGGGACAGCTTGCCCCCTCAGTCTCACCTATGGCTCCTTTGGGGGGCTTCCCCTGGTTTATGCCGGAGGAACACCTTTCCTTCTTTCACTCCTGGGCTTTGATGGGGAGACGAGTGTGGCAGGTTTGTTCAAGACCAGGAGTTGCTATCCCTAGATACTTTCAGGCACCAATATGGCTGTTTTCCTATGGAAGAGTGGCACTATAGGCAGCTCTGACATTTCATTAGCAGTCTGCCTCAGGCCATTCGATCCCCTTCTTCTGCTAATCCCTCTGAGAAGCTCTGTATGTCCACCCCTGTGATCCCGCACTCAATTTTGGTGTTATATGGGATGCTGCAGTCTTTGAGCCGAGGGGGAAACCCCTATATATAAGGGAGTGGGAGAGAGATCTGCAACACAAATTCACCGAACTACAACTTGACCATCTTTATCGCTTTACACATTTCAGCTCTGTAGATACGAAAGTGCAAGTGAGTGGGTTAAAATTACTGACTCGCTGCAATAGGGTCCCCTCCAAAATTGCTAGAATTTATCCAACAATAACTGATGCTTGCTGGAGGGGTTGTGGGCAGCAGGGGCACATTCCTATATGTTTGGTGAGAATGCCTCAAGTTTAGACCCTATTGGCAAGATATCAAGACCCAGGTCAAAGTGATCTTGGATCTTGAAATACCCGATACGCCTTTTGAGCTTTTGTTGCATGTCCCCCATCCCTCCTAGACATTACGGTAAATCAGTACTACCCCATCTTCTGAATGCGGCTAGAGGATTAATTCCAGTTTACTGGAAATCAGCTCAAATTCCTAATAGGGAGGATTGGATACGCTTAGTAAAATATATTATGATGGTGGAGGAATGGATGGCGACATGCAAGGGTAGACATGACAAGTTCTACAGTATTTGGGCTACGTGGATTCACTACACCAGTACGTTTCCACGGAATTCCCAACTAACGGCTTCCTGAACGAAGGACTTTGTTGATGACTGACTGTTTAAGATTCACTGGATCAGATCCAAGGAGTATTTTATTGTATACTTAAAAGTATTTATACTTTGTGCTGTTCTCTGTTACCTCCTTACTTTCCTCCCCCTTCTCCCCCTTCTCCCCCTTCTCCCCCTTTCCCCCGCCCCTCTTGTTCTTACCTTATTCTCTGGTCATGCCCCCTGACCTTCCCTGTTGGATTGGTTATCCCTGATATTACCCTCTATATTACGAATAAACATGGATGGGTGTTAATTAATACGGAGATTCGCTAATAGGAATAGGGCAACTACACATGCAGATTATATACCTTTATGTTCCTTATGTTGGATGGTCAATTGGACCCCTTTTCCACACAAGAGTTGGGCTCTTGTGTGGGCCTGTTGACAAATGGATGACTTTCTTTAGCATTTTTATGGTTTCTTGTTTATATGTCCTATGTTTTGTTTCTATCCATTGAATAAATAAAGATTACTTTAAAAAAAAAATGAGTCACATCACATTTTTCTGCAGGCTCTGCATCCTCCTTCCTTCAGTTCTGTTCCTGCTTTAACCCACCAAGTGTAGGGTGACCAAAAGACAAAAAGTTATTCAGTTGGTGCTACCCTAACTTACCCCCCAGACCTCAGAGTGCTTTGTAGTAAATACACTTCCAATCCAACTATTCTGTGCCTTTTCACCCAAATAATTTATACTTGGCTTGCAGCAAGAATTTTTAATATACATGGAATATTAACAGAGATATTTCCTATTAGGGACAGGCAAATGGTCCGGGCTGAGCATACGTTTGGCCCAAACATTGCCTGTTCGGGTGTTTAAATACTTGAATTTTCAATAGTCAAGCCGGCCGCCGCATCCTTAACAGCGTATGAGTCATCAGCTGTCAGCAGGCTTCCCCGCTGACAGCTGAATGAAAGAAAAACATTGCTAAATTTTCCGGCAATAGAAAATAAAATAAACCGGCGTGGGGGTCCCCCCAATCCATACCAGACCCTTATCCGAGCATGCAGCCTGGCAGGCCAGGAAATGGAGGGAGAGCATGGACACCCCTCCCAAACTATACCAGGCCACATGTCCTCAATATGGGGGGTGCTTTGATGGGTCAAAGGCCTCTTCCCGATGACGGTGGTTGTGGGGGTCTGCAGGCAGGGGGCTTATTGGAGTCTAGATGCATCCTTTAGCAAGGGGGTCCCCAGATCCCGCCCCCCTATGTGAATGAGTATGAGCTACATTGCACCCTACTCATTCACCAAAAAATAAAAAATAAAATGTCCCCCGTCGTCAATCGTCAATTTTTTTTAATTTTTTTTAATAAAGCAAATGTCAAAAACTACCTCCTGTCTTTATTTTTGACACTTTTTTGGTGAATGAGTAGGGGTACAATGTACCCCTACTTATTCACATGGGGGGCTGGGATCTGGGGGCCCCCTTATCAAAGGGGACTTCCAGATTCGCATAAGCCCCCTGCCCGCAGACCCCCACAACCACAGCCCAACATGGGGACAAGGTGATTTGGAGTGGGGTGGCAGAACCCCCCCATGTCGAGGGCATATGGCCTGGTATGGTGCAGGAGGGGAGGCTCGCACGTCCCAACCTTTTCTGGTTGGCAGGACTGCATGCTCAGATAAGGGTCTAGTATGGATTTTCGGGGGAAATTTTCAAAAATTTTGACATGGGGTTTCCCTTAAAATTCATGCCAGACCCAAAGGGGGGGGGGGGGACTCCACACCATTTTAGCCACAATAATCAATTTGAATGTCTTTTTTTTTCTTTACAAATGTCAGTTTTGCTGCAGCGGGTTCCATACATGGTGCAGATGTGCCACTTTACAGACAGACTAAGGGGACCCCCAGGCACTATATTTAACCACTTAAGGACCGGGTCTATTTTTTAAACTTGGTGTTCACAAGTTAAATTCATGTTTTTTTGCTAGAAAATTACTTACCCCAGACATTATATTTTTTTTTCAGACACCTTGGAGAATAAAATGGCGGTTATTGCAATACTTTATGTCACACCATATTTGTGCAGCGGTCTTACAAACAAATTATTTGGGAAAAAATACACTTTTTTGAATTAAAAAATAAGGAAACAGTAAAGTTAGCCCAATTGTTTTATATTGTGAAAGATAATGTTACTCCAAGTAAATTTATACCCAACATGTCATGCTTCAAAATTGCGCCCACTCGTGGAATGGCGACATACTTTGACACTTAAAAATCTCCATTGGTAAAGTTTAAAAATGTCTACAGGTTACCAGTTTTGAGTTACAGAGGAGGTCTTTTGCTAGAATTATTGCTCTTGCCCTAACAATTGTGGCAATACCTCACATGTGTGGTTTGAACACAGTTTACATATGCAGGTGCGACTTATGTATGCGTTCACTTTTTTCTTTTCTTTATTTTACTTTTTATTTTTATACTGTCCCTTTAAAAAAAATTGGGATCACTTTTATTCCTATTACAAGGAATTAAAACATCCCTTGTAACAGAAAAAAAGCATGACAGGTCCTCTTTTTGACCCCAGATCTCACATTTACACTTAAATGCAATAAAAAAAAATCTTTTTTTTTAATAAAAAAAAAATTCCCCTTTAAGACCATTGGGCCGAAGTGATGTTTGACGTTGCTTCTCTCATCCAATGGTATGGAGTCGAGGGAGAGCCATCATTCCCTCACTCGACTTCATGCCTTTGAGGGGAAAGCATCAGATCGTCTCCACCGCTACGGAAGACTCCAGTAAGTAGCGGAAATGACCAGGACACGGCAGGAGGGCACCTCTCTCGTCGCCAATAAAGGTGATCTCGCAGGAAATCCGCTGCAGAGACCATTTTTATCTGAAAGCGGACCACCCGTCGTTTTGAAAAATACCTGGGTTATGGCAGCTATCTGCTACCATAACAACAGTATTCAACGTCACAGTACAGACGTATAACGTCAGCGGGTGGTTTTAAAGGAATTTTTCATTTTTATTGTTTCACTTTAAGTATCATTAAAATCGCTTTAAAAACAATCTTTTTTAAAAGTTTTTTTGCATTGATACATGTCCCCCAGGGCAGTATACGGGCCCCATACCCTTTTTATGACCAATAACTTGCATATAAGCCTTCAAAATGGGGACTGTTGATTTTTCATGTTCGGGTCCCATAGACTTTAAAGAGGAACTACAGTCTGCTCCCATGTGTAATAAAAACATCTTTGCCATTCTGAAGCATCCCTCCAACCACTTTGCTTATTGATTTATATATACTGTGATTCTGTACTTGCCAATACGCTGTAGAAATCTCCCTCTACTAAGTCTAGCTGCAGCCATTTTAACTTGTGAATTTGCGGTCTGTGCAGTCCCCGACCCAATCAGCATCCACATATCCGACCAGTTTTGGATCTGATGTTGCTGGTAACACTAACTTCATCTGAATTGTTCCTTTGAGGCACTGCATCACTCTTTTTATTGCATTCCAGGCACACTGACAAGGAGCTTAGATTTTCCTGTATAGTATGCCCACTGCTGTGGCTATGTCTGGTCTTGCCACAGTGAGAACATATAGCAGTTTACTGATTGCTCTGCGATACGTGTGTAGCACCCTGCTCCTGTTGATCAGGCGCTTATATGTAAATTTAGTGAGTTATCTGTTTTGTACATGGTTCAGATTGAATCTATGGCTAAATTAGCCTCTGTTCCAGCATTGGCTGTGTTGCGTGTAGTTTCACATTTTTGTCTGTAGGTGTCGTTGTCATCATAGGCCAGTGTTGAAAAGCAAGAGGCTGAAGTGTATTGAGTGCTCTTCTTTCTCAGAGGTAACTCGGCAGAGGCGGTCCACTGCTATGCATTCTGGGAGAGAGTACTTAAGGAGCAGACGCCGTGTTTGGTTCTCTCTTACCTGCTGGCCCTCCTGGCCCAAGGGTATGTGACAGTTTTTTTCCTGTCCCGGGACCATGCTGGCCCGAGGCTACGTTACTATGAGTAGGCCCAGAGGTCATCTGTGGCCCGTTGGTTTAGAGGTGGTCCTGTGCTTTGTGTCCTGCGGGAAGAAGCCAAGCAATTGAGAAGATCCAGGGGAGTACTCATCTTGGAGAGGACCGTGCAGAAGGCTGGTGTCTCAAGAGGGCCTGGTGACTCAATTGGAGGATGCATCCTAACCTAACCTACCGCACAGTACTGCTGGATCGGCTTAAAGGTTCTGGTACTGAGTTGCTGTTAATCTAAAACTACAATTCTGTGGCAGAGGATTGTGCAATCATCACTATGTCCTGTGGCAGAGGATCGTATAGCAATTTTGTTCCTTTAAAGTCTGTGGCAGAGACTTTTTGTTCGTGCTCCATTCCAGCTGCTAAGTCAGTGAGAGAGACTTATCCGGGTGGGCAAAGATCTTTGGACTGAAGGTGCATTCTTCTCTAAGATCTTCAATTCCTTAGTGATCTGCAAAAGGTATTTGAGCTTTCCTGCAACTCCCTTTCTACCTCTTCACTGCTACTTCTTTTAAGTTTTTCATTAAATCATTGGAAAAATACTAAAGTGACTGGTGCATACATTGTTGGATACAAAGCTCAACACGGACTCTAGGTTCCTGATGTGGTGAAACTACAGGTAAGGGGTGACGGCAACAACCCAAATTATTTCAGCAGCATCTTTGGGGGTTTGTGCTACATGTGTCATTGTTGGGTAGCAGGTTTTCTGCATTATCGCTCTTTAGATAGTCTGGTTCCATAGAAGTTTTCACTTCCTTTGCATCTTGCATGGAATTGTTCCAAGATTTCCAAGATTTTCTGAGATTGGTTGAGAAGATAACTTCCATCTTCTCTCTCTGTTTGGATTCCCAGATAGTAACTAATGTTCCCAAGTTCTTTGATTTCAAAATGTTCTTTCAGCTTGTGAACTATCTGATTGTAATCCCCTTCTTGTTCAAAACAAGTTATAATGTCATCAACCTAGATAAGGATGTATATCTATCTGTCTTCTTGATTCTTGGAGTAGAGACAGGGGTATGCTTTACTTTTTGAGAATCCCTCTGTCAGGGCTCGGCTCTCAGCCCTCCCTTCTCTGTGCTCAGCTTGCTCAGCTGTTGGTTAATTGCCAGTACTTATCATTCCACAGTGGCTCACCTGTTGATCATCTCCTGCTCATCAGTCAAGCCCACAGCCAGCCCCTTCTGGATATTTAAACTGCATGGTTCATTTCTTCAATACCTTCACCTTGGTCAACATATCTACAGATTCTCTGCTGTGTTCCTGTTGAAGACTTGCCTGGTTGACGTCCCTTCTGGTTCCTGATCCTGTCTGCGGCCTCGGACTATGCTGATCTCTGGCTTCCTGATTTCCTGGCTTGTTCTGACTAGCTGATTTGGCTACCGCACCCTAGCTATGTTTTGACTATGTTTACCAGTTGTACCATTTTTACCATTTTAATAAAAGGTGTGATTTTTACTGCATCTTCTGTCTCTGTCTGTGTCATGCTTCCTGACACTCTCCTTGGTAAGTACTTCATTCACTTTCTCATTCAACATCCTTGCTGATTGCTTCAGACTAGGGATGAGCTTCGAGTTCGAGTCGAACTCATGTTCGACTCGAACATTGGCTGTTCGCAAGTTCGCCGAACAGCGAACAATTTGGGGTGTTCGCGGCAAATTCGAATGCCGCGGAACACCCTTTAAAAGTCTATGGGAGAAATCAAAAGTGCTAATTTTAAAGGCTAATATGCAAGTTATTGTCATAAAAAGTGTTTGGGGACCTGGGTCCTGCCCCAGGGGACATGGATCAATGCAAAAATTTTTTTTAAAAACGGCCGTTTTTTCAGGAGCAGTGATTTTAATAATGCTTAAAGTCAAACAATAAAAGTGTAATATCCCTTTAAATTTCATACCTGGGGGGTGTCTATAGTATGCCTGTAAAGGGGCGCATGTTTCCTGTGTTTAGAACAGTCTGACAGCAAAATGACATTTTGAAGGAAAAAACTCATTTAAAACTACCGCGGCTATTGCATTGCCGACAATACACATAGAAGTTCATTGATAAAAACGGCATGGGAATTCCCCAAAGGGGAACCCCGAACCAAAATTAAAAAAAAAAAAAGACGTAGGAGTCCCCCTAAATTCCATACCAGGCATATATCCATATGGCCCCTTTCACACTGGGATGGGGGCGGCGTCAGTGGTAAAGCGCCGCTATTGTTAGTGGCGCTTTACCATCAGTATTCAGCCAATAGCGGGGCAGTTTTACCACCCGCTAGCGGCCAAGAAAGGGTTAAAAACCACTGCAAAGCGCCTCTGCAGAGGCGCTTTGCTGGCGGTATAGCCACGCTGTCCCATTGAATTTAATGGGCAGGAGCGGTGAAGCGGTGAAGGAGCGGTGTATACACACAGCAGCATCTTCGGAGCGGTGAAGGAGCGGTGTATACACCGCTCCTTCACCGCTCCGAAGATGCTGCTAGCAGGACTTTTTTCCCGTCCTGCTAGCGCACCACTCCAGTGTGAAAGCCCTCTGGGCTTTCACACTGGAGAGACAGCAGCGGCTGTTTTGGGTCAGTTTGCAGGCGCTATTTTTAGCGCAATAGCTCCTGCAAACCGCCCCAGTGTGAAAGGGGCCTAAGCCCCTTAGTTTGCTCACTGTAGCCTAATAGAATACCCTCTATGGCTCTGTTCTCCAGCTTTTATTGCTTTTCACTTGAAATATAGGCATATGCTTTACATCCAAACACTCTGATGTGCCCTATGCTAGGCTTTGATCCATGCCACATTTCGAAAGGAGTACTGTTAATGGCTTTTGAGGGTAGTCTGTTCTGTAGGTAGTTTGCAGTCATAACTGATTCTCCCCAGTACTTGTGAGGTAGCTTGGCATCCGACAACATGCATCTGGCCATTTCTATAAGAGTGCATTTATTTTTCCTTTCTGCTACACCGTTTTGTTCAGGAGTGTATGGGGTGGTTGTCTGGTGTACTATTCCTTGTCTCTTAAGATATGAGGCAACTTCTTTGCTTATGTATTCTCCTCCATTGTCAGTATGTATTATTCCTGGTTTTTGTTGGAATTTGTTGCTAGACATGGCAACGAACTCTTGAAGTTTCTCTGATGTTTCATTCTTGTGTTTTATCAGATAAGTAGTTGTGTGTACCTGGAATAATCATCAATGAAGGTCAGTAGATATCTGTTCCTGCCTGATGTGAGAATTTTTATTGGACCCCATATGTCACTGTGTATGAGCTGCAGGGGATGAGTAGATTTTCTTTGAGATGCCTGTGGAAGGGGAGCATGTGTGGCTTTTGCTTCAATACAGCAGTTGCATTTCACGTGCACTTTGCAAGGCGCTGTTGTTAAATCTTCAGATAAACTTCTTTTTATAATGTCCTGTAAAGCTTCTGGACTTCTATGTCCCAGCCACCTGTGCCATAAGTGAATACATTTGCCGTGTAGGTCATTAGAGCCTACATTGGCTTGCTGGTCTGTGATGATGAGCCTGTATAGGTGATCATCTAGTTTTCCTTTTGCGAGGAATCACTTATCATTGTGAATTGTGCATTCATCACCCTGGAACTTAACTGTGAGACCATTGTTTGCAAGATTTTTCACTGATAGAAGGCTGCCTTCTAGTTCTGGAACATACAGCACTTTCTTTACAAGGATACTCTCCTTGGCTTGTGGTGTAATGCAGTTCAGGAAGCCCTGGACTTTACCTTTGGCGGTGATGCTTTTCCCGTTTGCTAGGAAAACTTTGTCTTTTTCACTGTAATGAATGTTTGTGAAGAAGGTCTCATCGCTAGTCATGTGGCTTATCGCACCTGAGTCTGTATACCAGCCGTGTGGCTTGCCGCTTTGTGTTACTTTAAAGGTGCCACTCCATGATGTAGTTTCCTTTGTGATTGTTTTGATGCTTTGTTTTGTGAATAGTGCTAGCTTTCGCTGCTCGGCTTTCCAGATAGAACAGTCATTTTTTAAGTGACCGGTCCTTTTACAGCGAAAATAGGCTCTGCCTTCTTTGTTGTGCTTTGTGCCTTTGTATATCTTACGAACTTTGTCATCATGGTGCATATTTACTTTCCTTCTGTCATGTTCGTCAATGAATTTCCCTCTGACATATTCAGGCATTAGTTCCTGCTCGGGTCTGGTTTCTAACGCATCAATAAGGGCAATATATGTCTCTGGAAGGCTGCAAAGGAGCAGGGCAACAATATGGTTATCTTTGATGTCTTCTCCAATGGCGCGTAGCTGCTCTATAATATCTAGCATAGCATTCACGTGGTCACACATTTGCTAGCCTTCTTCTAGTCTCATTTAATACAGCTTTCATACCAAAAACAGTTTGCTGTTTAGACTTGAACGCTCATGCAGCTTTTGTAATGTAGTCCACATACCTTTGGCCGTTTTCTCTGTTCTTATGTGGATAAGCTAGTCATCTTCCACTAGTAAGTTTATGATCACTTTTCCTTGTTTATCCTTCCTATCCCAGTCTTCCGTTTCTCTGTCTGTGGGTCTGTCTGTAATTAGTACTTGCCACAAGTCATCCATGCTAAAAAACATTTCCAGTTTAAACTTCCAAAGCTGGTAATAGGCATTGTTCAGCTTTGCTATTGCTTCAGATCTAAACCGCTTGCCGTCTTTCAGTAACTTGCAAATAGTACTCACAGATTCACAGTAGAATTCTTTTGAGTGCCTGAATGCCTGCTGGGTGCTCTGCTGGGTACGCTAGGTGCGCTGGGATATCCTCCCCAATGCCTGGGTGCCTGGGCCCATAACCTATTAGCTGAGTATTGAAATCATGCTTTGGAAGCTTCTTGGATATAGCAAACAGCTTTACTTTCATGGAGAAATACATTACATGCCTTTTATCATCATGCAACAGGAAGAGAACAGGAACAAGGAGCATACAAGTACATGCACTGAACATAGACAGAACATGCTGTGATAGAATAACACACTATAACTGTCAGGGAAGGTTCCATCCACTGATGACACTGCCTGATATTTGCCTGATGTGCCTGCTGCCCAGCTTGATGTGCCACTGCCCGCTGCCCAGCTTGATGTGCCGCTGACCAAATTGATGTGCCTGCTGCCCAGCTTGATGTGCCCGCTGCCCAGCTTGATGTGCCTGTGCCTGCTGCTGAGCTTGTTATGTCTACACCTGCTGCCCAGCTTCAGCTGCCTGTCATCTGGTTTGATACTTTGGACTGTCTTCATACCCAGCTTAGTGTGACTCTGCTCGCTGCCCAGCTTGATGCCATGGACTTGTCCCAGCAGCAGCTAGTTGGAGCGTCCGGAGGCCGCTCCTTTGAGGGGGGTACTGTCAGGGAAGGTTCCGTCCGCTGATGACACTGCCTGATATTTGGCGTGCAGTACTGTGGTCCACCAGCAGGTGTCTCCTGGCAGTTTGGAACTGCCAGGGGAGCTCTTCCCTGTTGGAAGTATTATGTAATCTTTGGGCCGCAGTCCACCAGTGGGTGGTTCCTGGCAGTGTGGGGCCGACATCATCTCCTGCAATCAGGCATCACCTGAGTCTAATTGAGATATGTATAAATACCCAGAAGACACACTTATGCCTTGCCTTGGTATCTTTCCTTGTGCCCTGATCGTGAACCTGATCAGCTCTGTACCTGATCCTGACCCTGTTCCTGCATGTTACCTGTACCCTGAACCTTGTACCTGTACTCGTCCCTTCTGTGATCATCCATCCTCTCCTTGTCCTGTTTGTTTTCCCTTTCCCAAGCTGCTGGCCTCCCGTTGATGACCCTGGCCTGGCCCTGTTTATGATTCTGGTATTCCCCATTACTTGTATATATTTTTCTGTTACTATTATTATTTGTGAGTTTCTGTTTGGTATTGGTTGTTGTGCACTGAGTGAGTTTGAAGTTGGTTGTATTTATATTTGTTCACTTATCTTTAATAAATCATACATTTTCACCTTACCTGCGTTTGCTCCTCTGTTGCTGTCCACAAGGCTCTGGTCACACCTGATACTTGACAATAACACTGCACTGTCACCTGCTGCATAGATAAGTATAATACATACAGTATTTGGTTCACAGTACTTTACATTACATGCTGTTGTCCTTCCAACAGTACCAAACTGACTATTTAAACTGGACCGCTACTCTGGCTCACTACTGTCTGATCCACAGTGTTCCCATGTAATCTGCTACCTGTTCCTGTACTTGATTGTTGCTTACATAGCTTGCCTATGACTATGCTTGATCACTACCTACCTCAACCTCAGCATGTCTCTAGGATTCACCTCTGCATCCTGACCTGCTACACTGTTGCTGACTTTGGCCTGCACCCTGACTACTTTTCTGCCTGCTGCTTGTGCTCAACTTGACCGTCTGTTACCGACCTGGTTTGCGTGAATCCGAATTCTGCCTTTGTATATCTTAAGAACTTTGTCATCATAGTGCGTATTTTCTTTCCTTCTGTCATATTTGTCAATGAATTTCCCTTTGACATATTCAGGCATTAGTTCCTGCTCGGGTCTGGTTTCTAAAGCATCAATAAGAGCAGTATATGTCTCTGGAAGGCTGCAGAGGAGCAGGGCAACAATATGGTTATCTTTGATGTCCTCTCCAATGGCGCGTAGCTGCTCTATGATCTCTAGCATAGCATTCACGTGGTCACACATTTGCTAGCCTTCTTCTAGTCTCATCTTATGCAGCTTTTGTAGCAAAAACAGTTTGCTGTTTAGACTTGAACGCTCATGCAGCTTTTGTAATGTAGTCCACATACCGTTTTCTCTGTTCTTATGTGGATAAGCTGGTCATCTTCCACTAGTATGCTTATGATCGTTTTTGCTTGTTTATCCTTCCTATCCCAGTCTTCCGTTTCTCCATCTGTGGGTCTCTCTGTAATTAGCACTTGCCACAAGTCATCCATGCTAGAAAGCATTTCCAGTTTAAATTTCCATAGCTGATAATAAGCATTGTTCAGCTTTGCTATTGCAAACTTCACATCTGAGCCGCTTGCCATCTTTCAGTAGCTTGCAAATAGTCTCTATAGCTCTGTACCTGTATCTGATCCTGACCCTGTTCCTGTCTGTTACCAGTACCCTGAGCCTTGCACCTATACCCGTCCCTCCTGTGATCCATCCATTCTAGTTTTACTAATAGTTTAATAATAGTTTTACTAGTAATGGTGGTGATCTGTGATTTTTATTGGGACTGCGACATTGCGGCGGACTGAAGGGCACTTTTGACACTTTTTTGGGACTATTGACATTTATACAGTGATCAGAGCTTAAAAAAAGCCACTGATTACTGTATAAATGTCAATGGCAGGGAAGGGGTTAACACTAGGGGGCGATCAAAGGGTTAAATGTGTCTCCTAGGGAGTGCTTCTAACTGTGGGAGGATGGGACTGCCTAGGGGAGGAGACCGATTGATGTTCCTAATCATTAGGAACAACAGATCAGTCTCCTCACCTCTGACATAACGGAGATCTGTCATTTTCCATTAACAGACCCCCGTTCTGTCTCTGTGTGGAGTGATCGCGGGTGCCCGTCAGACATCGCAGCTGCCGGGCATGAGCATCGGCTCATTCATCATGCCGGCGGCACCCACCCCCCCCCACCATAGTGGTCTTAAAGGGGCCGACGTACAGCTATGATGGCTCGCCCAGGGGAGCCAACCTGCTGCAGTATAACTGCGGCGGCTTGTCGGGAAGCAGTTAAAGACCTGAATATCTGTAGCTTTTAACTGCAAATTTGTCGTTCAACATACCCAAGCATATTGTATAGATTTTGGATTGGTCCCCACATTAGCCTGCTAAGCTGGTGAATAATGGCCTGGGCAGTCAAATTTGTCTTTATTAAGCTGAGGCGACACTGTTCTTCTTTTCTATATATCTGTAAACCCAGCAGTAAATCAGACTCATCCTTCTTGGGATCAGCACATGGGGATCATGATAAAACTCATGCCACTGCTAAGATAGCAGATGAATGCCAGGAACTATTGATCTCTAAGCTGTGATTAGGATTTTGGCAGAAGTGCTGAAAAAAAGAATTAACTGTAAACTTCCCAAACGCTAACAGGCAAATTGGATTTTCTTTGCGTGTTCTGGTTAGTAAGTCACTTTATAAATGGGTTACATATACATACATTTAACTTTAAACATATTGGAGTTGATTTAGTAAAACTGAGTGCACAAATCTGTTGCAGCACTGCATATAAACCAATCAGCTTTCAAGCATAGGAAATCGCTTTATAACATTCTTTTTTTATTGGCCCATTCATACAGAACACAAGTACATTGCCTTTCATTGGGCAAATTGCAACGTGATTTTTTTTTTTTTCTGTCGGACCATTCCAGTCGAAAAGTCAGCCTGTGTGTACGCTGCATAAGGATCCAGGAAAACAGCTATAAACAAGGTTGATATACTATACATGTATGTGAGCACGTATTGCCTACCAAAAATTATTTTCTCCACTTCTTATGATTCCGCCAGTTGAGGGGCTCCAGAAAAAATCAGAAAGCTAATGACAAACAGAAAATTTGTGCATAAGAGCTCAAAATAACTTATAATCCTTGTACTAGACTACATCTTTTCCAATTTTTCATCTAAATTCTATCTGAGCTTCATAAAATCTCATTGGCCCGTGTGTTTTAAAGTATACATCTCTATTTAATGTGTTACTAAACCCAGGAGCCTGCATTCACTATATCTGGTCTCCCACAGTATACAAAACATAGGAATGCAATAGTTTTAGTAAATATACACTGCTAAGTACCTTTTCTCATCAGTAATTATAGCTGATATAACTAGTTATAGTTATCAGCAGTTTTGTGACTTCTATCAGCTTGTAGGAGGAGTCTTCATTCTCCCCTGATTGTCCTATGAGGTTGCAGGACCCATGACCCTCTGTCTCTACAGTGCTGATTGGCCCTGTGCTGATCCCATACAAGAAAAAAAACTTTCTAGCAATACACACCAAACTGAGCATGTGCAGCTTGTCCCCTAGCCTCTGTTCTATCAGGATATGGATTGGGGACAGTGGAAGAAGGGAAGGATCAGAGAAGACAGGATCAAACTGCCTTTTTACACAAGGCAGAGGATTACCCCTTAGGTTCCACAGTGAGTATAACAAGCATGTTCTACTGCATATACAGACTGATTTTACTGTTCTAGGTTTAGTAACACTTTAATCTTGTTGTGGCATCTGTTAACCACTATTTTCATATGGTGATAGCATGTCTACGCAGCATTGGTAACACAGAAATTTTGCTTTAAAACTAAATTCTGTGAGTTGGAAGTTTTTTTGTTGTAGAAGAAGATGCCATGGGGTGAATTTATCAAAACTGGAGTAGACGGAATCTGGATTACCTGTGCATGGCAGCTAATCAGCTTCTACCTTCAGCTTGTTAAGTTCAAATTTAAAAATGAACGATATATTAGCCAACTGGTTGCCATACATATCTGGTTCATGATCTGTCTGCTCCAGTTTTGATACATTCTCCCCCATGTCTCTTATCTAAGACTATTTATACAATATCTCTGTACAATATTCTTGGCATGCCTCAGTGTCAAGATGAATTAACTCCCATGTGTGGTAGTTGTGTAAGCTCATGCCAGCCGGTCAAGATGTTTATATGGGGGGGGGTTCATGGACATTGTATGGAGGGAAAAGAGATGAGGTTCAGGAGCTTAGGTTAAAATCTGAATCCAGTAACTAAAATCTTATATAGGGTATTTTTTGGGTTTTGGATAGAGTGGGGAAGAGTTAAAGTTTATATTACTGTGTCCCACACTTGGGAGATTCGCCCCTATAATTGTCACAGAGATAGAAAGTGAGGGATAATCCCCCAATGGAGACAGCTGTTTCTATGGTAACTTTTGACTGCTGAGAAGCATAGGCTCATTTATGACCAACTAATAAACCAATACCTTGTCCCCCCAAAAAGACACAGAAGCTGATTAAACTGGAAATAGGGCAAAGCCACAGCTTTATTGAACTTTTCAAAAGTACAACTTTCCAAATGTACCAAACAATGCCAGTCACAGTATACCATGAAGACCCATAAATATAAACTCACATAGTCTAAGAGGCCTGTCCTTACCATCAGTGCCAGACAGGCATTAGACTGACCCCAGAATTTAACTTGAGGGCATAGCCCCTAAAGCAACATCAATTGCTGGTAAGGTCAAAACCGCCACACAGAAGTCAGTGGTACACTGACGAGTGCCCCACCACAGCCAGCACCTGCTTGACACCAAATTGTAGGCCGAGATGAACATATTTAGGCCAATCATTTAAATTAACCCCATTACGGCTTAATAAATACTGTTATCTCCCTTAAGACCCCAGCGGCAGACAAAAATCCTGTGAACAAATTTGAAAACCTAGGCATTTACCTTACGGCAAAACAACTCCAAACAAGAACTAGAAACAAGAACAAAGTATGTGATGGGCCAAAACCAGAAAGGGGGGAACAATGTTGGACCAAACAATAGATAGGTAAAACTGGCACAACACGGAGCAATACCATGCCTAATAAAGGAGGTGGAATCTACAGGCCGGTAATGCCCTACATTGTTACCCCATACATGAATGATAAGAATGAAGGGGCCTAAAACAAATTGTCTCTGGTAATATCAGCAGCCAGTGTAGGCCATGAAAACTGTGACAACAAATTCTGCCAACTGCAAAGAAAAATTCTCCCCACAGTATCAAAATTCGACATGGCAAGAGGCCCAATAGACAGAAGGAGTCAACGATGATCCAAAGTAATTCTGGGGAGAGACATGAAATCAGAACAAAAGGTGAGGGCGAAGATATAGCAAAAATTCGAATGACTCCCATCTACCTAAAAGTAATCTCTGTCATCAGAAAAAACTCACCCCATGGGCAGCAATGGCTGCGCCAATGGCAAAAGAGTATATGGGAAAAATCATGAGGAGGCAAGACCAACTGGGAAAAGGAAAAGGCGCAAGACCTGAAAAAATTCTAATTCATTTTTCTTCAAAATCCTCTGAATAAGAAACTTTGGAGATGTCCTCCCAGCTGAATAGTCTGAACAAAACAATACAGCAGAGAGAGTGGTACACACTGTTGAACCAGATACAACTATATCCTGCAGGTAGAGGAGGTAAGAGAAAAGATCCAGGTGCCCGGCCCCCAGGGGTAAAGGTAGATATCATTGACAGGTGGAGGCACCCATTCATCAGAAAGTTGCCAACAGGTTACCTGGGAGATCTGGGAGGGGAGGCACAGAGGGGGAGCAACAGGAGTCAGAAACAAGACTACACAAAAAAGGAAGGACAAGGAAGACCCACAGCAATTAGCTATACCTGAAACCATACAGTCAACTGAAGACACCCAAGCACCAGAAACACGCAACAGGGAGAACAAAGGTGGAGAGCATGCAGAGAGGCAGTGCCTTCCCCACAGAAGGCACTGCCCATCATAAGTATGTGGAATGTGAAAACAAGATGGCCCAAAAAGGTTGAAGCTGCTACAGCCATAGCTTCTTATGCCGCATACACACGACCTGACTTTACGGCATACTTGGTTCGGCGAATCGGAGTCCGTCGGACAATTCAATTGTGTGTGGACTCCAACTGACTTTTTTTCCCCAAAAGTTCGACGGACCTAGAAATGAAACATGTTTCAAATCTTTTCGATGGACTCGAGTCTGGTCGAAAAGTCCGCTTGTCTGTATGCTAGTCTGACGGACAAAAACCGACTCTAGGGCAGCTATTGGCTACTGGCTATGAACTTCCTTGTTTTAGTCCGGTCGTACGTCATCACGTACAAATCCGTCAGACTTTGGTTGATCGTGTGTAGGCAAGTCCATTCATTCGGAAAGTCCATAGGAAAGTCCATAGGAAAGTCCGTCGGAATGTCCGTCTTAAAGTCCGTCAAAGTCTGCAGGACAAAGTCTGCTGTAAAGTCTGCTCGTGTGTATGCGGCACTAGAGTCCCTTGGGAATTTAACCAAGGAAAGAAGCTAACCCCAGGAAGTCAGCAGACCATCCCCACAATGTCAATCTCAATGCCCAAAAGAGCAGAAGATGGGCAGGACCTTCCATGTTGTTGGTATGGAAAGGTTGCAGTGTACAGGAAGGAAGCGAAAGGCAGATTCGATGTTAGCCTTCACCAGAAGGGTAGAAGCACCAGAGAACTTAACAAAGAAAGTGCTATATCTAAAGTGGAGTATTGGTCCCAAGAATTCTCCTGATCAATACCACCATTAACTGACAAGCCTGCAGGGAAAGAAAGTGTTGTATAAGTTGATATATATATATATATATATATATATATATATATATATATATATATATATATATATATATATATATATACATACATACACACATATTTTTTTATTTTTTTATTTTATTTTAGTTTTTTTTGGTTACCACACCAAGAGAGGAAACTCGAAGGAGCGTTACGGGTGGATGAAAGGGATCCAAAACCCACGATTAAATCTCGACTGTAAGATCCAAGCTTCCCACTGAGAGGGTACTGGTCTAGCCAGTGCAACATCCTTGAGACTTTCACTGGCATCCTTCATCTTAGGAGGGTTGAACTTGGAACCTGGTTTGGTAGGTGGTGTATTCAGAAAGTCGACTGCTGGGTGAGCACCACCACCAAGGGAAAAGTCGTGTGCACACAGTGGCTCTCATTAAATAGTCAGCAGTTGCCAATTTGTATACCACTGATGATCTGTGCATGTGACTGTGCATGTGACTGTGCATGTAACATGTGACTGTGTTGGCCTGTGCTGGCACATGAGTAATAACCATATGCAGAGTAAAAGTCAGTGCTAGAGTGAATAAAGTTGGCAGCTACCAACGCAGGTCAATATACTGTACATATACCATAGACCAACATTTCGGCAGTCAAAACTTAGTTATTTCCAGGCAGCCATTTTTAGGCAAAACTAGGTATCAAAATTAAACAGCACAGCCCTCCATATATTTTGTAGACCTCCCAACTGAGATCCACAGAACTGAATAGGGAAGAAGGGACTAATTCAGAATTTTTTTATTTTTTTATTTAATGTTTTTTTTTTTTTTTTTTTTTTAGAGCAATGCATAGGCACAGAAACCCTGCAGCCAGTTTCCAACAATACCAGGAACTGCTTAGATTTTCACCCTCAGTATTAACATCAATATCTTTCTATATGTCAACTGTCTGATATCAAAAAGCACCAGCGTCAGCACATCAGTGAACTCACGGTGCCATTTTTAAAATGTATTTATTCAATCTCCTGCACTAAGTGCAAATCGACGAGGGAAAATCGATTATAGAGGGCCACCCAGGTAAGAACCAGACCCTGGGGGTGGGGTGGGAGCCACAGCTGGCGTGACAGCCAATAAAGTAAAAATAAAGTAAAAAAAAGATTTGATTGGACTGCTGCACAAATGTATCAGTGACCCTACAAAAAAAAACTACACTTGACTTATCTCAGACCACCCACCCTACAATCATACTTACCCAAAGGAGGTTGAGTAGGAGGACTGATGATTGCTTGCAGAAAGTGCTGGAAGGAGAGTTTGGAGTCCAGGAGTTGACCCTGTGTGTCAGAGGTTGTGCTGGGACAAGCAGGGTTAATAAGAAGGAGCCTCCTGCCTCAAGTGACACAGAAGCCCTGTCAGAGAATCTGAGGCATGTCACTTGGGGAGGCTGTAATACTGAAATCACATGTCACTGAAGCTGAGACAGGGATGCAAAGAGTTAATAAGTGCATTCTGCAGTATGAAACCTGATCTCACACACAGGCAGTGAGAGGAGCTGAGTGATATGACAGGATACATCAGTTCCTGCCTTGTAGGGCACAGGGAACTTAGTCTCTCTGACAGAATCCAGGGAGTGAGATTCTGCAGGTGTCCAAGGTCTGAGGTCCATTCACATGTGATCACAGTGCTCTGGGAATCCTAGGATGGGCAAGGTGGTGTCCATTAATAGAGGCAGATGCTGTATTAGAAGTCTTCACAGGTTGTGGGCAGAGGAGTGAGTGGTGAAAGTAGGAGAGGAGCCAACGCCATCAGCACCATCAGCGCCATCAGTGCCATCAGCGCCAGTAGCTCTGGTGAAGGGCCCCATCCCATGCAGGAATGAGCATAGGGGAAGGCTGCTGGGTATAGAGGAGAGACACCTTCTGGTCAGAGCAGCACTTTTTAGGGGGTGTGATGGCTGAGAGACACACTCTGGTGTGGGTAACAACAGGGGTCCATGAATTATAGGCGAGGTCAGGAATGAAATCTGTAGAGCTGTGGGCAGAGTGGGGATTGTAGGAGTGGAGCCAGCAAATTCATTGCCAGTGGCGCCAGTACTAATCCAATGTCTGACTGAAGTACTTGGGACCCTGCAGGGGCTGGGGATCAGTCACTATGGTGCATCAGAGCACCTGTAAGATTTTTGTAGTAAGGGGCCTGGGAACAGAGGCAAGATACTCACCTAACAACTCTTGTGACAGCTGAATCTCCTCAGAGCAGTTGGATGTGCCTCAGCATAGCCTTTTCCTAGAGTTCAGGCTCCACCCAGTCTTAAGTAGCCAATCCTAAGGGAGCTACTTAACTTCCCTTTTAGGTTCACACCCACAGTGATGCCATGCTTCCAACAGTCAAGGCTCCCTTTCCCTAAAAGCGGTTCAAGGGGCCTTCATTAAAGCCTCTTTCACACCTGAGTGATTCGAAGCACATTTTGAAGCTTTGAAGGTTACCATAATATTCTGTGGTGCCTGTTCACACTTGGGTCGCTTGAAACTTAAAGCTCAATGCTACAGAGTAGCTTAATGCTTGAAGCTCAATGCTACAAAAAGTACATGAGCTTCTTCTGGGACAGGCTCGCATGTTTTGGCCCCAATAGACTTCAATAGGAGTATTGGAAAATGCACATAGCATGTTTTTTGCCTAGTAACTAGCTTTCTAGCTTGGATAAAAAAAATGCTCAAGCTTAAAGCATATGAAAAACGCCTGTACAAATGCTAAAAAGAATGGCCAAAAAAACTTAAAAGACGCTCAGCTAAAGTTTGACTAGGGTCTAAGATGGGAAAGATTTCCTCCTCATTCCCCTCCTTTTGCATATATATGACAGGAGGTTAAGGGAACTTTCCCCAGCAGGACACAATTAGCAAAATTAACCCTACCTACTCTATCCAAAGTAAATAAAAGGCTTTACATACTTAACATGTTAGTGTAACTTAAAAACTTGTTGCTAGTCTTTTTTTAAATCCATGGGTTTTAACTAAAATATTTTGTGCTCTTGCCATGAAGGTCTTTGTTTAGATGCTTCATGTCATAGAGTGACAGCTAGACATGTGCAGAACGTAAACATTTTGTTTCAAATTAATCATTATGTTACTAATTTTGCTTCATTATGGAAATCATTTCGTTTGGTCTCGGAATTTGTTTAGTTTTGTTTTTGTTAAATTTTATTTTGTTTTCATGAATTTTCGAACGAATTCCAACTTTTTAGAATGATTAGAATTAGGATTGGGCGGAAAACTATTGACTAATTTGAATTCTGTGTGAAGAATAGCTGGTTGTTAAGCAGTGGACCGGGAAGCCAGCCGCTAGTGTCCTTAACAACAATGACTCATCATCTGGCTTCCCCACTGACAGATGAAAAGAAAAGAATGCCAGAATTGCCCTGCATTAGACAAATGTTAAAAAAAACTTTATCCGGGCATGCAGCTGGAAGGTCAGGAAAGGGGGGAAATAAGCAAGCACCCCCCCTCCTGAACCATCCCAGGCCCAGGCCACATGCCCTAAACATGGGGGGGTGGGTGCTTTGGGGCAGAGAGGGGCCACTCCGTGGCCGGGGGTTGTGAGGGTCTGCAGGCAGGGGGCTTATCTGGACCTTTTTGGAATTTGGAAGCTACATAGTACCCCTACTCATTCAACAAAAAGTGTGAAAAAGTAATAAAATCACAAGAACAGTTTTTAACAAATCCTTTATTAAAAAATAAAAAAACAGTGCACCCTGATGTAGATCTATCATCAATCACGCCACTCCCCGCACCCAAAAGGCTCCTCCATTTGACATTTCTTATATAGGTAAGGGGTGGGGCTGTTTATGTCACCTGGTGGCAAAAACCCAGCATGCACCGGTCTGTGACATTAGACGTCAATGTTTTCTTTTCCATTCTTCTATTGCTGAGCAATGCCGGCATTCTTCTCTTTACATTCATCTGTCAGTGGGGAAGCCAGCTGACAGATGATGAGTCATGGTTATTAAGGACGCGGGCAGCAGGTTTCCCGGCCCGCTGCTTAACAGCCAGCTATCCTCCACACAGAATTTGAATTGGTCGATCGTTTTTCGATAGAAAGTGATTCTAATAGTTCTGAAAAGTTGGAGTTCTTTAGAAAATTAATAAACAAAATTAATTTTAAAGGATTTCAACTAAATTCGTTACTATTCGTTACTATTTTACTCGGAGATGCAGATATATTTGATTCTCCGAATAACCTAAAATTTGTCCGAATTTGTATTCTGACCGAAACAAATTTCACATGTCTAGTGACAGCTCCCATCTCCCAATTGTTCTTCTTTGTTGTCACCCTGTCACAGTTGCCCCAATGAAGGCTATAAGCAGCCAGTCCAATACATATTGTCTGTCATTGTCACCAGCAAAAACTGCTCCTAAGCAATAAAATGTAGCCACTGTTGGATCTCTTGTTTTTGGACAATAATGCCCCGTACACATGGTCGGATTTTCCGACGGAAAATGTGTGATAGGACCTTGTTGTTGGAAATTCCGACCGTGTGTAGGCTCCATCACACATTTTCCATCGGATTTTCTGACACACAAAGTTTGAGAGCAGGATATAAAATTTTCCGACAACAAAATCCGTTGTCGGAAATTCCGATCGTGTGTACACAAATCCGACGGACAAAGTGCCACGCATGCTCAGAATAAATAAAGAGATGAAAGCTATTGGCCACTGCCCCGTTTATAGTCCCGACTTACGTGTTTTACGTCACTGCGTTTAGAACGAACGGATTCTCCGACAACTTTGTGTGACCGTGTGTATGCAAGACAAGTTTGAGCCAACATCCGTCGGAAAAAATCCTAGGATTTTGTTGTCAGAATGTCCGAACAAAGTCCGACCGTGTGTACGGGGCATAAGTGTATAAAAGAGGCTAAGGAAGATCAGTAGCAAAAAAAACACAAAAAAAATTGAAAACGCAATTTACAGATAAAAAAACAGAGCAATTGTTTAAGTTAGCCAGTGTTTTAGAAAACGAAATGTCCCTCCAGTTAGGGTTTAGATCTAATTTAATATATATAAAATTTTCCTATGGGCCTAATATACTTGATATAATTTTTGCATTTGTGAAAGAAAATCAATCAAATGTGATCAAAAACACATTTCAAAGAAATCCAATATGAATATCAAAATCTGACTTCACTCCGTTCTTTAATAACCCCACCCCCATGTGGATCTTTTATGCTTGTTCACCATAGTATGTTGTAGCCATCTTTTGGGTGGGGTTATTAGAAATTACTACCCCAAACAGGATAATGCACTAAGCTTTTGCTAAGTAGACCAGCTAAAATATGGGTTCAAGATGGTAAAATGACCAGGTTCTTCACCTCCCCAATAGAAGCTGCAACATGGCTAGAGACAGGGCCCTTAACTCAGCATCCACTACCACTTGCTGTCTCACTCTGCACTCTGCTGGGGCTTTCTTCAATCCATGAGTACCTCTCCTGCCACCATCATGTGCCTTATCTTTCTGCTGTGTCTCCTATCTACTTTACTATTGTGCCTTATTTTTTACTGGTGGAGGGACCGTAGCTGCATGTCCCATCTATACTCTCTGCATCCGTGAGTGTCCCATGGAATACGGGTCGAGGACATGATGATCCTGCTGGTGTCTTTATATCTTATACAGAAAATGATGATCGCACATGGACACCTGCTACCTGGAGGATGTAGGGTGAGCCTTCTTGTTGTACCCAATCTACTTGTTGTTTCAAGTTATTTTTTGTATTGCACCCTCCGTATTACCTGAGGGATACACAGAAGTACTTTCTTGAAGTGGCACCCTTTGTTTTCCTACATTACTGAACAGCACTGTTTTTCTTCTCCAAATACACCCACAAATCTGAAAGGGTAAGCATATGAACCTGTCAATAAGTAAGTAAATGTAACAAAGAATTTAACCCTTTGTTATATAGCCAAATACCCCACCAACAATATTCTTATTGCAGGAGACTTTAATACCCTACCTAACCCTACCTAACCCAAACCTAGTTGACTCCTGGTCCTACCACTAGCTCAGAGTTATCTAAATGGGCTGATGTATACCAACTGATCATTATTTGAAGATGGAAATACCCTTCTACCTGAGCATTTTCCTGTGACTCTATCTCGCATGAAACGATATTGGCTGTTTAATTCTGATTTGTCTACATCTATGATCACCTGGGACAACTTTAAGACCTAAACCCCTGGGCAATACCAATCTATTGTTAGCACTGTCCGTGAGGGCCATAATCAGGCATTGGACAAGACTGCGGCTCACACTCATCAGTTAGGGTCTAGATTTGCTGCCTCCCCTGATCAACACATTCCTTCAGAATTGAAGATGGTGCTTAGGGAGGTAGAACTTCTACACACAGAGGCAGTCTAAAAACAACTTCCTAATCACTTAATCAATCTCAATGCATATTTGAACAGGGTGAAAAGCAGAGGCATAACTAAATCTTTCAGGGCCCTTTCCACCGAGCCTGGGGCCCTTACCTCCAGGCCCAGGGCCCTTCCCATTGATGCCAGGGGCCCTTTGTTACGGTCCCACAGCAGGACCTTTTCACATGTTCTGCGTCCCCCTTTCTGCTATCTTGGCCCCCCCACGGTGGCAGTATTCCAGGGTTCGGTAATGCACTTGTGACCCTGGTAGTTCCACCACTGGTGGAAACTTTGGTGAAAAATATCAGGGGTCTAAATAGACCTCTGACATTTCCCCTTTGAGATAGAGAAAGGAGGACACAGCCCTCTATCTTCATTTCTGCAGCCTCAGCTGCACAGAATGAATGGATGGAATAGCACTCACTATGTCCATTTAGAAAAGGAAGGGGCAGGTGGATAGATTTATTTAACTAGAACTTTTGCATCATGCTTATTACACCCCTTGTTGATTAGCTATTAACTATTTATCCTCGAGTATCAGTTGTTTGCTTTTTACTCCACCCTCTATGCCAGAAGGAAAATTTTACTGAGATAGAAGTTGCAGATTCCACTAACTCTAGATGACTGGAAGGCTTCAATTAACAGGGTCAACCCATTATACAAACTTGCTTACCTTAGTAGGTATTGCCCCAAAAAGTATGACAACATTTAGTCCAGTTGGGTGGATAAGCATGGCCTAACTGTCTGAACTAGCCAGAGTCTCTCCCTCCTTCTTTGCCTGGTCCTTTTTTGTCTAGTCTCCCATGCTGTTCCATATTCCAGACAAGACTAGAAAGTGATTGATATCTTGCCTGATTTATATTCTCTAGTACTGTGTGACCGGCTCTATGGATTGACATCTTGCCTGATTTATATTCTCTAGTACTGTGTGACCGGCTCTATGAATGCTTGAGCCACTATTCCTTCTCCTCCCTCCTCTATCTTCTATCCTTGTCCCTTTTCCTTTCCTGTCCCTCGATATATAGCTCCTTCTTGAGAAACTTTGTGTCACACAATGCTACTCTGTGGCTGTATTACGATGCCAAGTTTCACTCTTGCTTTGATTTTGAGCTGTATGTGTTCCTAATTGAATACCTATGTGTGCTACTGCAATGTACCTAGTATAGTCAACCTATGTACCATACATTTTTGTACCCTTCATTCATATCTTGTTTTATTGCCTTTGTTGTGCAACTTTAAAGTATAACTAAACACAAAACTTTTTTTTTTAGTTTTGAGTAGAGTGGAGCGATATTAGAATGGCTTTTTTATTAAGGTTTTTATTGCTGTTTATGCCCTTGTTAATGGCATTCCCCTTCTCTATTTGTCCTGTTTACCATTATCATTGAAAGTGAAAGTAAAAGAAAGTCTCACATTTTAGGTTGTCCCCAGAAAAGTAATAGTAAATCTTCCAATGAGACACTAGTTCTGGTGACTGGGGGCTGGGGGGGGGGCAAGGAATTCCTTTAATTTGCTGTAAAATGGGCCCCAAGTCATCTGTGCCCCTGCGAGTAAAATAAGTCCCATTGTTGGTGTAGGTTTGAGTAAAAAAATCCCCATCATTAGTGTCAGTGTGAGTAAAATAAATCCCATTGTTAGTGCCATTGTGTGGGTAAAATTAACCCCATCATCGGTGTCAGTGAGAATAAAAAAAGTCCCATATCAGTGTCAGTGGGAGGAAATAAGCACCACATTTGTAACAATGGAAGGGAATAAACCCCAGAATTTACTGGCTAAATCTTGCTGTCTTAACCTCTGCAACATTTACAGAATTCGTACTTTCCTGACTAACCACAAAATAATTTATTCACTCCTTGGTTATTTCCTGCCTTGTCTACTGTAACTCCCTCCTCAATGGCCTATTTTTACACAGACTAGCCCCTCTGCTAAACTAATGCACCACACTAACTGATCCAAGACTGCTGCCCCTCTTTGCCAATCTCTTCACTGGCTTCCCCTACCCCATCGTAAAAAATTCAAAATGCTAACCACAACATACAAGGCCATCTGCAACATCGCCCCCAGCTACATCACCAACCTCATCTGCAGATATCACCCAAATCCTCCTCTTTGCTCCTCCCAAGACCTCCTGCTCTCTAGCTCCCTTGTTACCTCCTCCCATGCTCACCTCTAGGACTTCTCCAGAGCCTCTACCATCCTCTGGAACTCCCTGTACCGGTATGTCCAGTCAGCTCCTACCCTGTCCACCTTTAGGCGATTCTTGAAAACGCATTTATTCCAGGAAGTTAAATTTGCCCCATGTTGGTGTCAGTGGGAATAAAAATAAGCCCCATCATTGGTGTTAGATAATATTAACCACATCAGCCCCGGAAGAATTTACCCCCTTCATTACCAGGCCATTTTTTGCGATACGAAACTGCATCGCTTTAACTGACAATTGCGTGGTCATGTGACCCTGTACCCAAATACAATTGAATTCCTTTTTTTCCCACAAATAGAGCTTTCTTTTAGTGGTATTTGATCACCTCTGCGTTTTTTATTTTTTGCGCTATAAACAAAAAACATATTTTTACTTTCTGCTATAGTACATATCCCCCCAAAATTTTAGGACTTTTATTTATTTTTTATTGTTTTTACTGGTAATGGCGGCGATCTGTGATTTTTAGCGGGACTGTGTCATTGTGGCGAACAAATCTAACCCTAAGGGACTCTTTTTGGGGACCAGTGACATTATTATAGTGATCAGTGCTAAAAAAATGCACTGATCCCTGTATAAATGACAATGGCAGGGAAGAGGTTAACACTAGGGTGCGATCAAAGGGTTAAATGCGTTCCCTGGGAGGTGTTTCTAACTCTGTTGGGAGTGGAGTCACTGGAGGAAAGGAGAGATCGTGATTCAGCTTAGCTGAAACACGATCTTCTCTTTTCCTCCCTGACAGATCAGTGGTGTGCTTTCTTTACGCCGGCACACCGCTGCTCCGTCTCTCCTGTTAATGATCGGCGGGTCGCGGCAGCCGGACCGGCTGATTGGCTCCTTCTGTGTCCAATCACATACCGGTATGTAATTTTGCTCACTCGGGCCGCCCTACCCCAGTAAATGTACGTGGGGCGGTCTGGTAGCGGTTAAAGATGGCTGCTGCACTTCTGTATTAATGAATATTCAGTTTAACCCTGTCAGCACTGCAGAAGGAAAATACAGCAGCAATAAAGGAAGAAGTTCCACAGCAGTTATCAGCTACAGTCAGGGTTACATATGTAATTTTGTCTGTGTATTTAGCTTTTTAGATTTCACTCAGTGATTCAGCATTTGCTTGGAGTTACCCTTTAAAGCTGAAGTCTGGGTTGTAAAAATGTTATTAAGGAAGAAAAGGAAGTCCCAGGTGCCGCACATCACACAAAACCTTCATGTAAAGAGTGGAAGCAGCCTCAGCCTAGACTCCATCAAGGCCACAACCCTGACATGTTTCACCCTGCCCACAGGGCTTAGTCGTGGCAATAGAGATTCCACAGACAGGGGGAGATAAATAAATAGTCATCTACTGCTTATTTGAGAAAAGATCACTATCAGGTGAATGCCTGTCATACAAGGGAGTCGTGGAACACAAAGATCCAGCCCACAATAATCCAGAAAGATGTCCAAAGGATACAAAACATCCTAAAGAATGCAGGGAAAAAAATGCACAAAAACCTGTCTTGGCAAGGTGGTTAAAGAAAAAAATTAAGAAAAAAATATGCAATAAAGAAACAGCCTAGAAGAATAAAGATAAAATATAAAAAACTGTGCAAAAAGACCAAAAAAAAAAAATGGAGAAATGGTGATAACGTCTTTAGAATTTAAAAATCCCTACTTTTATCTGAATGTGGAATAGGGAGTCCAACAGTATATTAAAAATCAGTTTCATTAAATTTTACTCAAACTTACACCTGCCTGCACTCCCAGCGGCTGTCAGCACATAAGGACCAACTAGAGCTTGAAGCGCCACCCTTAATTTCTTTGCAAAAATTTTAGCCTTGTTAGTACTGCAAGAGGTAAGAGGGGGATTCCCTGATGAGTCACGTGACCCTGTGACGTAACAAGTAGGGGAGGGGAAAATGGTTTGATGAGATGCTTTGATTTCCCTCGGAGCAGTACGAGTTTTTTGCAGTATCATGGATTTTATACTTTTACATGCTGTACACAGTTGGTGCACTGGAGCACCTTATAAATGTGAGTCTGATACAATTATTTTTAATAAACGTTACTGGTTTTAAAAAAAATAAGCACTATTTGGAGCCCCTTTCTTTTCACATATATTGAGTAATGGTGGAGAAAAACTGACAGGACGGGAAGGAAGAAAACACGATTTGTTAATCCAAGGTGACTAAAAGGCTGTCTTTGACCAAACCTAAATGTGAGGTCACACTCTATGAGGTGAGCGCATACCTAATGGGGGAGCACTGTGGTGAATTAACACAAAGCATGTTTTGAGGATTTGTGAAGATTTAGCAAGCCTCATCTTTATTTGATTTTCATTTATTTTTCACTTGATTGCACTGAAGCACTGGATCCGTTTATTTGGACTAATATAAGAAGAACCATAATTAAATAACCACTGGCACATGTTTCATTTGCATTTTACACATTAAGAGATATGTGATTAGTATATAAATGCATTATACAGGTATGTTTTATTAGCGCAGCAATTGTTTAGGTTTATATTCTTTGCACATTTATACTGGGAGTGTTCCTTGCTGCCAACTTAATACAGTGAAATAGACATGTAGCGCTGGTAGATTTACAATCTACCGCAGATTAGGTACATTTTGTAAATTGTGTGTTAGAAAGGTTAAAAGTTTGCCTCTGTTCCAGCTTGGCTGACGTTGTGTGTGCTTCCGTGCTGACCGGTGGGTGTCGCTGTTACCATTAGTCAGTGTTGGAAGGGCAACGTGTCGAAGTGTATAGATGCTCCTCTGTCTCGGAGACAAGCTCGGTGGAGGTGGTCCTCCGAGTTGCATTCTGGGAAGGGGGTATTTATGGGACAGACGCCATGTTCTAAGGTCGTTTTGCAGCCACCTGCTGGCCCTCCTGGCCGACAGGTATGCGTTAAGGTGCTACCTTGTGGTCCTCCAATTGGGAGGCCCACGATGCTACGGCGCAGGGGTGGGTCCAGAGGCTTGTCTGGGGCCTACCACCGAGGCCGAGGAATGGTCCTGAGCTGTCGGTCCTGTGAGACGAAGCTGGACAGCCGAGGAGATCCCAGGGGAGGACCCGTCTTGGAGAGATCACGCAGCGTGCTGGTCTATGGAGGGGCCTGGTGACTCGGTTGTAGGTCGTATCCAAAAGAAGTAATTATACAGCATAGTGTCGCCAGTTCGGCTTAAAGGTTCAGGCACTGTGACTGACTGTTCACTGCAGAAGATATGATACATACTGTGGCAGAGGATCATGCAGATTTACCCCCCCAAGTGAGTCTGTGGCAGAGACTTTAGATTTGTGCTGCATTCTGGCTGCTAGACCGGTGAGAGAGGCCTATCCAGACGAGCAAAGAGTGCGTCCCATGAGGGGAATGCATTCCACATAATTATCTGAATTCTACCGGGACATTTGTCGCTAAGATCTTGTAAGAAGATATTTGAGTTTCTCCTGAAGGTTTCCTTTTCTGTCTCTTTCCTGCTACTTCCTAAAGTTTGACTGTTCAATAAAGCATTGAACACGTACTCCAGTGTTGGTGCGTGTGTCGTTCAGCAGTAAACTCAACGGAACCTCTAGACCCGGTGCCGGTGAAACAGAGGGCAGCAAATGAAGGTAACAGACCCGCTTAAACCAGCAGCTCCACTGTGAGTTAGTGCTACAGACATTTTAGTTGCTCGCAATATTTTATATGATTTTAAAGTAAAATACTTATCTTATTCCTCAATCCAGTAGGCTTCTCATGAAGCCGCCATAGATACTGGCCCTGCAAAGCTGTTTCTCCTTGCTGCCTGACCAATTACAGCACTCTAATGTCAATGTGTAAAATGCAAGACCAGTGATCGCCCATTATATTTGAGAACACTAAGGGCCTGCGTCAGAGGTAAGAGATTGTTATGCCCTGTACACACGGGCGGACTTTTCGGCAACAAAGGTCCAACAGTCTTTCCGACGGACTTTCAACGGACTTTTGACAGACTTCCAACGGACTTTCCGAATGAATGGACTTGCCTACACACGATCACACCAAAGTCCAACGGATTCATACGTGATGACGTACGACCAGACTAAAATAAGGAAGTTGATAGCCATAGCCAATAGCTGCCCTATCGTCGTTTTTCGTCCGTCGGACTAGCATACAGACGAGCGGATTTTTCGATAGGAACTGGGTCCGGCGGAGTTCCGACGTAAAGATTTGAAACATGTTCCAAATCTAAAGTCCTTCAGGTTTTTGACAGAAACAGTCCGCTAAAGGTCCGATGAAGCCCACACACGGTCGGATTGTCCGGTCGAAAAGCCCGCTCGTGTGTACACGGCATTAGATGCCAGGAGAGCAAGGAATAAGGCAAGTTATTCACCTCATTCATCATCCTTCAACCAAAATGGGCATTTAACCCTTGCTATCTGAAAGGGACCTCATTGCAAGTGTAACTTTTTCTTTAGCTAAGAGTTCAGCTTTAGCTGATATGCAAAAGTTATTTTTGTACTTATTGAATTTTGTGTGTTTTCCTAATTTGCCTCATTGCATTATTTTGCACAAGGTTATATGCACCTGATCTTTTAATTCCTCTTACAAAGTTAGTTCAATTATTTCTGCTTTGATTATCTGTAGAAAGGAAATGTAAGACCACTGCAAGCCAAAATGTTCTCCGAACAATGAGAGCTGCAATTAAATGCAGTAAAGAAAAAAAATCTGCCAACTGTGATTGGGAAAACTGTGGCAGACTGACGCCCTCTGTGATTTCAATGTCATCTATGTTCTACTCAGTTGCACCTCCTCTCACGCATTACTCCTTATTCAAGCTAAAAAAAAAGAAAAACCTGTAAGCTGAAATTATTTAATCAGCATAGGTTATGAATACAAAGAGGAAATACAGAGAGATTTCTGTCTGTACAAGGAGAATGTCATTGCTGATCTGGGTCAAATCTAACTTTCTTCTCCTGATAAAACTAATTGTCCCAGTGCTCACTCCAAACACTTTCCTATGGCCTGGTTTGTTTTAGAACTTGGGGATAAAGTTGTCCCACTGTGCTGAGTGCCCTTCTAGCATGATGAAGGACAGCTTTACAAAATCATAATAATAATAAGTATACATGAACACTGGCATGGAAAGAACTATGTTTAACATTGTAAAGTGGAATATGTGCGTGTATAAGCTAAACTTCAACCTAAACATTTTTATTTTATTTTAATTAGAATAGAATGCAGAAAGGTTAGAGCCTCTGTCAACTTTTATTTCTTCTTTCTGTATGTTAGTCAGTGAGATTTCACCCTAACCTCCCAACAGGACAGGTGAATGGAAATCTCTACAATATAGACGCACCAAAAGTTTGACAATTTCTGTTTTGCTTTTCTCGGTGAGCCCACATTTCTTGCCCCACAGGAGCCGCTTGGATATTGGTTTGCCCGGGCCTCCCGCTGATTAATCCACAGCCAAATACAGAGTATTTCCACACAGCCAGGTGCACACACTCATCCACTCGTTCCCTTCAGTGACCAGTCATGGGGATTTGTTTTTGTATTTTATTTGGAGAACTTGGATAGGAGTAGGAAATTAGTAGGATACTCCAAATTAACTTTTTACAGGTGAGGACAACTCTCTCAATAAAACTGTTTAGCAGACTATCTGTAGGACCATAAAGCTCCTGTATGGTATGAACAAGTCCCTTTGTAGCTGAAGGAACTCACTGAACTTTGCTTCTTCAAGACACTAGCCAGTGTCCTCTTTAGCTCACACCCAGCAGCTGACTTTTAGCACTCAACAGAGGGGGATCTAACAGCACAAATCCCCAGGATCCCCTGTGGGGGATCTGTACCCGCACTCACAGCAGCCTTCCTCAGTAGTACAAGACAGGATCCACAGACATCCTCCCCCAGTCAGCTCTCACAAGAACCATGGGTTGCAGCTTCAACGTTTCAGGCCCTCAGGTCGACCACCTGAGGCTGCATGGCAGCCTGTGTGTAGGAGGGGCCACAGCCCCCTCCTCACTTGGACCTCTTTCTCTCTGCAGAAGACTCTGAGCCCATGCGCCCTTCAGATATAAATACAGTTACCCAGCATGCCTTGGGGCACATCCTCTTCTAATTGGCCAGGGCTGTACAGACATCCACGCTTTCATCTGCCAGGGTTTCACCCAATGACCAATATAATCCATAGCCATTGGATCAGTGTGAACTTGCAAGACAGCATGAGCAGGACCACAGCACACTGAGCAGACCTCACTAAACAATCACAGCTCTCTGTTAAGCAGACAGCACTTTGCCTAGCTGTCTCCCTTAAGCAAAGAAACCAGAAACTATACACACTCACTCCAGCACCTACCTAAGAGAGTGCTACACTTGTAAAAGGGTCAGAGGAACAAAAAGTGATGTCCCCTAATAGGGACTCAGGTAGAAATAAAAACTGGATAGATGTATGGGTCCCTACACCATTCTAAATGAAAAACAGTCTGGGGTTAGTCTTTAATGCTAAAATGAGATGTTATATGCTTTGGCTCTTCATAGTCCTTATGTTACAATTTTGTATTGTTTTTTGCTTGAAAATTACTTACATTACTTAACATTATTTAAAATACATTTTGTCTCAAAAATGCAATTTGTGCCACCAAACTCCAGTGCAATATGCCCTAGAGCAGGGGTCTCCAGACTTTCTAAACAAACGGCCAGTTTACTGTCCTTCATATTTCAAGGGGGCCAGACTGTGGCGAGTGGGAGTAGAAAATGCCCCATCATTGCTATTATTTGGGAGGGAGGTATCGCCCCATTGTTGGTATCATGGAAGGAATAGTGCCCCATGATTGGTATTAGTGGGAGGAAGAGTGCCCCATCATTGGTGTCAGTGGGAGGAAGAGTGCCTCATCATTAATGTTTGTGGGAGGAATAGTGCCCAATCATTGGTGTCAGTGGGAGGAAAAGTGCCCCATCATTGGTGTCAGTGGGAGAAAGTGTGTCCCATCATTGATATTAGTGGGAGGAGAATAGTGCCCAATCATTGGTGTCAATAAAAGAAATAGTGCCCCAACATTGGTGTCAGTGAAAGGAGTAGTGCCCTGATTTGGTGTCAGTGACAGGAATTATGAACCATCATTGGTGTCAGTGGGAGGAATAGTGCCTTGTATCATTGTATCAGTGGGACAAATAGTGCCCCAAGGGCCAGATAAAGGCAAACAAAGGGCCACATCCGGGCCCCCGGTCTGCAGTTTGGAGACCACTGCCCTACAGTACCGGCAGCCCCCCACCACAAGTATCAGTAAACAGACTTTTACTACTGAGTGTTGACCAGTAGTGCTGGGAAAAAATAGTGTGGTGTATCTGACCAGCAGTGCTGAGTAGAAGAAGGAGTGTTTGACCAATAGTGTTGTGAAAGAGAAGTGGTGAATTTGACCAGATCTGTGTGATTACGAAGCTAACACTGTAGTGCCTATTCACTCACACTCATAATGAGACACACTGGGGATTACTTACTAAAGGCAAATCCACTTTGCACTACAAGTGCACTTGGAAGTGCAGTGGCTGTAGATTTGAGGGGGGCATGCAAGGAAAATAAAAAACAGGATTTTTGTTTGTACATGATTAGATGATAGAAATCAGCAGAGCTTCCCCTCATTTCAGATCTTCCCCTTAGATCTAGAGCGATTGCACTTCCAATGCAAAGTGGATTTGCCTTTAGTAAATCAACCCCACTGTGAATGTCAAGATCAAATTTATGACCATACACAGAAGTCAGTGCAAGCACATGTGCATATAATGGCTCATGGCCCAATGCTGCAGGTTAGTGCTGTTTGTGTTGGTATAGTTCCATCGAATACTGGTATAGCATAGTATGGTATAGCATGGTATAGTTCCATCTAATTAAATAACAATTTATTTTAAATTCTCACCTCTGTCACCCGCAGGGTTAAATTTACCATAATGAACTTAGTCTACCCAAAAATCAATGTGCCGATCATTTGCTTGGAATTCCTTGCTCTTTCCATCCCCTTAAGACAATTGTGTTCTGCTTCAGGGTGAATAGGTAATTGCAGTGACACTTTAGACATTTTTAGTGTCTACAAGAACGTTGGGCATGGTGCACCTTTGTTAGATTATCTAACCTGACAAACTCTATAACATATGAAATACTCTTTTCCTGAATTTAGCACTGCCTGATTTCTATAACTTCAGGTCATCTATATTGAGAAAGGTAGAAGGTTTAGGCATAAAGAATATTGTAATTTATGGGGTGGATTATATTTAAGGGTCTCCTTTGCCTTTATGCTAAATATTGATCTTAGCTTGCAATAAGCCTGAAAGGCCATGTTTGCCCCTAAAAATTGACTAGTGCATTATAAAAAATGCAAAACATCCTAAAATTATTAAACTTATTAAACCACAGTGTCCAGTGTATACTGTAAATCAAAACTTCACATAATTCATGTGACTGTGCACAAATATTCCATGTTCCAGCATTTAAAATTATTAAAGTGTCCCTTGCCAAAGTTCATAAAAGTGTTTGTATCCACAAACCTTCGTTAATCCACCATACATGCTAGTGTCCACTCAAAGCCAGGCTTTTGCAGTGTCAGGGCTGGCTCAGCCCTTCCTTCTCTGAGCTGGCCGCTCAGCTGTCGGCTAATTGCCAGCTCTCTTCTCTCTCCACAGTTAACCAGCTGTTGTAGATCTGTTCGTCAGTCCCGCCTACTTAAAGACGTCCAGCTCACTTCTTCGACCAAGGCCTTCGCCTTGGTCACATCACAAGAAACCATCCCCTGTGTTCCTGTTTAAAGACTGGCTTGCTGACATCCCTTCTGGCTCTTTATCCTGCTTGCTGTTCCTCTACTTGGATTCCTGACTACTGGCCTGGCTGATTACCCGATCTGGTTACTGAACTCTGGCTTGGCTGACTACCCGATCCGGTTACTGGACTCTGGCTATGCTTTGACTACGCTTACTCTATTTACCTTTTTATTTTTATTAATAAACAAGTGTGATTTAATTGTACTTCTGTCTCGGTCTGATTCATGGTTTCTGATAGTAGGCGAAGGCCATGAATTCAGAAGATACAGTCAATCCACTTGTTGGTAATATTTTTTCCAGATTGGATGAGCAAGATGACTGCATGGATCAGTTTGCCATTGCGTCGCACGGCTCACCTGGAATCCCCCACTGTGGCTGCTCCGGTACAAACTGTGTTGCAGGCCGTCCCTGCTGCTGCGCCAGTCTCTGTGCATGTACCTGCCTTGAGTATTACCTCTATAAGAAGTATGTCTGGTACCACCCCGCTTCCCCAGCGATTTGGGGGCGATCCAGTTCGATGCAGAGGGTTTCTCAACCAAGTTGAGATATACTTTGAGATGCTGCCCCAGGCGTTTCCCACGGACAGAAGCAAAGTAGGGTTTGTGATATCTTTGCTTTCTGAGAGAGCCTTGGCCTGGGCTAACCCTCTATGGGAGATGCAAAAACATGTTGTCTTGAGTTACCCTGAGTTTGTGGCCTCCTTTAAAAGGGTATTTGATGTTCCCACACGCACTGCTTCTGCTGCCAAGTGCCTCATGTCCATCAAACAGAGTACGGGAACTGTTGCCGACTTCGCCATTGAGTTCCGTACTCTGGCAGCAGAGGTTGCTTGGAACAATGAGGCCCTCGTGGCTGCCTTTTTCTCATGGTTTCTCTGATTCCATCAAGGATGAGATAGCAGCCCGAGATATACCCACTGAGCTGGAGAGCTTGATTTCGTTTGCCATCCTTATTGACTCCAGACTCAGAGAAAGACTTTCTTTTAAGGAGCGCTTGCGGAAGCCTCCTGTACGTTTGCCTCCAAGCTTTGCAGTCCCACCCGTGCCTCCCTCACCTCCCATGCCTCCTGGAACCGAGTCGGTCAGTGAAGATGAACCCATACACTTGGGCTTCACGCGTCTCTCTGCGGATGAGAGAGCCTTTAGGAGGAGGGAGAGATCGTGCCTTTATTGTGGCCAGGCAGGTCACCTTTTGAAGTCTTGTCCTACCCGTCTTGGGAAAACCCGAACCTTGAGGTCCTGTCATGGACAGACCTTAGGTGGTGTTGTGTCATCCCCAGTTATCCAGAAGGATAAGCCCCTGGTTTCGGTCACCCTTTCTTGGGTGAAGTCGTCTATCGAGATACAGGCTCTAATCGACTCTGGGGCTGCAGGCCTGTTCATTGATGCTGCTTTTGTATGAAAGCACTCGATTCCACTGCAGCTGCATGACACTCCACTTGCCATTGAGGCTCTTGACGGGAGACCTTTACTGCCTGCCCATGTGACTCATGAGACGGTTCCATTGTCCATGGCCATAGGGGCTCTTCACAATGAGATAATCCAATTCCAAGTGATTTCCTCTCCTAAGATTCCGCTGGTTATTGGTTATCCTTGGTTACAGAGGCACAACCCCTCTTTTGATTGACTCCGTGCTGAGGTTCTCTCCTGGTCACCACAATGCAGTGAAACATGCTTCCGGAAGGTAGCCAAGGTCCTGTGTACCTCTTCACTCTCCTCCCTGCCAGAGGAATACCGTGATGTGATTTTAGTGATGTCTTTGACAAAGGTCAAGCCGGTAGTTTGCCTCCACATCGGCCGTATGATTGCGCAATTGACCTTCAACCTGGTGCCACTCTCCCTCGTGGTCAGGTTTACCCTTTGTCGGTCTTGGAGGATAAAGCCATGGAAGAGTATGTTGCAGACGCACTTTCTCAAGGTTTCATCTGCAAATCTTCATCTCCTGCTGGTGCTGATTTCTCCTTTGTGAAGAAGAAGAGTGGTGAACTGAGACCTTGCATTGATTATAGGGGTCTCAATCGTTTCACGATTAAGAATGCGTACTCGATCCCGTTGATTATAGAGTTATTTGACCGCCTCAAGGGAGCTAAGCTTGATCTGAGAGGGGCATACAATCTCATGAGGATTAAAGAGGGCGACGAGTGGAAAACTGCGTTTAATACCAGAACAGGCCATTATGAGTACCTCGTAATGCCTTTTTGCCTTTGTAACGCCCCAGCACTTTTCCAGGAATTTATTAACTATGTCCTCCGAGATTTGTTGCAGTTATGTGTGGTGGTTTATCTCGATGATATCCTTATATTTTCCAAGTCCCTGGAGAGCCACCACACAGATGTCTGTCGTGTGCTTCAGAAATTAAGAGAGAACAATCTGTATTGTAAACTGAAGAAGTGTTCCATCAGGAACAGGTTAAATTCCTGGGCTATGTTATTTCCACTGCTGGTTTTTGGATGGACCCAGAGAAAATTTCGGCAGTCCTACAGTGGCCTCGACCCATGGGGTTACGTCCTCTGCAGCGTTTCCTGAGTTTTGCCAACTATTATCGGAAGTTTATTCGTAACTTCTCGTCTCTAGTCAAGCCCCTGACCGATATGACCAGAAAGAACAGTAACCCACAGACTTAGTCTCCGGAGTCCATTTAGGCCTTTGAAAGTCTCAAGGTTGCCTTTGTTTCTGCTCCTGTGTTGGCACATCCTGATCCTACGTGTAGCGCTGGTAGATTTGCAATCTACCGCATGTTAGGTAAATTTAGTAAATTGTGCGTTAGTAAGGTAAAAGTTTGCCTCTGTTCCAACTTGGCTGACGTTGCGTGTGTTTCCGTGCTGACCAGTGGGTGTTGCTGTTACCACTGGTCAGGGTTGGAAAGGCAACGTGTTGAAGCGAATGGATGCTCCTCTGTCCCGGAGGCACGCTCAGTGGTCCTCCGAGTTGCATTCTGGGCGAGGGTATTTATGGGACAGACGCCATATTTTGGGGTTTGTTTTTACAGCCACCTGCTGGCCCTCCTGGCTGATAGGTATGCGTTAAGGAGCTACCTTGTGGTCCTCCCTTCCGGAGGCCCACGATACAGCGGCGCAGGGGTGGGTCCAGAGGCTTGCCTGGAGCCTACCACCGCGGCCGCGGAATGGTCCTGAGCTGTCGGACCTGTGTGACGAAGCTGGACAACCGGGGAGATCCCAGGGGAGGACCCGTCTTTGAGAGATCACGCAGTGTGCTGGTCTATAGAGGGGCCTGGTGACTCCGTTGGAGGACGTATCCAAAAGTAACTATACAGCATAGTGTTGCCGGCTCGGCCTTAAGGTTCAGGCACTGTGACTGACTTTCACTACAGAAAATCTATACATCCTGTGGCAGAGAATCGTACTTATTTTATTTCCAACCAAGTCTGTGGCAGAGACTTTGATTCGTGCTGCGTGTTGGCTGCTAGACCGGTGAGAAAGGCCTATCCAGACGAGCAAGGAGTGTGTCCCACGAGGGGAGCGCATTTCCAATAGTGTTTTAATTCTACCAGGACATTTTGTCAAGAGAACCCTACCAGAGAATATTTGAGTTTCTTCTGCAAGTTTCCTTTCTACCTCTTTCCTGCTACTTCCATTTGTTTTAATAAATTGAAAATGTACTCCAGTGTTGGTGCGTGTGTCATCCAGAAGTAAACTCAACGGAACCCTAGACCCGGCGCTGGTGAAACAGAGGGAAGCAGAGTGAAGGTAACAGACCCGCTTAAACCAGCAGCTCAACCGTGAGTTAGTGCTACATGTGGGGGCATCGTCCGGGATTTGTTGACCGTCAATTGCTGCAACCCAGTGGAGTGTTTTACCGAGAGTTTACAGAGAGAGCTGGACTTTGATAAAAAATCTTTTCAGGAAGAGGAAAGGTTACACTGCAGGACTACCGAGAAAGGCCCGGGAGTTACGTGACTGGAAGAACAAGTGGGAGGAGCTATCCTACTTGCTACCGCGTGGGACGCGTGTGTGTGTTTGGCGCCAGAGGAAAAGAGAGGCCTTGTGATCGTGCTGAGGAGATCAAAGTGTGGCCATGTCTTTTTCGGCGTTGCAATCGGTTGTGGGACCCAGAGTGTTCCCTGCAAGCACCGTGATGAATATTGTGCAATCTGGGACTCTGCTCACGGACACTGGAGTTTGATTGAAGCCGCAGGGGAGGTTCGTCCTGTATACCTCGGGAGATGTTGAGGGACTGGGCATGACCTGCCATCGATGCGAAGGGTTGGCCATGCATCTTCGTCCATTCTGCTGATGTCCACAGTGTGGAGAATACCTGTTTGTGGTGGAGCCACCTACCATGTCACCCTGTGCCTATCGGATGGATTAAGTGACAGGTATCGCTACAGTGGAAGCTGCTATCGCTAAGGAGAGGAAGCAACGGGCTGCCACTTTGCCTGTTGTTACTGACAGTGTTCCAGAAAGAGACATTGTTGCTGTTGTCTCGCCTGGAGACATTACTTTAGTTCCTGAGTCCACTACGCCTGCTTCTTTGGTGCCTACTCGGAAGAAGGTAGGCTATGTAAAGGCTTCCTGCGGCCGTGGTCGAGGCCTACCCCAGAGGATGCCTGAGCCGGAGCTACCAGAGTCTACGTCCGGAATGGGTAAGCCACTGTTGGGGACTGTAAATAAATATTTGCCAGCGGAAGAGTTGAGAGACTCAGAAATAGAATCCATGTCGGCAGAGGCGGCTCTAGGCTTTGTGAGGCCTTAGGCAAAACCTAGACATGAGGCCCCACTCACGCCCATAATGGGAAAAATAATTAAAGCGATAAAAATGAACTGTATAAATTGTATATATTAAAAGCCTTAAACACTATGAACTATAATTTCACAGTTTCTAGAATTTTCTCTAGCAAATTATCATTAAACATATATATATTACATGCACACAAATATGAATACAATTTGTGCAGCTGCTACTAGTAATGTGTAGTAGTAAAATAAAAGTCAAAAATCATATTTCTTCATTCACATAAAACTCAGGTTAATATAATCCAGCACAGAGTTCCCCCTTACATCAGAGTCTGCAAGATTCCCCCTTACAGTGCAAGGGGAAATGCTGCAGACTGGAGTAAGGGGGAACACTAAAGTAAGGGGGGCTCTGGTGACCAGAGATCACCTTATATCAGAGTGTACAGCATTCCCATTTACATCAGAGTTCCCCTTTTTATCAGGGTCCCTGGAGTTCCAACTTGCATTTAAAATGAGAACTCCAATGTGGGGAATACGCTGGTGACCACAGACCACCCGCAGAGTGAATACACTAAGGTAAAAGGGGGGGGTGCTAATATAAGGGGGAACCTTTATATCAGTGCCCCCTTACCTTACTGTATTCACTCCCCCTTACATCACTGACCCCCATCAGACTATCCTTGCAACGCTGTCACTGACCTCCTCTCAGGTGCAGCGTACAGGGCTCAGCCAGACGGTCCTCTCTGGGCTCCAGCTTGGTGGCTCTAGTTTCATCCTATATTATCCTACTCCACACAAGTCCAACTCCTCTTGTGACCCCCCTCCTAGCAGTGCTCCAGCTCTTGACTCCTCTGTAAACCCGACCCCCCACCCCCCCCAGAGACTGCAGACACAATAAAGAAGATGGTCAGAGGCTGTGCAGATATGATACAGAAAAAGGTTTGTGCAGACATGATACAAGAGATAGTCAGAGACTGCAGAAATTATACAATAGATGGTCAGAGACTGCAGGCATGATACAAGAGATGGTCAGAGACTGCAGACGTGGAGGTTAAAATAGGCAGGGAGGAAATTAGACATCGCCTCCTCACTGCCTGTCAAATGCCTCTGAAAAGCGACCTAAGCATTGATCACTTCAGTGGAGTGGCAGTGCCTGCTAAGAGTGCAAGCCTTTGGGCTCACACAGATGCTCAAAATTTTTTTTGGGAGGTAGGCAAGCAAACTGAAAAAAAAACATCAAATGCAGCCACTGTGCCCTATCAATTGCAGTCACTGTGCCCCCATCAAATGCAGCCACTGTGCCCCATCAAATGCAGCCACTGTGCCCCACACACCTGGGTGGGCTCATGGTGCAATATTCTGCGCTCTGAGTCCACCTTTTTTGAAGCCTATGGCACTAAGCAATAACAAGGAAAGGGGCGCCTCTGAATATGTATCACAAACAAATTTTATTAAAAACAACAATATCCACTCACATGATGGCAGAGGAAGTTGCATTCAGGTCAGTTGGCTGAGCAGTGGAACTACATGTCGCAGCGGTTCTTGCAGGGGATATCAGGTCCAGAGGTGGGAGATAAGCTGGTGCAACCGGATGCAGACTATAGTATTCAGTCCAACATATATCCTGTATATTGTCCTGGTGATTCCCTGGACGTCAGGATAAAAGTTCCCAGTAAAAGGATAGAAGGCAGGTGGAGGGAGGATGTCACTGCAGGCGCTCACCGTTTGTGCATGGAGAGCCTCTGAGCTGTAGCACGGCCGGCCGTGTAGAGGATCACAGCGAGGCTTGGAAAGCAAACAAAGCGTGGCACCCGGTGATGATGTCACTATAATGCGACGCGTTTCTGAAATCGGCTTGCCATTGATGGTAGAATGGCCGCATTCCTTTATCAAGCATAAGGAATAGGAAGGACTTACTGGGTTTAAATAGTCCGGGGGGGGGCAGGCAGGGGGCGGGGCCAGGAAGTCAAAGAGACATGCAGAATACACAAATTAGGAAGCATTGGACACCAGGGGGAATCAGGACCTTCCAGCAACATAATTAAAAGCAACATAATTGAAAGACTATTAATACAGCAAACACCAATAGAGGGTAGATGGATAAGAGAATATACAATATATATAATGAGTAAAAATGGACATTAGTGGGCATGAAGACCAAGTAAATAATAAAATAAATTAATACGATAATAGAAAATTAAAATTAGAGAGTTCATTAAATAATTAGTACAGGTAGGCTATATATGATAAAAAATATAATATATATAAACAATATGTGGACCTTAGTCTGTGCAAATACATAATAATTCAGGGGACTTAAACATGGAAATAGTAATGAGAGAGGGGAAAGGGGAGGAAGTTATAAGGAGATATAGGTTATGTATCTACACACGCACGGGTACAGATGCATGCGTGGGCAGGTACGGCTGTGTGCACAGCCAGGTGAAAAATGTATAACAATACAGAAATTATGGAAATTATGTGTGTGTGTATTCATACATACACACACAGTCAGATCGGCTGGGCGGGGGATGGAGGAAGGGAGAGGGAAAGGGGGGGGGGGAGGGGGGGGAAGATGGGGAAGGAAGGGAAAAGAAAAGGGAGGGGGAAAAAAAGGAACAGGGGGAAAGGAGCGGTGGGATAAGGGAGGCTGGGAAGGTAAAAAGGGGGGGGGAAGGGGAGGGGGAGAGGGGAAAGAAGGGGGGGGAAGGGGGGGGAAACAGTATCCGATACTTACTAAAGGAGCAAACGGGCCCACCACCCCCAAGATTAGAATAGAGAAATAAAACCTGCGGTAGACAATAGTGGTAAGGTTATATGAGCATGTATAAATGTATGGAAGAAAAAAAGAAATCAACAGGGAATATAAAACTGGGTTATTCGTAAAAAATAGTAGTATCCCTGTATTAATATATGAACATATTAGTAGACAAGCAACAACAATAAAAGCAGCAGCATGCGTATATGTATATGCTCACCAATAGGGTGTATGGGAATCATCATGATGACTTTTTATTGTTACAAGGATAGGTTATAAGACAGTGGATATCTCTATCCCTTCATTTAAGCCGCCAGGTGAGAGTACATCGAGGGAATATATCCAAAAAGTCTCTCTGGCGCATAGCTTTTTAAAACGTTCAGCTTCTGACATGTGTTCGGGGATTTGCTCTATAACCCATACAGATAGGCCCGTAGTTGACTTGTTGTGGTGTTCGGCAAAATGCCGGGGGACGCTATGTTTGTCCTTTCCGCCCTCTATGAGCCGTCGGTGCTGGCCGAAACGCTGCCTCAATGGGCAGATGGTTCACCCAACATAGATTAACCCACAGGGGCAAGTGAGGCAGTATATAACAAAGTTGGATGAGCAATTATAGAAATGTTCCAATGTAAAGGTTCTACCCTTAGATTAGAAAGATTTTTTGCCGTGTTCGACAAACATACAGGTTTTACAGCGAACTTTTTTACACTGATACATACCGATCAGTGGTATCAGAGTGGTAGAATTGGAGATGGGCATGTCTACAGGCAGTTTGCTCGGGGCAATCTTGTTTTTTAGACTGGGGGCCTTTCGATAAGTGATTCTCGGTGTAGGTGGGAGGGAATTTTTGAGAAGTGGGTCCTGTAGTAGGATAGTCCAATGTTTAAGAATGTTTTCCATTTTTTTGTACTGAAAATTGAAGGTGGTTAGGAACCTGGTGGAGTGGTCTGTTTTCTCTGTTTCTTTTTTAGCTGGTTTGCCTTTGGCATAATAATTAGATGCTTCATTAACTAAGTCTTCAGGATAATCTTTGTCGGCAAATTTCTTTTTCAATTGTATACCTAAGGTGTCATAATCACTGTCTAGGGTACAATTCTGTCGTAGGCGGCAGAACTGTCCTTTCGGTATGTTTCGTATCCATTTGGGGTAGTGGCAACTTCTAAAATGCAAGTAGGAGTTGCCAGCAGTGGGTTTGGTATGGTTTTTAGCGATAATCGTATCGCCTAAATGACCAAGATCTAAATCTAGAAAGGTCAGGTTGATATGATCATGGACATGAGTGAAGGACAAGCTGTATGGATTGGAGTTACAATGTTCAACGAAAAAGGGGACCAGATCAATGGGGCCATCCCAAATGATGAAAGTTTCTACAGGGTAGTATATGCTGACTTTCTGAAACTTTGTCAAACATCCACCACGATACCTCCACACATACACAATTTATCTGTCTCTGAAACTCGTGCCCTTGACTCCCTAATACATTCACCTGAAATTATTATCAAATCAGCGGACAAAGGGGGTGGTATTGTCCTACAGAACAGGGTAGACTATATCAATGAAGCCCATAGACTTCTCTCGGACGAAACTACCTACAAAAAGCTTTCCAAAGACCCTACCACTGAATTTGCGGCTGAGATAAACGTTTTGGTAAAGTCAGCTCTTGACTGCGGAGTGATTGACAAAACGGAAGCCTCTTTTTTCACCAAAAATTTCTATCAGATCCCATATTTCTATCACTTACCTAAAATTCACAAAAGTCTTACCACTCCTCCTGGCAGGCTCATTGTGGCTGCCATGGAGAGTGTTACCACCGGTTTCAGTCAATACATTGACCTTTATCTTCAGCCAATTGTCAAACTCCTACCATCCTATATTAGAGATGGTTCACACTTGTTAGAACTACTCGCACCATATAAATGGGAACCTACCTACCTTTGGTTATCCCTAGACGTTACGTCACTTTACACCTCCATTCCACACTCATTTGGTCTACTCGCGGTAGAATTTTTTTCTCGCACAGGACCCCCTGATCAACCCTAGGCAAGCTACATTCATCTTGGAGGCAACTAAGTTTTGCCTTACTCATAATTATTTTGATTTTAATGGCGATTTTTATTCACAAACGAAGGGAACAGCGATGGGAGCCAACTTCGCTCCATCGTACGCGAACTTGGCCATGGGGTACTGGGAGAAGAATTTCATCACACATAACAATCCATACTGTGCAAACATCGTATTTTTTGGTCGCTATATTGATGACATAATCATCATTTGGGATGGCCCCATTGATCTGGTCCCCTTTTTCGTTGAACATTGTAACTCCAATCCATACAGCTTGTCCTTCACTCACGTCTATGATCATATCAACCTGACCTTTCTAGATTTAGATCTTGGTCATTTAGGCGATACGATTATCGCTAAAAACCATACCAAACCCACTGCTGGCAACTCCTACTTGCATTTTAGAAGTTGCCACTACCCCAAATGGATACGAAACATACCGAAAGGACAGTTCTGCCGCCTACGACAGAATTGTACCCTAGACAGTGATTATGACACCTTAGGTATACAATTGAAAAATAAATTTGCCGACAAAGATTATCCTGAAGACTTAGTTAATGAAGCATCTAATTATTATGCCAAAGGCAAACCAGCTAAAAAAGAAACAGAGAAAACAGACCACTCCACCAGGTTCCTAACCACCTTCAATTTTCAGTACAAAAAAATGGAAAACATACTTAAAAAACATTGGACTATCCTACTACAGGACCCACTTCTCAAAAATTCCCTCCCACCTACACCGAGAATCACTTATCGAAAGGCCCCCAGTCTAAAAAACAAGATTGCCCCGAGCAAACTGCCTGTAGACATGCCCATCTATAATTCTACCACTCTGATACCACTGATCGGTATGTATCAGTGTAAAAAAGTTCGCTGTAAAACCTGTATGTTTGTCGAACACGGTAAAAAATCTTTCCAATCTAAGGGTAGAACCTTTACATTGGAACATTTCTATAATTGCTCATCCAACTTTGTTATATACTGCCTCACTTGCCCCTGTGGGTTAATCTATGTTGGGTGAACCATCTGCCCATTGAGGCAGCGTTTTAGCCAGCACCGACGGCTCATAGAGGGCGGAAAGGACAAACATAGCGTCCCCCGGCATTTTGCCGAACACCACAACAAGTCAACTACGGGCCTATCTGTATGGGTTATAGAGCAAATCCCCAAACACATGTCAGAAGCTGAACGTTTTAAAAAGCTATGCGCCAGAGAGACTTTTTGGATATGTTTCCTCGATGTACTCTCACCTGGTGGCTTAAATGAAGGGATAGAGATATCCACTGTCTTATAACCTATCCTTGTAACAATAAAAAGTCATCATGATGATTCCCATACACCCTATTGGTGAGCATATACATATACGCATGCTGCTGCTTTTATTGTTGTTGCTTGTCTACTAATATGTTCATATATTAATACAGGGGTACTACTATTTTTTACGAATAACCCAGTTTTATATTCCCTGTTGATTTCTTTTTTTCTTCCATACATTTATACATGCTCATATAACCTTACCACTATTGTCTACCGCAGGTTTTATTTCTCTATTCTAATCTTGGGGGTGGTGGGCCCGTTTGCTCCTTTAGTAAGTATCGAATACTGTTTCCCCCCCCCCTTCCCCCCCTTCCCCCCTCTTTTTTCCCCTCTCCCCCTCCCCTTCCCCCCCCCCTTTTTTACCTTCCCAGCCTCCCTTATCCCACCGCTCCTTTCCCCCTGTTCCTTTTTTTCCCCCCTCCCTTTTCTTTTCCCTTCCTTCCCCATCTTTCCCCCCACCTCCCCCCCCCTTTCCCTCTCCCTTCCTCCATCCCCCGCCCAGCCGATCTGACTGTGTGTGTATGTATGAATACACACACACATAATTTCCATAATTTCTGTATGGTTATACATTTTTCACCTGGCTGTGCACACAGCCGTACCTGCCCACGCAAGCGTCTGTACCCGTGCGTGTGTAGATACATAACCTATATCTCCTTATAACTTCCTCCCCTTTCCCCTCTCTCATTACTATTTCCATGTTTAAGTCCCCTGAATTATTATGTATTTGCACAGACTAAGGTCCACATATTGTTTATATATATTATATTTTATATCATATATAGCCTACCTGTACTAATTATTTAATGAACTCTCTAATTTTAATTTTCTATTATCGTATTAATTTATTTTATTATTTACTTGGTCTTCATGCCCACTAATGTCCATTTTTACTCATTATATATATTGTATATTCTCTTATCCATCTACCCTCTATTGGTGTTTGCTGTATTAATAGTCTTTCAATTATGTTGCTTTTAATTATGTTGCTGGAAGGTCCTGATTCCCCCTGGTGTCCAATGCTTCCTAATTTGTGTATTCTGCATGTCTCTTTGACTTCCTGGCCCCGCCCCCTGCCCGCCCCCCCCCGGACTATTTAAACCCAGTAAGTCCTTCCTATTCCTTATGCTTGATAAAGGAATGCGGCCATTCTACCATCAATGGCAAGCCGATTTCAGAAACGCGTCGCATTATAGTGACGTCATCACCGGGTGCCACGCTTTGTTTGCTTTCCAAGCCTCGCTGTGATCCTCTACACGGCCGGCCGTGCTACAGCTCAGAGGCTCTCCATGCACAAGCGGTGAGCGCCTGCAGTGACGTCCCCCCTCCACCTGCCTTCTATCCTTTTACTGGGAACTTTTATCCTGACGTCCAGGGAATCACCAGGACAATATACAGGATATATGTTGGACTGAATACTATAGTCTGCATCCAGTTGCACCAGCTTATCTCCCACCTCTGGACCTGATATCCCCTGCAAGAACCGCTGCGACATGTAGTTCCACTGCTCAGCCAACTGACCTGAATGCAACTTCCTCTGCCCTCATGTGAGTGGATATTGTTGTTTTTAATAAAATTTGTTTGTGATACATATTCAGAGGCGCCCCTTTCCTTGTTATTGTTCTAGTTTGCTGGATCCCGCTTTTGGCTCCATTGGTGGCTGCCCTGACTGACCTTCATTTATATCTCCCATTATACATGCATGAACAGTTGCATTATATATGCATGAAAACCTGCATGTACCTTTCTCATTTTAAGCTTCTGGACTAATCGTTTTTTTGAAGGTAACTGTGCTTTGCGCCTTTTTACTTGTTTTATGGCACTAAGCAGGTGGTTTAAAAAAAAAAAAAAAACACACCCCCACCACTGTAATTCAGGCGCCTGGTGTTTGAGAAGGGGCCAGACGCCTGAACAGGGGGTAGCCACGGTGGCCATGGATAGATTCATGCAGTGCATGAATCTATACATTTTACATACAGGGAGTGGCATAATGGAGGGGGCAGTGCCTGTGCGTCCTTAATGGACAGGCTGCCACTGTGCTGGTGGTTTTCCATAGCCGCAGTCCTTCAGACTTCTAATTAGATTGTGCGTTTTGCTGCATTTTCTCGAATTGCACCAAAGATGCAGCATGCAGGACTTCTTGTGCACTTTCAAAACATGCAGCAAAAATTTACAACCTAATAGAAGTCTATGGGACCGGGGGTAACATGCAGGAAGACTGCCAGTACACCAGCACTGCAGTATGCCAGTGTGAACCCACATCATAACATCTAGGAGGGCAAGGTACTGTCACAGGCTGTAATATAACACTTAAGCTGCAGAGAGGGGAAGAGACAGCAGGAAGGGAGGGAGGGAGGAGAAGCTCACTTGTCACTTACTTGGACGCAATGGACACTAGTTCCAGGAGGCTCACTTGTTTTTTTTTTTTAAAGACTGTGGTTGCTGAGCTCAGCCGACTGCTCAGTTTTAACTTTCCCGCCCCCACACATCCTCTTCACAGACAGCACACGGGCTGCCCGGAGTGTGGGTGGGGAAAGAAAAAGCAGATCCATCCAGCCTCTGCCAGAGCTTCGTGTGCAGGAGGGAGGGGCGGGGCTAACACAGACTGTCAGCCCTGTGACAGAGCTCATCGCTGGCTTGCAGTACTGAATCCGGCTGTGCCCTCCACCCGAGCAGCCCTCCTCGGCCAGCTCAGTGACCTTTGTGCAGGACATTAGAGCAGCCCAGGGGGCAATTGCATCCCCGCCCCTGTGCATGGCCGTGCTTCCTCCCCGCCTCCTCCTCTGTGTCCAGGAAAACATCACAGCAGGAGGAGGAGGGGGCGGGGTCAGTGCGCAGAGCTCCGTATGTGTGTGTCAGCCGGGGAGAGATGCCACTTTGCGGCTGCCATACGAAGCGTTGCTCGTGGGAACCATGACACCCCACGGGCATGCAGGGACTCTGATTCGCCAGGACTATCCTGGGGAGGTTGAGCTACAGGCAAATTAGACTTTTGTGAGGCCCCTTAGATTGCGAGGCCTTAGGCAAAGGCCTAATTTGCCTAATTAGAGAGCCGCCTCTGCATGTCGGATCTTTCCGGGGATGATGACTTATTTGAAACCATGTCACAAGAGCTATTGTGGTCACAAGGCGAAGATGTTGCCTCCACAACGACTTTTCCTGAATGGACTGCCATGAGTTCTGGGAAGACGTCACCCTGTGTGAAAACACACAGTACTGTTGCTGTGACTTTGCCAGAGGCTACTAATTCACTACAGACACCGGCTGGGTCTATGGTGAGAAAGTTACTAAATTCCTGTGTACCGCCTGGTATGGGGAGAAATAGATCTTTGCCAAAACTTGCTCGCTTGCAACGGATGTTAAATAAGCGTGTTGCCGCAGAGTATGGATTGGAGTTTCCCTATGTGCCCCAGGATATTATGCAGGAGATTGAAGCTAATCGGGAACTTTGGTACAGTGAAGCTGTTTGGGACTATTTGTCTGTGCCTAAGCCCTTCAGAAAGACTGGATGTTACGTCCGGATTGATGAACGTTTCAGCGGATGCTTTGTACATTGGAACTTCGGTCGGCACATCTATGCTGATAAGGTGGTAATTTGAAGACCGGGAAAAGACAATGTTGTATATTTTATTACCACTGTGGATAAAGAGGGGAAATCGTTGACCTTGCCAGATCCCCGGTTTTACTGGTAATTATGGACAATAGAACTTTGAAATTACCTAGCTAGATAGTGTCAGGTTAAAGAGATCTGCGTGGTCAAGATCTATGGATCCTGTTCTGTGTTTAAATCCAAGGACTTCTTTTGCTAGCCGGATTTCTTTTATAGAAAAAAAAAGTTCTTATGCAGGGATGGACTCCTAAAGTGTATTTTTTTTTTCTAATATAGGTTGTGGGAAGAGAGTTTCATTTTTAATGAGGCTTTGCTCCTACTGTTGTATAGGATGTATATGTGTGTGTCTAACTATGTTTTCCTTTTTAGGGATTATCGGATCATATATAGAGCTGGGAGGCTTTTAGTTAGTTAGTGAGGTTGTGTACCCTTATACTGTGGTTTTGTTTGCGGCTGTAAACATAGTGTTTTATAGATATAAGTCTCATAGTGTCTTTAAACTGTCCTTTCTCTCTCTTTGTCTATCAAAAGTTATAAGAAACTCAAATGCTTACTCTCAGGCTTGAGAGTTACTGTTACTGTGTCGGGACAGACATTGGGGACAACGTCTATTGTAGTGGGGGGAGTATGTAGCGCTGGTAGATTTGCAATCTACCGCATGTTAGGTAAATTTAGTAAATTGTGCGTTAGTAAGGTAAAAGTTTGCCTCTGTTCCAGCTTGGCTGACGTTGCGTGTGTTTCTGTGCTGACAAGTAGGTGTCGCTGTTACCACTGGTCAGGGTTGGAAAGGCAACGTGTTGAAGCGAATGGATGCTCCTCTGTCCCGGAGGCACGCTCGGTGGAGGTGGCCCTCTGAGTTGCATTCTGGGTGAGGGTATTTATGGGACAGATGCCATATTTTGGGGGTCGTTTTTACAGCCACCTCTGTTCCGGAGGCCCACGATACAGCCGTGCAGGGGTGGGTCCAGAGGCTTGCCCGCAGCTCCACCATGAGTTAGTGCTACATACGTTACCTTTTATCCTTGAGGTTGATGCTTCTGAGACTGGTGTTGGCACCCTTCTGTCTCAACGTCCTACCTCTGAGAGTGCTATGCATCCTTGTGGCTACTTTTCCAAGAAATTGTCACCTGTGGAGTGCAATTACGAGATTGGTGACAGAGAGCTGTTGGCAATCATTTTAGCCCTGAAAGAATGGAGACATCTCCTCAAAGGTACCACTGTTTTGGTTCTCATTCTTACTGACCATAAGAAACTCACATTCTTGTCTGAGGCTAAACGCCTTTCTCCCAGAAGGATGCGATGGGCTCTTTTCTTGTCAAGTTTCAATTACATTGTCTCATTCTTACCCGGTACTAAGAATGTAAGGACTGATGCTTTGTCATGACAATTTTCCTCCACTTCCAAGTTGGAGTCGGTTCCGGTTCCTATGATTCCTCCTGATCATATTCTGGCTATGGTTCACACCAGTCTTACTTCTCCATTGGGTGACAAAATTCTTGCTCCTCAGGTCAAAGCTCCACCTGAGAAACCTTGTGACCGCTGCTTTGCCCCAGAGTGTCTCCATACTGCCGTGCTCCAGACTTACCATTCTCCCAAGGCAGCTGGCCACCCTGGGAAGAATCAACTCATTTGGGCCATTTCCCAAAAATTCTGGTGGCCTAGTCTACCTGCTGATGTAACTGCCTTTGTAGCTGCCTGTTCGATGTGTGCTCAGAGTAAGACTCCACGACACCTTCCAGTGGGCCTCCTACAACCCATACCCAATGGAGAGAGGCCCTGGACCCACTTGTCTATGGATTTCATTGTGGAGTTGCCCAACTCCCAAGTCAACACGGTTATTCTTATGGTGGTTGACCGGTTCTCAAAGATGTGTCATTGTATTCCACTTAAAAAGTTGCCCACTTCTAAGGAACTGGCTTCCATTTTTGCCCAGGAAATCTTTCGCTTACATGGGCTACCCAACGTGATTGTCTCGGGCAGGGGTAGTCAGTTTGTGTCCCGGTTCTGGCGAGCCTTTTGTGCACAGCTGGGAATTCAGCTTGCTTTCTCCTCTGCGTATCTCCCACAGTCTAATGGGGCCGCAGAACGAGCCAATCAGTCCTTGGAGCAATTCCTACTTTGCTATATTTCTGACCATCGCAACAACTGGTCAGACCTATTACCATGGGCAGAGTTTGCTCACAACAGTGCCTTGAATTCTGCTTCCTGATTGTCTTTGTTTATGGCGAATCATGGTTTCCAACCTTCCATGTTGCCTGACTCGTTTGTTCCGCAGAGTATTCCTGCGCTAGAGGAGCATCTCCTTGGTCTTCGTTCCACTTGGGCACAAGTCCAGGAGGCTTTGCGTCATGCTAATGATAGGTACAAACTCCATGCTGACCGCAGACACCTGCCTGCGCCTTCCTACCAGATTGGGGACAGGGTCTGGCAGTCATCTCACAACCTCCGACTTTGTGTTCCCTCACTGAAGTTCGCACCTCGGTTTATTGGGCCTTTCCGTATCCTTCGCAGGATTAACCCAGTGGCTTACGCGTTGGACCTTCCTCCTAGTATGTGGATCTCTAATGTGTTTCATGTCTCCTTATTGAAACTGTTGGTCTGCAACCGCTTTACCAACTCGGTGCCACGTCCTCACCCTATACAGGTTAAGAACCATTCGGAGTATGAGGTACAATCCATTGTTGACTCCCGTAGGTTCCGTGGGTGCATACAGTACCTGGTGCATTGGAAGGGGTACGGTTCAGAGGAACGCTCTTGGGTCTCATCCTCGGACGTACATGCCCCTGCCCTCCTCCGTGATTTCCATAGACATTTCCCCTCAAGCTTGGTGGTCTTCCGAGGGGGAGGGGTCGTTGAGGAGGGGGTACTGTCAGGGCTGGCTGAGCCCTTCCTTCTCTGAGCTCAGCTGTTGCTAATTGCCAGCTCTCTTCTCTCTCCACAGTTAACCAGCTGTTGTGGATCTGCTTGTCAGTCCCTCCTACTTAAAGACATCCTGCTCACTTCTTTCCTGCCTTCGCCTTGGTCACATCACAAGAAACCATCTCTTGTGTTCTTGTTTAAAGACTGGCTTGCTGACAACCCTTCTGGCTCTTTATCCTGCTTGCTGTCCCTCTACTTGGATCCCTGACTTCTGGCCTGGCTGATTACCCAATCTGGTTACTGAACTCTGGCTTGGCTGACTACCCGATCCGGTTACTGAACTCTGGCTATGCTTTAAAAATCATATATATAATGCAGCGCTCGTGACAAATTAAACCAAATACATAAGTGTATTACCGCAGCTGTAAGAAAAGTACTAATACTTAAATTATAAAAAACAAACACATACAGCGCTAGTAAAAATATATAACCACACCATGAATATGATACTAAATCGAAAGTGCTCTGATGTCAACTCGCTATATTCAAACATCCAGCAGAAACATGCTCTTCAAGCTGTTGAATGGGCTTTGGAAAGTATTAATAGTAAATCTAAGCAGAAAGAATTTCTTATAAGAGCACTTAATATGGCGATGAGTCATAATTTTTTCTGGCACGAAAAAGATTATTACAGACAAATTAAAGGTGTGGCAATGGGGGCTAAGTATGCCCCATCAGTAGCCAACATTTTTATGAGTTTCTGGGAAAATCATATACCAAACCAATATACCGGAGCTTAGACTCTACAAAAGGTATATTGACGATATTTTTATAATTTGGGCAGGATCACCAGAATCTTTTTGTGAATTTCTAAAGAAAATTAGTGAAAATCCTTTTGGCATTTCCTTTTCTGAAAGTTTCAGCCACATGGAGATAAATTTTTTAGATCTCACTGTATTTAGAGAAGGTGACAAACTATGCACGCGCACTTTCTTTAAGGATGTTGATAGGAATGGTTACATTCCGCTGACCAGCTGTCATCATCCGAGGTGGTTGAGGGGTGTTCCAAAAAGTCAAATGCTTAGAGTCAGAAGAAACTGCAGCAAAGAAGATGATTACAATTCCCAAGCTAATGTCATTTTGGAATGTTTTCAAGCCTAGGGATACAAAGTGGAAGATTTGGAACGAACCAAAAGGACAGTTGGTGAAATGGATAGAAAGGATTTATTTAAACCTAAAGTCAAAAAAGAAATTGATTACGGTATAGCATTCATAACTGGTTTTAATAGACAATATCGTCATTTTGAAAAAATTATCAAAGAACATTGGCCTCTATTGTTGGAAGACACTGATTTGAAGAAGATCCTACCTACCCAGCCCAAATTCATCTACACAAAGCCACCTACGCTTAGCTTACAATTGGCACAAATTGTGGTGAACCCACCCAGGTAGGTGTGCACCTTCTTGGATAGGACTGGGTTCTACAGCTGTGGAAGATGTATGATATGTAGGACTTCAAAATTTCTGAAGAAAAAATCACCCATTTTAGGTCGTTATCTGAAGGAAGATCTTTTGAAATAAAAAAATTCATCACATGCAGTACCACGCATGTTACCTACCTACTGTCCTGTCCGTGTAACCTACAGTATGTGGGGAGGAGTTAGGCTTAGAGAACATGTTAACAGAATTAGGAAAGGATACAAACATCATGGCCTCTCAAACCATTATAGGGTATTCCATAATAGGGACCCTAGTTTATTAATATTTTGTGGATTCGATAGAGTCGAGGATCACTGGCGAGGCTCTGATCTCAAGAGAGCCATTTCCAAGAACGAAACTCAATGCATCCATAGGCTTCGTACTTTGCATCCCTATGGGCTCAACATTGAGCTGGATCTTAATTGTTTCTTATCCAATTGGTAATATTCTTCTAGATTTAAATTGGTTCTATCTAATTGGTTATATTCTATTTTTATATAGTTCTTTGCTGAATGCAGATGTACTCCGATTATATATATTTTTTATATATTTTTTCATATTTTATTGTGGGGTGGAGTATACTTTAGATTAGAGAATAAGCCATATCTATTCCCTCCTAATATGTTGTTGTATTTTATTAAAAAATATATTTTTTATTTACTTTTATTCAGATTAGGGGAGATGGGATTTAGTCAATTTTTATGTTCTTCAGATTGGCGTCCTTCTGATATTTGCACATGTGGAGTTTGGGATATTTTTATTTTATTTTTATTTTCAATTATTTTTATTTTCATTTTTATTTTATTTTTATTTTTATCATCTTTTTTTTTCATTGTATTTTTTTATTTTTATTTTATTTTTATTTTTAAGATAATTTTATTTTTATATTTTTATTTTTTATTTTATTTTTAGGGTCTACCAAAAACTAATTTTGTGGGACCTAACCGATTTTGAAAAAGATCAGGTCTTTGACTTAACCGTAAGGCGGAGGAGGAGTAGGTTCTTTAGAAGGAGTCAGCGATCCCAGTCTAGTCCTAGTGACATAGATGAGGAAAGTGCCTCTAAAATGGTGATTTTTTTAGAGAAGGAGAGGGCGGAAGACTACAAAGACTGCCCCCTGCTTCTAAAAACATCACTAAACACAAAGGTTCAGCTAAATGTCAAGAACAAGGGCAAAGCTCCAAAAACAGGTAACGATGGATCACACACAAGGAGTCAGAAGAGATAACTTTAGAGGATCCGGAGCCTGTATCTAAACCAGTTATGAAGGTAGTTAACCTTTCTGCTTTCCCCCTGGCCCCAAGACACATCAAGCTATTGCAAAAATAGCAGATGACTAGAAGGCTATTAGCAACATGGATAAATTCACTGTGTATAAAGATGTCACCTTGTTTCTAAGGAAAGTATTTTTTAGATCTCTGTATGAAAGAAGAGATGCACCAGATTCTATTGAACCTTTTCTACACGCAGATGACCAGAAGGCTATAGACATCTTCAACTCTTTGCTGGATGAGAATGAGGATCCTTCAGTGGTAAGCTGTCCAATTAGGAGAATAGCAGACCTTAAAATACGATCTAAAAAGATGCCCCCTCAGTAAAAATCGATGGTTGAACCTCTTTTTAGAAATGGTACAATCTGACCTGAATAGCATAGAGTGGACACAGAACTGCCCCGATAACCTATCATGAGAGGAATGACCGTCCCTTAAGGAACTTAAAGAAGCCAAGCACATCATAATAAATAAGAGTGATAAGGGGGGCAATGTCATTCTAATGGACAATAAGCTCTATGAAACAGAAGCCAAGTGACTTTTGGGGGACTCCATGACATATAAGAGACTTGACCATGACCCCTTCCCTGAGCTAGTACGCAAATTGAATAGGAAGCTTGATGAGGCAAGATATGTGGTCCTCCTTAATAAATGTGAATTTGAGCATCTCTTTGTTGGAGAGTTCAATGTACCCACCTTTTACATTATACCAAAAGTGCAGAAATGCCTTGAAAAACCACCAGGGGGATTGTTTCAGTGGTACAAGGTCTGCTGGAAAAAAATCAGTGGGTGCTTGGACTCTACTTGGGGATGGTCACAGGTCAAATCTTTCAAGATACAGGCCATGTGTTGTCCAAGATCTCTGACCTGAGGTGGGGGATGAAGTTTGGTTGATAGGTATAGACGTGGAGTCACTCTACACCTCGATCCCCCATAAGTGCGGCATAAGAGCAGTAGAGAGCTTCTTGGATTTGCGCTATCCTGAATTTGGCCCACAAAATTAGTTTTTGATAGAGCTATTGGATTTTTCCGTATCAAACAACTTTTTTAAATTTCTTTGCACTACTATCAGCAAATCAAAGAAACCTCATGGGGGCAGCATGGGCGCCTGTGTATCCCTGCTTGCATTTGGGGCTTTGGGGGGAATAAGAGGTATTCACGTTGCTAATGTACCTGTACCACGTACATACATGGTTAAGAAACATTGACAGTGTGTTTGTTGTGTGGAGAGGCGATATTGCTGACCTGCATAAATTTGTAGATCAGCTGAACAGGAATGATCCTAATATACATCTACCTTACACCTTTGATAGTACACAAATATCATTCCTTGATCTTTGGATTGCCATTGAGAATTGCAAACTGTGTACATGCACCTTCCGCAAGGAAACTGGGGCTAATACACTTCTATGGGCTGATAGCCACCATACTCCCTGGCTTAAAAATGGTAAACCAGTGAGTAAACCAGTGGGTCAGTTCCTTAGGATCAAAAGGAATTGTACTAAAACAGTCGATCTAAGAAAGAAGGGAGCTGTATGGGAAATTCAGTGAATGTGGATACCCCCATAAGGCAAATTTGTAAGGCGAAAGAGCAGCAATCCAGAATACAGGGAGTCTTCTCTCCCTGGACTCCAGTACTGAAAGTAAAAAATGAATAGAACCAGGTCCGGTGAGATTAATAACAGCCTATGGTGCTCAATGGGATCTAGTGCGTAAAATACTTGAAAAGCACTGGGGAGTACTGACCAGTAGCCTGGGGCCATCTGACATTGTGAGACTGAGTCCCAAGATGGTAGCACAAAGGGCCAAAAATCTGGGAGGTATTCTGATACACTCGGAGTTTGTAAAAGAACCAAGCTTTATTTGGTTGTAAGAATATCCCTGAAGTAAAGGAATGTTTCCCTGCAACACATGCCAAATTTGCCCCTTTGTGGACAGGACTAATACTTTCTTTGACACAAAGGCTCAAAAATCCTATGAGATTAGAGATATAATCAATTGCTCCACGATGAGGGTAATCTATATGCTTACCTGCCCGTGCCCTAAGATCTATATAGGGAAAACAAAAAGACCCTTGAAAGTCAGGATAGGTGAGCACCTACAGGATATTAAAAAGGAGAAGGAAAGAGATCTAGAAAAAGACCCGGAGAAAACCCTGGCGAAACATTTTGCCTTGTGTCATGAAGGAAAGAGTAAAGGGGATCTACATCCTCAAATTACCATCAATGAAGAAGGACTTCAACCATATCCTACTCCAGAAGGAAAAGTGGTGGATATATAGTTTGAAGTCCCTCACTCCTTTGGGGCTCAACACAGAGCTGAACCTCCAGGTTTTCCTTGAAACCTGAGGAATGTATTTCCTGTCGTATCATTTTCCTTGCAAACTCCTAATTCTCTATATCTCTCTCCTAAGTACATATCCTTATCCCCTTTCTAGTTTAAATATTACTATACTAGGCTGTCCTCCACTATCTGTATACCTGATTGACACTGATTTATATAAATATCTCATCTGGGTTGTATGTGTCACTTCTCAATGTATCATTTCTTACACACATTTATTATTAAATGCAGATATATAAAAATTCTTTCAGGTACCTCCACTTACTACCATTCTTCTGGCAATTTCTTTTCTGTTTGCTTTCCCTGAAACACCAAAAAAACAAATATGACACTCGTGTTTGAAGGTAAGGGGAAGATGTGGATACTGACCTTACCCCTTACTAAATAAATAATACCATCTAGAAAAAGAGTTATTCCATGCAGTTCATTAGAGAGCACAAACCATAATAGACAGAAGAGCACTTGATTGTCCCTTTATATTTCCCTAGGAAGCACTACTATAGTGGACTTGCTGTTATAAGGGACAGACACTTGCTGGCCCCTCCCCGTCCAGACAAAGCCACGCTACTCCTCTAGCGAAACACATTGATGTCACCACAGTCATGTGACGCCACTCACAGTATGCCCCGCTCCAACAGGGACTAGTAACGGAAGGTGATTCATACCATTACCTGACCTAAAAGGCGTTTGCCTTGGATCACTTTGTGGACCACTCTGCCTTATCAAAGAGCTGTTTGACCTACAGTGCGACTGACATACAGCACCAGCCCACTACTGATACAGCGAAAGTCATAGAACATCCAAATCCATCAGGATGTGGTAACGTATGATGTACATCTTCACATGTTACTTGCTGGAACAGCGGATTTGAAATTCTTCCTTTAACCACTTGCCGACCAGCCGCCATTGTTTTACAGGGACTGGTCGGCACATTCTAGCATCATTTTACTACTTCCCATTGCTCTGCCACTGCTCTGAGCCAGCATGTCCATTTGGTGTGGTTTTGCGTTGGGGCTTGTCTCTCCTCGGCGCGGGAGCTGCGATGCGCCCTGTGGATCCTTCCTCCCCCTCCCCCTTAGGAGGTCTGGGCGGATACCCCTCGGCGCATCGGCGCCACGTTCCCTGCGTCTTACGCGGGACGTTGTTCATGACGTCACCGCGCCGACGTCTGGAGCGTCATCTGCGTGATTACCATTGGGGGGAGGGTTTGTGGCGCCAAACACTGAGCAGTCATTTCAGCTCAGGTGCGGACGCCGCTCCCCTCCTCCCGCAGGCTCACGCACGTGGCGTTGGCGGCATGTGTGTATGGGTTCCCCAATCGGAGCCAGCTGCTTACACGGCCAGTCTCCCCTTGGGGTCTCTGCACACTAGCTGATTTCATCTCGCTAGCTGTGCATGTTATGCAGCATCAGGTAAACCCTTTCATGTCTATGCTTACCCTCACTGTCATGCTTTCTGCTCTGCTGCACTTTACACCTTGTTTCTTGTACTAGTTTTTTATACACCTTTTTTTTTTTTATATATTCCCCCTACTCTTTAACTCACACAGATCCAGATTTTCCACCATTTATTATTTTCTCTATCAGATCCCCTTTTTAGTATACAACCTTCACGGCATTATCTATGAGCACTTTTCATATATGGGTATCTCTGGACACATCATTTATATTATTTTCCAACGCATTTTGCTCCATCTTAATTAATATACAATTATACACCATTTCCAACATTTATTCCCAGGTATTCTTTTCTGACAAGCTATGCCCCATCATTATTGTCACATTCATTCCCTCAATTAGACTTCCTTCATTATATGACTTATATTGTATTACTCATAAGTAATCTTTATATACAAGTATCTTTGTATACATTATTTATACTATATAATACTCAATATAACCTACTCTGTTTTGTATGGATACTGATATACTACATTTCTTAACATTTATCCCCAGGTATTCCTACTTTTGACAATTTATTTTTATCATTGCTGCCACATGGAGATCATCTCACTACCCATACATTGTCATTTCATTACCTGATGTCATCCATACATCACATGCTGCCTCAGCTCCCGCTATGGGGTTTGTTGCCCCCGGCCCACTCCGGGCCATCTGTCACGTGCCACGCTCAGTGTCAGGGTTGGTAAGTGTTTGTCTGGCTAAAATCTTTCCAGCATTTTTTGTTCTATTCCTCTCTATATGGATTGAGGTTGACTTTTTGTATATACCCTACAGGATTACTATGCATCAGCTCCTGATGAGTGGACAATATCATCCACGAAACGCGTCGAGCTACAATTGATGCCAGAATTTTATCCATTGTTACCCTGATGTGACTAATTTATTAATATCATGATTATATCATCTTGCTACGCAATTTTATTATCAGTTACTGGATATGCCATCCCTGGCACCTATAGGCCATATGTTATTTTGTACCAACATTACTTTGACCATGACTTATCCAGTGTAATTATATATTCAATTGCTTGTACTTTTCCACCTATTATGCCTATAATTTTGTGCCAGTTATATATGTATGTCTGTATATACACATGAAATTCCTTTACTATATATTTACTTATATTAATAAATACTACAATGTTAATCCTCCGCATTTCAAATTGCTTCATTTAAAGTCCCAAACTCCTTGTTATATATACCTGATTCCGGGATGGAGGCGACTAGTGCGCCTCATTTAAAGTCCCAATTTCCCCCCTTTTTCTGCAAACCAAGTACCGGGATGGAAGCATTTGGAAAGTTGGATTAGCAGTGTTCCCCTGCTATCCACGCGAGAGGCTTAACACATGCCCTATTTGGGGCTGAATTTCTGGATTAGTTATATATTCTGTACATATTATGTATGCCTTCATTTACTGTACACAATGTTAGCATTGATGGCATTTCCAGCACTGGTTGCTATATACAATTTTATTTGTTATCATTATTAATATTTTAATGTTTTGTCATTTTACTACTTCCCATTGCTCTGCCACTGCTCTGAGCCAGCATGTCCATTTGGTGTGGTTTTGCGTTGGGGCTTGTCTCTCCTCGGCGCGGGAGCTGCGATGCGCCCTGTGGATCCTTCCTCCCCCTCCCCCTTAGGAGGTCTGGGCGGATACCCCTCGGCGCATCGGCGCCACGTTCCCTGCGTCTTACGCGGGACGTTGTTCATGACGTCACCGCGCCGACGTCTGGAGCGTCATCTGCGTGATTACCATTGGGGGGAGGGTTTGTGGCGCCAAACACTGAGCAGTCATTTCAGCTCAGGTGCGGACGCCGCTCCCCTCCTCCCGCAGGCTCACGCACGTGGCGTTGGCGGCATGTGTGTATGGGTTCCCCAATCGGAGCCAGCTGCTTACACGGCCAGTCTCCCCTTGGGGTCTCTGCACACTAGCTGATTTCATCTCGCTAGCTGTGCATGTTATGCAGCATCAGGTAAACCCTTTCATGTCTATGCTTACCCTCACTGTCATGCTTTCTGCTCTGCTGCACTTTACACCTTGTTTCTTGTACTAGTTTTTTATACACCTTTTTTTTTTTTATATATTCCCCCTACTCTTTAACTCACACAGATCCAGATTTTCCACCATTTATTATTTTCTCTATCAGATCCCCTTTTTAGTATACAACCTTCACGGCATTATCTATGAGCACTTTTCATATATGGGTATCTCTGGACACATCATTTATATTATTTTCCAACGCATTTTGCTCCATCTTAATTAATATACAATTATACACCATTTCCAACATTTATTCCCAGATATTCTTTTCTGACAAGCTTTGCCCCATCATTATTGTCACATTCATTCCCTCAATTAGACTTCCTTCATTATATGACTTATATTGTATTACTCATCAGTAATCTTTATATACAAGTATCTTTGTATACATTATTTATACTATATAATACTCAATATAACCTACTCTGTTTTGTATGGATACTGATATACTACATTTCTTAACATTTATCCCCAGGTATTCCTACTTTTGACAATTTATTTTTATCATTGCTGCCACATGGAGATCATCTCACTACCCATACATTGTCATTTCATTACCTGATGTCATCCAAACATCACATGCTGCCTCAGCTCCCGCTATGGGGTTTGTTGCCCCCGGCCCACTCCGGGCCATCTGTCACGTGCCACGCTCAGTGTCAGGGTTGGTAAGTGTTTGTCTGGCTAAAATCTTTCCAGCATTTTTTGTTCTATTCCTCTCTATATGGATTGAGGTTGACTTTTTGTATATACCCTACAGGATTACTATGCATCAGCTCCTGATGAGTGGACAATATCATCCACGAAACGCGTCGAGCTACAATTGATGCCAGAATTTTATCCATTGTTACCCTGATGTGACTAATTTATTAATATCATGATTATATCATCTTGCTACGCAATTTTATTATCAGTTACTGGATATGCCATCCCTGGCACCTATAGGCCATATGTTATTTTGTACCAACATTACTTTGACCATGACTTATCCAGTGTAATTATATATTCAATTGCTTGTACTTTTCCACCTATTATGCCTATAATTTTGTGCCAGTTATATATGTATGTCTGTATATACACATGAAATTCCTTTACTATATATTTACTTATATTAATAAATACTACAATGTTAATCCTCCGCATTTCAAATTGCTTCATTTAAAGTCCCAAACTCCTTGTTATATATACCTGATTCCGGGATGGAGGCGACTAGTGCGCCTCATTTAAAGTCCCAATTTCCCCCCTTTTTCTGCAAACCAAGTACCGGGATGGAAGCATTTGGAAAGTTGGATTAGCAGTGTTCCCCTGCTATCCACGCGAGAGGCTTAACACATGCCCTATTTGGGGCTGAATTTCTGGATTAGTTATATATTCTGTACATATTATGTATGCCTTCATTTACTGTACACAATGTTAGCATTGATGGCATTTCCAGCACTGGTTGCTATATACAATTTTATTTGTTATCATTATTAATATTTTAATGTTTTGTCATTTTACTACTTCCCATTGCTCTGCCACTGCTCTGAGCCAGCATGTCCATTTGGTGTGGTTTTGCGTTGGGGCTTGTCTCTCCTCGGCGCGGGAGCTGCGATGCGCCCTGTGGATCCTTCCTCCCCCTCCCCCTTAGGAGGTCTGGGCGGATACCCCTCGGCGCATCGGCGCCACGTTCCCTGCGTCTTACGCGGGACATTGTTCATGACGTCACCGCGCCGACGTCTGGAGCGTCATCTGCGTGATTACCATTGGGGGGAGGGTTTGTGGCGCCAAACACTGAGCAGTCATTTCAGCTCAGGTGCGGACGCCGCTCCCCTCCTCCCGCAGGCTCACGCACGTGGCGTTGGCGGCATGTGTGTATGGGTTCCCCAATCGGAGCCAGCTGCTTACACGGCCAGTCTCCCCTTGGGGTCTCTGCACACTAGCTGATTTCATCTCGCTAGCTGTGCATGTTATGCAGCATCAGGTAAACCCTTTCATGTCTATGCTTACCCTCACTGTCATGCTTTCTGCTCTGCTGCACTTTACACCTTGTTTCTTGTACTAGTTTTTTATACACCTTTTTTTTTTTATATATTCCCCCTACTCTTTAACTCACACAGATCCAGATTTTCCACCATTTATTATTTTCTCTATCAGATCCCCTTTTTAGTATACAACCTTCACGGCATTATCTATGAGCACTTTTCATATATGGGTATCTCTGGACACATCATTTATATTATTTTCCAACGCATTTTGCTCCATCTTAATTAATATACAATTATACACCATTTCCAACATTTATTCCCAGATATTCTTTTCTGACAAGCTTTGCCCCATCATTATTGTCACATTCATTCCCTCAATTAGACTTCCTTCATTATATGACTTATATTGTATTACTCATCAGTAATCTTTATATACAAGTATCTTTGTATACATTATTTATACTATATAATACTCAATATAACCTACTCTGTTTTGTATGGATACTGATATACTACATTTCTTAACATTTATCCCCAGGTATTCCTACTTTTGACAATTTATTTTTATCATTGCTGCCACATGGAGATCATCTCACTACCCATACATTGTCATTTCATTACCTGATGTCATCCATACATCACATGCTGCCTCAGCTCCCGCAATGGGGTTTGTTGCCCCCGGCCCACTCCGGGCCATCTGTCACGTGCCACGCTCAGTGTCAGGGTTGGTAAGTGTTTGTCTGGCTAAAATCTTTCCAGCATTTTTTGTTCTATTCCTCTCTATATGGATTGAGGTTGACTTTTTGTATATACCCTACAGGATTACTATGCATCAGCTCCTGATGAGTGGACAATATCATCCACGAAACGCGTCGAGCTACAATTGATGCCAGAATTTTATCCATTGTTACCCTGATGTGACTAATTTATTAATATCATGATTATATCATCTTGCTACGCAATTTTATTATCAGTTACTGGATATGCCATCCCTGGCACCTATAGGCCATATGTTATTTTGTACCAACATTACTTTGACCATGACTTATCCAGTGTAATTATATATTCAATTGCTTGTACTTTTCCACCTATTATGCCTATAATTTTGTGCCAGTTATATATGTATGTCTGTATATACACATGAAATTCCTTTACTATATATTTACTTATATTAATAAATACTACAATGTTAATCCTCCGCATTTCAAATTGCTTCATTTAAAGTCCCAAACTCCTTGTTATATATACCTGATTCCGGGATGGAGGCGACTAGTGCGCCTCATTTAAAGTCCCAATTTCCCCCCTTTTTCTGCAATTCTAGCAAATCACCGTAGGTGTACTTTGGCACCTGCTGCACGGCGTGGACACAATGCGTATGGCCGACGGCTGCGATGTTCGCTGGCTACCTGCTATCGCGGGAACGAGAGCCAGAACGAGAGCACTGCTATAAGGTATGTGCATCCTATGGATCCGGTCAGGGTATCCATTTACTTCCATTAAACATCTGTATGCTTTTTGGTGTCTACTGTTGCCCTTTCATTCGAGTATCTACACGCCTTCCGGTGTCTATTGTTACCCTCTTACTGGAGAAGATACCCCTTCACTATTTGTCCTATGGACTCTCATTATTTGCTGTTCCATATTTCACTATGGACATTTTGATCACAAATTGCTATTTTTTCACATCTCAGTGTTGATATATTTTTTCTTTTCACATGTTTATTGAGTACATGTTAGACATGTTGATATATTTTTTTTAATTTTTTTAGCACATGTTAGATATTTCTAGCGCTGCACTTTATATATTTTGAATTTATAGCTATTATTAGACTACTCATAATGTTTACACTCACATTGATCTATTGCTTATGGACTAGTTTTTCTTGGAGTCTCTCTCGGGCTAGTCAATCAGATCTCTTACATTCTCGGACCATGATCCAATTTTCTGTTCCCTGACTCCCTTATCGACTGATAACAAACAATGCACTTGGCATTTGAATGAAAACTTAGATGATGCAGTGGTGCAGCAACAAATCTCAGACACCATCTCCCTTTATTTTGTGGAAAACGCGTCAGTGGTGGTAGAGGCGGCTTTGATTTGGGAAGGCCACAAGACGGTGGTTAGAGGAGACCAGGCATAAATACCGCAATGTCCCTGAAGTATCATCAGAGCTTCAGTCTCTTCACATGGAGCTCTCTAGTCTCCTTGAAGCTCATATCCGAGCCTGCTTGCATCACGTCTCTAAGTTTCATGAGTTTGGGATAAAATGTGGGAAGCTGTTGGCCAGAGCCCTCCGGCATCAGAGAACATTTGTGCATGTGCACAAGCTACACACTGCTTTGGGCACCCCAGTCTTGCACCCTTCTAAGATAGCCATGGCATTTCAAGACTGCTATGCCCAGCTCTACAAACTACCAGACACTTTTCCTGGGGCTTCCAAGTCACAGAAGACTTCACGTATTCTAGAATATTTGGATGAGGCACAGTTCCTGATGTTCATCCCTCAAACATCTCGAAAACTCGATGCAGCTATCACCCCAACTGAATTGGCAGCAGTTATTAAAGAACTTCCTTAAGGAAAAAGCCTGGGCTCTGATGACTTTAACAATGCCTATTATAGCAAATTTCTTTCCCAACTTTCCACTCCCATGTGTACTCACTCTAAAGCCCTTGCTATAGGTGCTAACACCCCTAGGGAGGCTTTGTTGACCCATATCACTGTTCTCCCCAAGGAGGGGAAGGACCATACTCTCCCCAGTAACTACAGGCTGATCTCAGTCTTGAACACTGATATTAAGATACTGACCCGGGTATTAGTGAACCACTTGAAGTCCGTACTGCCGACAGTCATCCACCCCGACCAGACGGGATTTATCTCTGGGAGGCAGGCCAGAGATAACTCCAACACAGCAATCCAGACAATCCACTGGGTGTGAACACATGACAACTAGGGATGGGCGAACTGTTCTGCGCGAGCATAAGTTCGGGCCAAACTTTGGTTATTTGGCCGTTCGGCGAACAACGAATGTTAAAGTATATGAGACACTAACATGAAAAACCAAAAGTGGTCATTTTAAATGCTTATATGCAAGTTATTGTCATAAAAAGTGTTTGGGGACCTGGGTCCTGCCCCAGGGGACATGAATCAATGGAAATTCTTTTTAAAAACTGACGTTTTTTCGGGAGCAGTGATTTCAATAATGCTTAAAGTGAAACAATAAAAATGAAATATTCCATTAAATATCGTGCCTGGGGGGTGTTCATAGTATGCCTGTAAAGTGGCGCAGTTTTCCTGTGTTTAGAACAGTACTGCAGCAAAATTACATTTCTAAAGGAAAAAAGTCATTTAAAACTAATCGCGGCTGTAATGAATTGTTGGGTCTCGGCAATATAGATAAAACTCATTGAAAAAAAATGGCATGGGTCCCCCCCCAGTCCATTACCAGGCCCTCTGGGTCTGGCATTAATATTAGGGGAACCCTGAACCAAAAACCATACCAGACCTGAACGGTCTGGTATGGAAATTAAGGGGAACCCCGCACCATTTTTTTTTTAAATGGCGTAGGGGTCCGCCCCAAAATACATACCAGACTTTGGGTCTGGTATGAATTTTAAGGGGAACCCTGCACCAAAATGTAAATAAAATTACATAGGGGTCTCCCCAAAATCCATACCAGACCCTTATCCAAGCATGCAACCTGGCAGGCTGCAGGAAAAGAGGAGGGGATGAGAGAGTTCCCCCCCTCCTGAACCATACCAGGTCACATACCCTCAACATGGGGAGGGTGCTTTGGGGTCTGACCCAAAGCACCTTGTCCCCATGTTGATGGGGACAAGGGCCTCATCCCCACAACCCTTACCCAGTGGTTGTGGGTGTATGCGGGCGGGGGGCTTATCGGAATCTGGAAGCCCCCTTTAACAAGGGGACCCCCAGATCCTGCCCCCCATGTGAATTGGTAACGGGGTACATTGTACCCTTACCATTTCACAAAAAAAGTGTCAAAGATGGTAAAAAAGACAAGAGACAGCTTGGGACAAGTCCTTTATTAAAAGATAAAAAAATAAAAATGTCCCACAATGTAAATTCATGCCGCCTAATTGACCAGAAAAAAAAAAGCTGCAACAGTTCTGCCTCCATGGGAGGCTCCCGCCGAGTGACGCTTCTGCTTGGTGACAGCTGTTATATAGCTGAGGGCGGGGCCACCTGGTGACATAAACAGGTGACCCTGCCCCCCTCTGGCGCCACGCTCTCTCTCCCCCCTCTTTCTCTGCGGCCTGCCAGGCTGCGTTCTCGGATAAGGATCTGGTATGGATTTTGGGGGAACCCCTACGCCATTTTTTAAAAAAATTTGCCGCAGGGTTCCCCTTAAAATCCATACCAGATGGATTTGGGGGGGACCCCAATTTTTTTTTTTTTCATTTTTGGCTCGGGGTTCCCCTTAATATTCATACCAGACCCAAAGGGCCTGGTAATGGGCTGGGGGGAACCCATGCCATTTTTTTCAATGAGTTTAATCTATATTGCCGAGACCTGGCAATTCATTACAGCCGCGATCAGTTTTAAATGACAATTTTTCCTTTAGAAATGTCATTTTGCAGTGGTACTGTTCTAAACATGAGAAAGATGCGCTACTTTACAGGCATACTAAGGCACGATATTTAAAGGAATATTTAATTTTTATTGTTTCACTTTAAACATTATTAAAATCACTGCTCCTGAAAAAACGGTTGCTTTAAAAACTTTATTTTGTATTGATACATGTCCCCTGGGGCAGGACCCAGGTCTCCATACACTTTTTATGGCAATAACTTGCATATAGGCCTTTAAAATGAGCATTTTTGATTTTTCATGTTTGTGTCCTATAGACTTTAATAGAGTTTGCCTGTTCGTGGTGTTCTGGTGCAAAACCGAACCGGGGGGTGTTCAGCTCATCCCTAATGTGATGTATTAGATAGATATTTGAATCAAATATTTAATTTGAATATATTTATTTCATGCATACTTTGCTATATTTATTTTGTTTTGTCTTTTTATTATCTTAGTATTATAATAATATATTATAACATTAATCATTTCAACTAGTTTTCATTATATTTGCTTTGCTTCCTTTTTCTTGAATTATTTTGTTAGTGCAATTTACTTCAATGTATAAATAATAAGTTACTAGCACTAGAGTAGACAAACAAATGTATGAAGAATGTATAAGTATACATTGTTTGCTCTAAGGTCTATTGCTTGGACATTTTAATTTTAGAAAATCTATTTTTTTCTGTATGACCAAACAACTCCTGACAGCTCAGTATTATTTGCATTTACTATTTCAAAACAAAAAGGAGCTGCTATATAAGATTTATTTTTCTCATATCGTCTACCCTGTTTCCAGTAATAACAATCCTTTGCAACTTCCTCTACCGAGGAAGAAAATAATATTGCCATTTTACAGAAAGGACAATCAATACATGGACTTGCCTCACTGTGGATGTGGTGTGGAATAGTATAATAAAGGAATCAGAAAATTCCCAAAGTACACATATCCATCAATCACTCTGTTTTATACTTCTGGATAATGACAGCACTCTGTACAGCTATATAAATAAAATCAACAAGCTTTAAAAAGGAAGAATTTGCTACACTGATTAAGCACATCATCTAATTCAGAAGTAGGGACATAGGTCATCATGACACCCTACTTTTATTATATTGCCATTCATAATTCACCACCTTGCTTGATCTTTTAGTGTAATACTTGCCACATTTTAATTAAAAGGATAACATGTCTGTCTTAGTTTGTTGCTGGCAACCTTTACAGCAATAAAGAAAATATGAAAGTATACACTCTCTGTTGGCAGATACATATGTTATTGCTATCAGGCATGCTCAAGACTGTACTAGTGTTTAAATGAGGAGCACTACGTTCATTATCCTTCAATATCTCTCTACAACTAAAAGAAAACCTGTCATTAACACATACTTTTCCAAACAGGCATGTCTGGAAATGAAGCAAGTGAATACTTACCTTTCCTACTGCCCACACTGCTCCTTAGAAGAAGCCTGCTGGGAAACCGACACTTCCAGTAATGTTGATCCTTCTGCTATCCATTGTGCTCAGGTGAAAGGAGAGGTATTTTGGGGTATTTAGGTGTAGCAAAAAAAGTAAAGTATTCACTTGCTTTTATTCCAAGTATGGCTGACTGAACTAATGTTTGTTAATGATGGGTTTTGCTATATAAACAGGACCAGCACATGCATAAGGTGAATCAGGCAGCCGCTTAGGGCAGCAGTGAGGAGGGGGCGGTAAAGTTCTGACTTCAACAAGAAGAGAAAAAATAGCACATATTAATCAAATAGGAACAGTCCCATTCCCCACACCGCCTGCCTGCCACGCACACTGGCCAATTAACCTCTTGTCTGGCTAAAATGACAGTCCCTTGCTTGCTAATGGGTGCTCAGTGTTTCGGAGCGGTGAGCCAGAGATGACAGATGACCAGAGGCTCCAGCGCCAGGCACGCACCACTAAAAAGGGCAGGTCAGGGGCACTTGCATTTTCGGTACGGGTCACAGTTTCAAAAATGGAGCAGGGCCCTATTTCCTGCAATTCCCCATGCAAATGTGGCTCATAGAGCTGCTACAGTGTGAACCTAGTCTAAAGTGACCATGTCATAATAAAAGTATGGGGGCTACCATTCATGACTTCTTCTTAATTCCCTGACTGTCATGCTGATGTTTTGGCTTCACAGCTTTCTGATTTTTTTTTATCTAAAACATATAATAAAGCATTACGACATAAAAAATACAAAAAGCATGGGGGCTGCTATTGATGACCTCTTAAAAGGGGAAGTATAGCCATGGAAATATGGCCCTACATCACCTGTGGATCACAAGAGTGCAGTTCCTTCTGCACTCCTGTACACATTTTCAGCCGTTAGTGTGCTAAAGTCTGCTGTCGGCTGACATCACTCAGCTGGTCCAGGCACAGGCAAGATTGTGACAATGAAGTCGGGATCCGCCCACATACTTGGATTTAATCACCACTAATGGTGGAAATAGGTGGAGAGGTGCCGCAAAAATCCCCACCCCGCCACCTCCACTGTATACATGAGCAGGGCAAAGGGAGTGTAGTTAGGGGCAGAGCCAAGGGGGTGGCAAAATGAGGTTTTGCCTAGGGTGTTAAAAATCCTTGCACCAGCATTGGCTATAAAGTAGATCTAAACTATAAATGGATAACATTTTGTTTGCTAACAAAAACTACATTTTTACTAAACAGTTGCCTATCTTTTTTTTTTTTTTTTCATAAACACTGGTATCACCTTTTTCCATCCTGTTTTGGATTTCAGTGCTGTTGATCATCTTCTTCAGCTTGTTTCAGACCCCTCCTAAATTAATGCATGCTCTCCCTCGGTAGCTGCATTGGTTTTCTGCTATGTTGGACAGTACTGGACAATGCCTGTGCAATGTGTTTTGGCACAACTGCTTATATGCTCTACCATAGGTGCATATTATAGGGTGATGATACAGAAGCACATCTGGGTGACAATTGTAACCCTATAACAGAAAGTGCCTGAACAAGCACATTCACGGCAGGATCAGCAGGTATTATTTTAATGGAACCTGCATACTAAAAATATTGAAAGTGGCTTTTGAAACAACATTAGCATGTTAAGGTTTAAAGAGATTTCGGTGACTATATTTATTTAACAATTTTTATTTATCAAAACATTTTCCAAACAAAAACATACACTTAATCAACTTATATTTATATACATCCATGTAACAAGACGTTTTTTCCATTGTTTAACAAAGCATCATTCAAAATTATTTCTATATTTTAATTCTTCTTCCTTTTAAGTCAGGGATGTATATGCTATACTAAAAACCTGTTTATCTACCCATCTCCCCGCATTCATACCCATTCATACTAAAAGAAGGAAAAAAAAAAAAAAAAAAAAAAAAAAAAAAAAAAAAAAAAAATTTTTAATTTATTATGTTCTTTACTAATCTTATGCTGTCCTCAAGAGTAATGAAGAGGCTCTGAACTCTTCCCATTTGGTCCAAATACTTTGTTTTGGCATTTTTACCCTTTCTTCTATTATCATTCTTTCCTCTAGGGTACGCATCTCCGTCAACTCACATTCCCATTCTGCAATAGACGGTGCTATTGTGTTTTTCCATTTTCTCGCTATTACCGTTCGTGCTGCTGTCAGAAAATATTTCAGAATTCCCTTTTTAATCTTTTTTATTGAACCTGGAATCATAGATAAAATTGCTACTTGTATTTCTGGATATATTTTTATCCCGGTCATTGTTCTATAAATTTCAAATATTTTTTGCCAGAATGGTTGGATTTCAGAGCAATAGTACCAAATATGTGACATTGTACCTTGGGTTAAATGGCATCTCCAACACCTGTCTGTGTTATCTGGGTTTATTTTGTGTAGATCTACAGGGCATCTATACCATCTGGCTAAGATTTTATAGTTTCTTTCTTGATGTTTGGCCGATATTGAGAGTTTATGGGTCGCTATAAATGCTTTTCCCCATATTTCTCTAGGAAATTCTATTCCGATCTCTGCTTCCCATTTTTTTACATATGGTAGTGTTTGTCTGTTGTTCTCTGAGATTAGATATTTATAGATTTTAGATAGGACATGGGTGGGTCTTACTTCTTGCACAAAGATCTTTTCTAAGTTTGTCATAGGTCTATCTATTATAGATTCTTTTGTTAAGGAATCTATATACCGTCGGAGAAGGCCATGTTGCATCCATTTATTTTTGTGTTCTATCCCTATTTTTTCTAATGGGAGCAGTTTATTTTCTTCCATCGTTTCTATAATTCTAGTGTCCCCATTTCTTTTCCATTTCAGGAACGTTTTAGCTGTGAGTGCCAGTGGGAATTCTGGATTGCTAAATAACGGGGTCATTGGACCTCTATAAGTAGATCCGCTCCCTTTTTTTATCATTTTATCCCATGCTTTTAATGTTGCTACCACTAGGGAGGGCATTTCTCTTTCTGGTGGTCTTTGTGCTTTCATAATCCAAGGAAGGGACTTTAGCTTAAGAGTTGTAATATCCTCTTCTAATTTTACCCATTGTTTATTATCTCTGTTGTGGAACCAGTCTACTATTCTGGTTATCATTATTGCACTGAGGTATGTACCCATATCCGGGAGAGCAAGGCCGCCGTCTTCTTTTGTTTTATTTAACACTGTTCTTTTAATTCTAGGTGACCTGCCTCCCCAAATGAATTTTCCTATTAGTCTGTGTAATTTATCCATATTTTTTGTTGCAGGAAAAATGGGTATTGTCTGTAGGACATATAATATTTTGGGTAGTATGTCCATCTTTACTATATTTATTCTACCGAGCCAGGAGAACATTCCCTTTTCATAATTTTGTAGCGTTCTCGCAATTCTCTGTACCATTGGGACATAGTTATACTCCTGTAACTTATCCAAATCAGTTGGAATATAGGCACCCAGATATTTAATTGTATTCTCTTGCCATTTAAATGGGAAGTCTTTTTTAAGGAGTTCTACCATATCTCTTGATAGATTAATATTTAAGGCTTCGGATTTACTATAGTTTACTTTGAAATTGCTTAATGTACCAAACCGATTGAATTCTGTTATCAAATTTGGTATTGATATTAATGGATTTGTGATGTACATTAGGATATCGTCTGCATATACAGACATTTTATATTCTTTATCTCCTACTTTGATCCCCTGTATATCTAGATTTTTCCTAATCGCTATTAATAGATGTTCCATCACCAGTGTATACAGTATTGGGGATAGTGGGCAGCCCTGGCGGGTTCCGTTTGTTATGGGGATTATATCTGATAAATCCCCGTTCGCCCGTATCTTAGCTGTTGAGTTCTTATATAGAGCCATTATTTTGTCCAGAAGTATAGGACCCAGTCCCCACTGTATTAAAGTTTCTCTAAGGAAACTCCATCCCACCCTGTCAAACGCTTTCTCAGCATCAATTGTCAATAGGCAGGATGGGATGGAGTTCCTTTTTGCATGTTCCATCAGTGTAATTGTTTTTAGAGTATTATCTCTAGCTTCTCTTCCTTCCACAAACCCTACTTGATCTAGATGTATAGATATTGGCATTAGGGGAGCGAGTCTATTGGCAATTATTTTGGCATATAATCTCATATCAATGTTTGTCAGGGAGATTGGTCTATAGTTTCCACATAAGGTATGATCCTTATCTGGTCGGTGACTATATTTAGATGCCATGTAAAGGAATACTATAATGGATTTGGGTCAGTTTTATTCTAAATGATTTTAAACATATATATACATTTTTAAAATTAAGTTGGGTGCTTGTTTTTTTGCTAAAAATATATTTTTCTGTATTAAAAATAAACATTTAATGCATAAGAAAGGATTCCTAGATAACTAGGGGTTAGCTAAATAGACAGAACACCAGTAATCCAGTACATTTTATTGAAAAAAGCTGCTTGAAAAGTGTGAGCCACTAAAATCAAGCCAGTGCTCTAATATATTTGTTTGTGTGCATCAAATTCAGCTGCAACTTTTGTAAAGGACATGTCAAAAGGAGCTTGGATTGTCCTCTGAAACGGTTATAGCAAATAAATAGTATGCACTGATAAAAAATATCAAGCATATGTAGCACCCCTGTTCTAAAATAGGGCTACAGGTAAATTTAGCTATGCTGGGTGGTAGCCAGCCTGGCTAATTTGTAGTGTTTAGTGGTCAAATGACTTCTGTTATAATTCTATTCAGTTGTGGTATTTACCTTTTGTCAGTAGGTGGCACTGTTGCCTTTGACATTAGCATGATGAGCAACAGTACATTCTAGTTATGGATAAACATACTTTTCTCAGCCAATCAGAATCGCCTCTATGAATGCTGGGAGAGGCTATTCATTGTGAAGAAGTCAGGTGATCTTAGTCTTTCTACCCAGGGCTGCGGCCTGGGTGAATGTGTGTGTGTGGAACATCTCCTGGCTGCTAGGCCTGAAGCCTGAGGCCTATCCAGGTGGCCATCTGCTGCTAGGCCTATCTGAGGCCTATCCGGGTGTTCAAGTTCCTGTTGAGGAAAGCCTGCTCAGCATCCGGAAACAATTCTGAAAGGGATGGGTTCTAGAGAAGTACCAGAGGTGACTCTTCATGGACCGGGGATCCATGAGGTGGCTGGGAGAGCTTCAAGAGGGAACTCATCCAAAAGAATTCAGTATGATGCAGTGAGTAAAGCTCAGTTACTATAGGAGACAGCCTATTCTACAGGGCCAGATTAAGAGTAACATGGGCCTGGTGCTAAGGATTTTGGTGGGCCTTTTTATGAAAACAAATAAAATGAAAACGCAAACAATTTTTTGTTGAATTAAATTAAAGAGAGAGAGGGGTGTGAGAGAGTGGTAGAGAGAGGGGGGGTGATAGCGAGATAGGGGGCTGAAAGAGAGGGGATGAGAGGGAGGGGAAAAGAGAGAGAAAGGCGTTGAATGAGAGAGATGGGGATGAGAGAGAGGGGGTGAGAAAAAGGGGAATAGAGAGAGGGTGAAAGACAGAGAGGGTGGTAGGAAAGAGGGGGTTGAAGGGGGCAAGAGAGAGAGAATGGGGGATGAAGGGGGTTAGAGAGAGAACTGGGTGAAAGAGAGGGGATGAGAGAGAGAGGGGGGTGAAAGAGGGAGAGGGGGGGTGAGAGTGAGGGGGTGAGTCTGTGGGGGGCACAGCATAGTACATTACACGGGGGAGGATAGCACAGTACATTACATGGTTGGCACTACACATTACATGGTGGATACATGGATACAGCACATTTAATGGTGGGCGAAGCACATTACATGGTGGGCACAGCACATTACACTGTTGGCACTGCCCAATACAGCACATTAAAAGGTAGGCACCTTACATTATATGGTGGGCACAGCACATGACATGGTTGGTACTGCACAACACAACACATTGCATGGTGGACACAGCACATGCACACGGTGGGCACAGGACCTTATATGGTGGGCACAGCACATGACATGGCGGGCACAGCTGAGCACATTACATGGTGGGCACTGCACATTACAAGTGGGCACTGCACAGCACATTATATGGTGAGCACAGCATATTATATGGTGGGTACTGCATATGGCATGGTGGGCACTGCACAGCACATGGCAAGGTGGGCACTGCATGACACCACATGATATGGTGGGCACTGCGTGACACAGCACAGCACATTAATTGGTGGACACCGCACATGACATGGTGAGCCCTGCATAGCGCATTCCATTGTGGGTACTGCATGGCACATGCCATGGTGGACAATGTACAGCACATTACATGCTGGGTACAGCACATTACATGGTAAGCACTGCATGGCGCAGCACATGACATGAGGGGCACAACACAGCACGACAGGTTGGGCACTGCACAGTAATTTACATGGTGAGCACTGCACATGACACGGTTGGCACTGCATGGCACAGCACATTACATGGTGGGTACAGCGCATTACATGGTGGGCACTGCATGGCACAGCACATTTCATGGTGGGCAATGCAACTGCACATTACATGTTAGGAACTGCACATGACATGGTGGGCACTGCTGAACAGCCCAGCACATTGCACAGTGGGCACAACACACGGCAGGGTGGGCATAGCACATGACATGGTGGGAACTACACATGACATGGTGGGCACTGCATGGCACGTCACATTACATGGTGGGCACTGTACATTACTTGGTGGGATCACTGCATGGCACAGCACATTACATGGTGGGCACTGCAATGTACAGCACATGATATGGTAGGCACTGCAATGTACAGCACATGACATGGTGGGCACTGCACATTACATAGTGAGCACTGCAATGCACAGCAAATTACATACTGGGCACAGCACATTACATGGGGGCACTGAAATGCACATGACAGTGGGCACAGCACATTACATGGGGGCACTGCAATGCACATGACATGACATGACATGGTGGGCTCAGCACATTACATGGGGGGCACTGCAATGCACATGACATGACATGGTGGGCACAGCACATTACATGGGGGCACTGCAATGCACATGACAGTGGGCACAGCACATTACATGGGGGCACTGCAATGCACATGACATGACATGGTGGGCACAGCACATTACATGGGGGGCACTGCAATGCACATGACATGACATGACATAGTGGGCACAGCACATTACATGGGGGCACTGCAATGCACATGACATGACATGGTGGGAACAGCACATTACACGGGGGCACTGCATTGCACATGACATGACATAGTTGGCACAGCACATTACATGGGGGGCACTGCAATGCACAGCACATGACATAGTTGGCACAGCACATTACATGGGAGGCACTGCAATGCACAGCACATGACATAGTTGGCACAGCACATTACATGGTGGGCACTGCAATGCACAGCACATGACATAGTGGGCACAGCACATTACATGGGGGGCACTGCAATGCACAGCACATGACATAGTGTGCACATCACATTACATGGGACCACTGCAATGCACATGACATGACATAGTGGGCACAGTACATTACATGGGGGCACTGCAATGCACATGACATGGTGGGCACAGCACATTACATGGGGGGCACTGCAATGCACATGACATGGTGGGCACAGCACATTACATGGGGGGCACTGCAATGCACATGACATGACATGGTGGGCACAGCACATTACATGGGGGCACTGCAATGCACATGACAGTGGGCACAGCACATTACATGGGGGCACTGCAATGCACATGACATGACATGACATGGTGGGCTCAGCACATTACATGGGGGGCACTGCAATGCACATGACATGACATGGTGGGCACAGCACATTACATGGGGGGCACTGCAATGCACATGACATGGTGGGCACAGCACATTACATGGGGGGCACTGCAATGCACATGACATAGTGGGCACAGCACATTACATGGGGGGCACTGCAATGCACATGACATAGTGGGCACAGCACATTACATGGGGGCACTGCAATGCACATGACATGGTGGGCACTGGGCACAAGAGAGCACATTACATGGGGGAAGCAGCAGTCTTTCCCCTAGCACAATAAAACCCCTCCCTAACAAATGTACTAACCTTATCTTAACAACAGCATGTAAGTGTAAGATGTCCTTCCTCCCGGGCTCCTGCTGGTTAGAACATCAGCGCCCCTCCCCCAGACAGCTCCCAGGCACTGAGGAGGATCTGTGTGAGTGGAACAGATCCTGTGATAGGAGTCAGACATCGACAGAGACAGGACTCAGCTGCATTGACTAACACTTGTCTCCTCCATGTGTGCACGGAGGGCTCCTCTTCCTTCAGGAAGGCACACAGATATTCATAAGCCACTGCCATGGGCCTATATTGAGGGAGGGGCCTGGAGCTGCAGCTCCACCAGCCCCTATGTTAATCCGGCCCTGCTATTCTACAAAGTACAGATGTGCTGGTTCAGCTTAAAGGTTCTTTTCCTGTACTGCTGTCAGCCTTATCTCACCTATTTTTGTCTAAGGAGTCTGCATGTTTGCTGATAATTACTAAGGGTGTTCTGTGCCCTATCCCCTCTCTCTCACATTTTTCCTGTTTGAGAAATAAACTTCTCTCTTGTTTAAGCATAAAAGTGACTATGTCTAGTAACCTGCACCCTGAGGAAGTATGTCAGCTCTCTCTACCTCTGGTAGTCACCATCAGGCTCCCGGAAAATTGAGGTAGGTGCTACACATATTTTTTTTTTTATAACCGTTTAAGAGGATTTACTCTTTTCAGGTGTAGTTCATGTAATCAATACTATTTTATGTTTGCTAGCTAAATTCTTTCATCACAATTGGTTATTTCAGTGTTTCTCAACTCCAGTCCTCAAGGCGCCCCAATAGGTCATGTTTTCAGGCTTTCCATTGTTTTGCACAGATGATTGGATCAAATTCACTACCTTAGTAATTACCACAGCTGTTTCATCTGAGGGAAATCCTGAAAACATGACCTGTTGGGGTGCCTTGAGGACTGGAGTTGAGAAACACTGGGTTATTTTATGGGGGGGTTGTTTGCAACATTTCGATAAATTGAAGTTTACACTTCAAGCTTGGCTACTTGTTTCAAGGCAGCAACATCAAAATTATAGCAATATTTAATAACCTTTTTTGTAAATTGGAATTTCTGAATGGAATGAAAGAGAAAAGAGTTCTACTTTGAATATATGTGCTCTAGACTATTGTATTAATATTCATTTTGCATGTTTTATGTGCATTGACATTTAATAGTTCCCACCATTTTAGAACTTTAGTCAACCATTATATTTTATATCATTTTAATGTCAGTAGTTCACCGGTGCCTTTTTGTCTTACTTAATTACAACTCACTTAGAATGCAAATCTTGGGTTACATGTACAGTATATTTTTCTCAGCATGTTAAAAGTATGACTAGTATAATTAATAGGCTGTGCACATGCAAACAATGTTGCTTTGAGCCAATACTAGCTATCTGGTTTCAATCAGTTATTTAATTTCAAATCTGTAGATAACTCTGTAGCACTGGCATTGTATGAGCGGTGGAAATGACCACAGACTTTTTTTGGCTTTTGGCTTTTTTTCCTGTAAGCCTGGGTACCTGCTCAAGAACCGCTGCACCACCAAATTCAGGATGTGTACCAAACATGGAACATGGGTCAAGTGTCCCTGTAAGAGGGCAGAGAGAAGGTTGGTGACATTGTCACATACAACCATTCCTGGCTAAAGCTGGCGTGGCGTCAACCACCTCTGAGCCTGTCCCTGCAGAGCTGACAGAATCTCTGCGCCTGTGTGGCTTCTGTCTCCTAGGCAGACCAACTCAAGCATGGCATGACATGTTTAAGCCTGACTGTTTGCATAGCCCCTTAAACACTTATGGAGCACCGCTGGTTCAGAGGAAAAATCTGCAGAAGAGGCCATAGAGGAAGAATAAGAGGAGGGGGTGGAGGAGAGAGCTGTGGCAGAATCACCACTAGCATTTTGGAGGTGTGGTGACAGAACAAGCTCCAACAACACTGAACCCTGTCCTGCATCCTTCCCAGCTGGCAGCAAAGTTTACCAGTGCGCTGACAGGGAAAGGTAACGTCCCTGCCCATGCCTGCTGGACCATGAGCCAGCGGTAATATGCACCTTACTGCTGACCGCCCTGTCCAACGAGGCCATAGCATTGCCTTCCAAATGCCGGTAGAGAGCCAGAATGGCCTTCCAAGAAAAGAAATGGCATTTTGGAACCTGCCACTGAGGTACAGCACATTCCAAAAATTCACGAAAGGGGGCATAATCTGCCACCTGAAAAGGCAGCAGTTGCAGTGCTAGCAATTTGGCCAAGCTAGCATTTAGACGAAGAGCATGTGGATGGCTGGGACCGAATTTCTTTTTACGGTTCAGCAACTTGGCTAGGGAAATGTGCCTGCTAAAATCAGATGGTGGTGTACTGCTAGCAGAATGGTTGCAAGTACTTGGGACACTTATTGCGATACCAAAAACACAAGACAAAAATTCCCCAGGGGGGTTTTTTAGGCAGCAATACATTAAATATTATTATAACAATAAAGTAAATAAAGTTCATAATGAGTTTGAATATGCAACAAGTTTATTGTAAAATACAGACTCTGGTTCACATGTAACAAACATCAGCATAAAACATCACTTATGGCTAAAAGGGCCCCCAGATGAATAGCGTATCATAAAATTAATATCCACATGAATACCCTGATGTATTTCGACCCATTGGTCTTCTTCAGGGGGATTTAGATTCTAGGAAAATATATCACAGTTAGAGTTTAAACTTGAAACTTTAATCAAGATGTAAAACATTTACACAGCATTTTCCATTAGTAAATAACTGTATTACATCATATCTATGGAGGTATATTTGCCATTGAGTGGATGATATGGTAGTGATGCACCACACGAACCAGATTGTTTAAAAACATGAAGGCCCAGAGATCCCAGAGACCACACATATCCCTCTGTGCACCACAGGCGCATCCGCAGTCCATCGGACTTACAAGGGGCCACACACTTGGACGGGGGAGAGGACGGGGGGGCGAGGCACCTGCCATTATATATGAAAGGACTTTATTAGGAACCTTAGTAGTAAATATTCTAAAAGTGTCTAGTATCATTATTAGTACCATCACTAACTCACTACTCTTTGGCTTCAGGTATGCTTATATACCATACTTGTTTCACTTTTGCCATCACTACTCACACACATGTCCTAGTTCATACTTCATCTTTTTACACTTACCCCATGCACTTATGGTATCTAACTTAATAATTGAGACATGGCTTTTTTTTTTCACTGGCACTCAATATACATTTTTAGTTTTCATCACTGTTTGGTTTGTTATAGTTTTTTACACCTTTTCTGTTTCCCACTTCACGCTCCACAATGCACTCCCACGATTACTTCACATCCATTACTATCACCACTCACCTACTCTATTTAGACACATTTTCATTCATTTGCATTTTATATTTATTACACTATTAATAAATTACATACCGTATTTATCGGCGTATAACACGCACTCCAAGTTTAGGAGAGAATTTTAAGGGAAAAAACTTTTAGGAGGGAAGTTTAAGGAAAAGAAACATACATTAAAATGCCCATCAATGCAGCCTCATCAGTGTTCATCTGCAGCCTTGTTAATGTCATTGCAGCCTTTTCAGTGTCAGTGCAGTCTTGTCAGTGCAGCTTTGCCCCAGTGCAGCCTTGTCAGTGCAGCTTTGCCCCAGTGCAGTCTTGTCAGTGCAGCCTTGCCCCAGTGAAGCCTTGTCAGTGCAGTCTTGTCAGTGCAGCTTTGCCCCAGTGCAGCCTTGCCCCAGTGCAGCCTTGCCTCAGTGCAGCCTTGCCTCAGTGCAGCCTTGTCCCCAGTGCAGCCTTGTCCCCAGTGTCCATGCCTACCGCCTGTCATCGCCGCTGACATACACATGCATGTAGTTTTAAATATGGCGCCGTGGAGTTCGGAGGGACTCGGCGCCGGCGGAACTGAACCGAACGCCGCCGAGATACACATAGTCGAGTGTATTCGGCTCTTTCCGGCACCGCTCACAGTCCCGCCCAGTCCCGCCCTATGATGGACATAACACAGGTCCAATGGCGGGACTGGGCATGACTGTGAGCGGCACCGGAAAGAGCCGAATACACTCGACTATGTGTATCTCGGCTCTGTGATTTCGGCGGCGCTCGTTCAGCACCGCCGTGTTCCTCCGAACTCCGCGGCGCCATATTTAAAACTACTCGCTATGTGAATGTCGGCGGCATTCGCCGCCGATAGCTCACAATTAGCGGGGATCGGCGTATAACACGCACCCATGACTTTCCCCTGATTTTAAGGGGAAAAAAGTGCATGTTATACGCAGATAAATACGGTACTTTCAAGTAATAGGTCCAATCAATAATCTATATACATATATTTAAACAATTATCTCAGTGAGGACTAATCGGCTATTGCCCTACAGCACTAGACACTTTTAGAATATTTACTACTAAGGTTCCTAACAAAGTCCTTTCATATATAATGGCAGGTGCCTCGCCCCCTCGTCCTCTCCCCCGTCCAAGTGTGTGGCCCCTTGTAAGTCCGATGGACTGCGGATGCGCCTGTGGGGCACGGAGGGATATATGTGGTCTCTGGGATCTCTGGGCCTTCATGTTTTTAAACAATCTGGTTCGTGTGGTACATCTCCACCATATCATCCACTCAATGGTAAATATACCTCCATAGATACAATGTAATACAGTTATTTACTAACGAAAAATGCTGTGTAAATGTTTTACATCTTGATTAAAGTTTCAAATTTAAACTCTAACTGTGATAAATTTTCCTAGAATCTAAATCCCCCTGAAGAAGACCAATGGGTCGAAATGCATCGGGGTATTCATGTGGATATTAATTTTATGATACGCTATTCATCTGGGGGCCCTTTTAGCCATAAGTGATGTTTTATGCTGATGTTTGTTACACGTGAACCAGAGTCTGTATTTTACAATAAACTTGTTGCATATTCGAACTCATTATGAACTTGATTTACTTTATTGTTATAATAATATTTAATGTATTGCTGCCTAAAAAACCCCCATGGGGAATTTTTGTCTTGTTTTTTTGTACTACACTTTTGGGTTGTGCAGCCTTGGGTGCTCTCGCATATGTGTTTTCTCCATTGTTTACTTATCGCTATACCTTCATTCCTCTCAGTGCAGGTTTTTGAGAGGACTGGAGGTATAGTAGGGTTGGAGATCTCAGATGAAGAGCAAGGAGAAGTCTGCCTTTTTCTTTGATGTTGGTCTTTCAAGTGCTGTTGCCAACAGACTGCATGGCAGGTCATCATATGTCTGGTCAAGCATGTGATGCCCAAGCAGCTGCTGTTCTGGCCACGCTTGATCCGTTTCAGACATAGGTTGCAAACAACAACGGTGCGATCTGCTGCACATGTGTCGACAAAGGCCCACACCAAGAAACTTTCAAAAGTCAGTGGGGAGTCAGCAGCGCCCTGCACCTTCGGAGCTCTGCGGTGTGATGCAATAGGGTGGCTGCCCTTAAGCTGAGAACATCCTGCCTCATTGGAGTTGTGCCTCCTCCTCCTCTCTTCTCTCAGGCACCCAAGTACAGTCAGTGACCTCATCATCCCCTCCCTCCTCGTCACTGGAGCAAACTTGGCAGTATGCTGCAGCTGGGGGGACATGACTGCCAGTTTCTTGTCCTTCTTGGACACCCCATCTCTCTAGGCTCAAGTTACTCCCTTCCTCAACCTGGGAACAAACATTCACAACACTGTGATCGAATAATTCTGGGGACTCCTCCGTGCATGATGGTGGGGCTATGGAAGGAGTGACTGTGGACAAGGAGCTGTTGAATAGGCCGCTTTGGCAGCTGTGTTGGAAGGCAAACTACTCTGAGCCTGGGTGACAGAGGATGGGGAGGATGAGGACGGCTTTGTTATTCACTCCACCAACTCTTCTGCATATTCTGGCTCAATAACACGGCCAGCAGCAGAAAAAAAGGACAAGCGTGCCCCACGGCCACGTGTTGAGGATGCACCATGTTCACGACCAGCACTGTTGACTGTGGACACAGAGGCTGCTTGCGCTCTTTTAGTGGCCTGTGAGCGTCTGCCTCTCCTTGGTGGCCTTCCGGACATGATGTATATTTTGTTTTGCAACACCACACTACACTGTATTAGGTACTGTGTACACCACCAGAAGTGTAGTAGAAACTGTACTCACTGTAGTAGATACTGTGTACACCACCTGCACTGTATTAGCAACTGTACTACGGCTGCACTGTATTGTGTACTGTGTACACCACCAGAAGTGTAGTAGAAACTGTACACACTGTATTAGATACTGTGTACACCGCGTGCACTGTATTAGCAACTGTACTATGGCTGCACTGTTTTGTGTACTGTGTACATCACCAGAAATGTAGTAGAAACTGTACAAACTGTATTAGATACTGTGTGCACCGCCTGCACTGTATTAGCAACTGTACTACTGCTGCATTGTATTGTGTACTGTGTACACCACCAGAAGTATAGTAGAAACTGTACACACTCTATTAGATACTGTGTATACTGCCTGCACTGTATTAGAAACTGTACAATGGCTGCACTGTATTGTGTATTGTGTACACTACCAGAAGTGTAGTAGAAACTGTACACACTGTATTAGATACTGTGTACACCGCCTGCACTGTATTAGCAACTGTACTATGGCTGCACTGTATTGAGTACTGTGTACACCATCTGAAGTTTATTAGAAACAGTACACCATGGAATGCACTGTAGATATAGGCTACACTGGATGCAGAGTATATATTGTGGAGATGCGACCCCATGTCAGGTGCATATGAGCAGCGTATGCCTGATTTTGATAGGCTTGCTAATTGTACACCTATGTGCTGGCTTCATAATCATCCCAGGAATAGAGGTCAGTGCTCAGACTTGGAGGCAGCTCTGCCTGGCAGACAGGAAGTCTGGCCTGGGAGGTTCAGGAGGAGGGATGAGCCGAACACCCCCTGGTTCGGTTCGCACCAGAACCTGCGAACGGACCGAAAGTTTGCACGAACGTTAGAACCCCATTGACGTCTATGAGACTTGAACGTTCAAAATCAAAAGTGCTCATTTTAAAGGATAATTTGCATGGTATTGTCCTAAAAAGGGTTTGGGGACCCAGGGTCCTGCCCCAGGGGACATGTATCAATGCAAAAAAAGTTTTAAAAAACGCTGTTTTTTCGGGAGCAGTGATTTTAATGATGCTTAAAGTAAAAAAAAAAAAGTGAAATATTCCTTTAAATGTCGTACCGGGGGGGTGTCTATAGTATGCCTGTAAAGTGGTGTGTGTTTCCCGTGCTTAGAACAGTCCCTGCACAAAATGACATTTTTAAAGGAATAAAAGTCATTTAAAACTGCTTGCGGCTTTAATGTAATGTCGGGTCCTGGCAATATGGATGAAAATCAGTGAGACAAACGGCATGGGTACCCCCCAGTTTATTACCAGGCCCTTTGGGTCTTGTATGGATATTAAGGGGAACCCTGCACCCAAATTAAAAAAGGAAAGGTGTGGGGCCCCCAGGCCCTATATACTCTAAACAGCAGTATACAGGCGGTGCAAACAAGACAGGGACTGTAGGTTTTTTGTTAGGTAGAATCTGTTTGCAATTTTGAACTGGTACATTTTTAACGTGTTTAGCTCCAGCCAAAAAATCTATTTTAAGCTTTTTGGAAAACATCGGGAAGGGTTATCACCCCTGTGACATTTGTTTTGCTGTCTGTGCTCCTTCTCTGAAGATTTCACCTCATTTTTTGTCCCAATGACAAATGTTTTTTGAAAATTTGGGGTTTTTAGTGAAACAAGAATTGGTGATAAAGCATCAGTGTAAAGAAGAAAAGTTTTTCCCATATTAACTCAGGAGAGAATTTCCCTTCCTAGGGGTAGATTTCATCTCACTTCCTGTTGTCTCCTTCCATTTGCAAGTAGGAGTCGTTTGTAAGTTGGATGTTTGAAAGTAGGGGTGCTGGTGCCACAGCACTGCAAACCCTCACAGATACTCTAGTTGGAGCGCAGAAACTAGCCCTGCTGCAAAGAATTGCATCAAAAATTGTTATTACACACCCCTGTTAAACAGGGGCTAAAAAAATTAGGCCTTAGGTACTGGTGGCGGCGCCCAGAACCAAAAATGTTCTTACAAGCTATCAGCATGATCATTTCCCCAAGAGGATAATTACTCAGCATAACAGTATAGTCACTCAGCATCAGCATAGGCAGTCTTTGAAGGGATCTGACATTTAAAAAAAAAATATATTCGGTTACATCAGGTGCTTGGTAGCTGGTGGTGATCGAAGACTGATTCATTTTTATGAAGGTCAGTCGATCGACCGAGTCGGTGGACAGACGCACCCTGTGATCGGTTACAAAGCCTCCAGCAGCACTGAATGTGCATTCCCGAAAGAACGATGGATGCAGGACAGGCCAGTAGCTCAATTGCATACTGTGCAAGCTCTGGCCAGTGATCCATCCTCAAGACCCAGTAACCTAGAGGATTTTCGGTGGGAAAGGTGTCCAAGTCAGATCTTGCCCCTAGGTATTCCTGCACCATGTAAAACAGACACTGGCAATGGTTGCTGGAACTGATCATACCTTGGGGCTGCGGACTAAAAAATTGTCTGAACGCATCAGTCAGACAGCCACCTTTTCCACCGCTCCTTCTTTGACCGAAGCCTCAGCAACACGTTGTCCAGAAACAGGAGTTTGTAACCTCCCAGTCTCTGGGAATGCATTGCACAGACCTTTCTGCAAGGCCTCCCGAAGATGTTTCATCCTCTGCTCCCTCTGCGACGGCAAGATAAGGTCCGCAACCTTAACCTTGTAACGTAGATCAAGGAGGGTTGCCAGCCAGTATTGTTCCTTCTCCTTGATAACACAAATACAAGGATCCTTCTGCCGGCTTTGCAGGATCAGGGAGGCCATGCAGCGTAGGTTTGCTGAGGCATTCGGTCCAGAGTCCTCTGGGTCACTAAGGACGACATGATCCGCAGCCACCTCCTCCCAGCCACGTACAAGTCCATGTGTTTCAAGTGCTAGCAATTTTGCCAAGCTAGCATTCAACCGCTGGGCATGTGGATGGCTGGGAGCAAACTTCTTTTTGCAGTGCAGCAGCTGGGGCAGGGAAATTTGCCTGGTACAATCTGACATTGGTGTACCGATAGCAGATTGCCCGCAAGTACTTGGCTGTAAAACACCTAATTCTACACCTTCATTCCTCTCAGTGCAGGTCTCAAAGAGGTCTGAAGGTATAGTGGGGTTGGAGATCCCAGCTGATGAGGAGTAAGGAGAGGTCCTCTTTGTTTTTCGGTGTGGGTCTTTTAGGTACGCTTGCCAACGAACTGCATGGCAGGTCAACATATGTCTGGTCTAGCATGTGGTGCCCAAGCAGGAGATGTTTTGGCCACGCGAGATATGCTTGAGACATATGTTGCAAATAGCAGCGGTGCCATCTGATGCACTCGTCTCAAAAAAGGCCCACACCAAAGAACTTTTGGAATAACGCGCAAAGACAGCAGCGCCCTGCACATGCGGAGCTCTGAGGTGTGATGCAGTTAGTGTGCTGCCTTTAGGATGGCCCCTGGAGGGCATCCTGCCTCGTCGGTGATGTGCCTCCTCCTCCTCCTCTCTCTTATCAGGCACCCACGTTGAGTCAGTGACCTCATCATCCCCTCCCTCCTCATCACTGGAGCAAACCTGGCAGTATGCTGCAGCAGGGGGAACATGACTGCCAGATTGCTGTCCTTCTTGGGCACCCCCTCTGTCCGTGCTCACGTTACTGCCTTCATCTAGCTCAGTATCTTCATCAGAGCCTTCTAAACGCTGGGCATCCTCCTGGAGCATGTACCCAACACTGTGGTCAAACAGTTCGAGGGACTCCTCAGGAGGACATGGTGGGGCTAGGGAAGGAGTCACTGATGCTATTGAGTCCTGAGGCCACGTTGGCAGCTGCTTTGCCAGACAAAGTACCCTGAGCATGGGTGAGGGAGGATGAGGAGGATGAGGACGGCTTTGTCATCCACTCGACCAAGTCTTCCGCATGTTGCGGCTCAACACGGCCAGCTGCCAAAAAAATGGCCAAGCGTGTCCCACAACCACGTGCTGATGAGGATGCACCGGCTCCACGACCAGCAACGTTGCCTCTAAACACAGAGCCTGCTTACCCTCTTTTATTGGCTTGTGACTGTCTGCCTCTCCTTGTTGGTCTTCCAGACATACTAATGGCCTGTAGCTGCACTAATCTGGGATATATATATATATATATATATATATATATATATATCTATATATATATATATATATATCTATATCTATATATATATATATATATATATGTACTGATACTGCAGCTAGCAAAATCAACTGCCTGCCTACGGTATGAGAACACCACCAACCTTCTACAAGTAGCTTTAGCTGAACACTGTGCATAGGTCGCACTAAACTAACTTGTAGCTTTAGCTGAACTCTGTACAGAGGACGCACTACACTAACGTTTAAATAATGTAGCTGCCTGCGGTAGTGATATTATCAGGAAAACACCACCAACCTTTACAACCTCTACAGGTAGCTTTAGCTGAACACTGTGCAGAGGTCGCACTACACTAACTTGCAGCTTTAGCTGAACACTGTGCAGAGGTCGCGCTACACTAACTTGTAGCTTTAACTGAACACTGTGCAGAGGACGCACTACACTAACGTTTAAATAATGTAGCTGACTGCGGTAATGATAGGATCAGGAAAACAACACTAACCTTCTACAGGTAGCTTTAGCTGAACACTGTGCAGAGGTCGCACTACACTAACGTGTAAATAATGTAGCTGCCTGCGGTAGTGATAGGATCAGGAAAACACCACCAACCTTCTACAGGTAGCTTTAGTTGAACACTGTACAGAGGTCGCAGTACACTAACGTGTAAATAATGTAGCTGCCTGCGGTAGTGATAGGATCAGGAAAACACCACCAACCTTCTACAGGTAGCTTTAGCTGAACACTGTGCAGAGGTCGCACTACACTAACGTGTAAATAATGTAGCTGCCTGCGGTAGTGATAGGATCAGGAAAACACCACCAACCTTCTACAGGTAGCTTTAGCTGAACACTGTGCAAAGGTTTGCACTACACTAATTTGTAGCTTTAACTGAACACTGTGCAAAGGTCACACTACACTAACTTGTAGCTTTAGCTGAACACTGTGCAGAGGTTGCACTACACTAATTTGTAGCTTTAGCTGAACACTGTGCAGAGGTCGCACTACACTAACTTGTAGCTTTAGCTGAACACTGTGCAGAGGTCGCACTACACTAACTTATAGCTTTAGCTGAACACTGTGCAGAGGTCGCACTACACTAACTTGTAGCTTTAGCTGAACACTGTGCAGAGGACGCACTACACTAACGTTTAAATAATGTAGCTGCCTGCAGTAGTGATAGGATCAGGAAAACACCACCAACCTTCTACAGGTAGCTTTAGCTGAACACTGTGCAGAGGTCGCACTACACTAACGTGTAAATAATGTAGCTGCCTGTGGTAGTGATAGGTTCAGGAAAACAACACCAACCTTCTACAGGTAGCTTTAGCTGAACACTGTGCAGAGGTTGCACTACACTAACATGTAAATAATGTAGCTGCCTGCGGTAGTTATAGGATCAGGAAAACACCATAAACCTTCTACAGGTAGCTTTATTTGAACACTGTACAGAGGTCGCAATACACTAGTGTGTAAATAATGTAGCTGCCTGCGTTAGTGATAGGATCAGGAAAACACCACTAACCTTCTACAGGTAGCTTTAGCTGAACACTGTACAGAGGTCACAATACACTAACGTGTAAATAATGTAGCTGCCTGCGGTAGTGATAGGATCAGGAAAACACCACCAACCTTCTACAGGTAGCTTTAGCTGAACACGGTGAAGAGGTCGCACAACACTAACTTGTAGCTTTAGCTGAACACTGTGCAGAGGTCGCATTACGCTAACTTGTAGCTTTAGCTGAACACTGTGCAGAGGTCGCACTACACTAACTTGTAGCTTTAGCTGAACACTGTGCAGAGGACGCACTACACTAACGTTTAAATAATGTAGCTGCCTACGGTAGTGATAGGATCAGGAAAACACCACCAACCTTCCACAGGTAGCTTTAGCTGAACACTGTGCAGAGGTCACACTACACTAACGTGTAAATAATGTAGCTGACTGCGGTAGTGATAGGATCAGGAAAACAACACTAACCTTCTACAGGTAGCTTGGGCTGAACACTGTGCAGAGGTTGCACTACACTAACTTGTAGCTTTAGCTGAACACTGTGCCGAGGTCACACTACACTAACTTGTAGCTTTAGCTGAACACTGTGCAGAGGTCGCACTACACTAACTTGTAGCTTTAGCTGAACACTGTGCAGAGGACGCACTACACTAACGTTTAAATAATGTAGCTGCCTGCGGTAGTGATAGGATCAGGAAAACACCACCAACCTTCCACAGGTAGCTTTAGCCGAACACTGTGCAGAGGTCGCACTACACTAACGTGTAAATAATGTAGCTGACTGCGGTAGTGAGAGGATCAGGAAAACACCACTAACCTTCTACAGGTAGCTTTAGCTGAACACTGTACAGAGGTCACAATACACTAACGTGCAAATAATGTAGCTGCCTGCGGTAGTGATAGGATCAGGAAAACACCACCAACCTTCTACAGGTAGCTTTAGCTGAACATGGTGAAGAGGTCGCACTACACTAACTTGTAGCTTTAGCTGAACACTGTGCAGAGGTCGCACTACACTAACTTGTAGCTTTAGCTGAACACTGTGCAGAGGTCGCACTACACTAACTTGTAGCTTTAGCTGAACACTGTGCAGAGGACGCACTACACTAACGTTTAAATAATGTAGCTGCCTACGGTAGTGATAGGATCAGGAAAACACCACCAACCTTCCACAGGTAGCTTTAGCTGAACACTGTGCAGAGGTCGCACTACACTAACGTGTAAATAATGTAGCTGACTGCGGTAGTGATAGGATCAGGAAAACAACACTAACCTTCTACAGGTAGCTTGAGCTGAACACTGTGCAGAGGTTGCACTACACTAACTTGTAGCTTTAGCTGAACACTGTGCCGAGGTCGCACTACACTAACTTGTAGCTTTAGCTGAACACTGTGCAGAGGTCGCACTACACTAACTTGTAGCTTTAGCTGAACACTGTGCAGAGGACGCACTACACTAACGTTTAAATAATGTAGCTGCCTACGGTAGTGATAGGATCAGGAAAACACCACCAACCTTCCACAGGTAGCTTTAGCTGAACACTGTGCAGAGGTCGCACTACACTAACGTGTAAATAATGTAGCTGACTGCGGTAGTGATAGGATCAGGAAAACAACACTAACCTTCTACAGGTAGCTTGAGCTGAACACTGTGCAGAGGTTGCACTACACTAACTTGTAGCTTTAGCTGAACACTGTGCCGAGGTCGCACTACACTAACTTGTAGCTTTAGCTGAACACTGTGCAGAGGTCGCACTACACTAACTTGTAGCTTTAGCTGAACACTGTGCAGAGGACGCACTACACTAACGTTTAAATAATGTAGCTGCCTACGGTAGTGATAGGATCAGGAAAACACCACCAACCTTCCACAGGTAGCTTTAGCTGAACACTGTGCAGAGGTCGCACTACACTAACGTGTAAATAATGTAGCTGACTGCGGTAGTGAGAGGATCAGGAAAACAACACTAACCTTCTACAGGTAGCTTGAGCTGAACACTGTGCAGAGGTTGCACTACACTAACTTGTAGCTTTAGCTGAACACTGTGCCGAGGTCGCACTACACTAACTTGTAGCTTTAGCTGAACACTGTGCAGAGTTCGCACTACTAACTTATAGCTTTAGCTGAACACTATGCAGAGGATGCACTACACTAATGTTTAAATAATGTAGCTGCCTGTGGTAGTGATAGGATCAGGAAAACACCACCAACCTTCCACAGGTAGCTTTAGCTGAACACTGTGCAGAGGTCGCACTACACTAACGTGTAAATAATGTAGCTGCCTGTGGTAGTGCTAGGATCAGGAAAACACCACCAACCTTCTACAGGTAGCTTTAGCTGAACACTGTGCAGAGGTCGCACTACACTAACGTGTAAATAATGTAGCTGCCTGCGGTAGTGATAGGATCAGGAAAACACCACCAACCTTCTACAGGTAGCTTTAGCTGAACACTGTGCAGAGGTCGCACTACACTAACGTGTAGCTTTAGCTGAACACTGTGCAGAGGTCGCACTACACTAACTTGTAGCTTTAGCTGAACACTGTGCAGAGGTCGCACTACACTAAAAAATAATGTAGCTGCCTGCGGTAGTGATAGGATCAGAAAAACACCACCAATCTTCTACAGGTAGCATTAGGTTCACACTGTGCAGAGGATGCACTACACTAACTGTAAATTCTGTAGCTGACTGCGGTAGTGAGAGGATCAGGAAAACAACACTAACCTTCTACAGGTAGCTTGAGCTGAACACTGTACAGAGGTCGCAATACACTAGTGTGTAAATAATGTAGCTGCCTGCGTTAGTGATAGGATCAGGAAAACACCACTAACCTTCTACAGGTAGCTTTAGCTGAACACTGTACAGAGGTCACAATACACTAACGTGTAAATAATGTAGCTGCCTGCGGTAGTGATAGGATCAGGAAAACACCACCAACCTTCTACAGGTAGCTTTAGCTGAACATGGTGAAGAGGTCGCACTACACTAACTTGTAGCTTTAGCTGAACACTGTGCAGAGGTCGCACTACACTAACTTGTAGCTTTAGCTGAACACTGTGCAGAGGTCGCACTGCACTAACTTGTAGCTTTAGCTGAACACTGTGCAGAGGACGCACTACACTAACGTTTAAATAATGTAGCTGCCTACGGTAGTGATAGGATCAGGAAAACACCACCAACCTTCCACAGGTAGCTTTAGCTGAACACTGTGCAGAGGTCGCACTACACTAACGTGTAAATAATGTAGCTGACTGCGGTAGTGATAGGATCAGGAAAACAACACTAACCTTCTACAGGTAGCTTGAGCTGAACACTGTGCAGAGGTTGCACTACACTAACTTGTAGCTTTAGCTGAACACTGTGCCGAGGTCCCACTACACTAACTTGTAGCTTTAGCTGAACACTGTGCAGAGGTCGCACTACACTAACTTGTAGCTTTAGCTGAACACTGTGCAGAGGACGCACTAGACTAACGTTTAAATAATGTAGCTGCCTACGGTAGTGATAGGATCAGGAAAACACCACCAACCTTCCACAGGTAGCTTTAGCTGAACACTGTGCAGAGGTCGCACTACACTAACGTGTAAATAATGTAGCTGACTGCGGTAGTGAGAGGATCAGGAAAACAACACTAACCTTCTATAGGTAGCTTGAGCTGAACACTGTGCAGAGGTTGCACTACACTAACTTGTAGCTTTAGCTGAACACTGTGCCGAGGTCGCACTACACTAACTTGTAGCTTTAGCTGAACACTGTGCAGAGGTCGCACTACTAACTTATAGCTTTAGCTGAACACTATGCAGAGGATGCACTACACTAATGTTTAAATAATGTAACTGCCTGCGGTAGTGATAGGATCAGGAAAACACCACCAACCTTCCACAGGTAGCTTTAGCTGAACACTGTGCAGAGGTCGCACTACACTAACGTGTAAATAATGTAGCTGCCTGTGGTAGTGCTAGGATCAGGAAAACACCACCAACCTTCTACAGGTAGCTTTAGCTGAACACTGTGCAGAGGTCGCACTACACTAACGTGTTAATAATGTAGCTGCCTGCGGTAGTGATAGGATCAGGAAAACACCACCAACCTTCTACAGATAGCTTTAGCTGAACACTGTGCAGAGGTCGCACTACACTAACGTGTAGCTTTAGCTGAACACTGTGCAGAGGTCGCACTACACTAACTTGTAGCTTTAGCTGAACACTGTGCAGAGGTCGCACTACACTAAAAAATAATGTAGCTGCCTGCGGTAGTGATAGGATCAGAAAAACACCACCAGTCTTCTACAGGTAGCTTTAGGTGCACACTGTGCAGAGGACGCACTACACTAACTGTAAATTCTGTAGCTAATAGGACTATTAGGATCAGAAGAACAGCAGCAATTTTCTTCAAATACTGTAACAACACCTGCCTGCCTGTCAGTAGGAAGATAATAACAGGAACGAATCTAGCTAAACTGAATACAGTGTGTATATATATATATATACAACACCTGGGATGCATACATATACACAATGCACTGTAAGTGCAGCTAACTGACTGACTGTCCTGCCTAATCTATCTATCTTAAATCAAATTACACTGTCTCTCTGTCTCTCAACGGCACACTCTACACAGGGCCGACGTGCATGCGGCTTTATATAGTGTGGGGCGTGTACTAAACCCCCTGAGCTATAATTGGCCAAAGCCACCCTGGCTTTGGCCAATTACAGCTCTCTGTACAGACGGCGCTGTGATTGGCCAAGCATGCGGGTCATAGTGTATGCTTGGCCAATCATCAGCCAGCAATGTACTGCAATGCCGCAGTGAATTATGGGCCGTGACGCGACACTCGAATTTGGCGCGAACGGCTCATATCATTTGCAATTCGGCGAACGATCGAACAGACGATGTTCGAGTCAAACATGGGTTAATCTCGAACATGAAGCTCGTCCCTAGTCAGGAGGGTCCCAGTAGGAAACTGCTCCAGCAGAAAGAAACAGGAGTCCTCGGAGTCTAAGGCTGCAGGTTGCAGCCTGTGTGTGCACGTCTGTAGCAGGCAGATGTGGCCCGCGACCAAAACAGCACAAAGCTGACAGTGAGTAAGCCAGGAGGCTATAGTTTGTGTTTATACAGTGATGGTGGAACCCCCCTGCGAGGGAATATTACGGTTTGTTTGAACTTTTTCGTTACCTTTAACCACTTCATTACCAGGCACTTACGTCCCTTCCTGCCCAGGACAATTTTCAGCTTTCAGCACTGTCACACTTTGAATGACAATTGCGCGGTCATGCAACACTGTACTCAAAGTAAATTTTTATCATTTTCTTCCCACAATTAGAGCTTTCTTTTGGTGGTATTCGATCACCTCTGCGTTTTTAATTTTTTGCTAAACAAACTAAAAAAGACCAAAACTTTTTAAAAAAAATGAGTTTTTTAAGTTTCTGTCATAAAATTTTGTTTTCCAATTCACTGACGGGCACTGATGAGGCGGCACTGATGGGCACTGATGAGTTGGCACTGATAAAGTGGCACTGATGGGCACTGATGAGGATGCACTGATATGTAGAATTGATGGGCACTGATAGGTGGCACTGATATGCAGCACTGATGGGCACCAATAGGCGGCACTGATTGGCACTGACAGGCGGGTGATGGGCACTGACAGGCAGTACTGATTGGCACTGACAGGTGGCACTGACAGGGGGCACTGATGGGCAGCATTGATGATGAGGTTCTGATAAGTACTGACAGGTGTTACTGCTGGGCAGTGATTGGCACCGTGGTGGGCAGTGATTGGCAATGTGGCGGGGGGTGATTGGCACTGTGGTGGGCACTGGCAGAATTTATTGTGTTTACATTGCTGGGCACTGGTTGGCAGGTGATTTGTACATTTGAGGGGGCTGTGGTGATAATCAATGTGCTGATTATCAGCACAGACCTCCCCTCTGACAGGGAGAGCCGCCAATCGGCTCTCCCTGTCAGTGCGAACCAAGGAATGCCATTTACCGACACTTCCTAGTTTACGCAATGATCATGTGGTAAGAAGCCTCTGACAGAGGCTTCTTATCACGATCGGAGATGCAGGGTGTCAGACTGACACGCCACACTTGCGATCGCCACGCTGCATGCGCTGGTATGTTATCCTGCTGGACGTCATATGACACCCAGTCAGGACAACAGAACCACTTCCCGGCCATCATTCTGCATACGGAGGGCGGGAAGTGGTTAAATAAAAATGGGCTGCCATGCCCTAAAAACGCAGTCTGGAGTGGTACGTTTCTGCAAAACTGCATACACCACTTGAACCTAATCACTCCGGTCATCACAGTTGGTGGAGAATGCGGGCACGGATGGCGCTGGTCCAGATCTTAGCATGCTGGAAACCGTGAGTGTCAGACTGTGTGTATTGCTTTTGCTGTGTGAAGCAAAGTGATGGGTGCTGTGTCTCAGCTGTAAGGAGACAGTACGCTAAAGGGTCTGAATACTTAGGACCATGTGATATTTCAGTTTTTCTTTTTTAATAAATCCGAAAAAATGTCAACAATTCTGTGTTTTTCTGTCAATATGGGGTGCTGTGTGTACATTAATGAGGTAAAAAAAATGAAATGATTTTAGCAAATGGCGGCAATATAACAAAGAGTGAAAAATTTAAGGGGGTCTGAATACTTTCCGTCCCCACTATATATTGATTGGTTTGCGCAAAATTTTTAGTGTCTACAAAATAGGGGATAGTTTTATGGCATTTTTTTTTTACTAGTAATGGCGGCGATCTGCGATTTTTATCCGGACTGCAACATTATGGCAGACACATCAGACATTTTTGACACATTTTTGGGACTGTTGTCATTTATACAGCGATCAGTGCGATTAAAAATGCATTGATTACTGTGTAAATGACACTGGCAGTGAAAGGGTTAAGTGTGTCCTAGGGAGTGAATCTAACTGAGAGGGGGCTGGGCTTGAACACACAGGACAGTGATCACTGCTCTCAATCACAGAGAGCAGTAGAACACTGTCCTGTCACTAGGCAGAACAGAGAATGCTTTGTTTACATTAGCATCTCCCCGTTCTTCCTCTCCGTATGAGAGGCACTCTGGAGTGCTGTTGGACAGGTCAGATGTATTGAAAAAAGATGTTGGCAAATATGTGTTGCAAGAACAGTTGCTGTTGGAGTGTTGGACAACAGGGGGCGATGCGAAACTGTGGGAAGGTCCCATAGAGAGTGACTGCTTCCTTGTGTGTGGTCCCTCCTCAGACACTGTCCTAGCAAGTGATGGGACAAGAGTTCCTGGTGGTTTTTGTTTCAATGATTTTTATTGAAGTTTCACATATAACATTTAGTAGGTAATTCATTTTGTCATACATTGAGATGTAGCAGTGACTTTTATCTTACAGGTAGATAGGGCAAGATATGCCATGAACATCAATTAACAGTTTGAACAGTAGTAACAGTCATAAATGCTATTCGTAGGTTGAGAGTGCTGTCTATCATCCCCAGACACCCCATCTGGGCACAAGCTGTGTCGGGGGAGGGAGACAGCATCTCGCACCTAGGTGCTTAAGGAGGGCGGGTAGGTAGGAAGGAAGAGAACGCAAAGGTGGAGCATACTAATTATTTCAAACGTTGACAAGTTTTTCATACCAATTGTTCCAGGAAGCCATCGTTTAAGAATATTGGAGTATGTCAGTGGTTCATTCGCCGTTAAGCGCTCGTAGGTGTAATGGGTCTGTACCATAGTAATCACATCTAGCACGGTCGGAACCTTGTCGGTCTTCCAGTTTCTGGCAATCAGAAGTCCTGTTGCTAACAGTATATGTGTAATTGTGGCCCTGAAGTGTGGTGGAATAGAACCAATGTCAATGTTTAAGATGGCTAATTGCGGGGTGATTTTACATTGTGATTGACCAGAGCTTATTCAGGTGTGGACAGGACCAAAATATGTGGAAAGAGCCGGTTCACATAGGAAGCGGCACGACTTGCAGGTCGCCTCACCGAGGCGACCTGCACACGACTGCCGCGGCGACTTGCAAGACGACTTCTGTATAGAAGTCTATGCAAGTCGCCCCCAAAGTAGTACAGGAACCTTTCTTCTAAGTTGGAGCGACTTGCGTCGCTCCGATTAGAACGGTTCCATTGTACAGAACGGGAGGCGACTTGTCAGGCGGCTAGGTCGCCTGACAAGTCGCCCCCGTGTGAACCGGCTCTAAAGGGTTCCTGTTTGGCTGCAGAGTCTCCAGCAATTGGGAGTGGGATTGAAATAGAATTTAGCTAGTTTCTGTGGTGTTAAGTACTACCTCAAAGTTAGTTTCTGGGTTAATTCCCAGAGTGACGCACATTTTGTGGATTTATAAATAGAATGTAGGGCAGATTGCCATTGTTGTTCAGTAAATTGTTGTTGTAGATCATCCTCCCATCTCCTGAAAGGCAATAATTTAGTAAATATTCTCTTTTCACGTAATGTTGCATAGATTAAGAAAATGCCCTTGCAATTCCTACTATTGGAAAAATAGTAGTTCCATATTTCTGTAGGTATTGCTCCTTCCAGGTGAGGGCAGGAGGAGGCACATTGATAAATTCTGTGGTATACCAGGAAGTCTTTGGAAGGTGAGTTGTACAGTTTTTGCATTTGTGCAAATGTCTTGTGAGTTATTTTATCATGGAGATCTGAAGTCAGGGTTATTCGATCTGTGAGCCATCTAGGTAAGTTTAAGTCTGGGGTTAGTAGGCGTAATGTTTCCAGGGGGATTGGGAGTTTTTTAGTGGCTAAGTGCGACCATTTAGAGAGGCGTAGTGTTTTCCACGCAGCAACGGAGGCCTGTATGGTTGGGGCGAGGAACTTGTGGATAGGAGGGTTCACAGCTGTGCTGAACAGCCAAAGTTTAAGATTTACTCCCTGGATCATGGTAGATTCTATGTGTCCCCATAAGGTTGTGGGATGTATGGAGAGCCAGTCTTTCATTTGTGTCAGTAGTGTTGCTGTGTGGTAGTCTTTTAAGTCTATATAACCTGACCCACCGGCCAATCTTTGTTTAATGAGTTTATCATGTCCGCTTCTAGCCTTTTTCCCCTACCAGATGAAGTGATTGATGGCGGATTGAAGGGACCTGAGGTATGTGCAGGGTATAGGTATGGGTAAAGTGCGAAACAGAAATAAGATTTTAGGTAGAAGTATCATCTTAAATGCTGCTAGTCGTCCAGTCCACGTGAATTCAAATTTGGAGAGATTGGCCAAGTCTTGGGATAGTGTGCATTTGAAGTCAACATAGTTGGTAGTGAAAAGTTGTTTCACAGATCTAGTGATCGTAATGCCCAGATAGGAGATTCCCATGTCTGCCCATGAGTAAGTATAAATATTTCTAAGTATGTTGCTGGTGATACCATCCATTCCGAGATCTAATATGTATGATTTGCTAACATTCACTTTGTAAAAAGAAATAGCACTAAATCTTTGCAGAACTGTCTGTACCGAATCCAGGGAAACGGTGGGGTTGGTCATCATGAGTATCACATCATCTGCGAATACATTAATTTTGTGCTCTATGGTGCCAATCTGGAATCCAGAAATAAGTGGGTGTGATCTGATATGTTAGGCGAGCGGTTCCATGATTAGGTTAAATATAAGCGGTGATAGGGGAAATCCCTGTCGTGTTCCATTAGATATGAGGAATGGTTTAGATAGCATTTCTGCTGAATAACTTGTGCTGATGGGGACGAATATAAGGCCATAATGGCTGATAGTATACGACCTTGGAAACCGAATTTGCACAGCGCACCCTGGAGGAAAGTCCATTGTACTCTGTCGAACGCCTTTCCTGCATCCAAAGAGTTCCTGGTGGTTTTGAACTGGGTAATTTTGAGAAAGCGGTTGCCAGGGTTAACCACGCAGGTATCAGCGAACCTGAAACCCCAAAAAAGTGCTGGGTAAAGATGAGACAGATGTCAAAATAGGACCCCTACAGTCTTGGGAGAGTAGATCTGGGGGAGGTGAGAAGAAATGTAAGCTCCCAAAGATTAGGAAGAAGTGCTCATGGAAGCACACTCGGAAAAAGAGGTGGGTGGAGTATCCCTTTAGGAACAAGGGTGTTGCGAAGCAGGGGGGAGGATATATGGAGATGCGACCCCATGTCACAGGTGCATATGAGCAGTGTATGCCTGATTTTGTAGGCTTGCTAATTGTACACCTGTGTGCTGGCTTCATAATCATCCCAGGAATAGAGGTCAGTGCTCAGACTTGGAGACAGCTCCGCCTGGCAGACAGGAAGTCTGGCCTGGGAGGTCAGGTGGGGGTCCCAGTAGGAGATGGCTCCAGGAGAAAGGGACAGGAGGTCTAAGTCTAAGTCTAAGGCAGCAGATGGCAGCCTGTGTGTGCACATCTGTAGCAGGCAGATGTGGTCTGTGACTAAAACAGCACGAAACTGACAGTGAGTAAGCAAGGAGGCTATAGTTTGTGTTTATACAGTGATGGTGGAACCCCCCTGCGAGAGGCGAAGAGTACTGTATGTTTGAACTTTTTTGTTACCTTTAAAAAAAGTGGCCTGCAATGCCCTAAAAACGCGGTCCGGAGTGGCGCGTTTCTGGAAAACTACATGCACCACATCACCCTGGATCATCATAAAAATAAAATAAAATTAATATATATATTAATACACTGCCTGCACTTACTGAATATGGAGTAAACACTGTGTAAGCAGCCTTATATAGTGTGGGGCGTGGACTTGGACCCCCTGAGCCATGATTGGCCAAAGGCACCCTACCTTTGGCCAATTATGGCTCTCTTATCTGAGGGCGCTGTTATTGGCCAAAGCATGCAGGTCAGGTGCATGCTTTGGCCAATCATCATACAGCAATGCACTGCGATCTCGCAGTGCATTATGGGGCGTTCCACAGCGCTCAAATTTGCGGCAAACGCCCCATAATGTTTGCTCTTTGGCGAACGGGCAATGTTCGAACACCCAATGTTCGATTTGAACTTATGTTCGACCCGAACATCAAGCTCATCCCTAGTGAATTAATTAACAGCTTTGTGCAAAAAAATTTTAAAAATCTTTATCTCATGAGTGTGTGTGGTTCTCTAGGTGTCTACTAGTGTTAGGGATCGTAGAAGTTTTTTTATATGTTTTATTATTTTGTATGCTACATGTTTTTGTCCTGTTGAGGTGTCTTGTTGGCGGGCCATCATTACACTGAGGCAGGTCCGCGCGATCCCGCGAGCCGTCGTAGCTATACGTCTGCTCCTTTAAGCGGGATAGCAGGCTCTGCACTCGGGGTGGGGGGTGCCGATGCTCGTCGCGATGACCGCTGACCACGAGCGATCGTGGGCATGAGAGGCAGAACAGGGACGTGTTTGTGTAAACACAAACACGTCCCTGTTCTGTTCTGTGAGGAGAGACAGAATGTGAGTTACTAATAGCTAGGAATCACAATCTGTCATTTCCTCTAGGTCAGTCCCCTCCCCCCGCAGTTAGAAACACACACAGGGAACACAGTTAAGCCCCTAGTGTTAACCTCTTCCCTGCCAGTGACATTTTTACAGTAATCAGTGCATTTTTATAGCACTGATTGCTGTATAAATGCCAATGGTCCCAAAAATGTGTCAAAAGTGTCCGATGTGTCTGCCATAATGTCGCAGTGCCGATTAAAAATTGCAGATCGCCACCATTACTAGTAAAAAAAAAAAATAATAATAAAAATGCTATAAATCTATCCCCTATTTTGTAGACGCTATAACTTTTGCGCAAACCAATCAATAGAAGCCTATTGCGATTTTTTTAAAAAATTTTTTACCAAAAATATGTAGAAGAATACATATCGGCCTAAACTGAGAAAAAAATTCCTTTTTTTTAAAAAAAAACGGGGATATTTATTATAGCAAAAAGTACAAAATATTGTGTTTTTTTCAAAATTGTCGCTCTTTTTTTGTTTTTAGCGAAAAAATAAAAACCACAGAGATGATCAAATACCACCAGAAGAAATCTCTATTTGTGGGAAAAAAACGGCGTCAATTTTGTTTGGGTGCAGCGTCGCACGACCGCGCAATCGTCAGTTAAAGTGACGCAGCACCGAATCGCAAAAAATGGCTTGGTCATCCAGCAGCCAAATCTTCCGGGGATGTTTCTATTTTTTTTCTATCTACTCTTTAAAATGCATTTGACAATGCAAGTGTGTGAAACCTGTGGATGAATTACATTTATCACGGGATCCACACCCACCAGTTACCATCTTAGATAGGGGGACATCTTTTGACCTTCAACACTTGAAAAATGAATATGACCCATTTCATTTATTATTATTGTCAGAAGTACCTATAGAGCCACATTCCATATTTATAGTTTCAGAGTTGGTCTCCCCTGTGAAAATACATGTGAATATTGGGACTGTAATAATCACATTCGGGGTGGTTATATTTGTTCAATTCCACTCCAAAACTTTGGAGGAACACATACAACATACATTCCTCTACCTTTATCAACTCTGACACATTCCCTTTATATTTTTTGTTTTAATATAGAACCCTGACAGCAAATCCAGTTGATAAAAATGTGATACCATTTTTCTAACTCTACTTGACACATGAATCAAACTGCCACCTTCATGAATTTAGAGCTTTAGGGGACTTTATATTAACCTCATGCCTATCTACAAAGACAGACATCCCAACCTGTAAAAACTCATTTCAGAGAGGTGGCAAACTCACTCCAGGGAGGTGAAACGCCAGCGCCCCCCCCCCCCCCCCCCCCCACAATTAAATGCAGCCTGATGAGTGCCAATTAAAGTTTGCAGTATTTGACATACTGTACATAGGCATTCTGTGTCTCTTATTTTTCTTTTTTACTAGTAAATGTTTTTTAAATGAGTACTGTCTGCTTCACAGAGAAGGGAGGGTGCAAAACTGTAAGTGCTGGAACATGGAAACTTCAAGTTAAATTTGCAATAAAATGTATAATGTCATATTATGACAAGTTCTACTGCCATATCCCCAGCACTCCATTGTAACATCAAATATTATAAAGACTTTTGGCATAATCTACTGAAAACTTCTATTTGCAATATACATAGTTGCCAACATTGTAAAAAAAAATGTGGGACACTTTTGTGGCTGTAGGCGGAGCCGTACAATAATTAGGGGGTGGGGCATTCGTTTGTAGGCATGGCTTAGCAAAAATATTGTGTATAAGTGTGGCGCGCAAAGCGCGCCGTGGTGAAAAATGGGCGTGGTTTACACATCATAGTGGGCGTGGCTTAAATGGGCGTGGCTCAAGAGGGTGTGGTTAGAGTCTGAGATGAATGAGGGATGGAGAGGGAAAGGGGGAAAGGGGGAGAGGGGGAGAGGGAAATGATGGGACAGCAGCCCCAGATGCTACACAATAAAAATATGTGTATTCTAGAAAGTTTAACAATCAGACATTGTTAGACATCCGGGACAGTTGGCAACTATGAATATACATAGCTCCCTACTGTCCCTGATTTTGAGGGACTGTCCCTGATTTGGAACAAAGTCCCTCTGTCCTCCTCATTTGTCCCTCATTTTGGTCTGATCAATATAGTTGTATATAAAATGCACTATTTATTTATCAAAAAGTGTTTCCCAGTGCTAAACCTTTTATCCAGTTTCCAAATTGCTGCATTTTAGAATAGTAGTGGTAAAAAAGCACTTGTGTGTTTAACCAATGATTTTTTTGTACAATTCTCCTTTACGGAGGCCATGGCAGGGGGTGTGTCCTATGCCTACATACTTTTCTAATAGGTGTCCCTCACTCCCATCTCAGAAAGTTGGGAGGTATGAATATACATTACTAAACAGTGGCATACTTTGGGGTGTAGGACATAAAGAACAGTCAGCCTTGGGTAGAGCAAACTGGGGATGCTCTATAATCACATTCCAATTCACCTGTATCTACAAGCAGCACCCAGTGGCAGGAAGGGAGAAGTGCATGTCTAGAGGGAAGCCAGGGGTGATGTCTATTTTATAACACTGGGAAGGGAAGCAGCAGTGTGTCACCAGCTCAGTAACCTTCCGCCACTATGGCTGCTCTGTCTTTCTGAGTGACAGGCTCAGCTGGGAGATCGCCCGGCGCTCGCGTGTGTCCGTGAGCCCGCAGCCAAATGCGGGAGTCTCACTTGATATGCAGGAGATTTGGGATGTCTGCAAAGGAAACAACAATCTTGTCAGGGCTGGCTCAGCCCTTCCTTCTCTGAGCTGGCTGCTCAGCTGTCAGCTAATTGCCAGCTCTCATCTCTCTCCACAGTTAACCAGCTGTTGTGGATCTGCTCGTTAGTCCCGCCTACTTAAAGTTCTCCAGCTCACTTCATTCCTGCCTTTGCCTTGGTTACATCACAAGAAACCTCCTGCGTTTCTGTTTAAAACTGTCTTTGCTGACATCCCTTCTTGCTCCTTATCCTGATTGCTGTTCCTCTACTTGGATTCCTGACTTCTGGCCTGGCTGTTTACCCGATCTGGTTACTGAACTCTGGCTTGGCTGATTACCCGATCTGGTTACTGAACTCTGGCTTGGCTGACCGCCCGATCCGGTTACTGGACAGTGGCTATGCTTTGACTATGCTGACTCTATTTACCTTTTTATCTTTATTAATAGACAAGTGTGATTTTACTGTACTTCTGTCTCGGTCTGGTTCTTGGTTTCTGACAAACCTCCAACCAGATCTCCAACCTCAACTAAGATTTGCTTCATGTTTGTTGTCGTTGACACATAATCTTTTTTTAGTGTTGCTAAATCCTATGATCAGACCCCAATGTTTATTGAATTGTTTGTTATATGTTTCACCTTCTTTTGTTTTTATTTTTTAATTCTCTATAATCTTTCCAGCTTGATCTGTGATTTTTGGGCTATTAAAGTAACACCTCCTTTACCAGCTTCCTGTGGAATCAAGATCTGGTGATTTCACAATCCTAATTCCTCCCCTTGACACATCATGACTAGGGATGAGCTTCGAGTTCGAGTCGAACCCATGTTTCGACTCGAACATTGGCTGTTCGCAAGTTCGCCGAACAGTGAACAATTTGGGGTGTTCGCGGCAAATTCGAATGCCGCGGAACACCCTTTAAAAGTCTATGGGAGAAACCAAAAGTGCTAATTTTAAAGGCTTATATGCAAGTTATTGTCATGAAAAGTGTTTGGGGACCTGGGTCCTGCCCCAGGGGACATGGATCAATGCAAAAAAAAGTTTTAAAAACGGACGTTTTTTCAGGAACAGTGATTTTAATAATGCTTAAAGTCAAACAATAAAAGTGTAATATCCCTTTAAATTTCATAGCTGGGGGGTGTCTATAGTATGCCTGTAAAGGGGCGCATGTTTCCCGTGTTTAGAACAGTCTGACAGCAAAATGACATTTTCCCACAGGGGAACCCCGAATCAAAATAAAAAAAAAAAAATGACGTGGGAGTCCCCCTAAATTCCATACCAGGCCCTTCAGGTCTGGTATGGATATTAAGGGGAACCCCGGCCAAAATGTAAAAAAAAAACGGCATGGGGTCCCCCCAAAAATCCATACCAGACCCTTATCCGAGCACACAACCTGGCAGGCCGCAGGAAAAGAGGGGGGACGAGAGAGCGGCCCACCCTGCTGAACCGTACCAGGCCACATGCCCTCAACATTGGGAGGGTGCTTTGGGGTAGCCCCCAAAACACCTTGTCCCCATGTTAATGAGGACAAGGGCCTCATCCCCACAACCCTGGCCGGTGGTTGTGGGGGTCTGCGGGCGGGGGGCTTATCGGAATCTGGAAGCCCCCTTTAACAAGGGGACCCCCAGATCCCGCCCCCCCCCGTGTGAAATGGTAAGGGGGTACTTACCCCTACCATTTCACTAAAAAACTGTCAAAAATGTTAAAAATGACAAGAGACAGTTTTTGACAATTCCTTTATTTAAATGCTTCTTCTTTCTTCTATCTTCCTTCATCTTCTTCTTCTGGTTCTTCTGGCTCTTCTGGTTCTTCCTTCGGCGTTCTCGTCCAGCATCTCCTCCGCGGCGTCTTCTATCTTCTTCTCCTCGGGCCGCTCCGCACCCATGGAATAAGGGGAGGCTCCCGCTCTTCTCTTCTTCTTTTCTTCTCTTCTTCTCTTCTTCATTTTCTTCTCAGGGCCGCTCCGCACCCATGCTGGCATGGAGGGAGGCTCCCGCTGTGTGACGGCGTCTCCTCGTCTGATGGTTCTTAAATAACGGGGGCGGGGCCACCCGGTGACCCCGCCCCCCTCTGACGCACGGTGACTTGACGGGACTTCCCTGTGACGTCACGGGGAATGCCACAGGGAAGTCCCATCATGTCCCGTGCGTCAGAGGGGGCGGGGTCACCGGGTGGCCCCGCCTCCCGTTATTTAAGAACCGTCAGTCGAGGAGACGCCGTCACACAGCGGGAGCCTGCCTCCATGCCAGCATGGATGCAGAGCGGGCCGGAGAAGAAAATGAAGAAGAGAAAAAGAGAAGAAGGAAGAAGAGAAGAAGATGAAGAAGAAGATGAAGAGAAGAGCGGGAGCCTCCCCCCATGCCATGGGTGCGGAGCGGCCCGAGGAGAAGTAGATAGAAGACACCGCAGAGGAGATGCTGGACGAGAACGCCGGAGGAAGAACCAGAAGAGCCAGAAGAACCAGAAGAAGAAGATGAAGGAAGATAGAAGAAAGAAGAAGCATTTAAATAAAGGAATTGTCAAAAACTGTCTCTTGTCATTTTTAACATTTTTGACAGTTTTTTAGTGAAATGGTAGGGGTAAGTACCCCCTTACTATATCACACAGGGGAGGGCCGGGATCTGGGGGTCCCCTTGTTAAAGGGGGCTTCCAGATTCCGATAACCCCTCCGCCCGCAGACCCCCACAACCACCGGCCAGGGTTGTGGGGATGAGGCCCTTGTCCTCATCAACATGGGGACAAGGTGTTTTGGGGGGCTACCCCAAAGCACCCTCCCAATGTTGAGGGCATGTGGCCTGGTACGGTTCAGGAGGGGGGGCCGCACTTTCATCCCCCCCTCTTTCCCTGCGGCCTGCCAGGTTGCGTGCTCGGATAAGGGTCTGGTATGGATTTTTGGGGGGACCCCACGCTGTTTTTTTTTTGTTTTTTTTGACGCGGGGTTCCCCTTAAAATCCATACCAGACCTGAAGGGTCATTTTTTTTTACATTTTGGCCGGGGTTCCCCTTAATATCCATACCAGACCTGAAGGGCCTGGTATGGAATTTAGGAGGACTCCCACGTCATTTTTTTTTTTTTTTTGGTTCGGGGTTCCCCTGTGGGGAATTCCCATGCCGTTTTTATCAATGAACTTCTATGTGTATTGTCGGCAATGCAATAGCCGTGGGTAGTTTTAAATTAGTTTTTTCCTTCGAAATGTCATTTTGCTGTCAGACTGTTCTAAGCACGGGAAACATGCGCCCCTTTACAGGCATACTATAGAAACCCCCCAGGTACGAAATTTAAAGGTATATTACACTTTTATTGTTTGACTTTAAGCATTATTAAAATCACTGCTCCTGAAAAAACTGACGTTTTTAAAACTTTTTTTTGCATTGATCCATGTCCCCTGGGCAGGGCCCGGGTCCCCAATAACTTGCCTATAAGCCTTTAAAATTAGCACTTTTGATTATTCATGTTCGTGTCCCATAGACTTTAACGGTGTTCGCGTGTTCGAACAAACTTTTTTCCTGTTCGCATGTTCTGGTGCGAACCGAACAGGGGGGTGTTCGGCTCATCCCTAATCATGACTACTACTATGACAAACACCTCCCTTAAAATTAATAAGGTAAACTACAACTGGACACCACCATCCACTATTAACAAATATCTGAAAAAATTAACAACAGTCAGCATAAAAATAATGTGATAGGTTGCCAGCTAACACCTAAATGTGGTGTCACTCCATCTATAACTAAAATCAAAAAACCCTGATAAGTGCAGCGCCACTAATGAATGAAGTGTAAAGAATATCAACAAATATGCGTTGTGTCAATTACAGTAATATACTGTGCATCCACATATAAAAAAATATGGATCAAACATTACAGTCCCAAAGTATCACAAGAGTCCGTGATCAATATAGCTGTGAAAAATTGTAAAGAGAAAACTGTAAATCAAACTTCTTTTAAGTGAGGAACTTGTGAACCTCCTCCTTCTTGCATACACCTTGTGTATTCATTCACCCTTGTAGTAAACCAAATCAGCATTTGATGTGGATGTGGGAATCCAGTCTGTTTTTTTTTTTTTCATTCAACCTGCTGGCTGAATGAAAAAAAAAAAAAACATGTATGGCCAGCTTTAGTAAATTCTGCTACTTGTTTTAGGAGAAGTGAAGCTACACACTGTTCCATATAAATGTATAGGGTTTCTTCTTGGAAGTTTGAATCAACCCACTAACTATTGCTGGGGTTCAATATGCTTAGTAGAGTGTTCCATTCTGTTTTATCAAATAATTTCTAGTATGCAACATTATGGAACTAATAGTTTTGGTGAATACATTGCAAATTTAAGCTGTGTATTTTGTATTCATCACAAGTCTTTTTTCTGATAATTCTAATAATACATTACTTCTTTTTACTAGACCTTTAGCTGCACAACACACAGTTTATGGATAGTTTTACTATGTGACTGATTATTTAAGCTGGTTGAAAAGGATAGTCAATCATTTTTCATGACCCAGGATTCAATATTCTATATCTAAAGTCTGCTATTTAATGCACTTATTCCTTAAGGTCTGGGGATTTACCTAATGTGGGTTTATTCTATACCTAACACTTGCTGGTGCTTATCATTCATGTTGAATTTTCCAGCTCCCTTATTAACATTGAGTAGGCTGTGACCTTACATACAGTTTTTTGTCGTGCTGTAGATTTGATAGTAGTTTACCTGGTTAAACTATGAATGAGTATATTTTTTATTCTGATCGCTTTACAGCATGAGCTGTCTGGGAAAGACCTTAGACATGGTGCTCATCAGTTTTCTCTGATAATGTCCACACATTATCAGTATTGTGCAATGAATCTGGGCACTTGAATTTTCCTGCTTAACATAAATTTTAGACTGGCAACTGTGAGGCAAAGATTCACCAAACTTGGCAAGCATTGGTCGGTGTATGCATGTTGCAATGATTAAGCTGTATACACAAATATTTTATTATATCTTTTCATGTGACAACACTGAAGAAATGACACTTTGCTACAATGTAAAGTAGTGAATGTACAGCTTGTATAACATTGTCAATTTGCTGTTCCCTCAAAATAACTCAACACACAGCCATTAAAAGAGAAGTATGGGTTTCCTTCTTTTTTTTTTTTTGCTTAATCCTAATCCTTATGAGCTGCTAGTATCTACAAATCTTTCCTGCCCTCCGAGAAGTACATAGTTTCTGTTAAAATAGAGTTAATTACCTGTGGGAGGGTCTGCAGACTTTCATACAGCGTAATACCAACAATGGTCTGACTCTGGAGTCTGCATCCACCCCCCTTCCTGTCATCCTGCTTGATTAATGTCGGCTCTCTGCTCATTCCCGTGACTTCACACAACACACAGAGCTGCTCTCCTCCTCCCCTCCTCCCTCCTCAGCCTCCCCTCTCACTCCTCTCTGTTGTAGACAGAACGATCTCAGCACACATTCAGGAAAGCAGCAGGCATTAGTGAATGTATAAGTCAGGTATAGTGCTCTGTACAGTGTATTATATTCTACTTTCCTGATAAAATTGTAATGCAAATACAACACTGGCTTTTGTCAACATTGCCTGCATTTTCTGTAAAACAATTAGAGCTAATATTGTGATTTCATCATTTTATTGGCTATTCAGATTGTTCTATGTGATTGAAGTCATGGAGCCTTCCATGTACATATGCTGGTTTCACACTGCTAGGAGTACAGAGGATGGGGATGACAGGACTGTACAGGGGATGATGGGACTGTATAGGAGTACAGGGGATGGGCATGACGGGACTGTATAGGAGTACAGGGGATGGGGATAAGGGGACTGTATAGGGGATGGGGAAGAGGGAACTGTATAGGAGTACAGGGCATGGGGATGATGGGACTGTATAGGAGTACAGGGGATGGGGATGATGGGACTGTATAGGAGTACAGGGGATGAGGGGACTGTATAGGAGTACGGGGGATGAGGATGATGGGACTGTATAGGAGTACAGGGGATGGGCATGATGGGACTGTATAGGAGCACAGGGGATGGGGATGAAGGGACTGTATAGGAGTACAGGGCATGGGGATGATGGGACTGTATAGGAGTACAGGGGATAGGGATGATGGGACTGTATAGGAGTACAGGGGATGAGGGGACTGTATAGGAGTACAGGGGATGGGGATGATGGGACTGTATAGGAGTACAGGGGATGGGGATGAGGGGACTGTATAGGAGTGATGGGGATGGGGATGGGGGATAGGGATGATATCAGTGACAGAGGGATGGTGGTGGGGGGATGGGATCAGTGACAGAGAGATGGTGGTGGGGGGGATGTGATCAGTGACAGAGGGATGATTTTTATGTACCATAAAGGAGACTCTGGGGACATATCGGGGTTACTTTGGATGTGGGGAGTTGTCAGTCTCCCCTCCTATGTACTGTACACAGGTATGCTATCTACACAAAGCACTGTCTACATTTCAGAGAACAGACACAGGACACAGGTCACTATGCTCCTCACCATGTCTCCTTTTCTGAGATAACACAGTGCTGTATGTAGAGAGCTCACCTGTGTTCATCTCTGGACATGAGACGTCTTCAGTGCCTCTCCCCCTTCCCACCCATCGGCTGGAGGAGACACTGACATGAACTTTGAATGAGTGAGGGAAGGGGGTTGAGGGAATTCGGGGGGACACAGGAAGGAACATCAAAGCCCAGGGGGAGGTATTGGAGTCTTGCAGAGGAGAGCTTGCAGATAACAGCCAGGAAAAAGTGAGGAGACTTCACTTGTATCACATGGTGTCTCTGCTTCCGGGTTTTAGCTGGGGACACGCTGCCATGGAAACAGAGGCATGTGAAGAACATGCTCATTCTAGATAGCAGCCTGGGTGTGGACCTCTTCACCAAGCACACCCACATGTCATCCAGAGGGAGGGAGTGAAGAAGTGGCTGGATTGTGGAGCTGTGTCCACCCCCTGGAAACTTTTGAACTGAGAAATAACCGTTAAAGGCTGATTCTGGACTAGGGATGAGCCGAACACCCCCCCCCCCTCCGGCTCGGTTAGAATCAGAACATTCGAACGGACCGAAAGTTCGTGCGAACTTTCGAACCCCGTTAAAGTCTATTTGACTTGAACGTGAGAAATCAAAAGTGCAAATTTTAAAGGCTAATATGCAAGTTATTGTCCTTAATAGGGTTTGGGGACCCGGGTCCTGCCCCAGGGTACATGTATCAATGCAAAAAAAGTTTTAAAAACAGCCGTTTTTTTGGGAGTAGTGATTTTAATGAAGTGAAACATTCCTTTAAATATCGTGGCTGGGGGGTGTTTATAGTATGCCTGTAAAGTGGCGCATGTTTCCCGTGTTTAGAACAGTCCCTGCTCAAAATGACATTTCCTAAGGAAAAAAAGTCATTTAAAACTGCTTGTGGCTTTAATGTCATGTCTGGTCCCGGCAACATGGATGAAAACTTTTGAGAACCCCCCCAGCCCATTACCAGCCTCTTTGGGTCTTGTATGGATATTAAGGGGAACCCCGCACCCAAATAAAAAAAAAGAAAGGCATGGGGCCCCCAGGCCCTATATACTCTGAACAGCAGTATACAAGCGGTGCAAACAAGACAGGGACTGTAGGTTTGTTCTTAAGTAGAATCTGTTTGTAATTTTGAACTGGTACATTTTTTACGTGTAGCTCCAGCCAAAACATATATTTTTAACATAGGGAAGGATTATCACCCCTGTAACATTTGTTTTGCTGTCTGTGCACCTGTTCAGAAGATTTCACCTCACTTTCTGTCTCAATGGCAATTGGATTTTGAAAATTTGGGGTTTTTAGTGAAACAAGGAACTCTTATGCCGTGTACACACGAGCAGACTTTTTGACTGGACTGGCCTGACGGACCGAGTCTGGTGGACAATTCGACCGTGTGTGGGCTTTATCGGACCTGCAGTGGACTTTTTCGGTTGAAAATCTGACGGACTTTAGATTTGGAACATGTTTGAAATCTTTACGTCAGAACTCCGCCGGACCCAGTTGCTATCAAAAAATCGGCTCATCTGTATGCTAGTCCGACAGAGGAAAACCGACGCTAGGGCAACTATTGGATACTGGCTATGAACTTCCTTATTTTAGTCCAGTCGTACGTCATCACATACGAATCCATCCGACTTTGGTGTGATCGTGTGTAGGCAAGTCCGTTCATTGGGAAAGTCCGTCGGAAGTCCATCAAAAGTCCATCAAAGTCTGTCGGACCAGTCCGGTAGAAAAGTCGTGTATACGCAGCATTACATGAGAGAATTTCCCTTCCTAGGGGTAGATTTCCTCTCACTTCCAGTTGTCTCCTTCTGTTTGCAAGTAGGAGTCATTTGTAAGCATCTCCTCCGCGGCGTCTTCTATCTTCTTCTCCTCGGGCCGCTCCGCACCCATGGAATGAGGGGAGGCTCCCGCTCTTCTCTTCTTCTTTTCTTCATCATTTTCTTCTCCGGGCCGCTCCGCACCCATGCTGGCATGGAGGGAGGCTCCCGCTGTGTGACGGCGTCTCCTCGTCTGACGGTTCTTAAATAATGGGGGGCGGGGCCCCCCCGGTGACCCCGCCCCCCTCTGACGCACGGTGACTTGACAGGACTTCCCTGTGACTTCACGGGGAATGCCACAGGGAAGTCCCGTCATGTCCCGTGCGTCAGAGGGGGCGGGGTCACCGGGTGGCCCCGCCTCCCGTTATTTAAGAACCGTTAGTCGAGGAGATGCCGTCACACAGCCAGCATGGATGCGGAGCGGCCCGGAGAAGAAAATGAAGAAGAGAAAAAGAGAAGAAGGAAGAAGAGAAGAAGATGAAGAAGAAGATGAAGAGAAGAGCGGGAGCCTCCCCCCATGCCATGGGTGCGGAGCGGCCCGAGGAGAAGTAGATAGAAGACACCGCAGAGGAGATGCTTGACGAGAACGCCGGAGGAAGAACCAGAAGAGCCAGAAGAACCAGAAGAAGAAGATGAAGGAAGATAGAAGAAAGAAGAAGCATTTAAATAAAGGAATTGTCAAAAACTGTCTCTTGTCATTTTTAACATTTTTGACAGTTTTTTTGTGAAATGGTAGGGGTAAGTACCCCCTTACCGTTTCACACAGGGGGGGCCGGGATCTGGGGGTCCCCTTGTTAAAGGGGGCTTCCAGATTCCGATAACCCCTCCGCCCGCAGACCCCCACAACCACCGGCCAGGGTTGTGGGGATGAGGCCCTTGTCCTCATCAACATGGGGACAAGGTGTTTTGGGGGGCTACCCTAAAGCACCCTCCCAATGTTGAGGGCATGTGGCCTGGTACGGTTCAGGAGGGGGGGGCCGCACTTTCGTCCCCCCCTCTTTCCCTGCGGCCTGCCAGGTTGCGTGCTCGGATAAGGGTCTGGTATGGATTTTTGGGGGGACCCCACACTGGTTTTTTTTGGCGCGGGGTTCCCCTTAAAATCCATACCAGACCTGAAGGGTCTGGTATGGAATTTAGGGGGAACCCCACGTCATTTTTTTTTTAATTTTGGCCGGGGTTCCCCTTAATATCCATACCAGACCTGAAGGGCCTGGTATGGAATTTAGGAGGACTCCCACGTCATTTTTTTTTAAGTTTTGGTTCGGGGTTCCCCTGTGGGGAATTCCCATACCGTTTTTATCAATGAACTTCTATGTGTATTGTCGGCAATGCAATAGCCGCGGGTAGTTTTAAATGGGTTTTTTCCTTCGAAATGTCATTTTGCTGTAAGACTGTTCTAAGCACGGGAAACATGCGCCCCTTTACAGGCATACTATAGACACCCCCCAGGTACGAAATTTAAAGGTATATTACACTTTTATTGTTTGACTTTAAGCATTATTAAAATCACGGCCGTTTTTAAAACTTTTTTTTGCATTGATCCATGTCCCCTGGGCAGGGCCCGGGTCCCCAAAAACTTTTTATGACAATAACTTGCCTATAAGCCTTTAAAATTAGCACTTTTGATTATTCATGTTCGTGTCCCATAGACTTTAACGGTGTTCGCGTGTTCGAACAAACTTTTTTCCTGTTCGCATGTTCTGGTGCGAACCGAACAGGGGGGTGTTCGGCTCATCCCTAATCATGACTACTACTATGACAAACACCTCCCTTAAAATTAATAAGGTAAACTACAACTGGACACCACCATCCACTATTAACAAATATCTGAAAAAATTAACAACAGTCAGCATAAAAATAATGTGATAGGTTGCCAGCTAACACCTAAATGTGGTGTCACTCCATCTATAACTAAAATCAAAAAACCCTGATAAGTGCAGCGCCACTAATGAATGAAGTGTAAAGAATATCAACAAATATGCGTTGTGTCAATTACAGTAATATACTGTGCATTCACATATAAAAAAATATGAATCAAACATTACAGTCCCAACTATTGCTGGGGTTCAATATGCTTAGTAGAGTGTTCCATTCTGTTTTATCAAATAATTTCTAGTATGCAACATTATGGAACTAATAGTTTTGGTGAATACATTGCAAATTTAAGCTGTGTATTTTGTATTCATCACAAGTCTTTTTTCTGATAATTCTAATAATACATTACTTCTTTTTACTAGACCTTTAGCTGCACAACACACAGTTTATGGATAGTTTTACTATGTGACTGATTATTTAAGCTGGTTGAAAAGGATAGTCAATCATTTTTCATGACCCAGGATTCAATATTCTATATCTAAAGTCTGCTATTTAATGCACTTATTCCTTAAGGTCTGGGGATTTACCTAATGTGGGTAATTTATTCTATACCTAACACTTGCTGGTGCTTATCATTCATGTTGAATTTTCCAGCTCCCTTATTAACATTGAGTAGGCTGTGACCTTACATACAGCTTTTTGTCGTGCTCTAGATTTGATAGTAGTTTACCTGGTTAAACTATGAATGAGTATATTTTTTATTCTGATCGCTTTACAGCATGAGCTGTCTGGGAAAGACCCTAGACATGGTGCTCATCAGTTTTCTCTGATAATGTCCACACATTCTCAGTATTGTGCAATGAATCTGGGCACTTGAATTTTCTTGCTTAACATAAATTTTAGACTGGCAACTGTGAGGCAAAGATTCACCAAACTTGACAAGCATTGGTCGGTGTATGCATGTTGCAATGATTAAGCTGTATACACAAAGCTTTCTTATAAAAACGTGTATAATAATTAAAAAAAAAGCTGCTGATGCTTGATGTACACCTATCTTGTTCTTCATAGTATACCAAGAATCATCATAGTCAAAGGTCTAATTATTGTAAAAAGTATGAAGAAAACATTTCTAAAACATTTACCGCTAAGTGTTACCACAAACTGATTTTTTTAGATACTTAAATTCAACATCATGAAAGACCATGAGGCTCACACTATACATTTCACTCCCTATTTTCAAATCTCCCACGATTCTCACTTGAATGGGCTGCTCTGTGTGCTTGTCACTAAAAAAAAAAGCTCCTGCTTGGGCGACAAGCTTCATGTGATTTCTAAAGGCATGTTTTGCTGTGACTGCCACACAATTCTGTCTCACTACGATCATCTCAAATCGCACCACGCATAAACGTTCATTGTGTGTGTTTGCCGTGATTGCCACATGATTTGGAATTACGAGCAGAATCGTGGTGGTTACACCTGCAATTTTAAATTGCGAAGTGTGAATGCGGCCCTAATGTCATCAAGTCTGTGCAAATTGTCTTGATGAAAGTTAGCCTAGAACCTGATTAGACAAACCAGAGTATTGATAATTCTAAAGTTAAAGATGACAGGTGCCCCAATTTATAACTAACTTTTGGAATAAGCTGTGCATGGAAGGGCTTTGCACACAGCAAAAAGAAACCAAAATTTATTTCTTAGCACACTTACCAGCTAGCCAGCAAGAAAAACACATTACATTGTTTAATAATTTGCATTAAACACAGAGGTTGCTCAACACTTGGAAATACTGTATAAGTGGAAAATGAACTGCTTCATCAAGGCCCTGCTGTACAGGCTCAGCTGTCTTGAGAGCTTCCATATTGGAGGATATATAGCAATGGATACATTTAGGGCAGGTATGCCTGAAGTGAGGTGCACAAGGAAGGGCTTTGCACAGAAGAAACAAAAACAAGATGTGATTCCCAGCACACATACAATATCTCACAAAATTGAGTACACCCCTCACATTTTTGTAAATATTTTATTATATCTTTTCATGTGACAACACTGAAGAAATGACACTTTGCTACAATGTAAAGTAGTGAATGTACAGCTTGTATAACATTGTCAATTTGCTGTTCCCTCAAAATAACTCAACACACAGCCATTAAAAGAGAAGTATGGATTTCCTTCTTTTTTTTTTTGCTTAATCCTAATCCTTATGAGCTGCTAGTATCTACAAATCTTTCCTGCCCTCCGAGAAGTACATAGTTTCTGTTAAAATAGAGTTAATTACCTGTGGGAGGGTCTGCAGACTTTCATACAGCGTAATACCAACAATGGTCTGGCTCTGGAGTCTGCATCCACCCCCCTTCCTGTCATCCTGCTTGATTAATGTCGGCTCTCTGCTCGTTCCCGAGACTTCACACAACACACAGAGCTGCTCTCCTCCTCCCCTCCTCCCTCCAAAGCCTCCCCTCTCACTCCTCTCTGTTGTAGACAGAACGATCTCAGCACACATTTAGGAACGCAGCAGGCATTAGTGAATGTAGAAGTCAGGGATAGTGCTCTGTACAGTGTATTATATTCTACTTTCCTGATAAAATTGTAATGCAAATACAACACTGGCTTTTGTCAACATTGCCTGCATTTTCTGTAAAACAATTAGAGCTAATATTGTGATTTCATCATTTTATTGGCTTTTCAGATTGTTCTATGTGATTGAAGTCATGGAGCCTTCCATGTACATATGCTGGTTTCACACTGCTAGGAGTACAGAGGATGTGGATGACAGGACTGTACAGGGGATGATGGGACTGTATAGGAGTACAGGGGATGGGCATGACGGGACTGTATAGGAGTACAGGGGATGGGGATAAGGGGACTGTATAGGGGATGGGGATGGGGATGAGGGGACTGTATAGGAGTACAGGGCATGGGGATGATGGGACTGTATAGGAGTACAGGGGATGGGGATGATGGGACTGTATAGGAGTACAGGGGATGAGGGGACTGTATAGGAGTACAGGAGATGAGGATGATGGGACTGTATAGGAGTACAGGGGATGGGCATGATGGGACTGTATAGGAGCACAGGGGATGGGGATGAAGGGACTGTATAGGAGTACAGGGCATGGGGATGATGGGACTGTATAGGAGTACAGGGGATAGGGATGATGGGACTGTATAGGAGTACAGGGGAAGAGGGGACAGTATAGGAGTACAGGGGATGGGGATGATGGGACTGTATAGGAGTACAGGGGATGGGGATGAGGGGACTGTATAGGAGTGATGGGGATGGGGATGGGGGATAGGGATGATATCAGTGACAGAGGGATTGTGGTGGGGGGATGGGATCAGTGACAGAGAGATGGTGGTGGGGGGGATGTGATCAGTGACAGAGGGATGATTTTTACCATAAAGGAGACTCTGGGGACATATCGGGGGTCACTTTGGATGTGGGGAGTTGTCAGTCTCCCCTCCTATGTACTGTACACAGGTATGCTATCTACACAAAGCACTGTCTACATTTCAGAGAACAGACACAGGACACAGGTCACTAAGCTCCTCGCCATGTCTCCTTTTCTGAGATAACACAGTGCTGTATGTAGAGAGCTCACCTGTGTTCATCTCTGGACATGAGACGTCTTCAGTGCCTCTCCCCCTTCCCACCCATCTGCTGGAGGAGACACTGACATGAACTTTGAATGAGTGAGGGAAGGGGGTTGAGGGAATTCGGGGGACACAGGAAGGAACATCAAAGCCCAGGGGGAGGTATTGGAGTCTTGCAGAGGAGAGCTTGCAGATAACAGCCAGGAAAAAGTGAGGAGACTTCACTTGTATCACATGGTGTCTCTGCTTCTGGGTTTTAGCTGGGGACACGCTGCCATGGAAACAGAGGCATGTGAAGAACATGCTCATTCTAGATAGCAGCCTGGGTGTGGACCTCTTCACCAAGCACACCCACATGTCATCCAGAGGGAGGGAGTGAAGAAGTGGCTGGATTGTGGAGCTGTGTCCACCCCCTGGAAACTTTTGAACTGAGAAATAACCGTTAAAGGCTGATTCTGGACTAGGGATGAGCCGAACACACCCCCCCCCCCGGTTCGGTTAGAATCAGAACATTTGAACGGACCAAAAGTTCGTGCGAACTTTCGAACCCCGTTAAAGTCTATTTGACTTGAACGTGAGAAATCAAAAGTGCAAATTTTAAAGGCTAATATGCAAGTTATTGTCCTTAATAGGGTTTGGGGACCCGGGTCCTGCCCCAGGGTACATGTATCAATGCAAAAAAAGTTTTAAAAACAGCCGTTTTTTTGGGAGTAGTGATTTTAATGAAGTGAAATATTCCTTTAAATATCGTGGCTGGGGGGTGTTTATAGTATGCCTGTAAAGTGGCGCATGTTTCCCGTGTTTAGAACAGTCCCTGCTCAAAATGACATTTCTAAAGGAAAAAAAGTCATTTAAAACTGCTTGTGGCTTTAATGTCATGTCTGGTCCCGGCAACATGGATGAAAACTATTGAGAACCCCCCCAGCCCATTACCAGCCTCTTTGGGTCTTGTATGGATATTAAGGGGAACCCCGCACCCAAATAAAAAAAGGAAAGGCATGGGGCCCCCAGGCCCTATATACTCTGAACAGCAGTATACAAGCGGTGCAAATAAGACAGGGACTGTAGGTTTGTTCTTAAGTAGAATCTGTTTGTAATTTTGAACTGGTACATTTTTTATGTGTAGCTCCAGCCAAAACATATATTTTTAACATAGGGAAGGATTATCACCCCTGTAACATTTGTTTTGCTGTCTGTGCACCTGTTCAGAAGATTTCACCTCACTTTCTGTCTCAATGGCAATTGGATTTTGAAAATTTGGGGTTTTTAGTGAAACAAGGAACTCTTATGCCGTGTACACACGAGCAGACTTTTTGACTGGACTGGTCCGACGGACCGAGTCTGGCGGACAATTCGACCGTGTGTGGGCTTTATCGGACCTGCAGTGGACTTTTTCGGTTGAAAATCTGACGGACTTTAGATTTGGAACATGTTTGAAATCTTTACGTCAGAACTCCGCCGGACCCAGTTGCTATCAAAAAATCGGCTCATCTGTATGCTAGTCTGACAGAGGAAAACCGACGCTAGGGCAACTATTGGCTACTGGCTATGAACTTCCTTATTTTAGTCCAGTCGTACGTCATCACGTACGAATCCATCCGACTTTGGTGTGATCGAGTGTAGGCAAGTCCGTTCATTGGGAAAGTCTGTCGGAAGTCCGTCAAAAGTCCATCAAAGTCTGTCGGACCAGTCCGGTAGAAAAGTCCGCTCGTGTATACGCAGCATTACATGAGAGAATTTCCCTTCCTAGGGGTAGATTTCCTCTCACTTCCAGTTGTCTCCTTCTGTTTGCAAGTAGGAGTCATTTGTAAGTTGGATGCTTGAAAGTAGGGGCCTGCCCTATATACTCTGCAGAAATTTGGGCCTTATGTGTTGGTGTTGCCACAACACTGTAAGCCCTCACATTTACTCTTGGTGGGGGCAGGAACGGGCCCTGCTGTGAAATATTAGATCAAGAATAGTAATTACATGCCCCTGTTAAACAGGGGCTGAAAAATTGGGCCCTTGGTGGTGGATGGTGTGGTCGTGTTGCCACAACACTGTAAGGCCTCACAGTTACTCTTGGTGGGCGCAGGAACGGGCCCTGCTGTGAAATATTAGATCAAGAATTGTAATTACATGCCCCTGTTAAACAGGGGCTGAAAAATTGGGCCTAAGGTACTGGTGCTGGTGCCACAACACTGCAACCCCTCACAGATACTCTAGTTGGAGCGCAGGAATGAGCCCTGCTGCAAAGTATTGCATCAAAAATTTTAATTACACACCCCTGTTAAACAGGGGCAGAAAAATTGGGCCTTAGCCACTGGTGGCGGTGCCCAGAACCAAAAATGTTCTTACAAGCTATCAGCATAAACATTGAGGAGGAAGAGGATAGTTACTCAGCATTAGCATAGGCAGTCTTGAAGGGATCTCACATTAAAAAAAAAAATATTCGGTTACTTCATTAGGTGCTTGGTAGCTGGTGATCCAAGACTGATTCATTTTTATGAAGGTCAGCCGATTGACCGATTCGGTGGACAGGTGCACCCTGTGATCAATTACAAAGCCTCCAGCAGCACTGAATGTGCGTTCCGAAAGAACACTTGATGCAGGACAGGTCAGTAGCTCAATTGCATACTGTGCAAGCTCTGGCCAGTGATCCATCCTCAAGACCCAGTAACCCAGAGAATTTTCGGTGGGAAAGGTGATCTTGCCCCTAGGTATTACTGCACCATGTGAATCAGGCGCTGGCGATGGTTGCTGGAACCGATCATACCTTGGGGCTGCAGACTAAAAAATTGACTGAACACATCGGTCAGACGGCCACCTTCTCCACCACTCCTTCTGTGACTGACCAAAGCCTCAGCAACACGTTGTCCAGGAGGACCAGGAAATTGTAACCTCCCAGGCTCTGGAAATGCGTTGCACAAACCTTTCTGCAAGGCCTCCCAAAAATGATTATCCTCTGCTCCCTCTGTGACAGCAAGATAAGGTCCGCAACCTTACCCTTGTAACATGGATCAAGGAGGGTTGCCCGCCAGTAATGATCCCTCTCCTTGATACCGCGAATAGAAGGATCCTTCCGCAGGCTTTGCATGATCAGGGAGGCCATGCAGAGTAGGTTTGCTGAGGCATTCGGTCCGGAGTCCTCTGGGTCACTAAGGACAACATGATCCGCAGCCACCTCCTCCCAGTCCATGGGTTTCTTCGGACTGTAAATGATCCCTTGAAGACTGCTGCTGATGCTAAGTGCTAGGCTCCATCTCCATGCTGACACAATCCTCCTCCTCCTCCTCCTTGTCCTCCTTGTCCTCTTCCTGTGTGATCGGCGGGCATGCAGGAACACTGTCTGGATAAAGGGGGCCTTGAGAGGTAAGGAAGTCCTCCTCTTCCCCCCTCTGTTCTGCCTCAAGTGCCCTGTGCTCCAGTGCCCTGTGCTCCAACAGGTGGACAAGAGGGACAGTGTCACTGAAGCATGCACTGTCACTGCTCACCATCCTCGTGGCGTCCTCAAATGGTGACAGGACAGTGCATGTATCCCTGATCATGGCCCACTGGCGTGGGGAAAAAAAACAAGCTCCTCTGACCCTGTCCTGGTGCACAGGTACTCATAGATGGCCCTCTGCTGCATGTGCAGCCACTGCAGCATGGCCAACGTTGAGTTCCACCTGGTGGGCATGTCACAGATTAGGTGGTTATTGGGCAGGTTAAATTCCTTTTGTAGGTCAGCCAGCCAAGCACTAGCATTATATTACTGGTGGAAATGCACACAGACTTTCCTGGCCTGCCTCAGGACATCCTGTAAGCCCGGGTACCTGCCCAAGAACCGCTGCACCACCAAGTTAAGGACGTGAGCAAAACAGGGAACATAGGTCAGTTGTCCCTGTCGGAGGGCGGAGAGGAGGTTGGCGCCATTGTCGCAAACCACCATTCCTGGCTTAAGCCGGCATGGCGTCAACCACCTCTGAGCCTGGCCCTGCAGAGCTGACAGAATCTCTGCCCCAGTGTGGCTCCTGTCCCCCAAGCACACCAGCTCAAGCACCGCATGGCATCCTTTTGCCTGCACGCTTGCGTAGCCCCTTGAACGCCTACGGATCACCGCTGGTTCCGAGGACAAATCAGCACAGGAAGAGGCCATGGAGGAAGAAGAGGAGGGGGGGAGGAGAGAGGTGTGGCAAAATTACCACTAGTAGAATTTTGGAGGCGTGGTGGCGGAACAACCTCCAACACTACTGCACCCTGTCCTGCATCCTTCCCAGCTGTCAGCAGAGTCATCCAGTGCACGGTGAAAGATATCCCTGTCCATGCCTGCTGGACCATGAGTCAGCGGTAATATGCACCTTAGCGCTGACCGCCCTGTCCAGCGAGGCATGGACATTGCCTTCCACATGCCGGTAGAGAGCCGGAATCGCCTTCCGTGAAAAAAAGTGGCATTTGGGAACCTGCCACTGAGGTACCGTACATTCCACAAACTCATGGAAATGGGCAGAGTCTACCAACTGAGAAGGCAGTAGTTGAAGTGCTAGCAATTTAGCCAAGCTAGCATTCAACCGCTGGGCATGTGGATGGCTGGGAGCAAACTTCTTTCGCCGGTGGAGCAACTGGGGTAGGGAAATCTGCCTGCTAGAGTCGGACGTTGGTGTACCTATAGCAGATTGCCTGCAAGTACTTGGCAGTGGCACACCTAATTCTACACATTCATTCCTCTCAGTGCAGGTTTCTGAGAGGACTTAAGGTATAGTGGAGTTGGAGATCCCAGCTGATGAGGAAGAGCAAGGAGAGGTCCGCCTTGTTCTTTGGTGTGGGTCTTTTAAGTAGTGTTGCCAACGGGCTGCATGGGAGTTCGACATATGTCTGATTAAGCATGTGGTACCCAAGCGCTTGCTGTCTAGTCCATGCTTGATAAGCTTCAAACATATATTGCAAATAGCAAAGGTGCGATCTGCTGCACATGTCTCAAAAAAGGCCCACACCAAAGAACTTTTGGAATAACGCTCGGAGACACCAACGTCCTGCACTTGCGGAGCTCTGCTGTGTGATGCAGTCGGTTGGCTGCCCTTAAGCCGTCCCCTGGAAGGCATCCTGCCTCGTTGGAGATGTGCCTCCTCCTCCACCTCCACCTCCACCTCCTCCTCCTCCACCTCCACCTCCACCTCCTCTCTCCTATCAGGCACCCATGTAGAGTCAGTGAGCTCATCATCCCCTATCTTCTCGTCAATGGAGCAAACCTGGCAGTATGCTGCAGTTCGGGGAACATGACTGCCAGTTTGTTGTCCTTCTTGGGCACCCCCTCTCTCTGGGCTCACGTTACTGCCTTCCTCAAGCTGGATACCATCATTTGAGCCTTCAAAATGCTGCGCATCCTCCTGAATCATGTACCCGACACTGTGGTCGAACAGTTCGGGGGACTCCTCCTCTTTTATTGGCCTGTGACTGTCTGCCTCTCCTTGTTGGCCTTCCAGACATACTGTCTTTGATGTATTGGAATAGGTACACAAGGAATGGCCTGCAGTGAGATGTAGCTGCACAAAGCTGGGATGTGTGTGTATATATATATATATATACATATATATATATATATATTCTGATTATACTGCAGCTAGCTGAATCGCCTGCCTGTCTGTAGTATTATTAGGAAGAAAACAACAGAAATTGTCTGCAGTGAGCTTTAGCTGCAGACTGTGCCCAGTATACAGTACACTAATATACTGCAGCTAGCTGAATCAACTGCCTGCCTGTGGTATTATTAGGAAGAGAACACCAGCAAATGTCTGCAGTTAGCTTTAGTTGAACACTGAGCACAGGATATAGTACACTGACTGAAAATACTGCAGCTGCCTGCCTGTGGTATTATTAGGTAAAGAACACCAGCGATTGTCTGCAGTTAGCTTTAGTTGCACACTGTGCACAGGATACAGTAACCTGACTGAAAATACTGCAGCTGCCTGCCTGTGGTATTATTAGGAAGAGAATGACAGGAACGGATCTAGCTAAACTGAATACAGTGTGTGTGTATATATATATATATATATATATATATATATATATATATATATATATATATATACGCTTCCTGAAGACGTAAACAACTAAACCTACGTCGTGGTGGTAACTGGTCACGTTTTTCTTTTACCTACACAGTATCCGGTCTGGCTGGTTGTTGGTCTAAGCTGGTGGAACGCACACGCCATCCACGGAGGTGCGATGGAGGCTATCACACGCAGCTTTCTCCTGACAAGCCAGCAGCCCCAGTGTCGGGTGGGCACTTTTAAATGTAAGAGGCCATTTGGCCACCTTTTATACTTTGATTTTACTAATAAACAAAACAGAATTATGCTATGGATGTTCCTTTGCTTTCCCTGTATATCCTGCCTGTGCCACTGAGGAAGAAGGTCTCTACCATATCCATCCCATCCATGTGAGCAGGCACTATCCTGCACAAGCGCAATTTGACTATCTTTCCTAGGAAGGAAGTCAAGTTGATCTGGTAAGCAGATCATTTATCTATTTCACTACTGGTGAATACAGCCTTCCTATATTTTGGTGGAGGACTCAATATCTTTATTGGAAGACTCTGCTCTAATCAGAGGATTGAAGTTGTTTCACATTCATATGGTGTTGTGGACTGTTTTGTGTCTTTATTCACACTATTAATGTGTCTACACTATTTGGGAAACAATATTTACATTTGTCATATTTATGTATAGATATCTGCTCCATAATTGGTTGTAACTAGGGATGAGCTTCGAGTTCGAGTCGAACTCATGTTCGACTCGAACATTGGCTGTTCACAAGTTCGCCGAACAGTGAACAATTTGGGGTGTTCGCGGCAAATTCGAATGCCGCGGAACACCCTTTAAAAGTCTATGGGAGAAATCAAAAGTGCTAATTTTAAAGGCTTATATGCAAGTTATTGTCATAAAAAGTGTTTGGGGACCCGGGTCCTGCCCCAGGGGACATGTATCAATGCAAAAAAAAGTTTTAAAAACGGCCGTTTTTTCAGGAGCAGTGATTTTAATAATGCTTAAAGTCAAACAAAAAAAGTGTAATATCCCTTTAAATTTCGTACCTGGGGGGTGTCTATAGTATGCCTGTAAAGGGGCGCATGTTTCCCGTGTTTAGAACAGTCTGACAGCAAAATGACATTTCGAAGGAAAAAACTCATTTAAAACTACCGCGGCTATTAATGAATTGCCGGTCCGACAATACACATAAAAGTTCATTGATAAAAACGGCATGGGAATTCCCCACAGGGAAACCCCGAACCAAAATTTAAAAAAAAAAGAAATGACGTGGGGTTCCCCCCAAAATTAAAAAAAAAAGAAATGACGTGGGGTTCCCCCTAAATTCCATACCAGACCCTTCAGGTCTGGTATGGATTTTAAGGCGAACCCCGCGCCAAAAAGGCTCTTCTCTTCATCTTCTTCTTCATCCTCTTCTCTTCTTCATCTTCTTCATCTTCATCTTCTCTTCTTAATTTTCTTCTGCGGGCCACTCCGCATCCATGCATGGAGGGAGGCTCCCGCTGTGTGACGGCGTCTTCTCATCTGACGGTTCTTAAATAACGGGGGGCGGGGCCACCCGGTGACCCCGCCCCCTCTGACGCACGGTAACTTGACGGGACTTCCCTGTGATGTCACGGGGAATGCCACAGGGAAGTCCCGTCATGTCCCGTGCGTCAGAGGGGGGCGGGGTCACCGGGTGGCCCCGCCCCTGTTATTTAAGAACCGTCAGACGAGGAGACGCCGTCACACAGCGGGAGCCTCCCTCCATGCATGGATGCGGAGCGGCCTGCAGAAGAAAATTAAGAAGAGAAGATGAAGATGAAGAAGATGAAGAAGATGAAGAAGAGAAGAGGATGAAGAAGAAGATGAAGAGAAGAGCGGGAGCCTCCCCTCATGCCATGGGTGTGGAGCGGCCCGAGGAGAAGAAGATAGAAGACGCCGCGGAGGAGATGCTGGACGAGAACGCCGGAGGAAGAACCAGAAGAGCCAGAAGAACCAGAAGAAGAAGAAGATGAAGGAAGATAGAAGAAGCATTTAAATAAAGGAATTGTCAAAAACTGTCTCTTGTCATTTTTAACTATTTTGACACTTTTTTAGTGAAATGGTAGGGGTAAGTACCCCCTTACCATTTCACACAGGGGGGGCCGGGATCTGGGGGTCCCCTTGTTAAAGGGGGCTTCCAGATTCCGATAAGCCCCCCGCCCGCAGACCCCCACAACCACCGGCCACGGTTGTGGGGATGAGGCCCTTGTCCTCATCAACATGGGGACAAGGTGTTTTGGGGGGCTACCCCAAAGCACCCTCCCAATGTTGAGGGCATGTGGCCTGGTACGGTTCAGGAGGGGGGGGGGCCGCACTCTCGTCCCCCCCTCTTTTCCTGTGGCCTGCCAGGTTGCGTGCTCGGATAAGGGTCTGGTATGGATTTTTGGGGGAACCCCACGCCGTTTTTTTTTTTTTTTTTTGGCGCGGGGTTCCCCTTAAAATCCATACCAGACCTGAAGGGTCTGGTATGGAATTTAGGGGGAACCCCACGTCATTTTTTTTTTTTAATTTTGGCCGGAGTTCCCCTTAATATCCATACCAGACCTGAAGGGCCTGGTATGGAATTTAGGGGGACCCCCCCACGTCATTTTTTTTTTTTTTTTGCATTGATCCATGTCCCCTGGGGCAGGACCCAGGTCCCCAAACACTTTTTATGACAATAACTTGCATATAAGCCTTTAAAATTAGCACTTTTGATTATTCATGTTCGTGTCCCATAGACTTTAGCGGTGTTCGCGTGTTCGAGCGAACTTTTTTCCTGTTCGCATGTTCTGGTGCGAACTGAACAGGGGGGTGTTCGGCTCATCCCTAGTTGTAACACACTGTTCCAATCGGAAGACTGAAGCTATTCTATATGGACGTTTTTGTTGTGGATTTTCCTTGCTATATATTCACATAGCTTTCTGTTTACACTTTTTTGGAATTAACTATATATATAGATACATGCATCCTAGTTAGTCGGTATATCAATACTGATTAGCTGGCACATACTATTCACAATTACCGCCCCCCCTGGATTTAATATTTCACACATATATATATATATATATATATATATATATATATATATATATATTTATAGGCATAAAAGGCATAATTGGCCAAATCCACCCTGCCTTTGGCCAATTATGGCTTTCTGTTCTTACCGCGCTGTGATTGGCCAAAGCATGCGGGTCATAGTGCACGCTTGGCCAATCATCAGCCAGCAATGCACTGCGATGCCGCAGTGAATTATGGGCCATGACGCGCCACTCGAATTTGGTGCAAACGGCCCATAATGTTTGTAATTCGATGAACGGTCGAACGGCCGATATTCGACTCAAACTTACGTTTGACTCGAACTCGAAGCTCATCCCTATTCTGGACTCTTCAAAAGACTATTCTACAAAAATTAAAGGGCTGGGGAAAGAAAGGAATGCAAATGCAGGTATGAAGGTAACATGTACTACCTATTTTTTTGCACTCTCATACTTCTCCTTTAATGTCTAAACCACTTGCAACAAAAGTGAGTACACCCCAAAGTAAAAATGTCCAAATTGGGCCCAATTAGCCATTTCCCTTCCCCGGTATCATGTGATTTATTAGCGTTACAAGGTCTCAGGTGTGAATGGGGAGCAGGTGTGTTAAATTTGGTGTTATCGCTCTCACTCTCTTTTACTGATCACTGGAAGTTCAACATGGCACCTCATGGCAAAGAACTCTCTGAGGATCTGAAAAAAAGAATTGTTGCTCTACATAAAGATGGCCTAGGCTATAAGAAGATTGCCAAGACCCTGAAACTGTGGTGCAGCACGGTGGCCAAGACCATACAGCAATTTAACAGGACAGGTTCCAGTCAGAACAAGCCTCACCATGGTCGACCAGAGAAGTTGAATGCACGTGCTCAAC